>JAZHRO010000047.1:30163750-30782500 GCA_037157565.1 Thalassia testudinum | reverse complement strand
CTCCACCCACCCACACGCCTCGCCACCTACCTCAGAACCTCTGCCATCACTCACTGATCATCTTCCGCCCCTTCACTGACCGCCAACATCTCCCCAAGTGCCCACCGAACACATGCACCTTCACGGTCACAGTCCAACCTAGGCACACATGCCTGGGCTGTTCTGTGCCACGCCACCCACCACATCACCTTTGCCGTGACACGGCGAAGCACCCCAAGTTGTTTGACTGGGCCGCAAGGCCGTATTGCTGAGTTTCAGGTTTGACCCTCTTCCACCATTGGAGCAGGCTTGAAGGAGCAAGCTTGCTCGCTCCAGGTCGTGTCGCTCCAGGCAGAGGCATCCCAGGTGCGTGGAATTAGTCCATGACTCTTTTGCACCCAGTTATCGAGGCCTCATCGACCGCGGTTGCCCCAATTGCACAAGCATTCCTCCTGCACGCGCACGAAGAAGCAGGTGGGACTTTAGTCCCTCCTCAGAATTTCTCAGTACAAGTGCGTAGCATTAATTGATTTTGTGTTCTCACCTTATCGCCTCAGTTCATGGGTGATGTCCCCTCGCCCATGTCACCCACCTCGTCCGCGACCCACGCCTACATAGACCTGGCCGACCCGTTTACCCTACACTCCTCGCGCACCACCCACGCCGGTGCGCCTAGACTCGAGTGCACGTAACCCAACCTGTATACCCGATTGGCTGGCTCTGGAAGAGCGAAGAGAGAAATAGAGAGAGAGCATATGCAGGGGAAGGGTAGGGGTAGGTTTTGCAATCTCATGTGTGCAGGGAAGGAAGAAGGAAAGAAGGAAGAAAGCCACTGAAGAAAAGCTAAGGAAAGAAGAGCCAAAGCTTAAGGGCAGGAGGACTTGAAGGTAGAGGCTGAAGAAGAAGGTGCGGTTGAAGAAAGAAGGCAGAGAAGCTAGAAGACAAGGAAGGAAGATGAAGGCACTGCTGAAGAAGAAAGGAAAAGAAGGAATCAGAAGCCAAGGAAGAAAAGAGAGAAGGCACAATTGAAGGAAAAGAAGAAGAGAAGGAAGGAGCCATAGAGAAAAAGAAAGAAGATCAAAGGCAAAGAAAGAAGAGGACATCAGAGAGAAGAGAAGAAGAAAGAACATACAATTTCTTTTTACATCTCTATTCTTCTCTTTAGCATTTATACATTGAATTTGATTGCTTCATACTATTGTTGAACATCACATTTGATTAATTTGATATTGTGATCTTAGTTTTTAAATACTAATTTGCTCCATGTGTTTGACCTCGGATACTTAGGTTTTCGAGTAATAAAAGTCTTATTTGATTATAATGCTTGATCGACTGTACTACAACGCAATAACATTTTGGCACCGTTGCCGGGGAGCAACAGGCATTTTAGAAACTTTGATCACAACCTCTGATTTAATACTAACTTACTCTCTTTCTTTTGCTGTGATTGTTTCAAGGGAAGAAGAAAGAAAAACAGCCACACAACAACCACACCAGGAATAGGTAAATTTTCATGAGCCCTTTCTCTTAATCCCCTCAAAATCTAAAAAAGAAAACAAAGAAAAATCAATCTAGGGCTACCTGTTTCCATATTTAGTAATTCACCAAAGTTGCCTGATTTTTATTTCAACACATTTTTTGAATTGCACATCCATTTAAGGTAACTAGGGCTAACACCTTCTTGATTGAGCCCTAGATACCATCTTTAGGGCAACTAAATTGGACCAAATAGAGCCAACCTAAGGATTTCAATCTAGGGTTTTAGAGACACATCTCTTAAGCAGAGAATCAAAAATTTCAAAAGGAGGTGTGCCTAAGCCTTGTTTGAAGAGATTTATCCAAGGGAAACCCTAAGAAAAGCAAGCTCTTAATTCACTTGAACCCTAAAAGAAAGGACATAAAAAGCTCTCAAAGGAACAAAGAGGTGAAGTTGATCCTTTGGGTCAACCAACCTTAAAATTAGGTCACCTTTTGCACTCAAAAGACCTAAAGTTTAAGTGGAACCCTAAGCACCTTGATCTTAATTAGAAGAGGTAGACTTAGAGGTCAAGGACCCCATTCTACTCTACCTAGAATCTCAGTGACAAGAGAGGTCGGGTGGGGGAAACCCTGTAACTCGTAGGGACGCTTTACCGTGTAGGGTTCTTTGCGGGACTCTCCCTCTCTGGCTGCCCAGGTATTTCTCAAGTGGACGGCCTTTCTGACTAAGGGGTATCATCTGCCTCGAACCTCTATAGTCACCTAACATTTTTTGGGTGTCTCGATTGGGTCCAGCACATTCTAATCTCATCAAATCCTTCAGTGCATGTTTGGTAGGAGGTTCTTAAGACCTCCTTTAGAAATCCACTCCCGCCGAGGCCAAGCCTTGACGACTGTGTTTGTGCAGCAACCCTACCACATAGATCTCTCCTCTGATTCAGATCCGAGTTCTCCTTCTTCCATCATGGCACAACCCATTGAAGAAGAGAACAACCTTTAGCACCAACTTCAATGCTTAAATGATCTATTCCAAAACTTTGTAAACCTACCGCAGCATCCCATGATGCGAGATCAATATAATCCCGCTGTGGTGGCAATCGAGCCTCGAGTCCAAATCTCGGCTAGAGGTCCTGATTTTGAACTCAAGCCCAATATGATTCATGCCATACCAAAATTTCATGGGCTTAACTCTGAGGATCCATTCCAGCACATTAAGCAACTCAAACAACTGGCCCAGAACTTCGGGTCAGATGTACAAAATCGGGACAATCTACTCATGAAGATGTTTTCTTTCTCCCTCATGGACAAGGCTGCTCATTGGTACCAGACTCAAACTCGTCCGAACAACACATGGGTCGAACTCCAGTTCGAATTTTTGAAGTTCTTCCTCATTGGCCGAACAAATGCCTTGTGCCACTAGATCACTCATTTCACTCAGCAATTGGGAGAACCTCTTCATGAGGCATGGGATCGATTCTTGGATCTCCTACGAAAATGCCCCCATCACGGAGTTCCTAAATGGGAACAAGTCCAGCCCTTTTACCAGGGACTCCGTGAAGACATTCGATTGTTCATCAATGCAACCTACAGAGGAAACATCATGGGTCAACATGAGGACACAGTGTGAGAGATTCTCAAAAATATGTGCAAGAACTCCATCAATAATGACTCCATGGGCTTAATCGACCGGACAAATGCCCGCACATCGACGAATCTTAGGGGAGCACGTGAGACGCAGGGCTTGTCCACATCCGTCGACTTGGAGCTGATGGCCAATCAGTTGGACAAGGTCTCTATCATAGAGAAGAAGGTGGACGAGCTGACTCGGCATCTGCATCGAGCCACCTCTACGCAGAACTCATTTGCACAGCCACCTCTTGCGAGGGAAACTATGCAAAACATCTATCACCAATCTTCTTAGGGGATGGACCTGTATCCACCCCCGTCTGACTCCAAGATCGGAGGAACCTCTGATCCACTCTATTCTAGTTGGGGGAACTCTGAACCCTCGTACTCTGACTTTCCTGAGGCTCCTCAGACCTGCGAGGACCTCAACGCCATCCAGAATGACCCATTCTCCAATACCTACAACCCTGGATGGCGGAATCATCCCAACTTCCTATGGGCAGGAAATTCTCAAAATCAAAGACCATCTTATCAACCCCGTCCACAAGCTCCTTGTCCATATCAGCCGCCTCAGGCTCGACCCAACCCCACCTATCAATCTGGAACAAACCAAGAACAAATGACTCCTATCCTTCAAACACTAGTTGACATTTAGAAAATGAATGCGGCAATACAGAAATAGCACAAGGACGAGATCACAAAGGTTCACAATCAACTCGCCTGGATGGCGAATTCCTACCAACCTGGCAACCTTCCTTCTCAACCTCTGTCGAACCCAAATAACATACCAACCCAAAGGCGCATTATGAACCCAAATCCAGGCCACGCACATATGATTTATCAGGCCCCTTCTGTTCCATCACCTGACAAGATGGAAGCTTTGACATTTTACATGGGATTTCAACAGCAGCCACGCATTTTACTGACCCCAAACCAAAACCAGGCAAGATTAAACCCCGTAACAACCTGTAGTGGTAAAACAACTCAAGACCCACCTTATCCAAACCACTCCAAACCTGGTAGTAACCCAAGCCCTAGGATAGTTATCCAGGGTACCCCTATCCCAGATCAAGAACCTAGACCTATTCTAGAGGAACCAACCAAGGTTCCATTTCCCGAGGCCATGACCAAGGGAAAGAGGATAACCAAACCCGTGGCACCTGAGGAGGATCTGGTCAAGCTCTTTGAACAGGTCCAGAAAAGCTTCCCCTTGATGGATGAAATCCACCACGTACCAACTTACACACAATTTCTAAAAGACGTGTGTACACCCAAGCATAAGCTGCGAACCAAAAGTGGGAGTCCGATCGTACTGTCAGAGCAAGCCAGCTCTGTAATCTTGAGTAAACTCCCACCCAAGGCTAAAGACCCAGGTACTCCCCTGATTTCATGTAAAATTGGTGATACCTAATTCGACAGAGACTTGTTAGACCTAAGAGCCTCCATAAACCTAATACCTGCATCCCTCCTTGACCACCTTGAAGAGTCCGAGCTTAAACCAACAGAGGTGACATTGCAGGTAGCCAATCGATCCATCAAGTCACCTAAAGGAATACTCGAGGATGTCATTCTTAGGGTACGGGATTTCTACTTCCCAGTGAATTTTATAGTTCTAGATATGGATGCACCTAAGAACCCAAGGGATACACCGATTATACTAGGGAGACCTTTTCTGGCCACTGCTAGGGCCAACATAAATTGTGAGGAGGGCCAAATAGAATTAAAATTTGGGAACCAAACTCTAAAGATTGACATCCTTAAGGCCCAACAAGGGATTAATTGCGGTGTTATAGAACAGATATGTGATATCAAAGCCGTGGTTGATTAATCGCATATCGAGGACAACCTGATTATCCCCGATCAACCACCAGAAGATCAAAACCTGCAAACAGAGGAGTCTGAACCTGATCTAGATACACCCAAAACTCCCACCCTTATTCCTGATACACACCCTGAACCGCTCGCTCCTACTGATAATCCCGTCCTGGAACTCAAGCCCCTTCCCAATCATCTAAAGTACGTCTTTTTGGGTTCCAATTAGACATTTCCTGTGATTATCAACTCCAGACTCACACCTGACCAGGAATCCCATCTGATTACTATTCTCCAGCAACATCGCAAAGCCATTGGTTGGACTCTCGATGACTTGACTAGCATAAGCCCCTCTTATTGCACACATCGAATCTACACCGAAGAGGGTGCATGACCTTCGCTAGAAATGCAAAGACGTTTAAACCCTAATCTGCAGGAGGTCATGAAAAAAGAGATCATTAAGTGCTAGATGCAGGGATCATCTACCCGATCTCTGACAGTCGATGGGTGAGTCCAAACCAGGTTGTGCCGAAGAAGGCGGGACTCACCATCATCACGACTGAGCCGGAGAGGTCATACCGACCCGTATAGCTAACTCGTGGAGAGTCTACATTGATTACAGAAGACTCAATTCCTCCATGAAAAAGGATCATTTCCCACTACCGTTTATTGATCAGATCCTCAAGAAACTATCAGGAAATAGGTTCTTCTGCTTTCTTGACGGGTACTCCGGTTATAACCAAGTGGCAATCCATCTTGAGGATCAAGAAAAGACCACTTTCACCTACCCCTTCGAAACGTACGCATTCCGAAGGATGTTGTTCGGTCTCTACAATGCACCTGCGACTTTTTAGCGGTGCATGCTTGCCATATTCTCAGATATAGTAGGTGATTATCTGGAAGTCTTCATGGATGACTTTTCAGTATTTGGAGCATCATTTGATAATTGCCTCCAGCACTTGGTCCAAATACTCAGGCGATGCATTGACGTGAATCTGGTTCTTTCTTGGGAAAAGAGTCATTTCATGGTGCCTGAGGGAATCATCCAGGGACATCTGATTTCAGAGAATGGCATCCAGGTCGATCGAGCCAAGGTTAACTTGATTTCCAAACTCCCTATGCCTAGCTCGATTAAGGACATCCGATCTTTTCTGGGGTATGTCGATTTTTACTGTCGATTTATCCCTGATTTTTCAAAAATCACGCGCCCCCTGACTACTCTTCTCTCCAAGGATGTATCTTTCGAAATCTCCAAGGAATGCACTCAAGCATTTGAGATCCTTCGTGACCGAGTTACCCAAGCCCCGATCCTACTGTCCCTTGATTGGTCTCAACCCTTTGAGATCATGTGCGATGCATCTGACTTCGCTGTAGGAGCGATTTTGGGCCAGAAAATTGATGGGAAACCTGTGGTCATTTACTACGCTAGCAAAACACTTGACGAGGCTCAGCATAACTACACGGTTACTGAGAAAGAGCTGCTAGCCATAGTATTTGCTCTAGAAAAATTCAAATCTTGCCTCCTGGGTTCCCATGTTACCATCTACTCGGATCACATAGCTGTGAGGCACCTCCTTACAAAGAAGGACGCGAAACCTCGATTAATCTACTGGATCTTGCTGTTGCAAGAATTTGACCTCGAGATTCACAACAAAGTGGGAAAATAGAACATGGTAGCTGATCACTTGTCCTGCCTTCCTTCTGAGATCATTGATCCTTCCGGACCTATCACGGAACATTTTCCTAATGAGCACCTCCTGACTATCGATATAGGGCTTCCATGGTTTGCTAACATAGTAAACTACTTGGTATCACATCAGATCCCGTCCGATTGACCGAAGGCCAAGAAGGACAAATTGCGTTCCGATGCCAAGTATTACCTTTAGGAAGACCCGTATTTATTCCGCATTGGTGATAATCAAATAATTCGACGATGTGTCGTAGAAGTGGAAATCAAAAGCATACTCCCTTTTTGCCATGAACAGGCATGCGGTGGATATTTTTCAAGACATAAAATCGCATCAAAAGTCCTCCAGTGTGACTTTTACTGGCCTACAATTTTCAAGGATGCATACAATCACTGTAAGGCATGTACCCATTGCCAGACCTTGGGCAACATGAGCCATCGTGACATGATGCCTTTACAGCCGATTCTGGTATGCAAAATCTTCGACATTTGGGGGATTGATCTTATGGGACCCTTCCCTATCTCGGATGGCTTCAAATACATTTTACTCGCTGTTGACTATGTGTCCAAGTGGATCAAAGCCATTCCAACCCGAACCAATGATCACAAAGTTATCAAGTTCATTCACCAAAACATCTTACGGTTCAGGATTCCACGTGCAATAATTTCCGATGGAGGGACCCATTTCATAAAAGCTCAGTTCAGGTCACTGATGACCAAATACGGGTTGTCGCACTGAATCTCTACTCCTTACAACCCCCAAACTAATGGTCTAGCTGAGCTATCGAATCGGGAGATCAAGAAAATCCTCCAGGTTACTGTTCGACCTGACATGAACGATTGGTGATCCCGACTTTCGGAAGCTTTGTGGGCTTATAGGACCGCCCACAAGACCTAATTAGGTATGTCTCCCTTTAGACTGGTGTACGGGAAGGCGTGTCACCTCCCCGTCGAATTGGAGCATAAGGCTTATTGGGCAGTACGAAACTATAACTTAGATCTCTCTAAGGCTGTGATGAGAACCTCATCATGAACCCTAACTAGCAAAATCTAACCTTGATATGCAAGAAAAAGCTCCTACATAACTCAAAGAAAGGCTTAACTTAGAGAATTCTGAGTTTAAGAAGAAAACAAGTCATAAGGGGTAAAAATGAAATTTCACCAACGTAATTTGCAAACAGGGTAATTAACGGTCCAAACACAGGTCAAACTAACCTAATAAGAAGGAAAGTGGGATGATCTGATCTAACAAAGGGTTACAGCAACTCCAAGAAATTAAAAGACATTCTGTAACCCTAAACCAAACCCACTTCAATTCACGAGGTTCGAGGTAGGGTAAAAATCAACTAAATCCTATAAAATTCATAGAAAAATAATCTCTAGGATTTAGAACCTTCAATTTGGCCTTAGAAACCCATTTTGACCTACATTGAGAACCATACCCAATTAATGATTTAATTTGGGCTTTTACGTAAATTGGCCGATCAAACATGGTCTAACCTAGAAACAAAATTCACCATTAAAATCCTTAGGTTCAATATAGTCATGCATAAAAACTTGAGCCTAAGAAGAGACCTCCTTGACCGACTTTGCAATTTGGTCCTCTTCATTTACTTTTTGACCCTTAACTTTCGAAACCCTTGCATTTTGGCCCCCAACTTTCTCATCATTCTTTGCAGAACGGTCCCTCCTGCAAGTCTCTGTGCAGCACCATGCTCCGGCGACTTTGCGCGGAGCATGGCACCGCGCAGGGAGAAGGGAACGTCCTGTAAAGTGAACGCGGAGTTCCCTGCGACGTCTGCTGTCGCAGGGACTCAACCATGCCGCCTGACGACCCCCACACCTTTTGTGCGAACACACGGAAGGTATTGGTCTCGTCTCCAACCATACTCCAGTGAGGCGCGCACGTCGCCAGCCTGCATCCTCCTCTCCGCCACCGCCTTTATAAGAACCAGCACTCCCTGCCGGTTCAGGCAGTCTGGTCTTGGCGGAGAAACCCTCAACCTTTCCTCTCTCCCCACTCCGACAGGAAACCCACCAGCTCCGGCGACTGCTCCTCCTCCTTCTCATCACTCTACTGCCATACCTGCAGCAGAGCCAGCTTCATCTCATCTTCCCGCGTCGCGCCGTACCAAGCGCTCGCCTCCCTGCCCACTTCCTTGTCGTTGCTCTCTCCCTCTGGGTGTTTCTTCTCCGGCGACAGTCGATACGACTACCCGCCACTCCGGCCCCCTTCGTCCCTGCAAGTAGGTTACAGTTACTCCCCTTCTTCCCCTCTTTTTTTTCACCCATCTATTTTGGTTGATTGCCCCACGACCACGCCTATCCACCATCACCTTCCCCGCCTCCGGCCACTCTCCGGCGAGTTGCCCCCGTCGATTCGCAGCTCCACCCAACTCGTCGACCATCGTAAAAGCTCTGCCTCATCACGTTGAACATCCTACGCCCACCCACTGCCGCTCTACACCCACTCAACGCACCCCCGAACACACCCATATTTTTGGTCACAGGACGACCTAGGCACACACGCCTAGGCCGTCCCGCGACCTGCTGCACCTCGCACCACCTTCTCCGTGTCACGGCGAAGGTCTCCCGGTGGTTTGATTAGGACGATAGGCCGTATTCGTGCACGACAGGTTTTCGAGCCCTGCCGCCATTGTTGACGATTGAAGCAACTTCCAAGCAGGCTCCAGGCGTCGGGGCAGCTACGCTCCAGGTGCTGTGGACTGGGGTGAAGTCTGTGAAGACTTTTGCTTCAGCACTTGGCACCAACAGCGGCAGCAGCTGAGCAGATTGCGAGGAGGTTCTCCTGCGGCCGTGCACGAGGAAAAGCAGAAGATAGTCCCACATCGTAAGTTCACAATGCAACGCACTGATTTAAATTGTTTTTGTGTATACGGCTGGTTGCCTCCGATACACCTGGGGTGAGGTCCCGCTCCCCATCACACGCCCCGTCTGTGGTTTCACCACGCAGACCCGGCAGATCCGACCCGACACTACCCACGCACACCTCGCGCACCAAATCACGCCGGTGCACTTGGTCCCGGTACGCAACCCGACCCGTTAACCCGCGGCTCTGGGAGAGCTTCCTGTGAGCGATTCGTAGAGAGAGAGAGATACGTGCGGGTAGAGGGAGGGGATAGGTTTTGCTTCCCCCTTGTGTGTAGGATAGGAGAGCTGAAGGAGAAGGGCTCAGCACTTAGCTGCAGGAAGGAGAAGAGAAGAAGCAGAAGAAGAAGAAGGCTCGCCAAAGAAGAAGAAGCAGCGAAGGAAGGAAAAGAGGAGAAGCACTGTAGCAGACTGCAGTTAAGTCGTCTGACTGCTGTATCAGACAATGGATAAGCAGTCTTCAGAGGAGATAAAGCAGAGAAGAAGAAGAAGAAGAAAGAAAGAGGGAAAGGCAAAGGAGGAAAAGAAGAAGAAGAGAAGACTCTGCAGCTGAAGAGCAGAAGAAGAAGAAGAAAAATAAGAAGGCTCTGCTGCTGAAGAAAAGAGAAAGAAGAGAAGAGGCAAGGTAGAGAAGAGCAGAAGAAGAAAGAAGAGGGAAGAAGACAGGATCAGAGAGAAAACAAAAAGAGAAGAAGAAGAATCCAAGACAAAAATCTATCTCTCTCTTTCTCTCTCTTATTTTTGTAATTCAATAAAGAAACTTTGTACTTCTAGAATTCCAGTAGCTCCCTGAGTTCGACCTCGGGAAAACTATTTCCGAGTAAATTTCTATGGTAATGGCAACCGTAGCTGTCTTATCTTATACTACAATGATTGTATTATAATAAACATAAAGACACGCAAAAGCAGCACTGCGGTTGGCACTTCACCAGGCTGGAACCCATAGAAAGCTTCAAATGAGCGAGATCGATGAATTATACCACGACACGTATGAGAACTCGCGAATTTACAAAGAGCGGGTTAAAGCCTTTCACGACAAACACATATCTAGAAAGATCTTTCATCCTAGTCAAAAGGTCCTACTCTTTGATACCAGACTCAAGTTATTCCCAGGAAAGCTACGATCTAAATGGATCGGACCCTACTTGGTCCAATGAATCTTTGGAAATGGAGCCATTGAGATCAGTCCACTCAGCCACGATTCTGAACCCTTCATCGTGAGCGGGCAAAGACTCAAACCTTTCATTGACACAACCAACATAGATTTGGCTGAGATATCCTTTATCCTCCATTCTCCCTGAACTCATTGCGCCTAGTCGATGACGTAAAACTCAGTGCTTAATGGGAGGCAACCTATCATTCTTTGAAAATTCCAAAACCTTTCCTGACATTTCTATGTTGAATTCATATTGCACTTTAGGGTTCATCCATTAGAGCAACCGACTCCACCTCAAGTACCCGTACCTGAGTCTAGAAATTGTTCGCAACAGTCACCTCGACCCGTTCGCCCACCCAACACCAGTCTTAATGAATGAACTATACTGAATTCGAACCCCCCTAATTTACAATGGGGACATTGCAAATCGTAGGCATGGGGGGGTATGAAGGTGCAAAATGTTATGAAAAATCATATCACATGAAAAGGTTACAACAAAAAAATCACATATCACAAAAAACACAAAAATTGAAAAAATCTTGAAAAAGAACAAAATCTTGAGGGGGGAGAGAAAATTTTTGAGGCTATACAAAACATGAGGAAGAAAAGGAGCAAAATGACAAAAAAGGAGCACAAAATGAAAAAGAAAAAAGAATAGTCATTAGTAAGAAATTAAGGGATTAACTGAAGTTCTAGACCACATCAAGAAAAAAGAGAAAAATGAGAAAAAGTGCTAAGGAGACACAAAAAGAGATTAGCAGGAACGCTGATCTTAGGCCTTTTGGGCTAGACTCTTAGGCTTAAAAATTCAAGTATCTGCTAAGATCTGGATAATCCTTAAGAGGTTGGGGAAAATGCAAAGCTTAAGTATTAGGTCTAAGTCTTAGGGAGTATTTGGCCTCGTTAAACTGACCTTCGATTTGCGGGACTCAGTAACCTAAGCACCGCAATCCACACATAGTCTGGTTCAGTGCGCATAACTATCAAAATCATGCAAAAGCATTTAAATGTCTGAAAAAAAAAGTTTCCTAGATTAGGAGCGACCAATCAACACAAGTTGATTTAGACGAGTTCCCAACGCGGAGAGGCGAAAAATTTCCCTCGAAGATGTGTAACAACATATCGTCTCCTCAGTGCTTGTCTCCTAGGATATTTACATATCCTACCGGGGGCACGTAAGCACTCTACTGGTTCAGATACCATGGGCGGGATTATCACAAAATGTCGAATGCCAAGGTCTGGATTTGGCCACGAAATGCCATGGGTGGGATTATCTCGAAATCTCGAAAGCCAGGGCTCCGGGAGTTGCTAGAGGTGGTGCTATCATGAAGCATCGATTGCCAGGGACCTTTGAGGATTGATGATGGGGACAAGGAATCTGATACAGACCATGTTGAGAAGCCAATCCAAAGCTATAAATAAAAAGAAAAGAGAGAGAAAACTCTCCAAACAAATAAATCCTCCGTCTCTCTCTTACAAAATTGCACTACAAACTGAACCAAGGCTAAAATATGTCTCAAGCACGGGTGGTTCAACCGCTGAGTCCAACGAACCTTAGGATAGTTCCTACGGGCCTTAAAAACCTTAGCGGAGGATCGAGGCTAGAGATGGTTAGGTCTGGATCTTCGTTGGTATTTAAGTACCTCTAGGCCTATTGTCGCCATTCTGACCTAATCACAAAGAAAAAGGAAAAAGCACTTATCATAACTGGTGAAAGAAACTCATGGTCTAAAACAGATGTTAAAACCTTGAAATTTTGCTATGGGACTCGCAAAATCTACGCATGGGGGATTGATGGGAAACCATCATGAGTCCTAACTAGCTCATTTTGACCTAGAATACAGAACAAAAACTCCATGAACTAAAGGAAGGCCTAATTCAAGGGATTACTGTTCTGAGAAGAAAATAAGAAATAAAGGGTAAAATTGAAATTTTACCATTGCAGTACATCAACGGGATTTCTCAGGGGCTAAACATAGCTCAATTGGACTTAACAAGAGGAAAAGTGGAATGGTTCAATCAGAAAAGGGTTATTGTTAGATCTAAGAATTAAATGACATTCTGTAATCCTAAAACAAGCCCACTAAATTTTACAAGGTTCTGGTCTGAATAAAAATCAACTAAACCCTCTAAAATTCGTAGAAAATATCCCCTAGGTTTTAGAACCTTCAAATTGGCCTTTGGAACCTATTTTGGCCTAGATAGGAGTCTTATCTCATTATTTGACCTAATTTGAATTTTTATGTAAAATATCTAGTCAAACGTGGTCAAACCTAAAATCCAACTTCACCATTGAATTTCTTAGGTCCAAATTAGGTTTATGTCAAAATCTGGGCCTAAGGGGAGGTCACCTTGACCTACTTTGCAAAATAGTCCACCCAATTACATTTTGACCCCTAACTTTTGAAAACCTTTGCGTAGACCCCCCTATCTTCCTCACCATTCTTTACATTTAGGTCCCTCTACCATTACAGCGGAGGAGTCCTACTCCAGTGAGGATTTGAGGTGGATTTCTCCCCAATTCCTCAGAGATCTCCCAGATTTGGAAGGGAGATTCTCTGAATAATTCCCTATCCCCTCAATACAATCCCTAGATCGGATTCGCACCCAATCTCTCATACGAATGCTCGAGAGAAATGGGTATCATCTGTACCTTCCTTCTCCGGTGAGATTCTTGTGCTTGGAAGCTTTCCTTCCAAGCACAAGGACTTCTACCAACCGCTATAAAAGGACCCCCTATCCTTGCTGCATCTTTCAAGCTTGTTTTGGCCACTGATACCCCCAAATTTCTTCCTCCCTCATCTCCGACCAACAGCCCGCAAGCTCCGACGATCTCTCCTCCCTCTTCTTGTCACTCTACCACCATACCAGTGGCAGAGTCTTCTCCACCTTGCTCCTCTACGTCGCGCCATACCTGCGCGCGCTCCTCCAACCCCCTCGTCGTCACCGTCTTCCTCACCTCAGGGCTTTCTTCTCAGATGATGGCACACACACGCCGCTCGCCCTCCGCCTTTCCCCCTTCGTCTAACTACCCTCAGTAAGTTCCTCTCTCTCTACCTTTCATTTTCCCCCTCTTAAATTCATAAAAACCCCCCTTGATAGACACCAACCACCAACACCTCCCCAAGTGATCATCTTCCGCCCCTTCACTGACTGCCAACACCTCCCCAAGTGCCCATCGAACACACGCACCTTCACGGTCAAAGTCTAACCTAGGCACGCATGCCTAGGCCGTTCGACGCCACCCCACCCACTACATCACCTTCGCCGTGACACGACGAAGCTCCCCAAGTGGTTTGACAGGGCCGCGAGGCCGTATTGCTAAGTTTCAGGTCTAACCCTCTTCCGCCATTGGAGCAGGCGTGAAGGAGCAAGCTTACTCGCTCCAGGTCGTGTCGCTCCAAGCAGAGGCATCCTAGGTGCGTGGAATTAGCCCACGACCCTTTCTTACCCAACTATCGAGGGCCTCATTGACCGCAACTGCCCCAATTGCATAGGCATTCCTCCTACGCGCGCATGAAGAAGCGGGTGGGACTTTAGTCCCACCTCAGAAGTTCTCAGTGCTGGTGCGTAGCATAAATTGATTTTGTGTTCTCACCTTATCACCTCAGTTCACGGGGTGAGGTCCCCTCGCCCACGTCACCCGCCTCGTCTGCGACCCATGCCTACACGGACCTGGCTGACCCGTTTACCCTGCACTCCTCGCGCACCACCCACGCCGATGCACCTGAACCCTTGTGCACGTAACCTGACCCGTATACCCAATTGGCTGGCTCTAGGAGAGCGAAGAGAGAAATAGAGAGAGAGCGTATGTGGGGGAAGGGTAGGGGTAGGTTTTGCACTCTCGTGTGTGCAAGGAAGGTCGAAGGAAAGAAGGAAGGACACCGCTGAAGAAAAGCTAAGGAAAAAAGAGCCAAAGCTTAAGGGCAGGAGGACTTGAAGGCAGAGGCTGAAGAAGAAGGTGCGATTGAAGAAAGAAGGCAGAGAAGGCAGAAGACAAGGAAGGAAGAAGAAGGCACTGCTGAAGAAGAAAGGAAAAGAAGGAATCAGAAGCCAAGGAAGAAAAGAGAGAAGGCACAACTGAAGGAAAAGAAGAGAAGGAAGGAGCCGTAGAGAGAAAGAAAGAAGAAGATCAAAGGCAAAGAAAGAAGAAGACATCAGAGAGAAGAGAAGAAGAAAGAATAGATAATTTCTTTTTACATCTCTATTCTTCTCTTTAGCATTTATAAATTGAATTTAATTACTTCATACTATTGTTGAACATCACATTTGATTAATTTGAGATTTTGATCTTAGTTTTTAAATACCAATTTGCTCCCTGTGTTCGACCTTGGATACTTAGGTTTTCGAGTAATAAAACTCTTATTTGTTTTCAAGGCGATTTCATTTATACTGCAATGTAACATCATTTAAACACCGATTTCGCCCCGTTAACATCCCCACCTCAGGTAGCGGATCTACCTTCACGATCCAGGGTGGCGACAGTGACTCTGTGTGTATCCCCAGCAACTCTTCTAATTCGAGTATATCCCTTCAGTTTCTTCAATAGTCGGAGGATGGTCCTTAGATATGACCTTTTGAAGGGGATCTCTACATAGGAATGCTGGAGTAGTCTCCTTAATTATTTCATCAACAACCTCAACCTGAGAACAATCTTCAAATCCGAATTGCTTGTAAGTAACAAAAACATTCAACCGGATCTTCTTATTCCCAAGGCTCATTTTAAGTGCCCCTGATCTACAATTGATAGAGGCGTTGGCTGTAGCCAAGAATGGGCGTCCTAGAATAATGAACGACTTTGTGGGCTTATTAGATGGGTCAGTATCTAGCACAAGAAAGTCAACAGGGAAGAAGTCCTCCACTCTCACCAGGACATCTTTCAGTAATCCTCGTGGTGTCTTACGCGATCTATCTGTGACCTGGAGGATGACTAGACTAGGCTTTAACTCACCTCCTCTTATAAGGTGGTAGACAGAGCTCAGTAAAATGTTCACCCTGCACCCAAATTGAGAAAAGCCTCGTCAATGTGTTGGTTACCTATAACCACTAAAATATACGGGGCCTCTGGGTCTTTCATTTTGGGGGGTGTTCCATGTTGGAGAACCAAGCTAACATGATCAAGCAGGATGACCTTGGCTTAGACCTATCTCCTAGATCGGCGCTTCTGGGTACACAAGTCCTTTAGAAACTTGGCATAGGATGGGATCTGTTTGATAGCTTCCAACAGAGGCAAGTTGATCTAGACTTGCTTAAAAGTGTCCATAATCTCCTCCGTCCTATCATTGGCTCCAAGCGAGCCAATAGAAGATTCCCCAGGAGCAGATAGGCGCTCTGGATAGGGCACCCTCGGCTTCTAGGTAGAGGGGTTGTCATGGCGGGAGAGGGGTGGCAAACTGATAACATCCTCAGGGTGGGTGATTTCAACAGAGGGAGAGCAGTGTGGCTCTTCCACGATGGAGATGGAAGTCAGGTCTAGTGTAGGAGGGAAATCCTGAGATGTTACCATAGGAGTGCTATCAGGCTTGTCGATTTTCTTTCCACTCCTCAGCACGGTCACAGCTTGGGTGTGCTCCTTGAATATGACCCCCTTGCCCTTTGGGTTCTCCTCAGAAGAGCTAGGCAACTTTCCCAGATCACGCTGCCTAACTAAATCAGTAAGATGACCAATTTGGGATTGCATATCAGTAATCATCTTATTCTGAGATTGGATGACCAAATTCTGATTCTCTTGCATCGCTTTCATCATGGCTCTTTAAGTTCATCCATCTCAAAGGACTTATTCTGAGGGTTTTCATAGGATGGCTGGTATATGGGTTGGGGAGGTAGGGATTTTGTATTCCCTGAGTTAGAAGCATCACCTTGCTTCCATGAGAAGTTTGGATGGTTCTACCACCTCTTATTATAGGTATTAGAATATGAGTTATTACGAGGGTGTGGGCGGAAACCTTGGGCCACGCTCAAGTCAGCCTGAATCAACTCAGGGAATTGATTTTCCTGGTGGCACTCCGTAATGGCATGTGTTGTGCTTTGTCAAATGGACCATTCACTTGAAGCCTGAAAGATAGAGACTGCTTGTGGGTTCATGCCGGGGTTTGCTAAAAGCCTATCAAAGTTTTTGTTCAACAATTGAATCTGATAAGCCAAATCCTGAGTAGCCCCAGCTTCATGGGCCTCTATCTTCCTCTACAAGATTGATGGTTTTCTTTCTTGATAGGCAGAGGACATATGTATGGAATTCTCACTTAATGTTTCAAATAATGCCCAGGCTTCACCCTCAATTTTGGTCATGAAGGTTCCTGCACAGGCTGCATCGATGGTTTGCCTGTGCCTTTCAGATAATCCGCTATAGAACCTTTCGACCAACTGCCATCTTAGCACCTCATGGTGGGGGCATAACCTAAGAAGGTCATTAAAGTGCTCCCAAGTCTCATAAAATTGCTCCCCTTCTTGTTGAGTAAAACCCATAATCTCTCTTCTGTAATGGTTGATCTTACTCATAGGAAAATACTTTTTCAAGAATTCTCCCGTAAGGGTGGCCCAATCATTTACCCTTGCATTAAGGGTATGATACCAATGCTTGGCCTTATCCTTTAGGGAGAATGGAAATAGAGTTCTCATCAAGGCTTCATCGGTAAAGCCCTAGAGCTTCACCGTGGAACAGACCTCGATGAATTCCTCAAGATGCCTATAGGGATCCTCCCGAGCAGTACCTTAAAAAGATGGGAGCAAAGATATGGTGCTGCTCTTGATTTCATATGGGTTATCCACTCTAGGTCTTCGGATAGGTAGGGCTTGGTGGGTTGTAGGGAGGAAATAGTCCCTCAAGGTTCTCTGATTTCCACCAACCCTAATCTCTTCTTCAGGTCTTTCTTCAGCCATTTTTCTTCTTTCTTGGTTAGCTTTCCTTATAATTCTCTCAGTGGTGAACGGTCGAATTGCTACGCTAACATGTTTGGTTTTGGAAAACCTGTCGTTGTAGTTTGAAAGCGAAGAATTCATGTTCAACAAATAAAATTTATACCAAAATGAAAATTTCGATCGAACACAGGGAGGCAGATGTTTGATTTAAAAACTACGCATTTCCTTTTATTTGTCACGAAGTAATTTAATTAAAAACTATCTAATTATTTACAATAAATAGAAGAGAGAGAGAGGGTAAGAGAGAGAGAGAATATTACACATAGAAATCAAAATGAGATGTAGAATAAACAGAGAATTTATCATTAAGGAGATTGTTCATTACAACTAGAAAGCATAAAACAATTGCACTAGAAAGTGATAAATTTACTCTAGAAAGCATTAAAAGAATGGAGGGAGAAATGTCCTCCTCGACGATCGCTTGGAGGACGAGCAAAACTACTCTAGAAAGCAGTAAATCTATACTAGAAAGCAGTAAAAAGAATAGGGAGAGAGAAATCCTCCTCGACGGTCGCTTGGAGGACGAGCCGGACAGGACGACGCCTGGACGAAGGAGGACGAAGCAGAAGAACGGGAACGGAGCAGCACGCCGTCGTCGTAGCGGGATCCACTTCCGAAGGGGGACGAAAATTTGGACTTTATCTCGCAGAAGCATCCCGGGTGTGGGACAAGCTTCTCTTGAGCTTTGAAGAGGTAGAGAAGAGAAGGAAGGGATGAGAATTTCGTGTGGAGGGGGTCTCCTTTTATAGTTGCAAGGAGTGGGGACAAAATGATCATTACATCTTTAAAATAATAAATGAGGAGTCTTTAGTGACGGATAAATCCGTCACTAAGCCCCCAACGTGGGCATAGCACCCTCGCCCACGCGCACCTCCTCAGTTGCCCACGCTCAACGCATCCGCCCACGTTCATCAGATCTCAACCGTCCGATCGCGAGATCGGACTGCTTAAGACGTGCCTGACCCGCTCACTGGGCGCCCACCCGGCACATGCGATGCCGCGTGATGCCACGTGTGTAATAGCGCGTGAACGCTATCTGGTGCGCGCGACCGTTGGATTGCGATCTGACGGTTGATAATAGTGCACTCGCTCGCTTCAGAATTCGCTTGGCGAGGCTCGAACGCGCGCCAGTGCCTCGCGATAAGGCCCTAGACCGCTACGCTGCCTCGCAAAAAAGGTCGCGCGGATGATTTCAACGAGCCGCGTCAACAGCCGTTGGATCAAGATCCAACGGCAGAGAGGGAGCGGGTGCGGGGTCTTCAGAGAATGTATGCGGCCGTTTGGGCGGCCGAGATGGCACCACGTGGTGCCATCTTGGCCGTCCATCTTCTGGATGTTGTAGATGGTGCCACGGATGTCGGATTGAATTGATTTTTGCGTCGTTGGGCTGCGATCATCGATCCAAATTCATCCGAGTGGTCGGATTTGTCATTTGAAGTGTGGATTTATACCATCCTGGCCCTTGATCTTCTAGGGTTCCCCGGTCACTATCTGATGCTACAGATACCTAATTAGGGCGATCTTGGAGTCGTTGAACTCCAATCGTCGCCCTGATCACATCCATACGGTTGGATCTTTGATCCAAGGCCCCGATAAAATGTTTGCCCTGTCCAAGAACATAAAAGGAGATAATTAACCACCATTTTATTCAAACTACTCTAAATACAAGATGATGCATGTTATGCAATATTTATATCATGAAATGCAATCCTATGCTTAAGAACATGCATAAATAGACATTTTAGGTAGTGTAAATGTGTTTACATCACTCAGGCTCAGGGTTGAAGAGAAGACTATTTCTAAGAGAGCACCTACCAAGCATACACTAAGCAAACATAAGGCAAGAGGTCTTTTGTTGATTTAAAGTTCTTTAAGTCCTCCTCCAACTCTTCAGCTTGTCTAAATATAGTCAAGCGAATTTTTCTCCATTCCCATGTAAGTGGTATAAGAGAAATGAGGCACTTGAAATTTCTGGTCAATGACTGTTAAGAAGGTTGAGATTACTTTTAGTCCTTTTTGGGTGATCAATCAAGTTGTCAAGCAATTACGCACTCTAAATTGACCTTCAAGTTCCCTAAAGGCACACACTTTGTTGCGATGATATTCTCTAATGCTCAAGTAAAAAAGTACTCCAAGGATGGAACCAAGGGATGCAAGTAGGGCGAACCCTTCCTTTGAGGCGTTGCGTTAGCGGTGCCTCTTAACTACCCTTGAATTCCTTTAAGGGGTGTCCCCCTCCTTAGAGTATCAAGTCACTCGGGCAAAAGTTAATATCGCCGTTTCAAGGTGAGATAGAAGGGTTTGCACCGATAAAGAGATCAATGCTTATAACCTTAAGGGTCCAAGTCCTAGTGCAGTGCCTACAGTGCGTGCTCAGTGCATGAAGTGTGCATCACACCGCGAAAAGTGATTTTTTCTTTTGAAAACCGCAATCAACTTATTCAAACACTTCCTGTATATTTTATTTTATTTTCGAGAAGCAATATGACCACTTGATTAATCTTTTCAAATTAGTTTAAGTGGTCTTCTTTAGTTATGTTCAGATGTAATGCGTGTGTAGATAACTGATGCAGTAAGATAAGAAATTTATACCTTGCTCCAGTACTCTTCAATGCAAAAATGCATGCATGCAGTAACAAAATCTAGATGCTGCTCAAGCAATCCTAGATGGTCGTCCTATGGATATGTAGCTTCTAGTAGGCAGTTCGAATTTTTTTTTTTAATAAATAGATGCGCAA
Organism: Thalassia testudinum; assembly: GCA_037157565.1. Classification (NCBI taxonomy): domain Eukaryota; kingdom Viridiplantae; phylum Streptophyta; class Magnoliopsida; order Alismatales; family Hydrocharitaceae; genus Thalassia; species Thalassia testudinum. The sequence continues at coordinate 30,762,216 of JAZHRO010000047.1, read as the reverse complement.
TCAAAAGAGCTAACTAACTACGAATAAACCTAGAATCTAAAGAATCGGGGACACTCCCCCAAAAATTGGCCCCAAATGACAAGGGCGAGAAAACAAATAACTAATACTGTGTCTATCAACCTAAATCTAAACCAAGATCTAATAACTAAATCAGGAAAGGCTCCTCTGTGTGCCTTCACGTGCATGGGATCAAGGCCCACAAGCACTCGTTGCTGCCCCTTAGGTGGAGTCAAGGTCCACCAAGAATATCACCTCTGTCATGCGCGCCTGCCACATTCGTTTCCTCCAAACAAATGAATCTCGCACAGGAAAAAGAAATAGATCAATGATTTAGAAAAGCTTTAGAAAAAGCATAAAAATGATAGAAAATCCCTGAAAATTTTAATAGGCGTATTTCCTCACCAGCAACAGTGCCATTTGAAAGAGCAATCTTCGTTTTCGATAAAATTTGCAACATAAAATGACGCGTCGTTATAGTTCATTGCGTGGTAGAAAATCACTTTTGAAAATAGTTAATATTCAAAATCAAACCATGAAAATAGTTAGGTCATCTCCACAAGGAAAAATTAGCCTATTAAACTAGTGAATGGTGTCTCATTTATTCGAGAAACTCAACGGGTGCGTATGCTAATTCATGCACTTCTTTTTCAACATAAGTCATCATTTTTTGTAATTAATCAAGAATATAGGTATTCACAAGCAAAATGACCATAATATAATACCATGTAAATACGTGAATTGTTATCTTGATACTGGTAAACATCGTGAATCTGAATCTCAAGCAACATAGAGTTTGCTCATTTTAACCATTAGGTCATAATTTTGATGAACTCAACTAAGCATAATTTTAATCGAACAGAGGGATGTCCATGCAATTTGCTGTAATATATTAAATCAAGAAAATAAATGAATAGTGTATCCTGTAATGGCATATGTTGTAAATTTTAATGCAAATTTCACTGTAGCAAAATAGGGCATTTCAATCCCTTGTGTGTGCGAGGAGGAAGAACGGATCACCATGCCGTGCTCGGAGGAGGTCGAGGTCGCGGAGAGGGTTCCGATGGCGGTGGTGGCACCGTTGGAGGTAGTCGGAGGTCGCTGGATGATGGGTCATTCACCACCGACGGTGGGTTCCTCAGCGAGTACACGGGAGCTGTTGTGGTCAGCTCTAAAGGCATGGCAGCGCTCGTGAGTGCACGGTGAGTTCGTTGGAGTCAACGGCATGGTGAACAGAGGTCCGTGGCGATGGCTACGTGTAGAGGGAGTTGATGGAGTTTGGGTTCTTCCCTGTTGGTGCTAAAGAAGACGACCGAGCGTAGGCGGAGGTGGCTGAGATGGGTGTCACTACTGGCGATAGCAAGGTGTTGAAGGCGTGCTAGAGTGGTGGTGGTGTTGGCAAGGAGATTGGGCAGTGATGGGGTGTGTGTTGAAACCACACACACCACGGCAACAGGAGGGTAACGGAGATGTTGTCTTCAATCCACAGTACGCGTTGCAGCCATGGTGCAGGCATGATTTCATGGTGCACACCTCCTACATGGTGCAAGTGAGAAGAAGAAGATGGAGAGCGAGCGTGTGTAGGTCCTCTGGTGGTGGGTTGGAGCGGCTCTTTTTATAAACAAATCCCCCGTCTGTTTCTATGCGGCCGCCATCTTCTCCAATGACTCAGCGAGAGTTGCGAGTGGTTGGAACAGAAGGATAAACGCTGGCAGCTTTCATCAAACGTTTGAGTGATTCTTCAGACATCTTAAAATATGCAGACCTTAGGGGATCTATGATGGTAATTCTTCAGATATCCAAATTGAGCTCCAGATGTCTTGTCGAGTGATTTTGACCATCTGAATGGTAGCTTCAAGTGTCTTATGCTGAGCCTGCATCCACTAAATGATTATCATAATATATCATATGTTATTAAACATAACATTGGTGCATAATATGATACATAGACTATGCTGAATTCCCACTTAATTCCTAATCAAATATCAACTAAGAACGACTAATTAAAGAGCACTTAGGCCAAATAATGGTCCACGAAAGTGGACCTATCAGTACGCATTCCAAAGGATGTTGTTCAATCTCTGCAATGCACCCTCTACTTTTCAGTGGTGCATGCTTGCCATATTCTCAGATATGGAAGGTGAATACCTTGAAGTCTTCATGGATGACTTTTTGGTATTTGGAGAATCTTTTGATGATTGCCTCCTGCACTTGGTCCAAATCCTCAAGCGGTGCACTGACGTGAATTTGGTTCTTTCCTGGGAAAAGATCTACTTCATGGTACCTGAGGGAATTGTCCTGGGACATCTCATCTCTGAAAAAGGCATCTAGGTTGATTGAGCCAAGGTGAATCTGATTTCCAAGCTCCCTATGCCTAGCTCAGTCAAGGACATCTGATCATTTTTAGGGCATGTCGGTTTTTACTGTCGATTCATTCCCGATTTCTCAAAAGTCATGCACCCCTTGACTACTCTTCTTTCTAAGGATGTCCCCTTCGAAATCACTGAGGAATGCACTCATGCATTTGACATCCTACATGATCGAGTTGCCCAAGCACCTATCTTGCAGTCCCCTGATTGGTCTCAACCCTTTGAGTTCATGTGTGATGCATCTAATTATGTTGTGGGTGCAGTGCTTGGGCAGAAAAAAGATAGGAAACCCATGGTCATCTACTACGCTAGCAAGACACTTGACGAGGCTCAGCGTAACTACACAATTACTGGGAAAGAGCTACTAGTTGTAGTATTTGGCCTGGAAAATTTCAGATCTTATCTTTTGGGCTCCCGTGTTATCATATACTCTGATCACACTGTAGTGAGGCACCTCCTCGTGAAGGACACGAAACCTCAACTAATCCACTGGATCTTGTTGTTACAAGAATTCGACCTCGAGATTCGTGACGAGGTAGGAAAGCAAAACGTGGTAGCCGACCACATGTCCCGCCTTCCTTCTGTCATTATCGACCCTTCCAGACCCATCACAGAACACTTTCCTGATGAGCACCTCCTGACTATCAGTATAGGACTTCCTTGGTATGCTTATTTAGTGAACTACTTAGCATCACATCAGATCCTGTCTGACTGACCGAAGGGCAAGAAGGACAAGTTGCTTTCTGATGCCAAGCACTACATCTGGGAAGACCCATACCTCTTCCACATTGGTGCCGATCAGATCATTAGATGTTGCATCCCAAAAGCAGAAATTCAGGACATTTGTCCTTCTACCTTGACCAGGCCTGCAGCGGACATTTCTCCAGACATAAAACTGTAGCAAAAGTCCTCCAGTGCGGCTTTTACTGGCCCATGTTTTTCAAGGGCGCATACGATCACTGTAAGGCATACAATCGTTGCCAGACCTTGGGCAACATGAGCCACCATGATATGATGCCTTTACAGTCAATTCTCGTGTGTGAAATCTTCAATATTTGGGGGATTGATTTCATGGGACCCTTCCCTACCTTGGATGCTTCGAGTACATTCTCCTTGCTTTAGACTACGTGTCCAAATGGATCGAAGCCATCCCGACCCAAATCAACGATCATAAGGTGGTAATCAAATTCATTCACCAAAACATCTTTTCACGGTTCGGTATCCCACATGCCATTGTCTTTGATGGAGGGACCCATTTCAAGAATGCTCAATTCAAATCGCTGATGACCAAGTACAGGGTATCGCACCGAATCTTGACTGCTTATCACCCCCAAACCAACGGCCTAGCTGAGCTATCAAATCGAGAGATCAAGAAAATCCTTCAGGTCACTATTCGACCTGACAGGAAAGATTGGTCATCTCGGCTTCCGGAAGCCTTGTAGGCTTATAGGATCGCCCACAAGATCCAATTAGGCATGTCTCCCTTCAGATTGGTGTATGGGAAGGCATGTCACCTCCCCGTCAAGTTGGAGCACAAAGCCTATTGGGTAGTCCGGAAGTGTAATCTAGATCTTTCTAAGGCTAGAACCCACAGACAGCTTCAAATGAGCGAGATCGATGAACTACACAATGATGCGTATGAGAACTCGTGGATTTACAAAGAGCAGGTTAAGGCCTTTCACGACAAGCACATATCCAGAAAGATCTTTCATCCTGGTCAAAAGGTCCTACTCTTTGATGCCAAGCTAAAACTCTTCCCAGGAAAACTCAGATCGAAATAGATTGGACCATATCTTATCCGAGGTATTTTGGAAAAGGGAGCCATCGAAATCAGTCAACCCAGCCTTGATTCTGAACCTTTTATTGTGAATGGTCAGTGACTTAAGCCGTTCACTGAACTCACTGATACAAACTTGGCTGAGATATCTTTTGATCTCCATTCTCCCTGAACTTATTATGCCCAACTGATGGCAATAAACTCAACGCTTAACAGGAGGGAACCTGTCATCTTTTTGAAAAAACCCGAAACCATTCTTATCACATCTCGTTGCTAAACTCATATTGCACTTTAGGGCTTGTCCATTAGAACAGCCAACTCCACCTCTAGTACCCTGATGTACGCATTTTGCACGTTTGAAAATCAAGGTTAAGAGTAACCCATTGTCATAGTCGCAAAACTCTTAATCAAATACAATTTATACTAAAACTCCAAGGGAGTCCCAGGTCAAACATAGGGAGGCGACGTTTACTTTGTATGAAAACCACTCTTCGATTTGTTTCTTTTTGGTGTTTTGGGGTTTTGTTATTTTTTTTATTTTTGAAATAAAATGACAAGCAATCACAAGATAGAGATGGAATCAAATATGATATATTACATGAATGTCAATTACAATAAACTATGAAAGCATAAAAGAGAAAGGGGTGAGAAGAACTCTCTCGAAGCAGCTATTCGGTGAGACGACAACGCCTGGCAGAAGCTCAGATGAAGGAGCTGGGAAACAGGACGACAGAGGTGAGATGTAGGAGGACATCAGGTAGAGGAGAGCTTCAGCACGACTTCAGAATGGAGATGAGAAGGCAGAGATGATTTGCTACCGGAATAGAGGTGGGAAGATGGCTCTAAGGCAGCCTATGAATGGGGATGGGAAGACGGAGGAATGTTGGTGGGGCAAAGTTTCATTACACTAATAGGTGCCTTAGGAGCTTAAGAATAAGCTCCAACGGAGCATTGGTAGGCTTGCTAGAGCTTAGGAGTAGGTGGGAGTAGAGTAGGTAGAGATGGCTTGGAAGGGAGGGAGTGTAGGTCTTTATATAGTGGATGAGAGGAGGCTAGAATAGGCATAAGACCAATAGCGACCTCCAGGACGTCGCTGTAAGTGCCGCTGTAGCCAGCTCACTCCCGCTCACTCGTGCAGCTGGCCTTGCACCTGCAAACAATTAGTGACGACTATAAGTGTCACTAAATGTCCTCCAGGTAGTCGCTGAAGGTTGGCGCCAACCAGCACACACCCGCACGCGCATGGGATCACGCATTTTTATGGTGCGTCGACGGCCACGTGCAACATTAGCAGCTATCGAGCGGTGCCACGTGGCGATGCCTTTGCTACTTGATGACATCCAATGGGCACAATCGAATCGTGCCCACTCTTCGCGAGATTTCCCCCGCACATCGCGGCTCGAACTCGCGCTCGCGGTTTGCAAGCACGTGTCTTCACCAATGAGCCACAGCCGCGGTTTGTCGAGTGGAGCGTTGGTGCAGCCGCGCGGTTAGGGTGCCCCTCAGCTGTTGGATTGAGATCCAACGGCTAAGATCTCATCTTGCAGTGGGCTTGGGGACACATTGGCCGTGGCGCCATCTGGGTCGTCCATCTTCTTCTTGTGGAGGGTACTACAAAGCTCTGATCGGGGTGATTCTCGCATTGACGGACTGCGATCGTCGCTCTGAATCCATCTGTACGATCGGATTCTTCATCCAAAGCGTGTAAAGATGTTGCATTGCCTCCTAGCCATGTAAAATTACAGAATTAATGTACATAATATACAACTATCCTAAATCAAATGCAATGGATGTTTGTGCAATATTTATATCATGATATACAATGCTAGGCCTAGGAACTATCGTAAATAAGCATTTTACGATGAATTTGTTCATCTTTATCATGCCCGTACCAGAGCTTGAAATCGTCTGCAACAGTCATCCCGACCCGTCCACCCACCTAAAACCCGTTCTAATGTACGATCTAAGCTAAACTCGAACCCACCAATTTACAACGAGGACATTGCAAATCGTAGGTATGGGGGGGTATTGAAGTGCAAAACGCTGTGAGAATCACTTCACAAGAAAGGGTTTCTTCAAAAAGGTTACATATTCCAAAAAAAGAAAAGGAGGTTGAGGAAAAAGAAGAGCCATTTTTGAAAAGGAGGGAAGAAAATTGAAAAGAGAAGAAAGGAGCACAAAGAAAAAGAAAAGAAAATTGAGTCCCTTAGAAACAATTTTGGAATCTACCCGCCTTCTAGGTTGGATCGAATGATGAATTATGACCTGAAAGGCTAAACTTAAGGGATTAGTGGCGAATACCAACCTTAGGCCTCTTGGATCTATATTGGATTTAAACATTCACGTACTTGTCAAGATCCAGATTAATCCTCAAGAGGTTGGGGAAAATGCAAAGTTTGAGATTACGTCTAAGGCTTAGGGAGTATTCGGCCCCGTTAACTGATCTTTGGTTTGCGGGACTCGGTAACTTAAGCACCCTAAATCACACACAGTCTGGTTCAGTACGCTTTAAAGATGAATATTACCAAAAGGCATTTAATCTATTCTGAAAAAGGTCCTAAGATCTAGATTAGGAACGGCTCGAAAACACAAGTTGATTTAGACGAGTTCCCGACGCGAAGAGGTGAGAAATTCCCCTCGAAGATGTGCAATAACATATCGTCTCCTCAATGCTTATCTCCAAGGATATCTAAATATCTTACTGGAGGCATGTAAGCACCTTGTGCTGGTTCAGATGCCATGGGTGACATTATCACGAAATTTCTATTGCTAGGGTCTGGATTTAGCCACAGAACGCCATGGGTGGGATTATCCCGAAATCTCAAAAGCCAAGGTTCTGGGGGTTGCCATGGGCAGTGCTATCTCGAAGCATCGATTGCCAGGGACCCTACGAGGATTGATGGTGGGGACAAGGAATCTAATATAGACCGTGTTTAGGGCCAATCCGAGGATGGATCTAAGGAAAAATATAATGAAAGGAAAAGAGAGAGAAAGCTCTCCACAAATCAAATTCTCCTTCTATGTCTCTCTCAAAATGCACTGGCAAACTAGGTCGGACTAACCACATCTTAAGCACAGGTGCTTTAATCACTGGGTTCAACAAACCTTAGGTTAGCTCCTGTGAGCCTTAGAAACCTTCACAGTAGACTGAGGCAAAAACTAGTCAGGTCTGGATCTGTGCTGGTACTTGAGTACCTCTAGGCCTATTATTGGTATTAAGATCTAATTCCTAGACATGCGTCCTAGTAAGGAATCCAGACAGTTAAATCTGACCTAGATAACTAGTTCGATTTAGATGGTTTTGCTAAGGGACTAGCAAAAGCTAGGCATGCGGGTATGATGGGAACACCATCATGAGCAATAACTAGCTCAGTTTGATCTGATTAAGCCAATAAAAGCTCCTACATATCTTTTAGAAGGTCTTAAGGGCATACAATGTTGCTTTGAGAAGAAGACAAGAATACAGGGTTATTTCTACAAATTTATCATTCTATCACAAAAACAAAATAACCATAGGCTTTCTCAGGGGTTGAATAAAAGGCAAATATGCTTTAGAGTCTATTAAGGGGGTCCATGCAAAACGAAATGGGTTTTCATGTGTTACGAGAATTAAATGAGATCTGAAATCCTAAAAGCAGATCTACTTAATTAACCGAGCTTCCGGTCAAGATAAAATTCACCTAAACCCTTTAAAATTCATAGAAAAATAATATCTAGGGTTTGGTACCTTCAATTTGACCATCAGAATCCATTTTGACCTAAAATAGAGCCATAGATAGTTGGGTTTTTGCATAAATTACCCAATCAAACGAGGTCAAAACTAAAATCCAACTTTACCATTGGATTCCTTAGGTCTAAATTAGGTTTCCACCAAATTTTGGGTCCAATCTGAGATCATCTTAACCTAGTTTGCATTTTAGTCCAAGTCTGATTCTTAATCTCCCAAATAACCCCTCAACATTTGAATTTATTACATAAAGCAACCTATCTTTGTCATCTTCTTCTTCAAACAGGTCCCTACCGCCCTAGAATCCTAATCCTACAACTCCGATGAGATTCATTTGGCAAGATCTCTCTGATTTCTTGACGAATCCTTCTCAGATTTGAAAGGGGAATTCGTCAAGAAATTAGCTTCCTTTTTAGCCAGATCCGAAGTCCCAGAAATCATCCAAATCCCCATGCAAAACCTTCAAAGGAGTGGGTTTCCAACTCTGATGACCTTCCAAGGTTGAAAGCCTAGATTCCAAGCTTCAACTACCCTCTACTGCCTATATAAGGACCCCCAAGACCTTCCTGACCTCCCCAAGCTCGATTTTGGCCAGAAATTCCCCACATTCCTCCTTCCTACTCCGGCCAAAAGGCTCCTCGAGCTTTGGTGGTTCCTCCCGACTATCCTCGTCGTCCATCCGCAATACCAGCGGTGGATTCATCTTCCTCCGCGTCGCGCCAAACTGGCAGGCAACTCTCCCTCCATCGTCCTCGCCGTCCTACCCTCATCGGAGTCACCTTCTTCCCCGGTGCACACCGCAACTGGCGTCGCCTCTACTCCCCGTCGTCTGCCAACCACCTAGATAAGTACCCTAACTCCTCTACTTCATTCACACACCAACCACACTTCTCTTGGACTGTCGTATCCATCGTTCATTCTCCGTCTTCCACCTCACCGACGTACCTCCGGCAAGTTCGCACGACCACTACACTCCACCAAATTAGCCGTCGCTCATCCCTACACCTCCGGCTCGATCCTAGGAGAAAAAGCCCTAACCTAGTTAGTTCTATTGCCCCTTCAAACCCTCTGCCGAACACCACGCCCTGTCCGAGGTCGTCAGACCTCCTCACTCCGCCAATCACCTCTACATTACCATGATTATGTTTGTTGTCGTCTAGCAACGCTTCCTGAGTAGTTTTGACATAGCCGAGAGGCCATCTTTTGATTTCAGGTGCAGGGACTGTAACACCATTAACGCAAGAGCTTTAAGCTTGATTGAAGCTCACTCCAGGTTTCGATAACTCCAAGCGTCTACTCCAAGTGACGTGGCTCGAAGTCTTGAAGAGATCTAGGTCCTCAATTGCAGCGGTTTAGAAGTGTCCTCACCCTCAATTTGAAGCAAGTCTACGTACAGTCACTGTGTGAGGAAAGGGCAAGGACATAGTCCCACATCGGGAGCAGAAGAACATCCAACAGTGCATAAAAGGAATTTGTGTCTACGGCTGTTTGCCTCGACACACAGGGGGTTGAGGTCCCTTGCACGCTCCCCGCACATTCCTCGCCCGTGACACATACCATGCAGGCCTGGCTCTGACCTGACCTGCCTAACTTGATCACACCTCGACTACTACCCATGCCGATAGCCTTGGTCCCGGGTACGTGGATCCCTGAAGCCCGATTACCCAAGCTTCTAAGCTGACATTGAGAAAGAGTAGGGAAAGAGAGAAAGAGAGAGCGCGAGGTTAAGGGGGGTTTTGCTCTCACCAGCACTAGTGCGACACTTGGTCGCGAGGTGAAGTAAGGAAGACAGAGTAGAGAGCAGAGAAAGAAGAGAAGAAGAAGGATAAGTACGGTGCCCTCTTAGCACATAGCAAGGCTGACTTAAGCCGTCTGGTTAAAGACTATGTCGTCTAATTCCTTGACAGGGAGTGCGTTGTGCACTTGGTTTGAATAGTTGATATTATTTGAGTATTTGGTATTATTATATAAGGGTAATTGGTGATTCAAATCACCATTTTACCCTATTATTTTTGCACGCTGATGCTTGAATTCTTGACATATTATTCTGAATTAAGTCTTGGCTGAAATTGCTTATATATTGTGATCCTGAGATTCATATTTGCCACTTGGTCCCAACGAACGACCTTGGATTTCATTCGAGTATAAATATTATCTGTTTTTCATGCTGATTTGATCTATACTGCAATGCGACGATTTTAAAACCCCCGTTTTAGAGAGAATAACAGTGTCCTCTCAGCCAATTTGGCTCAACAACTTGTATCCTTCAGGTATGTTGGTGGCCCATGTCATTATTGATTGAAGATGTGCATAGTGTGAAATTTCCAGATGTCTTTGTGACATCTCCTGACCTTTTGCTCATCCGATGTCTTATTGACATCACCATCTCTTGACAATTCTTATGTGGCCTAGATCATATGATAGCTCTTGTTTGTAACTTTCATGTATCTTTTGAGATTTGTGTGGTGATGGTTTTTTTGGGCATTGTAACCAAGTATTCTCCCCTTAATGAAATGTTGTTCTCCTTGTGGAGAATGTTTACAATGAAAAAGAAAAACCATTGCAACTCTTGGATTTCATGTTCGAGCTATTTGCATTGCACAACTTTGTCAATAATTGCATATGGATTTACATATGTTTTGCACATCTAGGACCTGATCTATATGCGATGCTTGTTGTTGAAATCCTCATGTGCAATGTAAATACACCTGCATGACATTAATTGAGGTTCATAGAACGTTCTATATTTTGCAACCACATCTTCAATTTGAGTTCTTTAAAAATACTATATTTTTAACCTTGAATCCTATATTATGATTATATTGAAAACAATATCATCTCTCATATCTTAATACTTGAATCGAAATCTTTTTTTCATTCCATAACCTTCACTATGAATTTGTTGCATTTTCAACCTCTCACAATTTCTAGAATTATGTGGCATGATTATCAATTTCCATTAATTTTAATATTTTGATTGAAGGTGAAGATAGACAATAAAATCATAATTGATCCTAACATCTAAGAAAACTAGCTCATACTTGCTTAATTTTGTAAGTTTGGATTAATGAAGGGCATAGGCGAGAGTTCAAAGTAACCCTACCACGGCATTTGAGTAAATATGATAAATGCATGGATATGTGTGTAACATGTACTTATCTATAATAGCATTTAAATAAAATTCTTTTTCTTTCTATTATACATTAAGTTACCCTCTGCACATCTGTTGGCGCAAAAAATCGTGTTTTAAGATAATTACGTCGTAGTATAGTGCAAAAATACGTCAAAGCAAATAAAATGTAACGAGATGGTGAATCTCGGTCGAACTTAGGGAGGTAGTAAAATGACTTGATTTTAACATTGATTTAGAATGAACTAGGATAAGAAGAGAGATAAAGTAATTCTATTAAGAGAATGATCGGGCAATGTTTAACAAGAACTACAAATAAAGACTACTAGAACTACTAGAAATAAAATTGCTATCTAGTCTACTACAACAAGGGCACTAAGGATGGTCCTGGTGGCCTTTGGAGAAGTTGGGGAGAGCAGCAGCGGTGCACCAAGGTGATCTTGATGGATGCCTTAGAGGAAGAGGGAGCAGGAGAAGCTTGGAGATGTCTGGAGGGAGAGAGATGCCTTCAAATGGGAGCACTGAGGTCCTTTTTATAGCTAAAATGAGGGGCAAAGTACGTATTTTGACCCCCAAAATCGAGCAACACCTTTGGATTGATTAGATCCATCAATCGGAAGATCCACGAAACAGATAGCACCTCAAAATAGCCTTCAATGTGCCTTCAATACGCACGTTGCCTCAGATTCTACCATGTGGCACACTCATTGCCCTCTGATCACGATCGTGCAGCTGAGACCCCATGTCGCTCCACCTCCTTTGCATTTCTTGCTTGCAAGCGTGCACTTAATATCGATATTTCGATCACGAAGATCAATGGCTGAGATCGCATGTGCTACCGCCTTTAGTCTCTGCATTCAAGGCACGTCTAACCGCACGTTCATCAGCGCGTGCATCGTACCGCCTCATTTGACACCCCACCATATGCCACGCAACCACCTCTGCACCACTCAATCCCATTTGACGACTTTATTTCATCTGAGCGCACCGCCTGATCTGATTTTGCGCTCTGCACGATTCAAGCACTTGCTACCCACTTGATTTCACACGCACTGACCAACACGCTATGTGCGCGAATGGTCGCGCCTTTGCTTTTTCGTGCATGCCGTCTCAGTCATTGGATGAAGATCCAATAGCTGGGATGGATCCCCACTTGATGAGGCACGGAGAGGTGGCGATGTGGCTCAATGGTGGCCATTGGATAATGATCCAACGGCCCTACTTCGGTCTGCAATGGTTAAGCCTCGTAGGTGGGCTATTGGGATGGCGCCACGTGGCACCATCCTGACCGTCAATCTTCCTACCTTTGTAGTTGGTGCTACAGGACTCCGATTGAGTTGATTTCTGCGTCGTTGGACTATGATCGTTGATCTGGATCCATCGGTGCAGTCGGATTTGGCATCTAACAATTGATTTGTGTCTCCTTGCTTCTTGTCTTTTTCTCTCCTGCAGACTTCATAAGATGCTACGAACGTCTGATCAAGACAATCTCAGAAGCATTGGACTCTAGTCGTCCTCCTGAATAGATCCGTACAATCAGATTTATCATCCGTGGCCCCAAATTACCTGCAATTATTGTTGCCTCTTAATTAGAACATAAAATAGCATTATTATTTACAAAGCTAATAAATCAACTATGATGCAAAATATGCTCCTCGTGCATGCATTATTCCTAAGTTAAGCTAGGATCTAACTTAATTCAAGTCGAATATGTCCTATGATTGCTACACAATCATACCCCCATGCCTAAATCTTTCTAGGTCCTAGCAAATGCTCTTGTTTTGTTTCATACCCCCATGGCTAAATGTATTTCATCAAGAGTGTGACTAGGGATCTATTTCTTTTGTTTTCATCCAAAAAATTAAGAAATCTAGATAGTCGTGAAGGTGTAGTGTTGTAGCCTATGCAACAAATCCAAGCGAAAAGTCAATCCACATCTAAAGCTCGTACTTAACCCTTAGTAAAACTCTATCGGGATAGGCAAACTTCTCTCAGAGATACAAATAAATCTCTAATTTGGCCCCAGCTTTTGGCTTAGGTAGAAGATGTTTGAGTCAAGTGGATTTGTATTGGGTGGTCTACACTCCTCTAGCGCTACATATAGATTAACACTACAGAATCTAGATTTACAGACTATCAAATAAATCAACTTAGACAGAGGCAGAAAAACTATGCTCTCTTTAGTTCCTTGTACTCATTTTCTCTCTCTTTTCTTCTCTTTTCTTTTCTTTTTCTTTTCTTATTCTTTTTGAGCTCACAATCTCACCAAATTTATAAAAATATTTGGTGGTCTCTCATAGATTTAACACTTTAATTAAGTTCTAATAATCCTATAACTAAGTTAGATATCCTTAGCCAGTATTCGAGTGGTCAGAAATACAGGAAAAGTAGGTCAAGGTTGTATTTGGTGGATTGTAATGGTAGTAGATGTTGTTTCCTAATTACGCAGCAATCATAGGACCTAATTTACCTAAATTAAGTTAAATCTAGCTTAACTTAGGAATAATGCATACATGAGCAGCATATTTTGCATCATAGTTGATTTGTTAGCTTCGTGAATAATAATGCTATTTTACGTTCTAATTGAGAGGCAATAATAATTGCAGGCAATGATAAATCCGACCGTACGAATCTGTTCAGGACGACAACAAGAGTCCAACACTTCTGAGATCGTCTTGATCAGACTTCCATAACATCCTATGAAGCATGCAAAAGAGCAAAGGCCAAGAAGCAAGGTGAAGCAAATCCAAACCTCAAATGTCAAATTCAACCACATGAATAGATCCGGATCAATGATCACAGTCGAACGACGCATGAATCGCTCCGATCAGAGCCCTACAGAACCATCTACAAAGCAAAGAAGATGGACGGCTACAATGGCACCACGTGGCACCACCACAGCCACCCAAGGTTGCCGGCCCCATCCACTGAAGAAGGTTCTACACGCCTTGTGGGCCATGGGATCGTCATCCAACGGCTACAAGAGCGCCACATCATCCACCTATCCGCGCCTTCATCAAGGAGGAATCGCTCTCAACTGTTGGATCATCATCCAACGGCTGAGAGCAACATCGTACGAAATCAAAAACATGGTATCTACGCGCGTAACACATTGGTTGGCGCACATGAAAAGGAACGGGCAGTGAGTGTTTGAGGCACAATCAACGCAAATTCGAGGTGGTCGCGAGCGCGGGTAAAATCACACCATGCGATCTCAATCGAGTGGTGAAGCGCAAGTTGAGTGGTCCATGGAGAGGCATTGGATCAGGCGGTGGGCATACGCACGCGATGATGTGCAGTTGGACACCTCGCTACACGTGGGCACTCAAAGGCAATCGCAAGCAGCATTTATGCCATTAATCATTAGATCGGACGATTGGAACTAAATTTGCATGCGTGTGTGATTTCAACAAAGGCGATAGCGAGCTACAGGCTCTTAGCCGCACAATCAAGATTGAAGAGTGATGAGAGCACCACGTGGTGCAATCAAAGGTAGTGCGCACATTGAAGGCGTGTAGGAGGTTTTTTGAAGGAGCGGTTTGATCCGTTGAACTCCCGATCGATGGATCTGATCGATCCAAAGTTGTTGCACAAGTTGGGGGCCCAAATACCTGCTTTGCCCCACATCTTTTCTATAAAAAGGACCCCAGAGCTCCCATCTGAAGGCATCTCTTCCACCATATCTCCCTCCAGACATCTCCAAGCTTCTCCGGCTCCCTCTTCCTCCAAAGCATCCATCCAGATCACCTCGGTGCACCGCTGCTGCTCTCCCCAATTTCTCCAAAGGCCACCAAGGACCACCCTTGCTGCCCTTGTTCAATTATGTTAGATAGTTAATTTTAGTAGTTTTAGTTCTAGAAATTCATGTTCTAGTTACTTATTTAAGTTCTATTTGAAATTCCTACCAAAAATTCAATTGACTACCTGATTGTTATCTAATTAAAGTTGCTATCATGATTAGTGCTTAGTTAGTTCTAGTTAGTTCTAGATCAATGTTAAAATCATGACATTTCTTTAATACCCTAAGTTCGATCGAGATTCACTATCTCGTTATATTTTATTTGCTTCAACATATTTTCATGCTTTACTATGATGTAATTATCTTCAAATGCATTCTTACACCCGTGCAAATTGGTGTCGTTACTAGGGAGGCACAATGATTTTTTATTTAATATCTAATTTAGTGTATTTTTTATTGATGTGCAGCTATGAACATGGATTTGCGCATACATCGAGTGCAGGTGAAGAAAATCAGGTGCACATCAGTAGGAATTTAGATTAGGATTTGATTTCATATTAGGATAGGAGTTATTTGAAAAAAAAATTAGGATTTTGTTTGTTAGGTAGTTATGATTTGCTTTGCATAAAAAAAAATTACTTACTAATATATTTAGAAACTTGGCAAAAAATTGGATATGAATTTGAAAAATTCATTTGTCGTGTTGCTAATGGTCCAAAAATTTTGAAATTCAAACAGGTGCTATATTTTCAACTTATCTTTCAGAAACCACCATTTTCTCAAAAAAGTTCAATTTGTGGAATTTTTAAAAATTTACGAAGTGCAAGCGGGTTAGATAGACTAAAATCTGGATTTTTCTAAACTTCTAAAATCAATTCTAAACAGCACATGAATATGATTGACTCAAAAATGATGGAGCTTGAAAGAAAATAAAGCTAGCTTTCATTCCCATATTTTTGTTGAATTTTTTGATCACATGTGAAACTATTTCAAAAAGAAAAACCAACTCGGAGTCAAAATCACAGATCTAACCCCCTGTTAGTTAAAAATTCATATATATTTATTTGAGACAGCAAAAATTTAGAAAAAATATTCTATGAAAATCTTATTGAAAAAGGAATATTTCTACCAATTTTTACGTCATTTTGATTCCAACTATATCCTAGAGAATATTTTGAATCTAACTACAATCTGCTTAGTCAAATTGCATGAACCCTAGGTTTAACCTTTAGGTAACATTTAGAAACCGCATTGGACTAGCCTAAACTCCATCGAGTCTAGTGATTAGTCAGTGAGTCGAGTCACCTTGTGAACCACTCACCACACACCCAAACTGAAGAAAAGGTTGAAAAATCTCAAAGAATATCTTAATAACCTGCATTCGTCTTTAAACTACTAGATGGTCTCAACCTCTTTAGCCAAACCTAGTGTCCAAGCCTACAGGGTAGTGTCAAATGACCCTATCTAAGGGGTACAAAGGAATAGGAGGAGAAAGCCAAAGGAAGAACCTTTCTCTTAGTCCCCTCGTAAACAAACTGGCCAGGTTTGCTTAAGAGGTGGGGATCATTTTCAGTTGATTTCTCGACGAATTTTCTTCAACAATTTAAACCAAAATGACATATCTGGTCACTTGATTCTAAAGGACCATTTAGAGTAACAAGGACTTATCCTTGTTTGGCTTGGCTACACCAACCCTTGTTGTTGGTGTATGCAAGGAAGAAGTCTTTAAGAACTAAATTAGTTGGACCTTGCGAACCAAACCCAAGGCAACGAAGGCGACTTTCACCCGATTGTTCTTCCCAACCCACATCTTTCTCCTAATTAGCTGAGATGCCTAATCCTGGTCCTGGACTTGATCAGCGCCTCGAAAATCTAGACCCAATGGCTCATCTAGAAGCCAGGGTCGAGGAATCAGAGCAAAGATATGAGCAGAGTATTGATAGGATTCTCACCACATCGGACAAGAAGCAGCATCCACCACGTGGAGAACAACTGTGGGACTTCTATGATCCGGCGACTACGATTGTGGCACCTCAAATCTGGATTCCCACAGGCGGAGATGCATTTGAGCTAAATCCGAACATAATAAGTCTAATTCAGATTCATTTTCATGGAAACTCAAATGAGGATCCCTTCTAGCACATTGAGGATCTAAGTCAAATTGCAGAATCAATTCGACATAGAAATGTTGATATAGGGATTGTTCTCAAGAAGGTTTTTCCATTCTTTCTTAAGGATAAAGCTTCTTATTGGTTTAAGACCATCGGGAATCTGATTGAAACCTGGGTGGAATTATGTCATGAATTTCTCCAAAAGTTCTCCAAAAGTTCTTCCCAATTGGTCGAACAAATGTGATAAGGTGTGCAATTATGATTGTCCGACGCGTAAATTGTGTTTTAAAAGGTTATTTAGTTGTAGTATAGCGCGAAAATACATCGACAAATAAATTTATAGAATCCGGTGAGTACCGGGTCATTCACAGGGGGAAATCTCAATTTTAACAGAAGATTTTCAACAAACTAATTCTAAATAGATATACATATATGTATATATGTATAGAGCAGATATCCAAAGAATTAGAATTTTATTTCAATTAGAAAGAGTTTTTCACAATAGAAAATGCTAATAGAGATAGATAGATAGATAGATAGAAAGAGAGAGAAAGAGAGAGAGAAGAAGAAGGCAGAGAGATGATGCTGCTTGTAGGATGCCTGTGTGAGATGCAGCAATACCTCTAATCTAGAGCGATGGGACGAAGGTCAGAGCAGAGTTGCAGAAGGAAAGAGGTCTAGAAGGTGGAAGGGACATGTCTGGAAGAGATGATCCATCCAAGGGGGCTTTGGCCTTCTTTTATAGTTTTTATGGAGGGAAAAAAGGGCATTTTGACCCTTAAAACTGTGCAACAACTCCCTTATGATCAAATCCATCGATCGGGAGATCAACGTATCAAATCTGGCCTCAAAATCACCATATTTGCACCCTCAACGCTCAGATTTAACCCTGACTTGACACGTGGCACGCTCTGGAGCGTTGGATATTAGGATCGACTACTTAAATGCATGTGTCCATTGCCTTTGTTTCGAAAAATGCGTGGGATCATACGTTTAATGCATGTTTGTTTGCCCGTGCAGCCGTTGAGTGATCTGATCGCGCCACACAGTTTAGTCACCGTGCTCCGATGCAAATCCAACGGACAATACCACCCGCTCGCGATGTCAACCCGATTTGAGCACCGTGCGGATTGAACGCGCACTCCTCTCTCGCGGTTGAGCACTCTAACTAACACACTGAGGCCTCTGCTTTGTTGCATTTATGTTTTAAGGAAACTTATTCTCTGCCGCTAAGGCCTCTCCTTCTTTGATGAGGCGCAATGAGGTGGGCGATGTGGATGCATCGTGGCAGTTGGATGGCCATCCAATGGCCCACAATGTGGAAGGAATGGCCTTCAGAGATGGAGCGGCGATGAGGAGGCGGTTGTGATGGCGCCACGTGGAGCCATCACGTGGCGCCATCATGATCGTCCATCTTCTTTTCCATGTATCTAGTGATGTTGACCTTTGATCGGGTTGATTTTTGCGCCGTTGGACTACGATCATCGATCCGGATACAACCGTCTGAGACTCAGATATTTGTCCTTTGGCTCAATGATCTCCATTCTTTTATGGACTGCATACGATACTCTGGTTGTCTGATTGAGATGATTTCTGAAGCGTTGGACTCTCGTCCTCGTTCTGATCAGATCTATCTGATCTGATCCGTCATCCGCGACTTCGAATCATCTGTGATTAAAATCATCTCTCATTAGCACATAAAATGACGATTTTATCTATGCAACTAATTAAACTAACCATTGGGCAAATTCCGATGCTTATGCATGCATTGTCCCCAAGTTATGCTAGAATCTAGCTTAATTCGGGTGTTTTAGGTTGCATGATTGTTTTACGGTCAATGACTTTCTCCCAAGGACCAGGGGTGAAATTATGTGATGCCTGGGATAGATTTCGTGACCTTCTCAGGAAATGCCCGCACCATGGTGTACCCAAATGGCACCTAGGACAGGTCTTTTACCATGGGCTAGATGACACACATCAATACCTAGCCAATGCATCTAGTTGGAAGGAATTTCCTCACAAATGACGAGAACAGTGCATTCGAACTATTCAAGTCCTTAGCAGAGAACTCAATGAAAGCCACATCGATAAACTAATTCCAACAACCTGGATAGTAACGTAGTGTCCATGAAGCTCACGTTGAATCTACTCGAGCTGATATGGACATTATCACCAAGAAGTAAGATAAGGTGGATTTGCTCAACAATAAGCTCAACGAATTGATTCGAGCTAGACCAGGATTTCTTGGCAATTCAGCTGCATCCCACTCTTCTTTCACATCCTGAGCCCCTTCTACTCGAGTACATCTACTCACTCGAGATGTATCTTCTCCATCTTCACGAGATCCTGCATATCAGGAACCCATGAGTAATCTGGATCTGGCACCATACAATCAAGGTTACGCACCCGATGACGATTCTAGTGCGTATTCCTTTGATGAATATGCATCTCAGACATCTTCGACTATGAAGATGTCAACACTATCCAAGGTTATAGGCGGAATAACCCATATTTGGAGACGTATAATCCTGGTTGGTGCCAACATCCTAACTTTTCTTGGTCTGGTAACTCACAAAACCAATCAAGATCCACACTACCAAACCAAACAATACGGGAATGCACAAAACACATATCCGAGGCAGCAGCCATTTCCGTATCAACAACAATCACACTCTATTTATCAGCCGCTACACCAAGTTGCCAATTACCCTCCAAAATAGGCCGACCCTTTAGAGTTTTTAAAAGAGGAATTGCAAGAGTCAATACGGAAATTGACTCATGATGATTTGCAAATTATGAAGGCTATGGCTGATCAAATACAAAGTATACAGAATATGTAGAATCAGTTGCTGTAGGAGCATAGATCACAGGGAGCCTTGCCTTCCCAACCTATCCCTAATCCAAGATATGTGCGGAACCAAGGTGCCCCGCCTAGGTTCCAGGCACCACAAGGACAGGCACATGTTGTTTTACAAGCACCTCCTACACCACCTAGTTATGGATAAAATCAGCCACCTTTACTGCAAAATCCCCTCCCACTCCTCCACCACCTCATGGACAGTATGTCGATGTAAAAGCTATCACTTTAAACAATGGGAAGACTACACAGGACCCACCACCTAGGTAGGCGAATCATGATTTTTCATGCCCTCTACCGCAAGATGGCTCGCCATCTTCTTCCTCTCAGGAGCCACCTACTATAGACAAGGGCAAGGACCAATTGACCTTGAGATTCCCATCTCTTTTCCCAAGGCTCTGACATGAGATTTAACATGGAAAAAGGATACGTGGAATTTCGAGGACCTGAAAACTATGTTTTTTTTTTTGAAAAAGAAAGGAATGCTATCGAGTCACCGATAGCAAACCGGGAGAGCTTTTATTAATAAAAAATGAACACAATTACATATTCGAACCCCATTGATGTATAAGACTCCAGCAACAATTTACAATCTTATCCACATTCACTGGGGTCTCCTGAAAAACACACTCATTCCTAGCCCTCCATACAGACCATAACATAGCCACCATAGGTAAACATGGCTTATTCCCATCCACAAGATAACACCACAGATTCTCCCATGTGGGAAGGGAATCATTACAGACTCTCCTCCAAATATAATCAGTGATCACACATGAAGAAAAGATATGAGTGCTAGAATCATTATGCATCCCACATAGGTGGAAAAACTGAGTGGGAGCTCCCATTCTCCTGTGCCTCAAATCACTAGTAATCAGACCGTCCCTTCTGTAGAGCCACAAAAAAATTTGTACCTTCAGTGGTATTTTTAATTTCCATAACTTTTTCCCCACCTCATCAAGTTCCGCCATCTTGGAAGAATTAATCAACTTGTCCTAGGCAGCCGCAAAAGAAAACCTACCCTCTCATTTGTATGTGTCATACTCATGGGGCATGGGTTTGAAGGCATCAAGTTCTTGCATGAGACGTTCACTCTCTGCTCATGTTTTTGTTTCATGATTATTCCACATAGCATTATTAAACGACCACTGCTCAGACTCCACATCCCAATAATCAGACACCACAACATTTTTATCCGAAGCTGCTGCATAAACAAGGGGGAACCTCTCTTTAATCACCCCCCAGGTATCCAATTCTCCAACCAGAATTTGAAGCTTTTCCCATCACCTAATACGGATTTGAAAAAACTCCAATTATCCCTCAGGGCACGCACCACCGAAGACCAAAAAGGAGATGGTTTATGGGGGTTTAGGCAATTCTTCTCATCATTGGCAGCCCCATAGCTATCCTGAACTATTTCTGTCCACATTTTTTTTCCCCTGCAACAGTTGAACAGCCCACTTCAACAGCAAAGCATCATTAAATTCCTTGAGAGATCTATCACCCATGCCACCAATCTTTTTTGGCTTGCAGATTGAATCCCATTTCAAAGGTTGAAGAAAAGCCCCTTGGTGAGAGGCCCCTTTCCAAAAGAATCTTTTGCACATCACATCAAGTTTTTTCCAAATTGACTTTGGGGCTTTGAGAACAGACAAGAAGAAAACTAAAATCAATGTAATGATAGAATTCAATAATATATACCTCCCCCATTTTGATAGGTATCAACTACTCCAACTCTCCAATTTCATAGCCACCTTTTCATATAGGAAGGACCAATCTGCTTTCCTCATTTTAGTGCATTTCAGAGGCAAACCCAGATATTTGATAGGCAATGCGACCACAGGTGTACCCAAAGTGGTAGAGATGTCATTCTAGATCATTCCATTCATCCCAAAACAGACCAGGGAGGATTTGTTTCCATTAAGTCTAAGACCAAAAATCTTAACCATATGAAAAAGCACTTGCGCTTCCCTCTTCCCCCCTTCCACAAAAAAAATAGTATCGTCTACATATTGGAGGATGGGAGCTAAAGCCCTGTTAATTAGACAATGAATACCCCCTTATAAATCCATCCGCTACCAGTTTGCAAGCGTATCTTGCCAATGTATCTACTGCAAGATTAAAAATCAAAGGGGCAAGTGGACAACCTTGCCTAACTCCACATTGGGACTGAATCCAAGTTCGGCTTGGTTTCCCATTTATCAATGGGGAAAAGGAGGCTGTCGTGATGCATCTCTTCACCCACTGTATCAACTAAGGTGGAAATTTCCTTCTTTTAAGGATTTCCCACAAATACGACTAGGAGACTGAATCATAAGCCTAAGAGAAATCTACTTTCCATAAAAAGGCCTTGGTCTTTCTCCTGTGCCATCCCATTACCATCTCCTGTGCCATAATGAAGGACTCCTATAACAATCTCCCAGGAAGAAAGGCAGATTGGACCGGCATTATCAAGTCCTTCAAAACCTCCCGCAATCTATTGGCGATAATCTTACTAATAATAAGGTAAATAGAATTAGATAATGCAATGGGTCTGTAATAAGAAAACTTCTCCGCACTTGATTTTTTAGGAAGCAGGAATAGATAGGATTTACTCAACCTCTCAAAACCAGAGTTGCTCAGTTCAAATTCATGAATAACCTTCAATGCATCCACTTTGACAACACTCCACAGTTCTATGTAAAAGAAAACCTGAATGCCATCTGGACCATGGGCCCCTTCATTGTTTAAGTCTTTAATTGCTTTTAATACTTCTTGTTCAGATATAGGAGTAACTAACATGTCTCTCCAATCACAATTGACACTAGGGAAGTCCACCAATGCCATCCTCCAAGAGCCCCTTTGTGCAGCCTTGGTCAATTCTTTAAAATATTTACCTGCTTTAGTTCTGATTTCACTAACAGAAGTAACAGTTCTCTCTTCAACTTTAACTAATGATATAAGGTTGAATCTCCTCCTAGCACTGGCCGCGAGATGAAAAAACTTCGTGTTTGCATCACCCTCTTTGAGCCATAGCTACCTAGATCTTTCACGCCAGTCCATTTCTCTTTTCAGATCCTCCTCCCCCATAACAGACTGCATCTGCTGTCTTTGCTGCTGCTCCTGGGGGTTTAAAGACTGCCTGCACTCCTTCAGATCCAATTCTCTGATCACTGCCAGAGCCTCCTTCCTCCTCTGTTCTCTGATCAATGCCACTGCCTGTCCATATTCTTTCAACATGTCACGCAAGTCTGTCAGCTTTGCAGGCAGCTGCTGTGTGGCAGACCCTTGCACTGCCTTGTTCTGCCACCACTGAGACACCATTTGCAAAACCCCTCCTCCCTAAACCAACATCTCTTGAGCTTGAAATAGGATCCAATGTCAGAATTCGTCCCACTGTCCCATACAAGCTGAGTGTGACCAGAGAAGGCCTATCAAGGCTCATAACAGCTAATAATTGATGCCTCTCCAACAAGCTAGAATTGCCAAAAAACCTGTACAACTTAGAAGTTTGTCCACTACCATTTCTCTAAGTGAACTCCACTCCACTAATAGGGTATTCTGTCACTCCCAGATTCTGCACAACTATTTGAAAGCCTCCCATTGAATTGTCCAACCTCCCACCAGGACTGTCATCACTTGAGAGATGACAATTAAAGTCACCCCCTAAAAGCCAAGGGACCTCCTGCACTCTTTGATGCGTTGCAAAGAGTTCCTCCCAAAGACCAGACCTGTCTACAGCCACACAAGGGCCATAAATGCATGACACATACCATTCCATATCTCCTTGGGGAGATTGGCATCTGCAAGTAAGCATGTGCCTATCACGAATGACCTCAATTACCAAAAGGCAAGACATTCTCCACCAAAAAGCCATTCCACCAGACCTTCCAGATGCACCCTTTACCACAACATCAGTGCATCCATATTTCTTAAAGCAAGCCCATTCCTGACCATTCTCCATCTCCACATGTGTCTTGGATGAGAGCACAATCTATCTCCCACTCAGAGAAATATCTACACAAGGAAGTCCTTCTCATCTTACTGCACAACCCACGCACATTCCAAGTCAACACTCTCATTTCTTGCCAGATTGCTCCCCTTGAGCCACACATCCCACAAACTCAACCATGATTGAGTTTGCAATGGTCTGCTCCACAATAGGGGTCAAGTTCTCCTTCCTTCTCCTTCCAAGCATATAAGGGGATCTACCCACACCTCTTTTCTGATTGGATCCGCTACCATATTTCAAATCAGCAAGAACTGAGAACTACGCCTGATTTACCTCTTTGAGAGCTCTACTGTCCTTTCTGAGTACCAGTTCCATTCCTGTCATACCCTCCTCTTTGCTGCTAACGGCCTCTGATTCTATCTCAAAAATATCAGCAACCTCCATATAACCATCTGCAACCTCCTACTACATTAACCTCTTCCATGTGCATCAGGTCCTCCTCTACATAGTCCTGGTGGCAGTCCTTCCACTTTTTGGACTCAGGAGGTTCATCTGGTGAATTGCGGCCGACCCTTTCATCCTGTTTCCTCTCCTCAGTGTTGGCTCCAGACGTCTTAACCTACCCTTGTTCAAACTGCCCGGTCACCTATCCGACCACTGTTAGACAAATAAGCCATGAGGAACCCCCACATCTGATCGTAACCCTGTCAGGAATCGAGCCAGCATTAAAGACATTCACCTCAATTCTAAGAGATCGGATGTCCCCTTCTCCAATCAAGACTTCAGACCCTTCACAGATGGAAGCAAAGCCTTTGACCATCTTAGTAACAACTCCCTTAGATCTCAGATGCAATGGTAGTCCACTAATCTCAAGAAGAACCCTCCTAGAACCCACTCTTTGAGGAGGCCGATCAGGGAGAGCCCCATCAAAGGGGGACACCATTCTCCAGATCACATTAATCTCTTCGAATGAGCTCGAACGAAATCTCAGTCGCTCAACATCCATCATGCCCAAACCATATACCAGAAAATGAGATTGGGATAGCATCCACCTTCCAGGCCACAGACAAAAGGTTTAGGGAACATACCAGATCTTGAAACCTTTCTATCGATGGTTTGCCTGCCATAATCTCACCTATCAGAGCGCCCCTCAGCATGATCTTTGCAGAAGAGATCTCTTCAAATATCAGGATCTCCACTTCAATTGAATGCCTGCCAAATGCCGACGGCGATGGCAATCGAGCCTCTTTCTTCACCACCCAGCCAGGGCACGAGAATGCCATCTTTGTATGCAATGGCTTCCTCTTAGGGCAAGAATCGCACTTGTGCCCTTCGCCCCTGCACGCCAAGCAAATCAAAGGGTTTCTGCAGATCGCTGCCAAGTGCCCCCTTTGTCAACATCTGAAACACAAGACATCGCCATTCATTCTCCTCCAGGGCCTTCTTGGATAGTTGTCAGTCGTCCTACCAGCCCTCTCCTGCCAGACCCGCTCCCTTCTCCTCCAGTTCCTCGACCTCCACGTCTTCCACTCACCCCCTTCTTCAGCCCTAGATGCCTCCACAACACCGCTGCCTGCCGTCCAACGTTGACTGATCTCTCTTCCTCTCTCCCTCATGGCTCCTCCTCCCCAATAGGTATCCTCCTGAAAACTATGTTAAAAGAGGTTCACATTCAAGTCCCTCTCCTCGATGAAATAGATCACATCCCTGTTGTCGCTAGGTTCTTCAAGGACTACTGTACCCCGAAGCACCAGTAGAAAATCGAAGACATGTGGTATTCTCAAAAGAAGCTAACACCGTGATTCTAGCCAACCTGCCACCTAAAAAGAAAGACCCTAGCACCCCACTCATTTCCTTCTTCTTGCAAGATTCTCCATTTGATCGGGCCCTTCTTGATATGGGTTTGTCCATCAACCTAACTCCCACTGCAGTATTTGATCGATTCCAATTTGGGGAGTTGAAACCCACCTTGAATACCATACAGTTGGTTGACTGATCAGTAAAAACACCAAGGGGGGTGGTTCAAAGTGTGATCGTAAAGGTCCATGGATTCTGCTTTCCAGTGGACTTTTTCATTCTCGATATGGAGGTTCCTCCTAATCTCCGTGATGCATCGATTATTCTAGGTCGCCCATTTTTGGTGATAGCCTGCACAAACATCGACTGTGCATCCGGGTGTATGGAGATAGCCTTAGGAAACAAAAACTTAAACTGGACATATTCAGGGAATCACAAAACTTCTACTGTGATCTAATAGAGGAGGACGGTGAAGATGAAGACATGCCTTTCTATGGGAACATTGGGCTCCTCTGCAATGATCCAATGTCACATTCATCTTCACTATCAAGTTTTTTGGATCTTGATCAACACGGGACTAAGGTTAATGGCATGGACATTTCATCCCACGAATCTAATTGTCTGGGGTGCTCATCTGATCACAACATCCTAGATTCTGATTATCCTATCTCGCCTAGTACTGATTTGCCCCTACTAAGAAAGGATGGCGTGACCATGACAAGCAGATTTCCCGTCAGTGCAGTCACAACCAACCTCTTCACAGGAGGGGAATAAGTGAGAATTCACGAAAACCAAGATCATCAAATTTTTGTTATTGATTCTTCTCCTCCCATGCATGAATCTGCTTCCCACCCACCCGTAATCAAGTTGAAGCCCTTACCAGATTCACTCAAGTATGTGTTTCTGGGTGATAGTGGGACATACCTGGTGATTATTAGTGCTCACTTGATCCGAAAATAAGAGCATCAATTGATCTCTATGTTACAAGCACATAAGGCTGCTATCGGGGGGAGCATTGTTGATCTCCGTGGGATTTGCCCCTCATATTGTACTCATCATATTTTCATAGAAAAGGGGGTGAAACCTTCTAGACAACCTCAGAGGCAACTAAACCCAAATATGCTGGAGGTTATCAAGAAAGATATCATTAAATGGCTGGATGCGAACATTATTTATCCTTTTTCTGACAGCCAGTGGGTGAGTCCCATTCAAATTGTGCCCAAGAAAGCAGGACTCACCATAATCAAGAATGAAAAGGGTGAATCCATCCTAACCCGCACCATGACTTCATGGTGGGTTTGCATCAATTAAAAGAAACTGAACACGACTGCCAAAAGGGATCATTTTCCTTTACCTTTTATTGATCAGATCTTAGAAAGGTTAGCTAGGTGCAGTTTCATTTGTTTTCTGGATGGGTACTCTGGGGATGATCAAGTTGCGATCAACCTGGAAGATTAAGACAAGACAACTTTTACATGTCCCTTTGGAACACTTGCTTTTAAAAAAATGCCCTTCAGCCTCTGTACTGCACCAGCGACATTTCAGCATTGTATGATGGCCATTTTCATTAAAATGATCGAGGACTATGTAGAAGTATTTATGGATGACTTCTCCATTTTCTGAGATGATTTCTTGTCTTAATAACCTTACAATGGTCCTCAGGAAGTACATAGAAGTTAGCCTAGTACTTTCATAGGAGAAAAGCCATTTTATAGTGAGGGATGGCATTGTATTAGGTCACAGGATCTCTTTTAACAGACTCGAGGTCAACTGACCTAAATCCAAAATCATTTCTCGACTCCCTCCACCTAGCTCGGTTAAACAGATCATATCATTCTTAGGACACGTCAGATTTTACCGAAGATTCAGTAGTGATTTTTCGAAAATCACCCGTCCTTTGACGAATCTTCTGGTTGTCGATGTCCCCTTTAACCTTGATTCCTCGTGTCTCAATGCTTTTGAGACTTTACAAAGTGTTGTATCTAATCCACCTATTCTCCAACCACCCGACTGGTCTCTCGACTTCGAGATGATGTGTAACACCTCCGATTTTGCTGTCAGAGCCCTTCTAGGCCAACGTCGAAAGCGCCATCCATTCATAATTTACTACGCTAGCAAGATGCTAAATGAGGCTTAGCGTAATTATACGGTTACAGAATAAGAACTACTAGCCGTAGTGTTTGGGATGGAAATGTTTAGATCTTACTTACTTGGGTCGAAAGTGATTATTTTCATTGATCATTCTGCCCTCTAGTATTTATTGGCAAAGAAGGATGCCAAACCCCGTCTTATCAGATGGGTCCTTTTGCAAGAATTTGATGTCAAGATTTGTGACAAAGTTGGAGCTCATAATGTCATGGTGGATCACCAGTCTTGGCTGGACCCAGAACACATCCCCTATTCCTTGCCTATCTCATATCAATTCCCGGATGAGTCCCTTTTGGCTGTGAAGTCTGTTGAGTTTCCTTAGTACGCTAATATTGCAAACTATCTTGTCACAGGCAAGATTCCCACAGGGTTATCCAGGGGCTAGAAACACAAATTCATTTCAGAAGACAAATTTTATTTCTGGGATGACCCCTTGCTCTTTCGCTTCGGGGCTGATCAGATCATCAGAAGATGCATCCCCAACACAGAAATTTCCAATGTGTGATATTTTTGCCACAGCGATGCTTGTGAGGATTTTGCAATCTGGTTTTTTCTGTCCAATCATTTTCAAAGATACACACAAGTTTGCCAAATCTTGCAAGTGATGTTAGTCAGTCGATTCTATGACCCGAAGAGACATGATACCTCTCCAACCCATTCTGATTGTATGTGTTCGACGTATGGGGCATTGACTTTATGGGCCCTTTTCCGAACTCGCATGGCTTCGAGTATATATGATGTAAACATGTTTATATTACATAAAATGTCTATTTATGCATGTTCTTAAGCATAGAATTTCATTGCATACTATAAATATTGCATAACATGCATCATCTTGCATTTAGATTAGTCTGAATAAAATGGAGGTTAATTATCTCTTTTTATGGTCAAGGACAAGGCAGCTTTTTATCGAGACCTTGGATCGAAGACCCAACCAAACGGATCTGATCAGGGCGACGATTGGAGTTCAACGACTCCAAGATCGCCCTAATCGGATATCCGTAGCATCAGATAGAGATCGAGGAATCCTAGAACATCAAGGGCCAAGATGGTATTAATCCACACTTCAGACGACAAATCCGACCACACGGATGGGTTCGGATCGACGATCGCAGCCTAACAGCGCGAAAATTGACTCAATATGATACCCATGGCACCATCTACATCACCCAGAAGATGGACAGCCAAGATGGCACCACGTGGCGTCATCTCGACCGCCCAACCGGCCGCACGCACCCGCTGAAGCACTTCGTGCCAGCTCTTCTCCGCCGTTGGATCAAGATCCAACAGCCACGAGGCACGCGTGCTTGAGTTAAGCGCTCGAGACAAATGCACCTGTAGCACGTTGGTCAAGCGCCTTAACGAGGAGAGGAGGCGCAGGATCGAGCCCCCTCAGGCCTCAAATTGGAGCGGGTGCGCAGGCGCGATCGACTGCACGATGAAGATCCAATGGCTGCGTGTGTCCGATAGCACCCACGCGCTATCTAACGCCCCGCATGATGCGGGATCTCACACGCAAGGCACGCGGATGAGGTGCAGCGAGGAGCACTCTCAGCCGTCCGATCTCACGATTGGACAGTCAAGATCTGATGGATGTGGACGCACGTTGAAGCATGGGGAGGCGAGCGGGCGCGCATGCACCGCCCACGAAGGCCACATTCAGGTCTTTAGTGATGGATTTATCCGTCACTAAAGGTCCTGAATTAATGATTTTCAACATGTAATGACCAAAATGCCCTCACTCCTTGCAACTATAAAAGGAGACCCCCTCCATATGAATTTCGCATCCCTTCCTTCTGTTCTCTCCCTATCCAAAGCTCAGGAGAAGCTTGTCCCACACCCGAGATGCTCCTCAAGAGATAAAGTCAATATTTTGCCCCCATTTCGGAAGCAGATCCCACGACAATGATGACGTGCTACCTCGTTCTCGTTCTTCCTACCTCAACCTCCTTCTTCCCACTCCGTTCTTCGTCTTCCAGATGTCGTCCCGTCCGGCTCGTCCTCCAAGTGTTTGTTGAGGAGGATAACTTCTCTCTCCCATTCCTTTTTCCTGCTTTCTAGAGTAGAATTTTCCTGCTTTCTAGTTGTAATAGTTTTTCTACTTTCTAGTGTAATTTCTCGCTTACTTAATTGCATAAACATTTTGAAGTATCAAGTGAATGTTTTCTCTCCCTCTCTCTCTCTTATTCTGATTGTTTATAGCGCTTCATTTCATTATAATTACTCCGCTTTTTAACAAAAACATGAAAAAAAATATAATTGCGAATTTAAATCGACGTAGCCTCCCTGAGTTCGGCCCGGGATTTCTATTCTGATATAAATTGTATTTTTTGAACCCAAGTTCTTCGCTTTTTAAACTACAACGACAGGTTTTCAAAACCAAATTCGATAGCGTAATAACCTGTCGCTTCAACATTTTGGCACCGTTGCCGGGGAGGCAACGCCCTTTGATTTCTTTTTTGCATTTTACAACTTACGAATCATTTACCTCACTTCTCTCCTTTCTTATTGTGATTGCAAGTACTCTTTTGAGACGAGCAAAAGTGGTAAATTGGAGCAATGTGTTGTTGAAGTTTCTATAAGTTTTCCCCCACCTCCCACCCATTAATTTTCATTCCACCATGTAATAACACAAATATAAATTGACCTAGGTGTTCTTATAAACTCTAAGGTTAGTTTTGTTTGTTTGTTTGACACCTACACTCGCCTCAAGCTCCACATTTAAAAAGAAAAATTAAAAAAATCTCCCAGAGGAACGCAATCTCATCTGATTTTCAAACTCAACTGGTAAACCAATCTTTGGAACTGGTACACACATCCAAACACATAATTGAGTAGAAATCAGATTAGGTAATCACTTGTGTGCCTAATTAAGTGGTGCAATAGGCCAATTGTTTGAGTTGATTGGGCCGCACCACTTCAATTAAAATCAACTCATCAAGTAGTTGTCGCATAGGTTCAACTCTTAGGGATTTACCAGGCACTCCACATTCTTTTAAGTTTCAAAGGAAAACATCTTCACCTGTGCTTTCAAAACCTAGTGTGCCAACAAAACTTGTTTGAATATACCTAAAGTTGAATCCTAAAAGCTACTAAGCAAGATTTGAACCTTAAATTCACCGCATCAAAAATAATCTTGTTTGAAAACCACTGGTTGTGCACACACACACACATCAATCAATCATTAAGGGCACAACCCAGATAAAGGGCCCATCACATTCCAAAGCACATTCAAACCTAGCCCAAAATAAAACAGAGTAGACATTGGCCTTAAGGATTCGACTTGCTCTTCAGAGCCCAGAATGAGATTATTTTCTATTAGTCTGTTTCTACTATTCAATCCGATGTCGAGCTAGGGGAGCATAATCAAACAATCGTGGCTGGGGGGTACACTAGGAACCGGAGGTGCAAGCCGAAGGAAGAACCTTCTCCCCAGCCCCTCCTTCTAATTGGTTGGATTGAACAGACACAAGTAGATCAAATCATTTCTTTATCTCAGGACGGGTTCTGGGAGTCTGTAGGTCTTTAGGCTAGCCCACTTAAGGATAGGTTTGATTGTTTGTATTGCAGGGTGCCTTTCTTCCTCCCGTCTATAATGAATCCTTCAACATTTTATACGCATTCCCGCTCTTTCCCTCCTGTTATGAGTTATCCTCAACATGATGATTTTCCCAACTCATACTGTAATCAACCATTGGTTAGTTGGGATAACTCAGATTGGGGATACAGTTCCGGACCTCCGTGTTTACGGTCTAACCCTAAACACCATAATTGTGATTTCTATCCTTCTCAGAGCCACATCAATTATAGATTGCCACCCTTTCATGGACAACCTAATACGATCTACAATCAAGGAGGATACACTAATCCTTACCCATCCTCTGAATACACTACCTTTAGGTCATCACCACCTTTTGAACAATATGAAATGACTTATTCTCAGGAAGGGTATCACGAATCTCAATTTGTTAACTCCTCTGCACTGATCCCAAACCTGCCCAACCCTGAAACAAGTCATTTGGTTCAGGGTAACCAAGTTCAAGATAAGGTTTTGGCTAACTTGAGGAATACCATACAATCTTTAGAAGTTCAACCAATACCTTGCATTGAAAAATAGGAGCCCGTGATTGAGATGATTGATGATTTGAACAAGTATTTGTTGGATTGGCTCCAGGATGTTAAGGATAAGAACCTAGGTGAGTTTCTACTTAGGAAGTTAGCGAAATTGAAAATGAGATTTGTGGTTTCTTTAGTTTAATCGTGGGAAGATTCCCAGGATGAACACCCTTTAGGAGAGCCAATGTTAGAATCTGCTCAGGCACTTGTTTGGGGGGACACGTGTTACGAGGCTAACCAGATTGATTTAGAGCAACCAATTAAGGATAATATGATTTCTTCACCTGAAATCCCTGAGTTGGGGTACAAGGAAACGTATGTTCCCATGGATCAGAAAGTGACGAATGATTTTGGGACATACATTAATACGGATTTTGATTTCCTTGATTCTGATGGTGAAGATTCAATTTGCGAAGTCTCATGTGAGTTTACAGAACATGATCTCTTTGAGACGATTAGACCTGCGGAATCGGTTAAATCATTTGATAGCCCAATAACTGAGGAAACTGATCTTATTTAGGCTCACATGACGGATCCAGAATCACATTTTCTGGAGGATGCAATCCAATGCCCTGATTGTCAGTTAAACCCCATTGATCTTACTGACGATTCTATTTTTGAGATAACTTGACCCAAGTCAATTCTGATTCAACCACGTCTTTTAGACTGGGAAATTTCAGACAGGGTGATTAATATGCAGGAGATCCTGGAATTTGACATTCTTAAGGAGGATAGGAGCTGGGAAATTTTGATTTGGGAAGCAAACTTCGAAGGAAGTAGAAGACCGAGTCTAAGGGTTCCAATTAAGCTAAAACCATCAAACCAGGACCCTTACGACATTTGTTCTGAGGATGTCCAACCCAAGCACACATTCATTGATTATCCTTTAGAGCTTGATTTCTCTGTAACCCGACTTTTTTGGTCTTGGGTTCCATCCTCATAAATCGCAGGCCCGACCCTGCTTACATGCTGATTTTAGGTTTTGGATAATTTTTATCCAGAACCTTAGATATTCTCAATCATGGGGTATGGGTCTACACCACAATCTGGTCCACATCTGTGGACATCTGCTGGCAGGTCCTAAAGTGAATCTTTTTATTCTGATGCTGACCAGCACTTCTGAATTCTTTACTTCTCTTCTTTGTATAGTGTGCCTAGCTGAAGGCACTAAATTCAGCACATATATAGTTTTTTCTTATCTCAGAGCGGACCCGTCATTCATGCAATTCTGGTGCTTTCTACTCTATTCCACTCTATTTTATCTCTTTAATACAATGAGGACATTGCATTAGATAGGCATGGGAGGTGGATATTCATCTCTGAATTATTTCGTCAGCTCCATAGATTGGTTTATTTTCTTTTATTTATATAAAAAAAATTAGGAAGGAATACTTGGACATTAGGACTTTTCAATCTTAAGAAATATTACATTAGGATCTGAACACAAAGACCCTTCAGGTCTTTGGGCTTAATCAACCCGTGTATCCACTAAAATGTGCATTTATTTTTCGATTCCTCACCATTTTAATTTTATTGTAATTTGATTAAATAAGTTTGGGTGATAAGTACACGACTTATCAACCCACCCTCTGATTTGAGGAAACTTTAAGTCTAAAGCATCTACACACTATCTTTTCACTGACTTGTTGATCGACAATTTTAATGGAAATTGGGTAGCTAATGAACCTTCTAGGGTGATATGGCTGGCAAGTTATCGTGGGTAACAACCCATAGGCAGGTTGGCCAGAGCCCAATCACTAGACCATTCTCTTCTTATTGCCTTTAGGTAAATCTTAGACCAGGGAAACCACCTGCTTAAAAAAAAGAAAAAGAAAAGGAGAAAAGAGAAAGAAAACAAAAGAAATAAACCACACTTTGCTAAACGAGTATGGCTAGCAAGTTCTCGGTGGTAAGAGCTCATCGGCCAGTTGTCCAGAACCCAGCTCATGAAATGCACTGAAAATTCCCAAAACACTTAGAAAGAAGTGGAGAAGTAGAATAAATCGGGGAGATATACACTGGATTCACCCTTGTGTTGACCCCATAAAAATAAAAGTAGGGAGAAAGCTACCAGTCGTAAAGATACACCTTTAG
Source organism: Thalassia testudinum (assembly GCA_037157565.1). NCBI lineage: Eukaryota > Viridiplantae > Streptophyta > Magnoliopsida > Alismatales > Hydrocharitaceae > Thalassia > Thalassia testudinum. The sequence continues at coordinate 30,728,423 of JAZHRO010000047.1, read as the reverse complement.
GTAGAACTCTCTTTTTAAGGTCACCTAGAGGCATAAAAACCCGAAGTCCATTCTAATTGCCGATCAATGAGCCTATTACATTCATAATAAAATCTTAGAACTTAGGATTCTCATCAAATCTTGGGTGGGTTGAATGGTCGTAGAAAGCTACTCTTTAACCCTAAACTCAAATATCCAAAAAAAAATCAGAAAAGAAGAAAAAGAGAAAAATATATTTTTCTTTGAATAAGGCGAGGGCTTGAGGCGGTCTACATTTTGGCAGATACCAGGGAGCTGTTGTGTCTTTGAAAGTTCAGATCCTAAGTAAAAAATTTCTTAATGTTGAAAATAACTTATGCTCAAGTAATCCAACCTAATTCTTTTATAAATAGCATGCAGTTTTTGCCAGGAACTAGCAAAAGATAGGCATGGGGGTGTGAAGTAAACATGTTTATATTACATAAAATGTCTATTTATGCATGTTCTTAAGCATAGAATTGCATTACATGCTATAAATATTGCATAACATGCATCATCTTGCATTTAGATTAGTCTGAATAAAATGGAGGATAATTTCTCCTTTTATGGTTAGGGATAGGCTAACTTTTTATCGGGGCCTCGGATCAAAGATCCAACTATACAGATCTGATCAGGGTGACGATTAGAGTTCAACGACTCCAAGATCGTCCTGATCGGATATCCGTAGCATCAGATAGAGACTGAGGAACCCTAGAAGATCAAGGGCCAAGATAGTGTTAATCCGCACTTCAGATGACAAATCCAACCGCATAGATGGGTTCGGATTGACTATCGCAGCCTAACGGCACAAAAATCGACTTAATCCGATACCCGTGGCACCATCTACATCACCCAGAAGATGGACAGCCAAGATGGTGCCACGTGGCACCATCTCGGCCGCCCAACTGGCTGCACGCACCCGCTGAAGCACTTTGCGCCAGCGCTTCTCCGTCGTTGGATCAAGATCCAACGGCTGCGAGGAGCGCACGCTTGAGTTAAGCGCTCGACACAAACGTGCCTGTAGCGCGTTGGTCAAGCTCCTTAACGAGGCGAGGAGGTGCGGGATCGAGCCCCCACATGCCTCAAATTGGAGTAGGCATGCGGGCGTGATCGACTGCACAATGAAGATACAATGGCTGCACGCGGCCGATAGCGCCCACGCGCAATCTGACGCCCCACGTGACATGAGATCTCACGCGCAAGGCGCACGGATGAGGCACAGCAAGAGCACTCTCAGCCATCTGATCGTGAGATCTGATAGATGTACTGCCTCATTCTCGTTCTTCCTGCCTTGACCTCCTTCTTCCCACTCCGTTCTTCATCTTCCAAGCATCGTCCTGTTGGACTCGTCCTCCAAGTGATCGTCGAGGAGGATAACTTCTCTCTCCCATTCCTTTCTCTTGCTTTCTAGAGTAGAATTTTCCTACTTTCTAGTTGTAATAGTTTCTCTGCTTTCTAGTGTAATTTCTCGCTTACTTAATTGTATAAACATTTTGAAGTATCAAGTGAATGTTTTCTCTCCCTCTCTCTCTCTTATTCTGATTATTTATAGTGCTTCATTTCATTGTAATTATTCCTCTTTTTAACAGAAACACAAAAAAAAGTATAATTGTGAATTTAGATCGACATAGCATCCTTGAGTTCGATCCGAGATTTCTATTCCGGTATAAATTGTATTTGTTGAACATGGGTTCTTTGCTTTTCAAACTACAACGACTGGTTTTCAAAACCAAATTCGATAGCATAGTAACCCGTCGCTTCAACAACATACTTCTCACAGTTGACTATGTCTTGAAGTGGGTTGAATCCATCCTGGCAAGGTGGGCCAATCATTAGATCATTATATCCTTTGTTCGGGAATTTATTCTTGCGAGATTTGGAGTTCCCTGCACTCTGATTAGCGATGGGGGAAGTCACTTCATCCATGCTCATTTTAGATCGCTATTGAAGAAATACGAGGTACATAACTGCATTGCTACCCCGTATCTGTTAGTTCAACTACTCATAATAATATTTTGATGATTTTACAAAATGAAGAAAATGAAATAAAAAATAAGCGTAGCATATTATTTCTCTCTGTAATAACATATTTGCAGGTTTCATAAAGTTTTCCAAGATGGGAGATTAAAAGTGTGAAGACAAGTAGCATACGTATTAGGTCATAGGCTTTTTCATGTAAACTTTCAAAGGTTGTAATTTTCATTTTATTTGAGTCTAGAAATCTTGTAAAGAGCCCCCAAACATAACCTATAAATAGCTAACCTAGGCTCTCTACACTTAGGATAAATTAGAAACAAAAACCTAACACTTAGACTCTTATCAGACGTCTAGAACAATGGTCAGACGTCAGATTTTTCACTTTAAGACGTCTGACAAGTGTCTCAGACGTCTAACTTCCTATAGTTCTGCCTTTAGTTTGTCTCCTCATAAACATCAGACGAAGCACTTCTCTATCAGACGTCGATAACCTCATACAGACGTCTGATTCTTTACCTGGATGTCCTCAGACTAACTGTTAGACTAAGCACAGGGCAAAAATGTATTTCCAGACGTCTGGACACACTTCCAGACGTCTACCTTTGGACCATTGCCCATGATTTTCTATGCGTATCTCATTACGGCCATAAAATCTTTTGTCAGAAGACCAAGGGAAGTCTTTTTTCGTTTCCAGACGTCTGGTGATTTCCTCAGACGTCCATAACGACGTCTGATCCTTTAAATCTAGAACCCTATTTGGATCTGATGAAAACAAGAACGAATCCACCCTTTATTAGACGTCCAATAACATAATCAGACGTCTTATGTGAAAATATCAGACGTCCTTCTTTTGATCCAATGGAGTCAGTTTAGGATGGCCTACAGTATTAGACGACCAAAATTATAATCAGACATCCTATAAGACGTCTAATATTGCTGTTAGACTCATCATTACCCTGATTTATGGTGGATTTCATCCTAATCTCTTGGGATTTGTCTCCAACGGCTAGGAGAACCCTCCCAAGTGTTCTTGAAGGTTCCAAACTTGCCTATAAATAAACTACAACTCTTCTTAGGCAAAACACACCTCTTGAGATACAATTCCCTTAGAAAAATCACTTGCTCACTACTCTAAGCTTCATCTTGCCCTTGTGCTATGCCAACACTCTGATCAAGAGCAAACCCATACTCCCGGCTCACTCCATTCTGCAAATCCTCAGGGAGTTCTTTTCATGCTCAGTAGATAAGAAAGTAATTAAAGTATTGGGGTGCTCTATAGGTATTGTTTCACTTCTTATTTTTGTACTTTGGGTATTTAGCCTGTCGGATCCCCGTCTCTTCATTTTGAAGGGAGAAACCCTTCGTTTAGGGATCGGAGGTGAGATTTGTAATTGAGGTATACTACCCTCGTTTAAGTAGTGTGGTTAGTGGATTGATCACCTTGTGATTGAAAATCCTAAGTCAAGGGATTGGCTCAGGTGGTGGTTTTCACCCATCTTGGGTTTGCACCTAAAAATTTTGGTGCCACCTTTTGTGATTGAATTTTTTGTATTACAATATTTTACAATTTCACTATTCACCCCCCTATAGTGCAATTTCAGTGTCATCCACAAACCAATGGGCAAGCTGAAGTTTCTAACTGTCAAATCAAGCTTCTTCTTCAAAAGACTATTAGACCAGATAGGACGGATTGGTCCAATCGATTAATCGATGCACTTTGGGCATATCTAACCACATACAAGGCCCCGCTCGGAATGTCGTCATACCACATGGTGTTTGGAAAGGCCTATCACCTTCCTGTCAAGCTGGAGCACTGCACCTTTTTGGCGGTGTAGAAGTGTAATTTTAACCTCGATGCAAGAGGTTATGAGAGGAAACTCCAGCTCAGCAAATTAGAAGAAATTCGGTGGGAAGCCTATGAGAATGTAAGGATATACAAAGATAAGACTAAGGCTTTTCATGACTGCCACATCCGGAGGAAGAAATTCACGCCAAACCAACAAGTCTGGTTATTTGACTCTCATCTCAAATTGTTTACGGGAAAGCTCAAGTCCAACTAGACTGGCCCATATCTCATGATCTACTCATATTCTAATGGGGTGGTTCGAATTATGGACCCAAAATCTGGGCATGTTTCTATGGCAAATGGCCAGTGTCTCAAGCCATTTATGGCCCAGGAACCTCCTCTTTCTGACGAAATTATTAGTCTTATCAAGGACATGTAACTAAATTTTCGTCCAGCTGGAGGCGTTAAACTCAACACTTATACATATATAGATATCTTTTATACATAGCATATTATGCTGCATATTATGAATATCATGATTGTGTTGGCATAGGCTGAATAACAAATCAAAAGCAAGTCCAGGTGATTTCTATCCACTTACACCCTGCCTTACTTTATTTTCCTTTTATTCATGCATGAGGACATACAAGAACTTAGGCATGAGGGGGGTACTGCGTATAAATTGAAAAAAAAATTTCTGCCAACACCTTAAGGAACAGATTTTTATCAAGGGGTTTTATTAGGGATTTATTCTTCAGTTGATTCCTCAAATTAGAATCCAATATAATTTCACACTTGCACGTAGAATTTGTAATGGATCCACTGTGAAGACTGATAGACATCTTTAGTTTGTCGAGAAGAAGCATTGCTTCCTTTCCTAAATGTTTGGACAGTAAATAGGGAGTCAGATAAACCATCTTCTAGTAGATCCACCAAATAATTGTGAGGTGAGAGTAGAGAATCTACTGGTGCTCTACGTCTAGCATGAGGAATCTTAATTTCAGGATAATTGAATAATGATACTTAGAGTTAGGCACAGTTTTCGCTCTTGGTTTCTGCATATAATTTCTTTGCGTGAATTTTTGTGAGAGCAACCAAATAAGGCAAATCCACAAAGAGCAGGTTTTAATAAAACTAGGGCTAAGGTGGATGGTTACGACTATCCTTTGCGAAATCCTCAACTGAAGGAGGATGTTAATGTCAAGCTCAGAAATATGTTGTTCCATCCATTCCTTTCCCGATGTCTAGAATAGGCACCTCCACTAAATAAGCCACCTGATATCCTTTTGAACATCGCCAATCCCGAATAATGCCTCGTGAATAAAAGTGTGTATGTCATAGTATGATACGTTGTGTTGATAGATATATATATGTGAAAAAAGAAAAAAAAAAGGGGGGGGAACTAAAAAGAAAAAGAAAAATTTAAAATTTAAAATTTAAAATTAAAAAAAAAAAAGCGTTGAGTTGTAGTCATTCATTCTATGTCAAGCACATTGAGGCAACAATATCCACTACCCTTACAATCCACCAAATACAGCCTTGACCTACTTTTCCGGTATTTCTGATCGCCTGAATACTGGCTGAGAATTTCTAACTTAGTTCTAGGATTATCATACCTTAATTGAAGTGTTAATGCTATGAGAGACCAAATATATTTACAAATCTGGTAAGATCGTGAGCTCAAGAAGAAAAAGAAAAGAAAAAAAGAAATGAAAAGAGGAGAGAGAGAGAATGAGTACAAGGAACTTAGAGAGCATAGTTTCTTCCGCCTCTCTCAAAGTTGATTTATTTGAAAGTTTGGAAATCTAGATTCTGTAGTACTAGTCTATATGTAGCATCAAAGAAGTGTAAGCCACCAAATACAAATCCACTTGACTCAAACATCTTCTACCTAAGCTAAAAGCCCGGGCTAAAATTAAAAGATTATTTTATATCCCCAAGAGAAGAAGTTTTCCTATCCCAATAGAATTTTACCAAGGGTCAAGTATGAGCTTTAGGTTTGGATTGACTTTTCGCTTGGATCGATTGCATAGGCTACAACACTACACTTTCATGATTATCAGGATTTCTAAATTTTTGGATGAAAATAAAAGAAATAGATCTTTAGTCAAACTCTTGATGAAATGCATTTAGTCTTACATTTGCTAATGACTAGAAAGATTTAGACATAGGAGTATGATTGAGCAACAACCATTGGACCTAATTTATCTAAATTAATTTAGATCCTAGCTTAGGAATAATGCATACATGAGCAGCATATTTTGCATCATATTTAATTTGTTAACTTTGTGAATAATAATGGCATTTTATGTTCTAATTGAGAGGCAATAATAATTGCAGGTAATTCAGGACCGTAGATGATAAATCTGACCATACAAATCAGTTTAGGACGACAACGGGAGTCCAACGCTTCTGAGGTCGTCTTGATCAGACTTTGGTAACATCTTGTGAACCTCGCAAAAGAGCAAAGGCCAAGAAGTAAGGTGGTGCAAATTCGAACCTCAAATGCCAAATCTGATTGCGTGAATGAATCCAGATGAACGATCGCAGTCCAACAACACGAGAATCACCTCGATCGAAGCCCTACAGCACCATCTACAAAGCAAAGAAGATGGATGGCTACAATGGTGCCACGTGGCACCATCACAGCCACCCAAGGTTGCCGGCCCCATCCACTGAAGAAGGTTCTACATGCCTTGTGGGCCATTTCATCATCATCCAATGGCTACAGGAGCACCACGTCATCCCCCTCTCCGCGCCTTCATTAAGGAGGAATCACTCTCAGCCATTGGATCGTCATCCAACGGTTGAGAGCAGCATCACACAAAATCGAAAACACGACGATCCACGCGCTTAACGCATTCATTGGCACACGTGAAAAGGAGCCAGCGGCAAGCGTTCAAGGCACAATCAGCGTGACTTCAAGGTGGTTGCAAGCGTGGGAAAAATTACACCATGCGATCTCAATCGAGTAGTGAAGTGTGAGCTGCGTGGTGCATGGAGAGGCGTTGGATCAAGCAATGGTCATACACACGCAATGACGTGTAATTGGATGCCCCGCTACACGCGAGCACTCAAAGGCAGTCGCGGTGCGTGTTTAAGCCATCGATTGTTAGATCGGACAGCTAGAACTAAATAAGCGCACGTGCACGCAATTTTAGCAGAGGCGGTAGCGAGGTAGGGGCTCTCAATCGCACGATCGAGATCGGAGGGCACTAAGAGCACCATGTGGCGCAATCAGAGGAGGTGCGTGCGTTGAAGGTGAATGGGAGGCTTTTTGAAGGCGTGATCTGATCTGTTAATCTCCCAATCGACGGATCTGATTGATCCAAAGTTGTTGCACGAGTTGAGGGCCCAAATACCTGCTTTGCCCCTCATCTTATCTATAAAATGGACCTCAAAGCTCCCATCTGAAGGCATTTCCTCCTCCATCTCTCCCTCCAGACATCTCCAAGCTTCTCTGGCTCCCTTTTCCTCTGAAGCATCCATCCATATCACCTTGGTGCACCGCTGCTGCTCTCCCCAACCTCTCCAAAGGCCACCAAGGACCACCCTTACTGCCCTTGTTCTAGTAACTTAGATAGTTAATTTTAGTAGTTCTAGGTCTAGAAATTCATGTTCTTGTTAGTTAAATTCTATTTGAAATTCCTGCCAAGCATTCAACTGATTGCCTGATTATTATCTAATTACAGTTGCTATCATGATTAGTACTTAGTTAGTTCTAGTTACTTCTAGATTAGTGTTAAAATTAAGACGTTTCTCTGCTTCCCTAAGTTTGACTGGGACTCACCATCTCGTTATATTTTATTTGCTTCAACGTATTTTCGCGTTATACTACGACGTAATTATCTTGAAACATGATCTTACGCCCGAGCATTGCCTCAATGTGCTTGTCATAAAATGAAATAAATGCAACTCAATGCTTTTCTTCATACTTTTTTTCCTTTTTTTTCTTTTTCTTTTATTTTTCATTTTTTTTTTCATATATATCTACCAACACTATGCAATGAAACATGACATATGCACTTTTATTCACGAAGCATTATTCGGGATTGGTGATGTTCAAGAGGATATCCGGTGGCATATTTCATGGAAATGCCTATTCTCAGCACTGGGAAAGGAATGGATGGGACAACGTATTTCTAACCTTGACATTAATACCCTCCTTCAACTGAGGATTCCGTAAAGTACAGTCATAACCATCTACCTTAGTCCTAGTTTTATTAGAACCCGCTTTCTGTGTATTTGCCTTATTTTGTAGCTCTCAAAAAAAATTCACACAAAGAATTTGTATGCAGGAACCGAGAGTGAAAACTATGCCTAACTCTGAGTATCATTATCCAATTATCCAGAAATTAGGATTCCTTGTACTAGACTTAGAGCACTAGTAGACTCTCTACTCTCACCTTGCAATTATTTGGTGGATCTACTAGAAGATGATTTTCCTAACTCTTTAATTACTATCCAAGGGTTTAGGAAAAGAAGCAATGCTTCCTCTCGACAAACTAAAGATGCCTATCGATCTTCACAGTGGATCCATTGCAAATTCTACGTGCAAGTGAAATTGTAGTAGATTTTGAATTCAGGAATCAACTAAAGAATAAATCTTTAATAAAACCTCTTAATAAAAGTTTGTTTCCTAAGGTGTTGGCAGATAAATTTTTCTAGTTTATATGTACTACTCCCCCCCCCCCCCCCCCGACGGGGCATAAGTGGATAGAAATCACCTAGACTTACTTCTGATTTGTCATTCAGCCTATGCCAACACATTCATGATATTCACACTATGCAGGACAATATGCAAGAATGAAATATGCTATGTATAGAAGATATCTACATCTGTATAAGTGTTGAGTTTAATGCCTCCAGCTGGGCGAAAATTCAATTACACGCCCTCGATAAAATTAATAATTTCATCAGCATGAGGAGGTTCCTAGGCCATAAATGGCTTGAGGCGCTAGCCATTTACCGTAGAAAAATGTCCAGATTTTGGGTCCATAATTTGGACCATCCCATTAGAATATGGGTGCATGGATCACAAGATATAGGCTAGTCCACTTGGACTTGAGCTTTCCTGCAAAGAATTTGAGTTGAGAGTCAAATAACCAGACCTGCTGGTTAGGTGTGAATTCCTTCCTCCAGATGTGGTGGTCATGCAAAGCCTTAGTCTTATCTTTGTATATCTTTGCATTCTCATAGGCTTCCCGCCGAATTTCTTCTACTTCTGTGAGCTTGAGCTTCCTCTCATAACCTCTTGCATCAAGGTTAAAATTACACTTCTACACCACCCAAAAGGTATAGTGCTCCAGCTCGACAGAAAGGTGATAGGCCTTTCCAAACACCATGCGGTATGGTGACATTCTGAGCGGGGCCTTGTACACAGTCTAATATGCCCAATGTGCATTGATCAATCGATCGGACCACTCCTTCCTATCTAGTCTAACCGTCTTCTGAAGAATAAGCTTGATTTGACGGTTAGAAACTTTAGCTTCCCCATTGGTCTGTGGATGATATGGAGTGGCAATGTGGTGATGTACCCTGTATTTCTTTAATAGCAATCTAAAATGAGCATGTATGAAGTGACTACCCCATCGCTAATCGGAGCGTAGGGAACTCCAAATCTCACAAAAATACATTCCTGAACAAAGGATGAAATGGACTTATGATCAACCCGTCTTGCCGTAATGGCTTCAACCCACTTTGAGACATAGTCAACTACAGGAAGTATGTACTCGAAGCCATGCAAGTTCAAAAAAGGGCCCATGAAGTCGATGCCCCACACGTTGAACACTTCTACAACTAGAATGGCTTGGAGAGGCATCATGTCACTTCGGGTCATAGAACCGACTGACTGACATCGCTTACAGCATTTGGAAAACTTGTGTGTATGTTTGAAAATAGTTGGCCAAAAAAAACCTGACTGCAAAATCTTTGCAGTGATTTTTCGACCCAAAAAATGACCACCACAACCATCGCTGTGTCAAAAAGATAACATAGTCAAAATTTCTGAGTTAGGGACACACCTTCTGATAATCTAATCAGCCCCAATGAGAAAGAGCAAGCCCAGAAATAAAATTTGGCTTCTAAAATGAATTTGAGTTTCTAGTCCTTGGATATCCTTACGGGAATCTTGCCTGTGACAAGATAGTTTGCAATATCTACGTACCAGAGAAACTCAACGAAATTCACAACAAAGTAGACTCATCCGGGAACTGATCTGAGATAGGCAGGGAATCGGGAATGTGTTCTGGGTCTAGCTGAGATAGGTAATCTGCCACCACATTATGAGCTCCGGCCTTGTCGTGGATCTCAACATCAAATTATTGCAAATGAAGGATCCTCTGATAAGATGGGGTTTGGCATCCTTCTTTGCCAAAAAATGTCGTAGGGCAGAATGATCAGTGAAAATAATCACTTTCGACCCAAGTAAGTAAGATCTAAACTTGTCCAACCCGAATACTACTGCTAGCAGTTCTTTCTCAGTAACCATATAATTGCACTGAGCCGCATTCAGCATCTTGCTAGTAGAGTAAATTACGAATGAATGACATTCCTGACGTTGGCCTAGAACTGCTCCGACAGTGAAATCAGAGGTGTCACGCATCATCTCGAAGTCGAGAGATCAGTTGGATGGTTGGATAATAGGTGAGTTAGACACAATGCTTCGTAAGGTCTCGAAAGCGCTAAGACATGAGCAATCAAAGTTACAGGGGACATCAGCTACCAGAAGATTCATCAAAGGATGGGTGATTTTCGAGAAATCACAAATGAATCTTCGGTAAATTTCGATGTGACCTAAGAATGATCTGATCTGCTTAACCAAGCTAGGTGGAGGTAGTCGAGAAATGATTTCTGATTTAGCTCGATCGACCTCGAGTCCGTTAGAAGAGATCCTGTGGCCTAGTATAATGCCATTCCTCACCATAAAACATTTCTTCTCCCATGAAAGTACTAGGTTAACTTCTATGCACATCAAGGCAAGACGAGAAATCATCTCCAAAATCTGAGAAGTTGTCCATAAATACTTCTACATAGTCCCCAATCATATCAGAGAAAATGGCCATCATACAACGCTGAAATGTCGCTGGTGAGTTACAGAGGCCGAACGGCATTCGCTTAAAAGAGAATGTTCCAAAGGGACATGTAAAAGTTGTCTTGTCCTGATCTTCCGGGTTGAACACAACCTAATTATACCCAGAGTATCCATCCAGAAAATAAAAGTAACTATGCCTGGCTAACCTTTCTAAGATCTGATAGATAAAAGGTAAAGGAAAATGATCCTTTTTGGTAGTCGTGTTCAGTTTCAATGCAAACCCCCCAACAAAGTCGTGGTGCAGGTTGGGATCGATTTTCCCTTATCATTCTTGATTACAGTGAGTCTTGCTTTCTTGGGTACAATTTGAATAGGACTCACCCACTGGTTGTCGGAAATAGGATAAACAATGCCTACATCTAATCATTTAGTGATCTCTTTCTTGACAACCTCCAACATATTTGGTTCAGCTGCCTCTGAGATTTTTGATTGCATAGCAATCATGGGCCCTAATCAACCTAAATAATCTTTGAACCTAGCTTAATTTGTGGATATTACACTCATATCTTACATATCATGCATTGCATTAGTTTATTTGGAGTAAGATGAGATATCCTACTATTTAATGGCTTTTATTGCTATTTGCAGATAATAAAGTGATTCAGGATGAAGGAGATAGTGGAATAAAGCAATAAAGGAAGAAGAAGACTGATCCAGATAAGAGGAGTGAGGAGGATAGCCTTATCCATGCCCTTAGAAACCCTAGGACAGCCTTCCTAAACCCAAAACCACCTCCATTAGGATACCATAGCCTCAAAACCCAAACATGGATAGCACAATCCATGTTCTTATCCACCCTATCCCTCTCCCAAACACTTAGGAACCAAAACCCACCTTAGAAAACCCAAAACCCACTCTTCAGCACCTTTTAAGACGTCCAGACATCTGGCTGGACGTCAAATTTCTGCAGAATAACAATCCAAGAAGGCAGAACTTATACTAACATAGAATTGGTTGTCTAATTTAATGCCTAGACATCCAATTTTGTAATATAAGATGTCTAACAACTATTCTGGATATCTAATATTGCTCTCTGGTTCCTAATTTTGGTGTTGAAAACCCTAGCTTGCCTATTTTGACCTAGGAACCCCACCGGAAACCCTAGGAAACCTAATTAGAGACCTCCTAAGCCTAGTCCACTATCCATAGCCCTACTTATCCTATCCGTAACCCAATTGAACCATCCCATACCTAATTAGGTGCATCTACAATTGATTGGGTGCACCTGAGCCCAATTAGATCCACCTAGGATTTAATTGACTCGTACCTATTAGGTTTACCTAAGCCTAAACACACACACATCCTATTAGACTTGACCTAGACCTAATTAGGTTCATTTCTATCCAATTAGACTCTCCTAAGCCTAATTAGGTCCACACCCACTTAATGTAGGTTAACCCAACCTACATATACCAAAACCCACAACCTTACTCTACAAAATTTGAACCACACACACTAACACTTTCCTAAACTACCCTCCTAACCTAGATCAACAATCCATGGGTGTCAACCCTAAGAGCCACCAAAAGTGGCACATGCTATTTTTGGGAAGGAGCCAACTTGCGACCGAATGGAGAGCCATTCCCATAAAAGCTAAAACAAGTTGTCGCACATATTCACTCTCCCATCTTCTCCTCCACCAAAACTTGCGACCACTCCCTTCCACTCTCCAACCCTAAGGCCATCCTCCTCCACCTTCTTCAAGGTGCTCCTCCTCCAAGCACCACCATGGGCGGCTAAGCAAGAAGAGGAAGAAGGCCACCTTCCTCCTCTACTCTCCTTCATGAGGGCGTGGCCATAAAGGGGGCATTCTCCTCTTCTCCGTGGTCGGCTAGAAAAGCTAGAGAACCTTCTCTCCAAAGTTTCAAGGACGACTAGGAAGAAGAAGGGTTATCCACCCTCTCTTCTTTTTGTGGGTGTGCTACCCTCTCTCCACTTGGGTGCAAACACCCCCTCTCTTTCTCCCCCTTCTTCTTCATCTTGGTCAGCCACAAGGTTCCCCATACCTTGCTTGGCTGTCCTCTCTTGTTAGTAGGCGTGTAGACGAGTTTGCATATCTAAGGTCTAGCCTACACCCTCACATAAGGCCAATGGCCCTAGTGGCAACTTTCCGACGTGAGGGATTTCCTCTATTTATATGCTTTCTAGTGTAGATGTGTTCACATTTTTATGCATAAATAATATTGTGTGATCATCTTTCTATGATTGATTGTCTTTATCTTCATGCGACTTAGGTTTGTCACATCGTGCACGGCCACCATGGCCTCATTTAGATGCACATAGTCACTTAGGTTTTTGCTAGTTTATCAAGATCTAGGTTTCATTTCGCTTTTCAAAATAAAAATCAAAAACACAAAAAAAAATGCAAAAGACAAAAAGACCAAAAATATTAGGTTAGATTTAGGTTAGAAAAGCCGATTCAAATCTCGACTTGTTTTTATGCCTCGCAAAGACAAACAACCGAGACTCAAATTCTAAAAAAAAAGAAATCTACTTGAGTTTCGTTATTACAAATATTTTGATCAAGGGTTTAATGTGACTATACTACGATTTCCGACAATTTCAAAATGTGCGAAAACGGACTTGTCAGTTGTCTAGAAGGTTTCACCCCCTCATCCGTGTATATATGATGAGTGCAATAAGAGGGGTAAATCCCATGGAGATTAGAAATGCTCCACCCAATAGCAAGCCTATGTGCTTGTAAAATAGAGATTAATTGATGCTCTTGTTCTAGGGTCAAGTGAGCCCTAATAATCACTGGGTATGTCTCACTATCACCCAAAAACACATACTTGAGAGAATCAGGTAATGGCTTCAAGTCAATTACGGGTGGGTGGGAAGCAGATTCATGAATGGGAGGAGAAGAATCAATAGCAGAAATCTGATAATCCTGGTTTTCGTGAATTCTCACTGATTCCCCTCCTGTGAAGAGGTTGGCTGTGACTACGCTAATGGGAAATCCACTTGTCACGGTCATGCCATCCTGCCTCAGCAGGGGCAAATCAGTACTTGGTGCAATAGGATAATCAGAATCTAGGGCGTTGTGATCAAATGAACACCCCAGACAATCAGATATGTGGGATGAAATGTGCATGTCATTAACCTCAGTCCCATGTAGATCAAGATTCAAAAACCCTGACAGTGAAGATGAATGTGACATTGGGTTATTGCAAAGGAGCCTAATGTTCCCACAAAAAGTTGAGTCTTCATCTTCACCGTTCTCCTCTATCAGATCACAGTCGAAGTTTCGTGAAGCCCTGAATATGTCTAGTTTAAGTTTTTCATTTCCCAGGGCTATCTCCATACACCCGAATGCACATCTATGTTTGTGTGAGCTGTCGCCAAAAATGGATGACCCAAAATAATTAGCACATCACGGAGATTAGGAGGAACCTCCATATCAAGAACGAAAAAATCCGCTGGATAGCAAAATCCATAAACCTTTACAATACACTTTCAACCACCCCCCTCATGTTTTTATCGATCGGTCAACCAACTATGTGATAACCGCAGTGGGTTTCAACTCCCTAAATCAGAATCGATCAAATACTACAGTAAGAGTTAGGTTGATAGACAAACCCAAATCAAGAAGAGCCCGATCAAATGGAGAATCTTGCAAAAAGCAAAAAATGAGTGGGGTGCCAGGGTCTTTCTTTTTAGGTGGTAAGTCAACTAGAATCACGGTGCTAGCCTCTTTTGACAATACCTCCTGTCGTCCGATTTTCTGTTGTCACTTCGGGTTGCAGTAGTCTTTAAAGAACCTAGCGACAGTAGGGATGTGATCTATTGCATTGAGGAGAGGGACCTGAATGTGAATCTCTTTGAACATAGTTTTCAAGTCCTCAAAATTCTGTGTATCCTTTTTCTAGTCTAAATCTCGCGTTAGAGTCTTGGGAAAGGGGATGGGAATCTTAGGGCCAATTGCCTTTTGCCCTTGTCTATAGTAGGTAGCTCCTGAGAGGAAGAAGGAAGCGAGCCATCCTGGGGTAGAGGTAATGAAAAATCATGACCCACCTGCCTATGTGGTGGGTCCTATGTAGTCTTCCAACTCCTCAAAGTGATAGCCTTTGCATCGGCGTACTATCCATGAGGTGGCGAAGGAGCAGAAGGGGCAGAATAGGCGAGATTTTGCAGTAGAGGTGGCTGACTCTATCCATAATGGGGTGGTGCAGGAGGTGCTTGTAAAACAACACGTGCCTATCCTTGTAGTGCCTGGAACCTAAGCAAGGCACCCTGGTTCTACGTATATCTTGAGTTAGGGACAGGTTGGGAGGGTAAGGCTCCCTATGATCCATGCTCCTGCAGCAGCTGATTCTGCATATTCTGCATGCTCTGTATCTGCTCAGCCATATCCTTTATAATCTGCAAATTATCATTAGTCAATTTCCTTATTGATTCTTGCAATTCTTCTTTGGAGGGTCTGCCCGCTTTGGAGGGTGATTGGCAACTTAGTGCAGCGGCTGAAAAATAAAGCGTGATTGCTACTGAGATGGGAATGGCTGCTGCCTTGGGTATGTGTTTTGCGCATTTCCGTATTGTATAGTCTGGTAGTGTGGATCTTGATTTGGTCTCTGTGAGTTACCAAACCAGGAAAAGTTAGGATGCTGATGCCAGCCAGAATTATACGTCTCTGAATATGGGTTATTACACCCATAACCTTGGATAGCATTGACATCTTCGTAGGTCAAAGACATTTGAGATGCATTTTGACATCAAAGGAATGCGCACTGGAATCATCATGGGGTGCGTAACTCTGATTGTATGGTACCAGATTCAGATTATTCACGGGTTCTTGATATGCAGGATCTCGTGGAGATGGAGAAGATGCATCCCAAGTGAGTAGATGTACTCGAGTAGGAGGGGCTCAGGATGCAAAAGAAGAGTGGGATGCATCTAAATTGTCAGGAAATCCAGGTCGAGCTCGAATCAATTAGTCGAGCTTCTTATCGAGAAGATCCACTTTATCCAACTTCTTGGTGATAATGTCCATATCAGCTCGGGCAGATTTAGCATGAGCTTCATGGACACTAACTGTTGTTGTCTAGGTCGCTGGAATTGGTTCATGGATGCGACATTCATTGAGTTCTCTGCTAAGGACTCAAACAGTTCGAATGCACCTTTTTCATCCTTTGCAAGGAAATTCCCGCCACTAGATGCATCGGCCAGGTACCGATGTGTCATCCAGCCCATGGTAAAAGAGTCGTCCTAGGTGCCATCTGGGTACACCATAGTATGGGCATTTGATGGGAACACCATCATGATCCATAACTAGCTCAATTTAATCATTATCAAGGAATAAATGCTCCTACATAACCGCTAGAGAACCCTAATTCACTACAAATCCATTCTAAGGGAAATACAAGAAAATAGGGTTAAAACTGTAATTTTACCATCATATCTTGAATGTAGAACAACCACGAGTTTTCTCAGGGATTAATTAAGGGTCAAATGGTCTTAAAAGTTTAACAAGTGGGTTAGAACAGACAGAAAAGGATTTTCACGTGTTTTGAGAATTAAATGACTTCCAAAATCATAAAAACAGACCTGCTTAATTAACTGAGGTTATGGTCAGAATAAAATTAACCTAAATCCTCTAAAATTCGAAGAAAAATATTCTCTAAGGCTTGGTACCTTCAATTTGACCATCAGAACCCGTCTTGACCCAAAATAGAGTCCTAGACAAACATTTGCCCTAATTTAGGTTTTTGCATAAATTATCCAGTCAAACGAGGACAAAACCTAAGTCTAACTTCACCATTGGATTCCTTGGGTCCAAATTTGGTTTGTACCAAAATTTGTGCTCAATCTGAGATCATCTTGACCAAGTTTGTATTTTGGTCCAGTTAGACTCCTTTTATCTCATTCAAATCCCTAACTTCTGAATATTCTATAAATAGCCCCCCAAATTCTTTTTCTTCTTCACAAAAAGGTCCCTCTATCATTATCGCTCATAAATCCTACTCCGGCGAGCTTCATTTGGAGAGATCTCCTTGATTGATTGATGAAACCTTCCCAAAATCAAACCAAAGACTCTTTAGGAAATCCTTTTTCCAATGGCACCAACCTTGGATCCCAACTCTTTCCCAAAAGCTCGTGCAAACGCTTTAAAGGAATGGGTATCCTATTTTTCCATAAGCTCCAAGGTTCCCAAGCTTGTTTCCAAGCTTAGAACCCCATCCTAAGCTCTATTTAAGCATGCCCAATGCATGGCCGTGCTCTTCAGCTAGGTTTTGGGCCAAAAACTTCTTCAAATCCCTATCTCCAACCTTCTCTAACCTACGCTCCAGTGGACCTTCTCGACCTCCTTCCTCTACACCTCCAACGGTCAAAGTGGAAGTGCAGCAACCTTCCTCATCTTCCTCCGCACCTTGCCAATCAAAGCAATGGTTGTCCTCCTCATTCTTCGTCGCCGTCTCCCTCCCTGGAGTATTCATCTTCCATGGCGTCGACGAGCCACAACCGGTGCCAATTTTACCTCCTTCATCTCCCTAGAGTAGGTAGTTAGGTTTAGTTAGATCCTTTGGTTAGTTTCCCCTATTCAAAAATCGAAAACAAGCCCTCAACACCGTCGTTCACCCTCTCCTTCTCCGTCTCCAACTGCTCCTCCGGCGAGGCATCCCCGCCACTACACCCCTCCATCCGCCTCACCGAAACCCTCTACACCCTTGCCACATCCACCCACATCAAAGCCCCATCTTTATTTCCTACTCCACCCACTCCCGTGACCCTCCGAACACCTCCACCACCACACTCACTTCCCGACCTCGCCCTACACACACACGCACTCCCACAGCACACTACCGCCACCATCACATTCGTCGTGCTGCGACGGACCTTCTGAGCTATTTTGATGAGGCAGCAAGGCCATGTTGTGGTTTTCAGGTGCTTCACTGGAGCTCCGCCACCGCGACGTCTTCTTCGGCTTCGTTCATCGTGTTCTAGCCGTGTTTTCATCAACAACACCTTCAAGTGCTGCAGCTTTATTCCAGGATCCTTCCCAGGTCTCTAATTGGGGGAGATACCCTCAGCTACAACTACAATTGACGGAGGCTCCACTTATGGTCGCTTACGCTTAAGCTTCTATGGGATAGTCCCACCTCATGGATAGACAATCACCCACACACCCTTAAATTATTTTTCTGCTTCAACCTTATCGCCTCAGTAGCATGGGGTGAGGTCCTCTCGCACGTGCCCACGCACGCCCTCGCCCGTGGCCATGCCACGTAGGTCTGTCCTATGAACCGTTTACCTGTATACTTGGATCCGATTGTTTGTGAGAGAAGAGAAAGGAAGGAAAGAGAAAGGGGGGTTTTGTTCTTCTGTGCATTGGCTAACACTTAGACAATTTTGTAAGGTGCTCCCCTGTGCACAAAGGTCAGAGAAGAGCAAGAGAAGCTATAGAAGAACCAAAGGCAGGGCAGAAAAGCCAAGGAAGAAAGAAAGAAGAGAAGAGGAAGAAGAAGAATAGTGCTAGGGAAACACTGTAGCACTTGTTGGATAAGTCGTCTGGTCATCAGACCTGACGTCTGATTTGAGGCTTGATATTGTGAAAGCTTGATTTAGAATTACTGCTGAAATATTTGAATTGATTGAATGCTTGATATATATGCTTAGAGAGTAATTGGTGATTTAAATCACCATTGTTTTAGCTTCTCTACTTTTTTATTGCCTCAAGATACATGAGAATTCATTGAATATCTAATGTGACAGATTGGTATTTATTGAATATCATTATTTGGTTTAAGTTCTTGTGCAGTTACATATTATTGGATATTAGCGTGTGAATTCCTATTTGTTCCCTATGTTTGACCTCAAACTTTCAGTCGAGTAATAAAATATTATTTGTTTTCAAGCAATTTTCACTTATACTACAATGCAACATTTGAAACCTTGATCTCGCCTCGATAAACAGCATTTCCTAAGAAGATCATGAAATCTATCCCAAGCGTCATGCAATTTCTCCCCTAGTCCTTGGGAGAAAGTCATAATTGCACGCCTCATCGAGAAGAACTTTTAGAGGAATTGATGACATAATTCCGCCTAAGTTCCAATTAGCCTCCCGATGGTCTTGAACCAATAAGAAGCTTTATCCTTAAGAGGGAATGGAAAAAGCTTCATGCGAACAATCCCTAAATCAATATTTCTGGGTCGAACTGATTTTGCGATTCAACTCATATCTTCAATATGCTGGAAAGGATCTTCATTCGAGTTTCCATGAAAATGAGTCTGAATCAGATTTATTATTTTCGACTTCGAATGCATCTCCACCTGCAGGTATCCGGATTTAAGGTGCCATAATCAAAGCCACCAGATCATAGAAGTCTCGCAGTTGTTCTCCGTGTGGTGGATCGTGCATCCTATCCAGTGTGGTGAGAATCTTGTTAATACTCTATTCATATCTCAGTTCTGGTTCCTCGACCCTGGCTTCCAAACGAGCCATTGGATCTAGATTTTCGAGGATCTAACCAAGTCCAGGACCAAGTTTAGCCATCTCAGCTAATCGAGAGGAAGATGAGGGTTGGGAAGAAGAGTCAGGCAAAACAAAAAGTCACCTTCGTCACCTCGAGTTTGGTTCCCAAGGTCCAACCAATTTAGATCATAAAGGCCTCCTTCCTTGCATACACCAACAACAAGGGTTAATGTAGCCAAGCCAAACAAGGCTAAGGCCTTGTTAATCAAACTGTTCCTTTAGAGTCAGATGACTAGATATTTCGTTTAGGTTTAAATTATTGAAGAAAATTTGTCGAAAAGCTGACTGAAAATGATCCCCACCTCTTAAGCTAACCCGACCAGTCTGTTTAAGAGGGAACTAAGAGGAAGGTTCTTCCTTTGGCTTTCGCCTCTAGTTCCTTTATACCCCTTAGACACGGCCGTTTAACATTATCCCGTAGGCTTGGACACCAGGTTTGGCTAAAGAGGTTAAGACCATCCAGTAGTTAAAAGATGAATGCAGGTATTAAGATATTCTTTACGATTTTTTAACATTTTCTTCAATTTAGGTGTGTGGTGAGTGGTCCATGATGAGCCCATATTTGTGGGCTAATTAGTTACTTAAGTGCCTAAGAATTAGATTAATATTAGCATATACATATCATACATTAAGATATAAATAAGTTAGTTTATATATATTTGCTTGTATGCATTACATATATAAATTATTTAGCATGCATTAAAATAACATGTATTAGTCCTTAGGTTACATGCATTAACATTTTATTGAGGGTTTGAACATAAATAAACCAATCTTTTTTATTATTCATTTTCTCTTCTCTGTAGGGAATTTGCTGCTCCAACGCCACCAGCTGCCCGCACTAAAACCTGCATTCAAGGATGAGCGGAGAATGTGGATCTGCTCTCACCTCTCCATTTCAAATCCATGCAGACGACTACAAGAGAGGGGGAGCTACTGTCATGCTCAAGGAGACACTGCCCCACTCCATCACCGTGTACTCCACTCAACCATCGTGGTCTCCAAGGTCGAGCTCCACTACATCGTGGGCCGGTGAGGTGACAGCTCGTCGCGCCAAGCCGGTGGACTCGTGCCAACACTGTGAGCGTGTGTCTCCTACAGCCACGCATCCATCATCGTGCTTCACAAGAATCAACATCATCACCCTCACTACCATCACCAGCAACCCCCACCGCAAACACTGCAACTCCACGCCCTGAACCTTCATCTTCCCCAACAGTTAAGACGTTCGGGAAGTTTCCTGGATGTTTGATGCCCCCTTCGCCATCCGCATACACCTCTAGCAACAGCGCGCTACCTCTATCCTACCCTTCTCCTCTACATGCGGCACACCTCCTATCACAACCAGCAGAGCCCACGCACAACGCCTAGCCATGCGCAGGCAGACGCAGCAGCCCATGTCCCCTCGTGCAGCCTGTAGCCAACAACAGGAAGAACCTCCACCAACGTCAAGCCCTCCGGCCGGTCGGCTCCGACCACCATCTACCATGACACCACCACCTCTAGATGCACGTTGGCCCCACCTAGCTCCGATGAGCTTCATGCCTCCAACCGCTACCTCCTCCGTGCATGGAGGAGCTCAAAGCAAACTCCCCTATTTTTGCATAGTAACTCCTCTATTAGTTTTTACGACTCATGCCATTGTGAACTTTCATTTTTCTGATTTCATTATCATGGTGAATTTATGAGAACCTCCTTCATTGTTTAGCTTATTAAGGAAATCAATTTCTTAACCCTAATCTAAGTGGATTTCCATTCAAATCTTGGATGACACTTGCTATAGGAGAAGCTTAATTCGTATTTACATTTAAATCCCATTGTGAGGATTTTATTCTTATTATATTATGGTATACATTACATTGAACCCCCTCCTATTTGGCTTAAATGCAATTTCAACTTGCGCTTTTATTTAAACTCATTTCTACGTGATTTTCGACATAATTTCTTAAGGAAATCATTTGTGAACAATAATTTTTAATTATCACGAGTTTGTAATAGCCATTGCCTCCCTATGGACACAACCCGCTCTTCTTGAGTGGTTAATTTTTATTATTTTGATTTACGATTTTCCACCACTTGCATACTACAACACAACCTTCTAATACGAAACAATGAAAGCGAAAATCGACTTATCTAATGGCGCCGTTGCAGGGGAGGCAACGAGCCTATTAGACTCACATTTATTTAATTATTTGTTCACATTTTATTTGAGGCATATTTCAATTCGATTATCTATTTGGTGCAAGGTAAGCGTATTTGGAAACTTCTTGTTGCACCATCCTCAAAGATCAAGCGATCCTTGACATCATCAGTGAAGTTGCAACACTGGGAGGAGCATCACGTCCGCCTCAACAATGCCTTGGTGGACCTTGTTTCCACCGCTGGAGAAGATATCCTGAGGACCACATCTTCATCTCATCCATTTAGCTGTAGATAGTTTTTTTATTTTTCTTTCTTCTCTTTATTTTAGTACATTCATTTGGAAAACCCTTGTTCTGGGGTACATTTTTAGGGGTTTGTTCCCCGATTTTGTTTTAGGCTCATGTTGGGTAATATTTTTCAGGAGCCTATTCTCTTTTCTTTAGATCTAGGTTTTTATTTTATTTTGTGGTTGTTTATCCTTTTCTTTGTTTGTGCATAAATAGATATGTATATATATAAAAAAAAGAACAACTTGAGCTGCTTGCTAGAAGATGCCTGCCCTAGGTCGTATAATTTAGGATTGAATGAGCAGCATCTAGATCTAATTTCCCGTCTTGCATATTGCATGAAGAATGCTGGAATCAAGTATGCACTTTTAACTTTGCATTTCTACCTGTCATGCAAATGCATTTGGATTAATTTCAAGACCACCTAATCTGTATTGAATAGATCTAACAAGTGGTCACATTTAATTTTTTGAAAAAAAAGGACAAATTAAAGAAGGGACATTTAAAAACCAAGGACTTGATTTTCAAACTTGGCGTGCAATTCAAAATTCAAAATCTTTTGCGGTGTATGCACACTTATATCTCTTGTACCATGGCATGCTTTTAGACACTCCTTAGGTTTAGAACCGATAGGACTAGAGCCTCCTATTATTGGGGTCTAAAGGGACCTAAACTTTAGTTCAGAGGTGAAGTTGCCTCCAAACCTTGAGGATTGAGGATAGTTAAGAAGCACCGCGAAAGCAACACTTCAAAGGAAGGACTTGACCCTACTTGCATCCCTCTTTGCCGTGTTTGGTGATGACTAAACTTTTTGGGCTTTAGGGAGGATCACCTAAGTCTCAGTTAGGTCATCTTAGGCATATCGTAGGTCGACAAGTAGGTGTGTAACTGTTTAGATAACTTGATTTGTCACCTACAAGTGGACTTAAAATCTCAAAAACCTAATTGATTAAAGACCTAAAAAGTCCTTTGATTTGTGTTTGCTTAGGGAATCTGATTGTGGTGTGAGTTAGAATGGACCACATTAACTTTCATCCTTTCACATCTTGCCCACACCCTTACCCCCACTCTGCAATCTTCGATCCCATACGCCGAGATGATCCATCCTTTGATGGACATAATGACAATCATTGGGATCTGTTTTACTCCTATTATAGGAGTATTGGCTTGGTTAAGCCCCAAATTAGTGAGCAGAACCTAGAAGCGGAATTTGTCTTGCCCAATATCTCACACACCATAGGAACACACAACCCACCCTCCCTAATTAATTGTAATGGTTGGATAGACACTCCTAGGTACTATAAGCCTAAGCCTGACTTCCCTCCTGATAGAAATGATGAGCTCTCCTCCTTGAAGATGGAAATACAGAAAATGCAAGACGAAATGATTGAATTATTAGAAGAATCTTCGAGAGCAGGCCAACAAGAAAAAGAAGCCATTAGCCACCCAATCTACCCCATTGAGGATGAAATGAACTCTACGCTAGATGCATCTCCTGTGGGAGAGCCACATCCTAAGTTAGAGGGAAATTATGGGGTTATGTAAGGGAGAATAGCTACTTTTTGAGGATTGATTTTGAACCCTCCCCGCTATATGACACTTCCTTGAGAAATCTACGCCTAAAGTGGGAGGAGGATATGTATGAAAGTAGCTATACATTGGATGAAGAAAGGTGACAACCCGAGGAAGATGATGATCAGGTTGAGTATCCACCTGAATTATATTGGAGTCAAAAGAAGGGAATGATGGTACCATTGGAAAACCTCGACCTAGATGATAGTATTTTCATCACATTTGATGAAGTGGGTAAAGTCAAGTTGTTAATCCCGCCTTCCCGTCTGATCACGAGATGGAACTCAGGCCCACCCTTAGGGAACCTAACCCTGAAGAAATTCACCTATCTGAGGAGTTTGATGATACAATTAGGAACAGCTTACCCCAAATAGAGTGCCCCAAGGGATCTGTGGAAATGTTAGATGAATTTAAACCTCGAGTGAATAATGAATTAATGGTTGAGGAGGATGAATTATGTAAGGAACCAGAACTTAGGATTTGGAGTGACATTAAGGGTGATTGATTGTCTTATTTGAAGAATTAGCTCCCGAGGATGTCACGAAGTTGATCAAATCAAGTTTCATTAGTACACCTATTGATGATATTCTTCCTCATGATGATGAAATAATGGAAAATTTGGAAGCAACTTCTGAGATTAATGTAGATTCACATATAGACTCTGAGGAGGATTTGAGTAAAGAATAAGAACCCAAGGATGAGATTGATAGGGTAATCCCTAAATCTATTGCTTCCAACCTGCCTTCATTTGATTCAGAGTCATCCTTTGATTCGCCTATGTCTAAAGGCAAAAGTTTGACTCCATACCTTGAAATTTTGACTCCTGATGAAGTACAGGAAGATACTTATGATAGTACAAGGGATGCTAGGGATGCAATTGAGGAATTAAGAAGGTTGTTAGGAATGGACACCAGGCCGATTAAACCAAACCTAGATCTTATGGCCATCCCGCAACCTCAAAATTTGGACACCCTAGACAATCCCTGCCTTAAAGATATGCTCACTTTTGTTCTGACTGGGGTGCTTAACAAACCAATATCTCTCGTAATGGGGTACCGGGTATGGATTGATGCTTTCTATGGTCAGTCCATTACCCTGGGGGTTTATCTCTACACCATTCCTTCCCTATCCCTTTTGGAGGATCCTTGTCATCCTCCTCCTACCCCTTTAGAGGTTGCTATTCCAGTTTATCCTTTAGAACCTCCTGTGGTGACCTAGGAAGATTTCATTCCCATCTTGGTTGGGCGAGCGTTTGCTATTCGGATTCATCATTAGCTTGCCAACATCCTAGGTTACCTGTTTTCTAGGCCAACATTACTTCGCTCATTTTTAGGGCCTATTTCTGCGATCCTTGAACCTGATTTGCAGGTTCTTTAGCTACTCGGCTACAACAAAACAATGGCAACCCATTTCTGACCCAAGTAATTCCTTCTATGAAATGGGGACATTGCAGATTTTAGGCATGGAGGGGTGTACTTGGAGATATACATAGCATTTATACATAATGCATTCATGCATTTAGTTAAAGCATTTTGCATTGCATACATTTGCATTGATCAAAAAAAAAATTGCATTTAGACAAATGTAGTATTAAGCTTAACTGGCTGGACCCTGCATTCTTAGGCATAAGATCAGAACATTAGGTTGGACTAAAGCTGACTCTAGGTGTCTGACTTTAGAAGCTACTTTGAGCTACTAGCTTTAGACCCTTAGGGTCCTTTGTGGACTTAAAAACTTAAGTAGAAGTTAAGTTGCAGACCATTCCTCAAGAGGTTGAGGAAGGAAAGCTAGGGTTTGAGTTAAAGGTTGGGTAGTACCTAATGTCTTTCTCTACCTTTTGGTTTGCGGGTCCTCATAACCTAAGCATCCATATTTCACATACACTTGGTCATGTATAAGTAATGACCACTTTAATTCCTTAAAGAAAATTTGGTTCCCTTAGTTCTAATGTAAGAGAAGCTCGAAAACACAATTTGATTAGACGAGTTCTTGCCACAAGAGAGGCAAAGTATATACTCACCTTGAGGATGCGATGATAACATGTCACCTCTTCGGCGCTTATCTCTTAGGATACCCATCCTACTGGGGGCATGTAAGCGCATTATGCGGTTCAGGTACCATGAACAGCCCTATCTCGAAGTGCCGATTGCCACAGGCCTGAATTCACTTCAAAAATCCATGGGCGATACTATCTCAAAGTGTCGATTTCCAGGAGTTCTTGGGGTCGCTATGGGTGGTACTATCTCAAAGCATCGAAAGCCAGGCACCCTTCGAGGTTTGGTGATGGGGACAATGAATCCGACATAGACCGTGTTGATAGCTGACCCAAGGTTAGACTTAGAGGAATCACACAAAAAAAAAATCCTCTAACTCTCTTTCTAGGTTGGCAATCATACCAACCTCAAATAACTCAAACCATTGCACATGCACGAATGCTTTAATCTCTGGGACCAATAAACCCTAGGGTAGAGTTAGAAATCAAGAAAACTTGTGCCTGCAACTCGTCCTTAGCCGACATAGTTTGTAACTTAGCAACTACTTTAGAACCTTAGGTCTAAAGTCTTAACTTAACATGTTTCTAAAGGAAGACTGATTGGGTTGGCTAGTCTACTTAGAGTGCTAGGTTATTGCTTGAGTTTGCTAGGTGATGTAAACACATTTATTAAGGGTAAAATGCCTATTCGTGCATGTTCTTAGGCATAGATTAGCATTTCATGTTATAAATATTACATAGCATGCATCATTCTGCATTTAGAGTAGTTGTACATATTTTAGGTTAATTAGGTTTTTTTATGGTCAGAAGAGAAGGATATTTATTTTGGAGCCTCAGATTGACGAACCAACTGGATGGATCTGATTAAGACGACGATCGAAGTCCAACGCCTCTGAAATCTCCTTGATCGAAGTCCCGTAGCACCATATATAGTCCAAGGAAGATCAACGGCCAAGGGACTAGGTGGCATAATTCGGAGCTTCAAATGACAAATCTGACTGCACAGATGGATTCAGGCCGACTATCGCAGCCTAACGGCGTAAAAATCGACTTAATCTAACCTCTATAGCAACCCTACAACGAAAAGAAGATGGACGACCCAGACTGCGCCACGTGGCGCAGCCCAGGCCACCCATGCGCACGCACGCACTAGCCCACGTGCACAACAGCGTGGGTGCGCGCTCACTCGTGGAGGCACACATGCGCACAGCGCTAGTGCGTGAGCATGCATGCACATGTTAAAAAGGTCTCCCAGTGCAGCGCCAGTGGAGCATGAGCAGCGGATCTTCAGCGACAGACTGGCAGACCTATAGCAACGCTTACAGCTATAGCTATTTCATCGCAAGCCAGCTATGGGCGTAAGCGGGTGTGAGCTGTCTACAACAACATTTCCAGCGACGGCCTGGATGTCGCTAATGGTCCCATACATATTTTTTGCCTCTTCTCCTCCATTATAAAAGGACCTACACCCCCTCCCTTCCAAGCGATCTCTACCTATTCTACTCCCACCTACTCCTAAGCTCTAGCAAGCCTACCAACGCTCTATTAGAGCTTACTTTCGATCTCCCAAGGTGCCTATTAGTGTAGCAAACCTCTGCCTCACCAAATATTCATCCCTCTTCCCATTCCCATTCATAGGTCACCTTGGAGATATCCTCCCACCTCCATTCCGGTAGCAGATCATCTCCGCCTTCTTACCTCCATTCCGGAGCCACGCTGAAGCTTTCCTCTGCCTGACGTCCTCCTACATCTCACCTCCGTTGTCCCGCTCCTCACCTCTTTCATCCGAGCTTCCGCCAGGCATCGTCATCTCACCAAACAGCTGCTTCAGGAGATTTCTTCTCACCTCCCTCGCTTTTTATGCTTTCCATATTATTGTAATTGACATTTATGCAATATATCATATTCAATTCTATCTCTCTTTTGTGATTGATTGCCATTTTATTTCAAAAACAAAAAAAATAACAAAACCCTAAAACACCAAAAAGAAACAAAACGAAGTGCGGTTTTCAATTTAAAGTAGTTGCTTCTCTATGTTCGACCCGGGACTCCCTTGGAGTTTCAGTATAAATTTTATTTGATCATGAGTTTTGCAACTACGACGACGGGTTACCTGTAACCCTGATTTCAAACATGCGAAACACGTGTGATCACTAAGGACTAGCAAAAACTAGGCATGGGGGTAGTCCACAAGGTGACTCGACTCACCAACTAATCATTGGACTCGATTGAGTCCAGGCTAGTCCAATGTGGTCTCTAAATGTGATCCTAAAGGTTAAGCCTAGGGTTCATGCAGTTGACTAATTAAACCATAGTTAGATTGAAAATACTCTCTAAAATGTAATTGGAATCTAAATAATGTGAAAATTTTTGAGAATATTTTTTTTTCAATAAGCTTTTCAGAGAATATTTTTTCAGCATTTTTACTATCTCAAATAAATACATATGAATTTTTAACAAACAGGGGATCAGATTTGAGATTTTGACCCCATGTTGGTTTTTCTTTTTGAAATAGTATCAAATGTGATCTAAAAATTTGGTAAAAATATGAAAATGAAATCTAACTTAATTATCTTTCAAACCTCACCATTTTTGAGTCAATCTGATTTGTGTGCTATTCGAAATTGATTTTTGAAGTTCAGAAAATTTTGGATTTTAGTCTATCTCACCCCCGTGCACTCCGTAAATTTTTTTAAATTCCAACAATTGAATTTTTCAAGGTAACGGTGGTGTTAGAAAGATAATTTGAAAATCTAGCAGTCAATTTCAAAATTTTTGAACCACTAGAAACACAACAAATAAATTTTCAAATTCATGTTAGATTTTTGGGCGAATTTCTAAACATAGTATTAAGCAAATTTTTTTCTTTTTTTTTTAAGCAAAGAAAATCCTAACTACCTAATAAATCAAATTGTAATTGTTTTCATTTTTTTTTTCAAATAACTCCTATCCGAATGTGAAATCAAATCCTAATCTAAAAACTACTAAGATAATTGTGTGCACCTGATTTCTTTCACCTGCACTCAATGCGTGCGTGCCACATTTCATACCTACACACCAAAAAAATACACTAAATCAGATATTAAATCAAGAATCACTGTGCCTCCCCGGCAACGGTGTCAATTTTCTCGAGCATAAAATCTCGTTTTAAGATAATTACGTCATAGTATAGCATGAAAATACGTTGAACCAAATAAAATGTAACGAGATAGTGAGTCCCGGTCGAACTAAGGGAGGCAGTAAAACGACTTAATTTTAACACTGATCTAGAACTAACTAGAATAATAAGAGAGATAAAGTAATTCTATTCGGAGAATGATTAGGCAATGTTTAACTCGAACTAGAAATGAAGACTACTAGAACTACTAGAAATAAAATTGCTATCTAGTCTACTAGAACAAGGTCACCAAGGGTGGTCCTTGGTGGCCTTTGGAGAGGTTGAGGAGAGCAGTAGCAATGCACCAAGGTGATCTTGATCGATGCCTCAGAGAAAGAGGGAGTAGGAGAAGCTTGGAGATGTCCGGAGGGAG
This sequence comes from Thalassia testudinum, assembly GCA_037157565.1. NCBI lineage: Eukaryota > Viridiplantae > Streptophyta > Magnoliopsida > Alismatales > Hydrocharitaceae > Thalassia > Thalassia testudinum. The sequence continues at coordinate 30,699,576 of JAZHRO010000047.1, read as the reverse complement.
AGAGATGCCTTCAAATGGGAGCCTGGGGTCCTTTTTATAGTTAAAATGAGGGGCAAAGTAGGTATTTTGGCCCCCAAAATTGTGCAACACCTTTGGATTAATTAGATCCGTCGATCAGGAGATTAACGGATCAGATCGCACCTCAAATAGCCTTCAACATGCCTTCACCATTCTCGTCGCCTCAAATGCTACCACGTGGTGCTCTCAGCGCCCTCTAATCATGATCGCTTGGCTGAGACCCCACGCTGCTCCACCGTCTTCACGTTTCTCACACACACGCGCATTTAATCTCGTTCGTTAAATCGCAAAGATCAATGGTTGAGATCGTGCACACTACCACCTTTAGTCTACACGTGCAACAGCATGTTTAACCGCACGTTCATCCACGTGTGCACTGCACCGCCTCATCTGATACCCTACCACATGCCATGTGGCTGCCTCCGCACCACTTGATCCCATCTGATGGCTCTATTTCATTCGAGCACACCGCCTGATCTGACTTCGCGCTCCATGCGATTCAAGCGCTCGCTGCCTACTTGATTTCACACATGCTAACCAATGAGCTACGTGCACAGATGGTCTCTCCTGTGCTTTTTTATGTGTTCCGCCTCAGCCATTGGATGAAGATCCAATGGCTGGGATGGATCCCTACTTGATGAGGCATAAAGAGGTGACGACGTGGCTCAACGGTGATTGTTGGATGATGATCCAACGGCCCTGCTTTGCTTTTTGGTGGTTAGGGCATGTAGGTAGGCCATCAAGATGGTGCCACGTGGCACCATCATGACAGTCCATCTTCCTGGCTTTGTAGTTGGTGCTATAGGGCTTCGATTGAGTTGATTTTTACGTCATTTGACTATAATCGTTGATCCGGATCCATCCGTGCGATCGAATTTGGCATCTAAGGTTATAATTTGCATATCCTTGCTTCTTGGCTTTTTCTCTTTTGTAGACTTCATAAGATGCTACGGATGTCTGATCAAGACGATCTCGGAAGCATTGGACTCTAGTCGTCGTCCTGAACACATCCGTACGGTCGAATTTATCATCTATGGCCCTGAATTACCTACAATTATTGTTGCCTCTTAATTAGAACATAAAATAGCATTATTTACAAAGCTAATAAATAACTATGATGCAAAATATGCTGCTCATGCATGCATTATTCCTAAGTTAAGCTAGGATCTAACTTAATTCAGGTATTTTAGGTCCTATGATTACTGCACAATCAACATCCCTCTCAATGGTTGCCTCCCATTGCTCTTGCACACCCAATTTCCAAATGAAGGAGAAGAGTAGAGCAAGGCCCAAGGTAAGTAACATGGGGTTCAATAGGATCAATAAGTTCTACATCTCCCTACTTCCTAGGAAGGATAATGTAGAGGCAATTGAGGATTTTAGGCTAATTGCTTTATCTAATGCAATTTATCTATTTGAGGCTGAGGTACTTGCAAACAGACTCAAGGGTGTTTTGCAAGATATTATCTTACAGAGGTAGATCATTTTTATCTCAAACCGTACAATTTTGGATGGTTTTATTCTTGTTTCCAAAATCCAAAAGCATTGGAGAAGGTAAAAGAGGAGGGCATTCCTATGGAAGGTGGATTTTAATAATCCATATGTTTCAGTGCAGTGATCTTTTATGTGGACATTGATGATTGAAAGATGTTTCCCACCATTATGGATTAATTAGATAAAACAATGTGTGACAACTGTCTTTCTCCATTCTAGTGAATGGGAATCCAATAGGTGGTTGGGTGCAGCCCAAAAGGGGAGTGTGGCAAGGATGCACCGATGCTATTTGTTCTTGCGGCAAACGCTCTGGCGAGATCCACTAATAGAGAATATTCAAGAGGCCTATTTAGTGGCTTCTCAACTTTGAAAGGGTGAGGGATTCCAGTGCTTCAATATGTGGATGATACTTTGTTTTTTGTAGAGGGCTCGATGGTTGAGTTGAAAAGGTTGTGCCTGCTCTTGGAAATGTTTGGTGAGGCATTTGGACTACAGATTAACTTCTCCAATCCACTTTTGTCTTGTTCCACATTTCTCCATTGGAGGCACATGAGTGTAGGATTGTCTTGCTCACTCCAATGGGATCCTTATCCATATCCTACGTCAGTCTCCCATTATTTGATAAAAGGATTTCTGCTCAGGATTGGTTCGCTCTCATTGCAAGAATGGAAGGAAGATTATCAGGTTGGGCTTTAAGGGTACTTTCTAGAGGTGACAAGCTTACATTGATGAAGGTGGTCCTTTCCTCCATTCCATCATACTTCTTATCTATTCTTAAGGTCCCTAGGAAAATTGAGAAGAGGATTTCTAGATTGATGAGGGATTTCTTCTAGACTAATTATGGCTTCATAGGGAAAGGTGCCAGATTGGTGGCCCAAAGTGACTTTTGCAAGCTAGTGAAGGTAGGTGGGTTGGGAGTTAAAGATGTTGGCACCATGAACGATAGTTTCCTTGCTAAATGGGTCAATAGGTTGATGCAGCACAGACAAGACATACTTGGACAAGTGTTAATGACATTCTATGGATCCTCACTGGGCTGGGAATAAATGGCCTCAGCTATGACTAGAGCTTCCCATTTCTACAAGGTCCTAACAGAGGTAATACCTAAAATATAGAGATTTTTTTCACCTTATGTTGGTACTGGTGATGCATTTATATTCTAAAAGGATGATTGGATAGGAGATGGGGCACTTAGAGACTAGTTCCCCAGGCTATTTGGGTTAACCTCTAATAAAGAGGCGATGATAGAGGACTATTAGGGTGGATCGTGATGCCCTACATTTGTGGGGAACTTCTTGGATCAAAGGGTAGATGAACTTTAAAGGACACTTTAGGAGTTGGACAAGTATGAGCCTGAAGGGGGGTAGATGCCTTCCTTTGGGATGGAGGAGATTTTACTGTTAGGGAGGCATATTCCAAATTGAGGGACATTTGATAAGTGACGGATGTTGATCTCAAGAGGGACTATAAGCTTACTTGGCTGGTGGAGTGCCCTTAAAGATTAAAATCGTTGCTTGGCTACTGCGGAGAGATAGATTGCTCACTAGAGCATGGAGGTCTAAATGGGCATCGGATGAGGAGAAGGAGTGCCCTTTATGCTGTGCAAGTAAGGAAGACATTGATCAATTGTTCTTTTGTTGTGCGTTCTCCTCATAGATTTGGAGGCGCATTGATTTTGAGTGGATTAAGTACATGAATTAGAGGCAGTTCTGGAGTTCTTTCAGACAAGGTAACAGAAATGTGGGCCAACACATTTTCAAATCTAAGAAGGCGACCAAAGTTCTGATGATGCTTTGGGGCATTAGGCTAGGGAGAAGTGCAGCGATATTGAAGGGGAGAGATCCTTACCTTGAAAATTTTGTTAGCATTTCTTCTTTTTCCCATTTATGGGAAAATATTATGTAACTCTTTGATGCATGATGGCCCTTTATTTAATTGATTTTGGGTGATTATCATCTAGATAACCACCCTTCCACTCTTCAAAAAAAAAATTCTAAACATGTTTTCTTTCTATAGTTCATGGATTTGCTTGATAAGAACAGAGAAAGACTAGAAATAACATAACTACATCCACCATTATTTGTCTATTTTCACACTAATAGCAAATGTCTTCACAAAAAGAACACTAGATTGGTTGCCTCAATCTATTCCCCAAGCTTCAATGACTTTATTCTAATCCAAATCAGGGTTAGAAAGCCTTTCATTATTTCTCCATTCAACAGCAAATAGGAAGTAAATACAATAAAGCCACAGCCATTTCATATAAGTATTGACGACATATCATGTATAGCCTCTTATCAAATGACAAATTGGTTTAGAACGCAAAGGCATTTGAAAGAAAATAATAATAATAATAATTTTTCAAACATAGCTCATTCAACATACAATGTGAAACTAGATATTCAAGACTAGAAGTTCAAATTGCACCCATCTACCCTTTCCTTTAACCATCTTGGAAAGAAAAGAAAAAGGAACTTGTTTGAACATTACCTTATTGTTGAAATTATATGCCCTTAACGAGTCAATTTAAATGGCAATCACTTAATCAATGATTTGGATCTAAATGTTAGATCACGTGGTTACACTATTGTGGTTAGTTTGATCCCTTAGTATAAGTGGAAGAAAGTATTGTGAGGAAGTTGAAGATATCAATGATAGGTATCAAAAATTTACAAGGTTTGGATTGAGGATTTCAATAAGTCATTAGGAACTATCATGATATCCAATTGATTATCTCCCATCTAAGAAGAGATTGAAATGTTTTCAAGATACTGTTGCCTAATATATGCCCTTGATGCAAGCCTTCTGCATGAGAATAAACATTTGGAACTGCCACACATGTTGAATCAAAAAGTTAACTTGATGAGATATAGATGTAGGAAATCCTTTTATCACTATCACAAAGAAAGTATATCCTCGCACCTGAGATAGATATGTCTTTATGATTAAATATACACATTTTGTGGATTACTATATAGTTGATGCACCCATTATAAGGTTGAGATTGGAAAGCTAGTGTATATAAGAGAGCATAATAGATACATGATCTCTTGAAACAATCACACAAATCTACTATATTAAGTGCATATAGTGTATCGGAAGACATGAGCTCATTCTGTATATATTGAAAAGTAAGCAAATCCATGTATGGTCATATAAGTCCTTATTGGACCCACACATGAAAGAGAAAACAATCCTTTATAAAAGGAGGTAGTCTTCATCTCATGCCAATGATGTAAAAAGATTATGAACGTTTGTATCCTTGATGGGGAGGATAGTGGATTGAGCCAAAAGAGCTTGATCTTGATTCAAAAGGGTTTAAATGAAAAATAAATATTGTTTGGTATTAAAAACCAATTTTCTTATTATTCATAAGGGTGATGTCAAAATATCCAAATAAAATTTATTTCCAACTATTAGATTTAATCTAATGGTATCCATCGTATCATGACTTGTTGGATTCCCTATAAATCTCCTAAAGGGTTGGACAAAAACCTAATCAATCTCTTGTGAAATAAGCTCAACCTTTTGCTTGAGAACGATAAGGAAGGGAGAGTCTTTATAACCCTCCTCCTTTTTCCCTATAGTCATCAGTCTTCTTAGCTTAAAAAAAGTCTCACAAGGCCATTGGTCTTCCGACAGCTTGGGAAGACTTCCAATAATAATATTGTTGGGCTTCCAACAACTAAGAAAGACTTCCATCGAGAGTCAGTGGATACGATTGGAGTTGAGTGTCTCTCCCTCCAATCTTCCTAATGAGGTCATCCTTGGAGGAAGCCAGAGTTGCCTCTTGGGATTGAAAGAATTCGTGATTGCGTAATATTAAATGTTCTCCACACATTTGCCTACCAAATAAAAGAAAGTCCCCTCGACCTAAAAGTTATTGTTGGAGGCAAACATATAGGATACTCTACTACACCTCCCAAAGATATAATCTATATACTTGTGGGAATTTCAGTAGGGAAAAGTCTAGTCCTTCCCTTGTAATTCCTACTTGGCTATTTCTCCTCTTCTTCTATCCAATTTTTAAGGCATTAAATCAAATTGAATCAAAATTTTAAACAATCATTTTATCGTGCTACCACGATGTCATGAGATATCGCTTGCCATCATGTATCGATTGACATAGCTGCTGACTACAAATTCAGGAAACGATTCCTGTTGTAACAAGATCCAATGGTTCAATCTCCTTGACAATTTTCCCTCTTTCTTAATAGAAGAGGTTTTGATCCTTCGATCTGGAACCAAGAATTGAGCTGTGATACATCACTGTTGTACAACAGCAGCCAATCCATTTGCCGCGAATTCTAACATCTAAGATTCACAGGACCTATACCTACCCCTTAATAAACGTCACATTCTTTCTTGAACGTGAAACAGGGGCATATTGGTAAATGTGGTGCATAACACACGGTACTAGTGTCTAATAGAAATAAAGTTCAGTGTCGAAGCCCCTAGAAATGCGAAAACACAACGTTGCCCACCCAAATTATGAAGCTCCAAAACCAAAAAAAATAATTCGCTTTTCCCGAGCATGCTGTAACCAAGGCAACACAAGACAATGTAGCATGTTCTCTTTTTTCCCAGTGACCAAAATCTCCTATGCTCAGGTTGCAAATTTAATAGAATATGCGAAGCTTTTTCCATTGATGAATAATTGCACATATTCTAATAATTTGATACAAGCCACTAACCCCATTTTTCGTGGAAGAAGGCGAAGTGATTGTCCTACGTGAGATGTCTCCAAATTATAAAAAATAAATAATTGATCAATCAAAATCCATCAACTTCCGCTTAATCCACGTATTACAAAGCCCAACAAAATCAACCATAGGCTAATAAATATTAATATCGAGATAACATAGATAGAATAAATAACGAGATAAAATAATTAATATATTTAAAATGATGTTATAAACTATTTATTTAATATCTATAAGTAAATTTCTATGATATAATAAATATATTTTAATAGATATATTATGATAAAATAAATATATTTTAATATATATTAATATTGACTCGATATAATGAGGTGATTCGATTGAAGCGATTTAATTTTTTCGATCCCCTCCTCTCCGCCCAATCCAATCTGCCAAACTGTCACAAACCACCCTACAAGGAATATCTTCTAAATTCCGCTCCTGAATACAGCCTTAGTAAATTACATATATGCCACAGGGAATCCACGTGGACCACCATGTTTGATGGAATAAAAAGTTCAACCATTTACAAAACTCAGGAACTCGCACAAAAAACTTCCCGTACGTTTATATAAATAGATTTACAGGTTATGCTGAATTGAACTTTATCTCTGTAACCGCCAAATGGATACTCGACGGACATCCACCTACTAATCATGTGAATAATACAAAAATTGCCTGGAAAGCACAACATACGTTGATGACACATTTTACCAAACAATGGGAAGCTACAAGGAATACTTCATCTTCATGAATAACTTTGGGAAAACTTGCAAATTCCAAACTTTAGTCTTCCATATCGTCTGTGGGGTGAGTACCATCTAGGACAGAAGGCTCTGATCTAGGTGAGGCTTTAGTTAGTATCTGCTGATATTTTCTGGCAAAGATCAACAGAGCGTTAGAGATAAGGGTAGAGACGAAATGAACTCTTCTGAGAGTGCCCTGCCCTGTACAAGCAAAATTGTCCGTCCCAACTAGATAGATCAGAAATGGAAAATCACCTGCGCAGCTGCTCCATCTTCTCCATGATTTCCTCAGACCATATGACTGGATCTACATTCCTGGGCACAGATTCCTGTTCCTTCCCTCTTTCACGCAGCCAGCTTTCAGCTTTCTGGCACTCACTGATTACCTGAAATGGCACCATGCATGAATACAAAGAATACTAAAAATCATATTTCACATTTGTTTTACCTCATTTATGACAGAAGTCGGATGAGATGATTTTTCGAATTTCCCAAGCTCGACAATATACATAAACAGTTCCTTTATCGCTCCTGACCTAGCTTCCTCATCCTTATAGCGTCTTTCAATTGGAGTAACAAGCTGTAAACAGAGAATACAAAATGACTTTCTTCAAATGCAATGCAAGGCATAAGTATTGCCTCACTACCTTTCCCAGCTCATTCATTTTCTGACTATAAACTTCAAGAGATTCATCATCACCCTCATCATAGAGCCATTCCTCTAACTGGTTAAGGCTATTACCGATATCCACTTTCTCTGTTTCACTTGCAAAGCTTCTATATCTGTCCAAAAGCTTTTGGAAAAAGCATGCTGCCAAGGTTAGCACCATGGCCCACAAAGAAAACAAAAGGAAAAACAACAATAACAAAACAAACAGCCAGATATGGCATCTAAGAGCACCTTGTTGCGTATCTCATAAACATAAGCTTCCAGAGCATTCTTCTTGTCTTTGGCTTCCTCGATCATTCTATCCTTCTCTTCTAAGTCCTCTTCTAGGGATTTAGCTTCTGCCAATTCACCCTTGGTCATCCCTCTGAAATTTCTATGAGTAACTTCAAGATCTCTTCTTCTAAAACCCCTTCCTTGCTTTATCATACCATCCTTTGTTACATAAAATACAGTAATTTGAATATTTAAACATCAAATAACTGAAGATTTCAAGTATTATTATAGATCATATTTAAGAAAATCTAACTAATCAATAGAATATTCCAACATCAAATAACTTAACGTGTTAAATGCTGATACAAATATATGTTCAAAAAACCAAAGAAAAAGAAATTCTGCAAATCAACAAAATAAAATCTCCGCTTGTAGACAATTCAAAAGTTTGGGACTATAAATAAATTATTCCTCTTATGAGTTTTTCATGTGAATACTTGCAATAATGAGTAAATGATGCAAACTTGTACCATGAAATGCTCCCTATTATAGTTAAGGTAACCCTATCAAGTGTATCTTCCAATTGATTAAGACCAATAGAGGGAAAGAAACAAATAAACACCCAACCAACCTACCAATATTTAAAAAACTGAAACAACAAAGGGATTTAGTACAGGCAAATGAGAAGTCACAAAACCAAATACAAGCAAAAGCACTGATACAATCATACAATCTCCTTAAAAATTTAAAAGATGAGCGTTTGACAACAAAAGCCTTTTGTAAAATTAAATGACATCAAAGCTCTGTAGTGCTAGGCATTTGACGAGAAACCCAACTTCTTGATGAAATCATTCAAATGAGAATTAACACCACAATGTAGTCCCAGAGGAAGAACTTTAGGTAGTAACGGCAATGAGGGCAGTCCTCAACCATAGGGTTCATCAGGACTTCTGGTTAAAGGTGCAGTTCCATCTCAATGGGCATCCTAATGTGAAACATTGAGGGTACCTGAGATGGTTCTAGAAGTCAGACATCTGGCAGATACTTGTGCAAAGTGGGGGTTTTGTGATCAAAAAACTTAGGACCACATCGGTAAGTTATCTTCAACTTGTCTTGCCAATAACCTAAAAAACCTTGTCTTGCAATTGAACTTGTCAAGAATTGGTGCAGAAGCGGAGTGTGGAGACTCCCATACGTGGGAAAAACAGCCCGTCAGGGTGGCTGTCCACGCGAGGAGAGGAAGAGCAGCAGGTGGCTGCTGTTGCAGGAGGTGCAGCCGTTCCTGTGGACCGCTGGACTGGCCTACAGGGGCTGAAGAAGGGTCCGGTCTGCTGTAGATCGGACTGCAGCAGACCGGTGGACTGCTGGGACTTGCTGCCTGCTGGCAGGATGGCCCCCTGCCTCCTGTTGGTGGCCAGCTGCTACTTGTAGAAAAAGTAGAGAGGAGAGGACCACTTGATTGTGAAAGAATTAATTGTATTGCTCAAATCTCAAATCGTAGGAAAGGTTCTCTTTAAATAAAGAGTACATATTCATACTTCTAAAAATAGACATAACTAACAAAATCTAATCAAATATTCTAGATTTGGAACAACCAAATCTTTGTAAATCTCCTTAAAACAAATAAACTAAATAAGGTAATTTGCCAACTAAGAAGCAAACTCCTACTTTTGGTCTTAGGACCCAAAACCGATGGCTTAAGAGCCTTCTAGATAACTGCCACGTGGCCTAATGGCTGCCACGTGACACTTTCACTGAATTCCAACAGAACTCATAGGAGAGTAAGTGCCTTCCTCATAAGCATGAAAGACAAAATGTTGATGTTGAAACAGAGTGGACTGCTTACGCAACCACGGTGATGCTGAAACAAAGTTTGGGAAGCTTTCTATTGTTTGCACTATACGTCCACGGGTGTATGGAACTCCCTGGGCATCTTTAGTCTCGTCCTGGTTCATCTAGACTAGCTTCAATTCAGAAGTGACTTCAAGAACATGTTTTTTGGATGATCTCTGTGACAAGATGCAGCAGGATACAGACATGGAGGATCTTTGAGACAGGATTTAGATGCCATGGAGTTGGATGAGAACTATTAAATTGGAGTCGGACAAGGAAATTTCTTTAGCCATTTAAAAAAACAGATTTTTTGCTTTATTTAGCTCTTGAAGTTGGCAAATGGCTTTGAAGATTTTGGTTGTAGTGTGAGAAGTTTACTCTTGTCCTCAGGCAATCCTTAGTGCAGCCTTTTTCAGAGAAAAGGATGCAAACTTTGCAATCTGAAACCACGAGTAATCCCCTCAATCCAATAATTTCCCACTCTTCTGCAGGGAATTTAAAACACTGTTAGACTTGACAACATGGCACTTGCGCTAAGGGGAATTGGCATTCAAGTGCATCAACAAGTTCTTCCCACTCAAGAAGTCTTCTGCAAAGCATGTTATTCTGTCCAATTCTATTTAACATGTTTTGGATAAGGCCCAAGCCAACCAGTTTGTAACATCAAGCATCAACATGTCAACCTTGATGACATTTTTCCCAGTCCAAAAGTGGGCATGTTGGGGGTATTGCCATCAGTGTCCCAAAAAGGCTCCAAAATGATTTAAAATGCCCAAAATAGTCAAAATTGTGATTTTTAACAGTTAATGTAAAAATGTAAACAAATCTACAATTATCAGTTAATAGTGCAAGGAGCAATCATTGCTTATAAATGGCATATGACGCAGTGAGATTGCACCAACTTATAATACAAGCATATAACAAGGTAAAAGTCCCATAAAAGGACAAAATGCAAAACGGAAAAATGTCAAAGTTGGAATTTCTATGGCTTGTCCATTTCTCCATTGTCCATAACCAAGTTCTTAAGCTTTGACCTTCATTGAAATCTCGTTTCTATTGCTCTTGCTACAGCTTAGCTCAGTTATAATCAGTATAGCCCTTCCGCATCATGAATCAGAAAATATCATCACAACAAATAATACTTAGTTGGTACATAGTTTTCTTTCTAACTGAAGTAAACTCACCTCAGCTGAGGATACATACAATCACTCCTAATGCTCTTCTTAACCACCTCCTTTTGAAGTTTGTGAAGAATAAAGTGCAACGTGACAGTACCACATGGCAGGTTAGTTGAGCCACGTGACAATCTTAGGAAGCACCCAAGGGGCATCAGCCCTAAGGGAATTTTGGCATTGCTTTTTGTCCAAGTTTGGTGTCTTTTACTTTAGCATGTTTGGTTTTTTAGAAAGTAGTTTAGAGGATTTGTTCTTTCTATTTTTAAGAGATGTGATTAGATTTATTTCTTGTTTTAAAAGATGTGTTCTCTCTATAAAAGAGAGCCTTCTTGAAATTGATTTTGTTGAGCCTAGGGACTTTCTTTACTATTTATATTACTTTTCAAGTGTCTTTGTAATTTTTCCAAACCTCTCTAATATAAAAAAGAGGGTAGGATTTCTCTTTTAGGATGAGACATTTCATTTTTCTCAACATGGTATCGGGGCAGTGGTCCTAAGCTGATACTCCGATATCCCACCAAATATCCCACCACAAGGTTGAATCACCAATATTATGGTGTTTATGCAGTGAGGTGCAAAATCTCTTTTCTTCCCAAGGCACTATTCACCAAACAACTTGGGCTCACACTTTCCAGCAGAATGGTGTGGCTGAACACAAGCTTTGGCATCTTCTAGATATTGCTAGGACCCTGGTGATTCATATGAAGGTTCCTAAGCAATTCTGGGGAGATGTTATCCTTACTACAGCCTACCTGATTAATCGAGTACCTTCATCAGTTCTCCGAGGGCAGATTCCTTTGCAGGTGATCCATCCAGAGTGTGACAAGCCATTTACTCTACCTCTACGCATTTTTTTGATGTACTTGCTTTGTCCAGGCATATGATAACCAGGACAACTCTCCCAAGGAGGTAAAATGTGTCTTCCTTGGGTATTCCAGGACGCAAAAGGGATACAGGTGTTACAACCAGAGCGGCAGGAGATATGTTGTTACTGCAGATGTCACCTTCTTTCAGAAGATTCCTTCTCAGAGGAGGGAACATCTATACCAGCTACCCTTGAGAAGACTCAGGTATACCACAGAAGACCACACACTTGCCTGACACTGGGCTCGATCCTAATTTGGTAGATGAGAGCAGCTCAGACACAGAGGAGCAGTTATCTTTGAGGAGATCTAGTAGAGCTTGTGCACTCCATCCTCTTGCTCAATATACAAAGTGTTGTGGCACGTTCGAGTGCTAAAGTGGAGTATAGAGCCATGGCACAGGCTGCTTATGAAGTTCTGTGGATTGTTTTCTTCTTGCAGGATCTTTATCTAGACTACTCTACCTATTCCACTTCTTTGTGACAATAAATATACCACTTATATTGCTTCGAATCCAATCTTCCATAAGAGGACCAAGCATATCAAGGTTGATTGACATTTTGTTCGTAATGTTGTTCTTAGTGGCAAGACTAGTATCCCATATGTCTCCTCAGAGCTTCAGTTGGCTGATATATTTACCAAGGCTCCAAAGAAGAGGTGCCTTGACGTCATGTGTCGCAAGTTGGGTCTTGTAGATATCTACACCCCAACTTAAGGGGAAGTGTTAATCCTAAGGACTTTCTTTACTATTTATATTACTTTTGGGGTGCCTTTGTAATTTTCTCAGACCTCTCTAATATAAAAGAGAGGTTAGGATTTCCCTTTTGGAATGAGACATTTCATTTTTCTCAACAGGTTTAATTGAGTTGAATGCAATACTTCTTCCCTAATATGTCCTCAACTCCTCTCATCTCTCCCCCCACCGTCAACTGCCTCTCTCTCCCTCACTATTTTCACATGGAAACAATCCCTACGTGGACTATTTCTCCACACCAAGGAGGCCTCCACGCTCCACGTTGCAGCAGCATTCACATGGTATCAGAGCCTATGATCTAGGCTCTTAGCATACATGTTTAGGAGAGAAGACATGAAGACTATGGCGACTGTCGTGACAACTATTAAGATTGCTAAAGAAGCAACGACTTCAAACGTCGCAAGAGGTTACACCGTGGCTCCTCCTAATAAGAATATTAAGCTCGAAGAAGAATGGTAATGCATCTAGCTCTGCATTGAGAAGCAAGTCATCAACCTGCCAGCTTGACTTGAGAGAGAGTGTAAGGCATAAAGGCCACGTGGTAGTGCTACATGGTAGGTCTATCAGGCCATGTGGCAATCAGTTTTGGCACCAAGGGGCACCGGCCCTTGAGTGTGTTTTGAGGTTGCTTTAGGGTTAAGTTTCTTGTTTTTAGTAAGTCTTAAGTGTCAAATCAATTGGGATAATTAAGAATTTTTTTAGTTGATTTGATTAGATTAGGATTTGGTTTATTTCCTATTTTAAAGGATTGGGATATGCTCTCCCTATTAAAGAGAACCAATGTAACATTCCCAAGTTGAGCTGAATGCATTAATTTTTCCCAATATCTCCCCAACTCTCCTCTGTTCCACTAACTCTCATTGTTTTCACGCCAAACAGTTCCTGTGTGGATTGTTCTCCAACGCTAAGAGCCTCCACGTGTGCCAATCTTCACATGGCATCAGAGTCTACGATCTAGACTCCTTGGCATGTGCATATCGGGGAGGAAGAGTTCAGGCATATAAGAGAATCTCTCTTGTGCGTGTTTTCTTTACAACAAGGCCACACGTGCATGGTCTTCTTCAACAAATCCTCCTCACCACATCTAGCGCCTTACGTGGAGGAGGATTGTAGATCGAGGAAGATGACAAATACATCCACCACCGAAGCTGCATTATCAACAAGAGAATGCAATGTGGTTGTTCCAAGGCACTTCCAACTACCTTATATGGGCCCACACCTTCAAAATATGTCGAGGGCCAAGACAAGCTCAACATACTTCTAGAGGAAGCGCCAGAGAACAAAGATGGAACCAAGAAGAAGCTTCAAAAGAACTATGTGATCATGAACTGACTCATGAACTCCATAAATCCGATCGTCGCCTCGAGCATGCTATACAAAAAGAGCACATTCGAGATTTGGACGGCCTTAGAGAAAAGGTACGCCCAAAAGTCTAATAATGCACGTATTACTAATCTTTATACTAGTATATGGACAACTAGTTAGGGAGATCTCTCCTTGACTAAGTATTATGAGAAGATAGAAGCTTTGTTCGAGGAGTTGGACATCTATGAACATATTTGTTGCAACAAACAGGGCGAGACACGTGCGGTTTGGCAGGCTGCCAAGGTTTTATCGGGGTTGCGTCTCTATTGAACTGCTCGTTATCAGATTCTCACATCCAACAAAAAGATGGATCTTGAAGCCATCTTTAGCCATCTTAAGATGTAAGTTCCAAAAGTTTGAGAGCACACCGAAAGGCGACAACTCCACACTTGCGATTCCAAAAACAGGTGCAAGGCAAGGAAGAGGATGTAGCTGAGGCCCAAGCAGCATCTATCCTCAATGCCAGTATTGTAGACACACCAACCGTCCACAAGAGAGATGTTGGGACAAGTTTAAGAGGTCACACCGCGGGCCTACTAGCACCTCACGTGCAGATTCACACCTGCCAACCTTGAGAAGATCAAGACTATGTTTCAAAAAGAAAAGGAGAAGATAACAACAGTCATCACGACGACTAGCGAGGATGCGATAGAAGCAATGACTCCTGAGGTCGCAAGAGACTACACTGTGACTTCTACCAAAGACAAAGTGAAGAGCTCCAAGCTCGAAGAGGAAGAGTAGTAGGGCATCTAGCTTTACAAAGTTTGAAGCACAAGTCATTACCCTCCCGACCTTGACTTGAGGGGGAATGTGAAGAATAAGTGTCACATGGCAAGTTAGTTGGGCCATGTGGCAGTGCCACGTGGCAGTCCTTGGAAGCACCCAAGGGGCACCAACCCTAAGGGAATTTTAGCATTGCTTTTGGTTCAAGTTTGGTGTCTCTTACTTCGGCACATTTGATTTTTTAGAAAGTAGTTTCAAAGGATTTATTCTTTCTATTTTTAGGAGATGTGATTGGATTTGTTTCTTATTTTAGAAGCTATGTTCTCTCTATAAAAGAGAACATTCTTGTAATTAGTTTAATTGAGTTGAATGTAATAATTCTTCCCTTATATCTCCTCCAACTCCTATTCTCTCTCTCTCTCTCTCTCTCTCTATTTTCACATGGAAACAATCCTTGCGCGTACTGTTTCTCCACACCAAGGAGGCCTTCATGCTCCACGTTGCAAAAGCCTTCACAAAGTTGATCTGTGTAGTCATGATCATGCTAGTCATAGAGCTTGTCTTCAAGGCACAGGCAGCATTCAGTAGCTGAAGATCCCAAACTCATAACAGTAACGTGCACCCTGCAGCTATCATCACTGTAGTAGGGATATAATGGAGGAGGATGAGCTAAAAAGTTTATAGGGAATAATCCAAATGAATTGTTTTCACTTTGAGGTAGGATTGCTCTTGGCCATCCATAACCCCCCACCTCCTGGCGCAAACTCGCTTGCCCCCCCCTCCTCCCTCGCTCTATCTATCAATATGTGCATGTGTGTACGTAAGCGAGTATGCAGGTAGGCTACATCTACTCTATTACAGCTTAGCTTTGAAGCTGTTAGATCTAAGTTGATCCAATGGCTTGCGATGCCCCCACCAAACAAACGCTCCCACCTCTTTGATTCAAGATTTCCTCCTTCCCCCTCTTTGTCCTTTCCATCTCCTCACCTCCTCTCCTCCAAGCACGTAGTAGCCTCCCCCCACACCATTGCTGCCTCCTGCACCCTCCTTCCTCCACTGTGATGCTATCCCACTGTCATGTATCTTCTCTACACTTGATACCCCTCCTTTCAATTGCCCACCATTGATGCTGCTTGGCCATCCCTCACATTACTCCTGCAAATCCCCATGCCATCTTCCTCTCCAACCCATGCCCTTGCACCATCCCATCCTCAAACAACCAGTACACAACCCCTCCTTGCTTACCCTGTTAAGTCATCCCCTTGTCACTGTACCCCTCCAACTGCACTACGACACTCCCCTGTGGCCTTTCTCCACGAAAAAAGGCCCCCCTGTCGATACAAAGTCGCCATACCCGTGGCATGATTTCCTTCTCTTGTGCAAGTCATAGGAAGCTACAGGAATGTGGTCTTAAAATTGGATGTGGGGACTAGACAGTCTTTCTTGTTCCCATTTGTATATTCATTTTAAAACCTTATATTTTGGATATTTATGTCTATTTTTGTAGCTCTACTAGTAGAAATTATACCTCTTTTCACCACCTGCACTGTGCACCAGTTTGTGCCGCAACAGTGTTTATTTACCGTTGGGATTTTGGGGAGAATATATGAACCCTATTGATTTGAAGATAGAGGCCTTAACCCTCTTTATATAAAGAGAGGGCCATAATATACGTAGAAACACAATCAAACATTTACTAAAAATAGCAATGACCTAAATATGAAAAATACAAATCACAATCCCTAATTTTATTCCCTAACACTCCCCTGCAAGTTGAGACACGAGAGACAATGAAGACTTAGATCCTTAAGGTAATAGAGATCAACTCTTGTCGATGTGATAGTCCCCTCTTCTTGTACGCCCTCACAGAGCTAGTTTACGCTTGATTTCTCCTAAGGTCAGTGAGAGCATTGCCCGTAATCTTGACGTCTTGAGGTAACTCCTGTCTTCCTTATGTCTTCCACTCAAACATGAGGACCAAAACAATAAAAAAGACTTTTAGGGGTTACATACAAGTGCCCCAAAACAAGAGACGAAAACTTAACTAGACCTAACATGCAAATAACCCTTTTTTTTCAAAAGAAACTTAAGTTGCTAACAAAAGGCCCTCCTGCCCATTCATTCTTTTCGTCCGTTGGAAGAGGAATGAGCTCCCCCATACATGCAGCAGGGGACTTCACCGAGGAGCAGTCAGAGAAGCATCGACCGGAGCAGTAGGAGGTGCCCACATCACGCCTCTTTTCCCCTTGTTCTTCCTTTTTTTTGTTGGGTGGCGACGCCGTAGAAGAGCACGGCGGCGCTCCGATCAGGTCAAGGGAGGACTAGACTACCTCGGTCCAATAGCATAACCCTCAAGGAGTACAATGGAATCCTCGAATCCTCGATTGAGCAAGGTTTAAGGGCCCAAAATCGCGATCCAAGCCACTACCTAGTGATTTAAATGCCGACGGCAAGGCATTTTTTGAAGTGGGTTGTGCTAACACAAAAAGAATGCCGATTCACAAACGTGCCACCGACATGCCGATTGGCACTGGGAGCAAGAGATTTGAATTTCGAAATGGGGGTGCGGGCAAGAGATATGAAACTGATACATTTGAGTATTTTAACATCATTTTGAGTATTTATTTATACACAAAAAAATGAGTATTTTAACATCATTTTGAGTATTTATTTGATTTTTTGTCGGCATGTTGTCGGCATGCCCTTGGCATTCCCACAGGGTGCCCTCAGCATGGCCATCGAAAAACGGACATTTCCACGGTATGCACACTTAGAATTTCATCAACACGATGTCGAAATCGGCATTTCGAACCTTGCCACTACCTTCATGGGTGATGTCGATCAAAGATGGTACCATTGACAGCACATGGTCGATCCGACAACCCTCGAAGACGGTGAACATGGAGGTTGGGCCACCGGTGACCACACCCACGATGGTCTCTTACCGGTGGCGATGCTGACGTCACTTTTCTTCACAAGTGACAAGGATAGCAGCAGCAGGAAAAGAATAGAAGTGGAAGAGGAAGTTGGGAGGAGAGAGCCTCTTCAATGGCTTGTTGGAGGCCAGCAACACCGCCGAAGGCCCTCCCCCCTCTAGGGTTTTTTCTTCCCTCTTCTCTTTTTCCACAAGATCAAACCCACTCTGATATTATGTTGGGATTTTGAGGAGAATATGTGAACTAGATTTGAAAATAAAGGCTTTAGCCATCTTTATATAGAGAGGGCCTTGGCATACAAGAAAACACAACTAAACATTTACTAAAAATAGCAATGACCTAAGTATGGAGAATACAAATCAAAATCCGTAATTTTATTCCTTAACATTTACCTAAGGTTTGCCAATTTTATTAAAACTTGAATCTCTCATTATGTACATTCTTTCGAAAGAGAAATGATGATGTATTGCAATTATTAGAGAATGTCATATCTTTTAATTGTTAAGTGCTACAAGTTTTATGTGAAGATTGTTGGAAGAAATCCACTTATCTACTCTTCATTGGAAACCCTAAGCCTCTACTCAAAGGCAAAACCAACATTGGAAATGGTGAGGCCATGGCCCCTCCTTTCTTTGTAAGACCCCCTTTAAATATAAGGTAAAATACTTGTTAACCCCTACTATCCATATATTTAACATAAAGAATAAGGGTAAGGATAAAAATTTAACAAGAAAGAACCCTAAAGTAAACTCAACATGGGAGACCAATAGGTCCCCAGTCCCTTCTGTTCCTTCTTGTGGTTCCCTTGTGTTCCCCTCTCCTTGCAGCCTACTGTTCAGTTTCGTTTGCTCCTCCCTACTAGATGCTGCACCACGATCCATGACATTCTTTTTTCTTCATCTTGCTGGCTACTGCACCACAGTCCACGGCATTCTTTTTTTCCCAACTTCTGGTACGAGTCATTACCAATATTTTTCTATATTGTTAAGACAATCACTCTCTTTTTACAAACGAGAATTTTATCCCATAATCTAGAATGCTATCATGCTAGTTGTAAAGAAGGTTTTGGAAGGCATTACACTATGATCAGAGGCTATATAAAGGAGGGGGAGGTGTAAAGTGACGCCAGGAGGAGGGGAAGGTAGAGACGACAATGGATGGCCGATGAGGGGGTGGTGAGCTGTGTGGTGATGGTGGTGGTGGTGGCGGTGGCTCTGGTGAAGGAAGGTGGTGGTTGTCACTAATGTAAAGGGAAAGAGGAGGTAGGAAAATGTTAACTTCAAGCGGCAATAATGAGAACAATGACGACGAGAAGGGAGTTGCGAGAAAGGATAGTGGCGACAACGAGGAAACTTAGTTTAGGACTTGCGAGTGGAAAAGGGAAACTGAAAAGAAGAGCATGATGGAGAGAGCACAGGGAGAGGGAAAAATGAAATTGAGAGAGTGGCGTGCGTTATTTGCGTGGGTTTGTTTTCTCCTTTCAAGTTTAAATGGGGTGGGTTTTCTTTTCCTTCAAAGTTTAAATGAATACTCTCTCTCACACACACACACACACACATCGAGTTGAATCGGGTTGCGGGTTGGGTGTATTAGACCTCAAACCCAACCCAACCAATTTTTTATCAGGTTGGGAAAATCTCAACTCAACCCAACCCAACCCGTGTACACCCCTAACTATCTACATCTTGCTCCATCATCTAGCTTCCCATCCAGTCTCATATGAGCAATATCATGGTAAAGCTAGAGAATGTGAGTTCTTGTTCTGAGAGTAGGTCTGACGAAGATTCTCCCACATCTCCCAGGCCAATTTGTTGGATAAAAAATTCACCTAGTGATATCTC
Organism: Thalassia testudinum; assembly: GCA_037157565.1. Lineage (NCBI taxonomy): Eukaryota > Viridiplantae > Streptophyta > Magnoliopsida > Alismatales > Hydrocharitaceae > Thalassia > Thalassia testudinum. Next base: position 30,680,242 of record JAZHRO010000047.1, on the reverse strand, counting down.
AAAAGCGTAAAAAGTGATCATTTAAAACTTTGATTTATGAAATCATTCAATGCTTATAAGACTGAATAACACAAATCAAATAAACAACCTAAATCGAAACCACATGAGAGGAACTAGTTTCTTCCCATTCAAAGGTCCCAAGAGTATTGAGAAATACCTCTAGGCAACGTAGATAGCACATCACGTTTTGTGCCTCCTATTATAAGTTCCGACACAGGGAGACTCCCTTCTCAGCAAATAGATGAGGCCCTTGGCGCTGAGAACACCCAATCACGTGTGCATCGCAAACCCTTCATAAATCCCAAGGCAACCCTCACCTCAAACCACTAGAAACTTGGCGACGAGGTCACCAAATCTATGCCCATGACATAACAGATGTCTAGTATGTCCAGTCACCATACTAAATCTCTATGAGCCCTTCAGGACATCTTGTCATCAACCTAAATGTCCAGGAGATGAGTAACTTGGATGCCCCTTTGAACTGTTGGACCATAGGAGAAGTCTTGAGGAGTTGCTAGACATCCAGCAACTCCTCAAGACTTCTATGGTTGTTAATCATCCAAGGAAGAGAGGGTGGTGGCGTTGTTCATTCTTCTTCTCTACTTTCTCAGTGGAGGAATTGTTTGCACATAAAATTAGATTGGTTAATGTTTTAAACCTTGCCTTGGGGGATATGTATAGAGAATCCCATTAATCCTAATATGATGGGAGCCATTGTATTAAATCAAATGCTTAAAGATTAATCTTAATTCGTTATTTGCATAATTACACTTTCAATTAATTTATCTAATTACATTTTAATATCCATAGTGCATCTAATTTCTATCCAAACCCCTTTGCATCGAGATGAAACCTTTTTGACCCAATTAAATACTACATTAAATACTATTTAAGTCCTTAAATAATATTTATTTCTGAACCATTAGGAGCCCACTAAAATTATTATTAGTTTCATCACGCTAATAATGAAGCATTTAAAATTTAGGATTTACGACACTACGCCTCCTTTAGGTATTCCAAATATCCATTAATCATTCACACTAGAAGACTTATATAAATCCGATGATTATATATATTCATGTTCTTGTATCATTGAGATGAGAACGAAGATCAACCCCTTTTCAAAAGAACTACCTTTTTCTCTTTTATGCATGGGTTTGATCAGGGCTTGTACGACTATGTATGGAATTTCATACATCCCAATATATGCGAAATGAGCCCATATCTTTTGATCCACTATATACACTTATAATGGTTGACATCTATCTCAAGTCAAAGGATATATCTCCTCCATGACAATGATAAGAGAACTTCCCGCATCTCCATCCCATCGAGTCAACTCCTTGACTCAACCTGCGTGATAACCTCAAATCTCCATGCTTATGCAGAGGATCTGCATCAAGGGTATTTGTTAGGCAATAGTCTCCCAGAAAGACTGCTATCTCTTCTCAAACTGGAGACAACTGTTGGATATCATGATGGTTCTTCAAGAGTTACCAAAATCCTCCATCCAAACCATTTAGATCTTCAAGGAATCCAACTATTAAGGCCCTTATTTTGATGAAATAAAATTACACTACATTGATGAAGTAGATTTCATAATTAATTGCAATATCAAAGATGAGGGTCCTCGGTATAACTTGCAACACTATCGCAAAGGAATCATGTATCAAAATTGTTGTAATTTTATTCCTTTTTGTGGAGTTTAGAAAATTTTTGTAAGGAATCTCATAGTAGATTTTCGTTAAAATAGTCACTAAGCAATCAAGTTAATATCTTTCGTGACCCTTAAATTAAATGTAATTGATCAACCAATTTACTCGATTTGATCGATCAATTCGCAAATTGATCCACCAATAACCTGATTGATCGATCATCTCCTAAACTAGAAACTTCATTTTTCATGCAAAAGGATCGACCAAAATAAACATTTGATTCATCAATATCGATTAATAAAAATTCATTAATTACAACTAAAATTCCGGTAACCTGAAAATTAATTATCATGTTTCCTTAATTAACTACACTTTACCTTTAAGTAAGCCTCAAAGTTAGCTCTTTTAAACAAAAGAAAAAAAGAAAAAGAGCCCGCTCTCTCATACTCAAAAGCATGCGTGCTTCATTCACTTCTATAAAACAAAAATGAATGCATTCAACTCAAAAGAAACTCTAGCCTCTCTTATATGAAAAGATGATTGGATTATTTACACAAGTACCTCATAAGGAAATAAAAAATATCAAATACATCATTTATAACCCAACACTCACCCTCATGTTGAGGTGTACATGTCAATGAGACCCAACTTGTTGCAAAGGAAATCATGGAACTTTTTCTTCAGAGGTTTAGTGAATATTTGCTAGCTGAAACTTCAAAGATATATATAGGTACTAATCTTTCCATCTAGGACTGCATCACATATAAAATAACAATCAACCATAATATGTTTGGTCCTCTCATGGAAAGACTAGATTCACAGTAGAGTGTACATGTGGAATTGGCAAGTCAACCTTAACCCCCAAGGCCTACAAAAAGCTAGCCATCGACATAATCTCATAGGCTGCCAGGGCCATCAATCTATACTCGGCTTCTACACTAAAGCGAACCACCACATTCTGCTTCTTGCTCCCCCAAGAAAACAAATTGCCCCCAGATATCCTCCACAGATCCAACATAGTCGGCATTTGAATAGATCAGAACATCAACAGACCTGCTCTCTATAGCACAAACCTTTACCAGGAGTACCCTTAAGGTATCTCAGAATGAGACAAACCTCTCGCCAATGACTATATCGTGGGTTCTACATGAACTAGCTAGCTCTACTGAGTGCAAAACGAATATCATGGCACGTAATGGTCAGATATAGCAGGTGACCAACTGTGCTACAGTATCGAGTAACATCCTCAAATGGTGGATCACTCTCCTCTATACCATGGATAAATTGTTGCTCTACTGGTATCCTAGATGGCTTGGATCCAAGTATTCCAAATTCCTCAAGAATCTGCAATGTGTACTGTCTCTAGGACAAGGATAAGCTCATTCCCTACCAAATAGTCTCAATCCCTAAGAAATACTAGAGATCACCTAAATCCTTGGTGACAAATGTGGATTGTATGAATGCCTTTGTCTATGTAATCCCATCTCTATCATCACCAATCAGCACCATATCATCCACATTAGCTGCCGAAATAACTCTCCAAACACCATCCTACTTAGTCCTAATAAAAATAGAGCGATCAGAAGTAGATCGTTGGAATCCTATCTTCGTAATCTCTAAATTGAGCCTCTCAAACCAAGTTTGTGAACTCTGTTTCAAGCCATAGATAGCCTTCCATAATTGACATACAAGCTCTCCCTGAACACCATATCCTAGTGGCTACCTCATATACAACTCTTCAACTAGATCCGTATAAAAAGGTATTCTTAATGTCAAGCTAGTACAATGGCCACCTCTAAACTACTACGACAGAAATAATAATTCTGATGGAGGTAATACAAGCCATTAGTGACAATGTCTCAAGGTAATCTACCCCATATGTCAGATTAATCCCCTTAGCAATGAGTTTGGCCTTGTATCTGTCAATTGTCCCATGGAATCTATACTTTATGGTATACACCCACCTACAGTCAACAACTGTAGCACCAGTAGGACACGACATAAGGTCCCATGTCTTTATGGGCTGTAATGCCTGCATCTCCTCATCCATGGCAGCTTGCCACCTGGGATCCTGGGAGGCCTGAGTAAAATCTATGGGAACTACAGCGGTAGTAATCATTGAGGCAAACTATCTATCCTCCAGATAGGAAATCGTAGTGTAGTGAGACATAGGGTGAAGAGTACATACGCTGCTAGATCTCTTCTGCATAGGCTGCTTATCATCATCTGGCTCACTCTCATATGAGAAGGTACAATGCTGAATATGACTATCTCTCTATGCACTGTCTGACTGTGATCTCCTGTGATAGATCTACGTCTCTTGTCTAGCTGCTTCTATAGATGACCCTCCTAAGAAGTATGGAATCTTCTCAAAGGTCACGTCTGTTGTAACAATATCTCCTATAGATAGGATCATAGCACCTATAACCTTTCTGTGTCCTGGAATAGCCAAAAATAACACACTTCGTCGCCCAGGTAGCAAACTTATTCTAACTACCATAATTTTGAACATAACACATGCACCCAAATGCTCTTAAAGGTAGAGAGGATGGATTGCTAGAACTTGTATATATAACCCGATATGGGATCTAAGCATCAAGCACTGAAGAAGACACCCGATTTATCAAATATGTTGTAAGTATTGTATCACTCCAAAATTGGCTAGGAATCTTCATGTAGGACAGGAAGGTCCTAGCAATAACAAAGAGATGTCTCAACTTGCGCTCAACAACTCCATTCTGTTGGGAAGTGAGTACAAGATGTCTAGTAAATAACTCCTCTAGAACGGAAGTCCTGCAAATCCTTGTGCATAAACTCCAAAGCATTGTCACCACAAAAAACTCTTAACTGTGATGTCATACTGAGCCTGCACCTCAGAAAGAAACTATTGCACAATAGAAGGAATCTCAGAATGTGCCTTCATCAAAAAGACCTAGGTAAGACAGCAATGGTTGTCAATAGACACTGCAAAATATCTATGCCCACCTGGAGTAGCAACTCTGGAGGGCCCCCAAACATCACAATGTACAATGCCAAAGGGAAAACTGACTCAATCTCTCCAGGGGTAGCTGATCCTGTGGTACTTCCCTAACTGGCAATCCCCACACTCTATACTCAAAGAATCTAACAGCTTCAGATACATCTATCGCATATTCTTCACTGAGGGATGCCCAGGTCTCATGTGCCATAGCAACGAATCACAAGTAATGGACAACACTCCAACGAGCAAAGTGGGTGTGTCTTAGTAAAGCCCATCTCTCTCTATGCCTCCCCTTACAATCGCTCATTTCTGACAATCTTGGAAGTAGCAATGCTTCTCATCAAAAACAACTAGGCATCTAAGATCCTAGCAAATACGACTCACAAACAATAGATTCATTAGAAACTCGAGTGCATAATATACCTACTCAATCTTCATCTTGGGAATTGCATGCACATTCCCAACTACAGTGATCGGAGAGGTAGCCCCATTAGCAACCCTCACATCTTTAATCCCACATGGAAGTACAGGATCTATCAAACGATCTTTATCTCCTATAAGATGAATAGAGGCACTGGAGTCAATCACACATGCACTCCTGACCCTCCTTTTCTTCTCCACAACTTGGGTTGCACATGCAAGCCTTGTTGAATCTAAAATAAACTCTCCCCTCGGGTTAAACTCCATCAAGGGTGAGAAAAGGCTCATCGCCAACAAAACTAGGCGTAAGAGAAGGCTCATCACGCGAATCATTGCATCAACTCCATATAATCAGGAACAATTGTTGAGATACCCCTTCGATCTTTATTATTTTTTCTATTTGCTTTGGATTTGGTTGCTATTTTTATTTTCTATATGGGCATGCTATGTTATTTTCCCAACACCTCCCATGAAGAGCTGTTGGGCAGTTTGGAAGAATGGAATTGATCATTTTATCCTACTTGGCATCAAAGTGCGATTCTAGGTTGGCTTCTGGTATCCCACCAAACAAAACTTCCAAACCCTAACACCTCAATCCCACTCTCTCTCTCCTCTACCATCGCCGCCACCCCTCTCACTCCTCGATGACGCGTCAGGCGACGCAACAGCCTAAGAGCAGCAGCAAGTCCACCCGACAGTGTAGGCAGTGCTGCTATCTGGTTTTTGTCCAGCAACGATGACAGCAAGGGAGCCAACCCTACGCACAAGTGTGTTGGGCATTCTTTAGGGCCCCACGCACCCTATTGTTGCATGTAGGGGTCCCTACACTGCCTTAGGCACTGGTTTCAAGCCGCTATATTCCCAGATGTCTATGCTTGAGGCCTGATCTACTGGTTTTTGGATCTTCATGGTCTGAAAATTATTTCAGATCTACTTGCGTGATCGACTACAGGACAGGTGATGGCATCTTCTAGCAGTTCGGAGGTGACATCAAGTGTTCCTATGTACGGAACCTATAAAAGTCCAAGCATGTTTTTTAGTCCCATAATCAAGTTGGATGAGACCAATTACCCCAAGTGGTCTCAAACATTCTTGATGACATTGGAAGGTTATAACAAGGAACACATCTTATTGGAGTCCGAGCCCACGGATAAGATGGGAAAATACGCCACATGGAAGAAAGACAATGCGATGGTCAAAATATGGCTAATGAATTGTGTGATCCCAAGGATTGGGGATGAGATCATACATTACCCAATAGCCAGGGCGATGTGGGATAGCCTTTGTGACACATGCTCACATGAGAACTCATCTCGAGTTTTTTAAATTAGTCACAAACTATCTCAGTTGAAGCAGGAGCATTCTCTTTCACATTACTACTCCGCCTTTAAAGGGCTTTAGAAGAAGTATAATGCCTGCAGGCTAGTCTACACGTGTTGCGCAGAGGGAGTACCGTAAAGAGGCTGCAGTTCATCAATGCTTCTCGGGACTCGACCTAGAATACACGGCTGCCCATTCACAGATTCTTACACTTTCTGAGCTTCCTACCTTGGAGGAAGTATACGATCGCCTGAGTCGGATTGAGGTGACTATACCTCAAACTAGAGATGGTGCTAGTCAAACCTCTACCCTTACTGCAGTTGCTGGACATAGTAGTAGGAGAGCACCTTCCACCCATGGACGTAGGAGGGGATGAGGTGTGTCTAGTAGGCCTTGTACTATAGGCACCTTCTATGGTAAGCATCGTTTAAAAAAGTTCACCTTGAGGCTATAGAGGCATATGCCTCGAGGCGAGGTAGGCCAAAATAGCCTCGGGCTACTGACAAGAGGCATGCACCTCACTTTGGTCGAGGCGATCTGAGACGTTGAGGCACATCTGAGGCACCGCCTCAGGTGCAATAGCGTCGCCGTCGGCAACATCGTCGACAGCGTTGACGGGCGACGCCTCGTCGCCTCTTCGCCTCATCGCCTAAAACCCTAGGTCAACCACCAAGCTTCTTCAACCACCGTCAGAGCAAACCCCCATCAGCGTCGCTTGCCATCTACATCGAATACTCAACCTCAATCACCCAAGTATGAGTCTCAACTCTTGACCTTCATCGAGTCTTGAGTCTTGACCTCCGACGAAGTAGCTCGAGCTTCGGCAAAGTGTGATATATGTGTTCAAAAGTAGCATCCGGAACGAAGCTTTATTAATATATATGTACTGTTATGATGTGTTATATGTATGAAGGAAGCGTTATTCATGTACTGTTATATAAATATATATATATATAAAAGTATGTATATAATATATACTATTATATATGTATGTATACATAGATGTATATAATATATACTGTTATATATGTATGTATATATATAAGTATGTATATGGATGTTTATCTTTTTATTTAAACGTCATCTCTCATTTAGTTTCGCTCTTTCAATGTTGTGATAGAGAAAAAATATGATGAAAATGTGCTATTTACATTATTATTTTCTTAGTAGCACTTAACAAATATATATCATATCATTTTTCTATGTTTTATATGCAAATCCTTAGGCTAATGCCTCGACCGTCTTGAGGCTTACACCTCGCCTCAATGAAGGCAAACTACCTCGGTACCATCTCATGTTTTTTAAAACCTTGGTGGTAAGGTTGGCCATGTGGAGGCCTCATGTTGGACAAAATATGGGAGACCTCCAACTGCTAACCAAGCCTCAGTGACTTCAAAGGAGCAGTCACATTGTACCTGTTTCGCAAGTTGACTAGGATGCTTTACTTCAGCGCCTCTCTCAACTGACTCAGGAGCCAGCCACACCATCTACTGAGACGGATGCCTTTGCCTCCTCATCAGGTATAGACATGTACTCAGGACTCTGTAGGTTTGTCTTGATTGGTAGATTCTGATGCCTCACATTTGTCAAGAGATCAGGGAAGCTTTAGCAAATTACAATCAATGCCCCGTGGCAAGACAATGCAGGTTGCAATTGGTAGACATGCGCAGATCGATGGTCAGGGGGAGATAGTAGTGACCCAGACCATGAGATTATTTGATGTCGCTTTTCCTTATTTCCCTCTAAATTTATTGTTCGTTAGTAAGATTACGAAGCAGCTCAACTCTCATGCTATCTTTGATGATGTGGGATGCATTTTTCAAGACAAGCTGACAGGATGACGATTGGTGGAGGGTATGAAGAGGGAGGTGCGTCACCTAGTCCTGCCACCACTTATTGCTAGCTGCCAAGGTGATGCTAGTTCTGCTACTGAGAGTGCCTTGTAGTGGTACCGTCGCCTTGGTCACCCATCTCTGGATAGGCTCAGACGCATCACCCGTCGCATTTCACCTTCTACTAAGATAGACTATGATGCATGCCAGTTAGATAAGCACCACAGACCTCTTTTCCTTTCAACACTAGCTCGAGGACTACTGCTGTGTTTCAGTTATTACATATAGATGTTTAGGACCCAAGTCGAATTCCTGACCGACAAGATCACCATTACTATTTGATTATAGTAGATGATTTCTTCCAACAGTGTTGGTTATTTTTATTAAAGAATAAGTCTAATATTGGGCATCTAATTGGAATCTTTTTATTAGAAACAAAAAATCATTTTTCCCTTATGGTTATAATTGTGAGATCCGATAATGCATTAGAGTTTTGTACTACCAGACTATCTACTTTTTACAGGTCTCATGGCATTATACATCAAACCTCCTACCTTCATACTTCATAGCAGAATGATTGTAGAAAGGAAACATAAACATTTGCTGAATGTAGCTCGTACATTATTGATCCATCGTTGTGTGACACATTTGTACTAAGGTGGTGCGGTTCTTACAGCATGCTATCTTGTTAACAGGATGCCCTCTTCTATGTTGCATAAATGAACCCCTTGACATATTCTTTATCTTGAGAGTGATATATTTCAGATACCACCTCGTGTGTTTGGGTGTTGTAGCATTTATGCACCTCTTAGGCCGAGGGACAAATAAGTTGGTGGCGAGGGTCGTGAAATGCATTTTCCTTGGATATTCACAAACACAGAAAGGTACCAATGCTTTGATGCAGTAGTTGGCAAACACTATGTGAGTGCAAATGTTACATTCCATGAGTCAATCCCCTATTTCTCTCTTACAGCACGACAATTATCACCAGAGGTTGAGTTTGCACCTATGTCTATTCCTCCAATTTCTAAGACCAATCCTACACCTGATAGTGGCAATTAGGACCCTAAGAGTAGTTTTATACCTAACAATGGTAGTAATGATCAGAGATTCAAAGATCCTCGTCATGTATCAAATTCCAATTAGCTAAAGGCAACACCCCCCCCCCCCCCCCCCCACTTCAGATCCACCATCCTCCCTGGGTCAGGTATGTATTGAGCCATCCGACCATTGTGTCTAGTGGTGATCAAGTGATGCTATCTCGGATGATGATCTTTCGATTGCCAATCGGAAGACACCTTGTTGTGCACAATACCATGTAGCTAGAGCCATGTCTGGCTAATTTAGGGATTGCCTTTGGACTCCTCACAACTGCATTAGCTACAACAAAGATACCTTCCATGTATCAGTACGCCTTACTTAATCCAAAGTGGCATAAAGCCATGGAGGATGAGATGGCTACACTACAAACTCGACATACATGGGAGCTTACTCTACTTCCAGTCAATGCCCGTTTGGTGGGATCTCACTACGTCTTTGCCCTGAAATACAACCTTGATGGCTCAATTTCAAAGCACAAGGCTTGGTGGCGAAGGGGTTCACCTAGGTGTAATGGGTGGACTTCTTTAGTACTTTCTCCCCCATTGCCTACCTATTGACGATTCAGATTCTCATCTCTATTGCTGCCCACAAGAACTTGATGTGAAAAATGTCCTATACAACAATCTTCAGGAGGAGATTTATATACAGTAACCCCCCAGGTTCAAGGTTTGAGGTCCGAGGGAGTGTATGTAGATTGAACAAGGCCATCTATGACTTTCAACAAAGTCCGAAAGCATGGTTTCAAAAGCTCTCGGAGGTATTGGAGAAGATAAGTCTACAGCAATCTTCGTCAGATCAATATCTACTTGTCAGGAAGGCTGACAGGGGCATCATAGTCCTGTTGGTATATGTTGACGATCTCATTATTACCTGTGATTATAAAGGCGAGATAACTGAGGTTAAGCAATATCTTGTTGAGCAGCTTGTTATGGACTTCGGGTAGCTTCAATATTTTCTTTGTATACAGGTGGCTAGAAGTAAGCATGGGATTGTGTTGTCTAGTACAAGTATGCTTTAAATGTGCTTCAGAAGACAGGCAAGTTAAGGTCCAAGCCAGCCAATATTCCTAAGGATCCCAAGGTGCATCTTTACAATGAGGCAGAGCCCATAAGACAGTCGGGCATACAGGCAGCTTATGAGAAAATTATTGTATCTAACTATTACCAGGCCAGACATTGCTTTAGCTGTGGGCAAGCTAAGCCAATTTATTGACAAACCGACCAAGCAACATTGGCAATCGACTATGCAGGTGCTTAGATACCTGAAGAAAACACCTAGGTGTGAGATACTCTTCCAAAGAGGATCTCCCATGACAGTAATTGGATATTCTGATGCTGATTATGCAGGATGTTTAGCTAATAGAAAATCCACCACTGGATTCTGCACATTTGTAGCTAAGAGTCTGGTTATATGGAGGAGCAAGAAACAGGGAATAGTTTTCATATCCAACGTCGAGTCAGAGTATAAGGTTATGGCCCAAACAACTGCAAAGAAGATCTGGGTGAGTTCTCCATTGCGTGATTTGCATGTCTAGATTCAGGAGCCTATAAAGATGAGATGTGACAATCGGTCAGCTACATATATTACGAATAATCCCATGTTCCATGAGCACACCAAGCATTCCAAGGTGGACTACTAGTACACCAAAGATTTGATCCAGCATGCGATGTTACACACTACCTTTGTTGCAACCAAAGACCAGACAGCAAATATCTTCATGAAGCCTCTTCCACATTCTACTTTCGACGACTGTTGTTCCAAGATGAGCATGACTAACATATATGTTCCAGCTCGAGGAGTATTAAGATACGCCTTCAATCTTTGTTATTTGTTCTATTTAATTTGACTTTGGTTGCTATTTCTATTTTCTATATGAATATGCTATTTTATTTTTCCAACACCTCTCTTCTAAGTGGTGTTGAGCTCTTTGGAAGAAAGAATTGATCATTTTGTCCTACTACTACCACCCTGTGTGGTCCCTGTCGATCCTACAATGACCCCAACGGTGATGCTGGAGTTGATGGACAAACCGTTGGCAGAGCCGCCAACGCTACCAGTTTGACCAATGGTGGCTGCAGCGTCGCAAGCAGCTTCTGCAGTGCCATTATCGTTGCTAGTGGTGGCGCTATGGAGGACCTCCTTGCTATTGCCACATCCTAACTCCATTGAATCACCCTAAATTGGTGATTCAATCATCTTGTGGGTGGATTTTGGTGGGATATCAAAGCACTAGCATGGAATCACCGCTCTAATACCATGTGAGACGAAAATGAATCCATTCAACTCAAAAGAAACCCTAGCCTCTCCTTTATATGAAAAGAAAATTGGGTTATTTAAACAAGTATCCCACAAGGAAATAAAAAATATCAAATACATCATTTATAACCCAACAACTTCCATGTTCATCTTCAAGCATGACTTTTCTATGTTGTAAAAAATCGGTTTGAAAGTTTATTTTTGAGCTTCCATAGAATTAATTTTTTATTATTTTATTACTATTATTTCATTGGGACCCATTATGTTGGGATTCCCGAGGTTGTCATGATCCCTAGATTAGTAAAGAAAAGTAGTTATAAGATGTGCCACTCCCGTTCAAGTGATATCATAGTGGATTGACTAGCTTAGCCTAGTCAAAAAAATCCTATGTTGAGGAAACTTCGAAAGTGATTTTTATCCAAAAGAGTTTCGACTATAAATCTAGTCTATGTGATTATTTTATCGTGCTTTGATTTATTTTATTTCTACACTATTCACCTCCTTTAGTGTAGACTTCTAGATCTGGAGACATTTTCATTTGGTATTAGAGCCAAAGCTCTTGCTGAGAAGTAGCCCTCATCCTCGCTACGGTGGAAGTTTATGCTAAAGGACAATTAGCGGTAATACCTCTCTTTAATGGAACAAATTATGGTTATTGAAAAACTCGTATGGAGATTTTTCTCAAGTTAATGGATTATGATCTGTGAGACATCATCGTATCCAAGTATACGAGATCGGATAGAAAAGCAAGAGTCAAAATCACTACAAAAGAAAAGAAACCCAAATACAATGCCAAGGCCATGAATGCCATCTTATATGAGCTTTTAAAAGAAGAATTCAATAGAGTCTCTACATGCAAAAGCACATATGAAGTCTAGAACACTCTTGAAGTCATCCACGAGGATACCTCTAAGGTAAAAAGAACTCGTATTAATCTTCTAGCCCAGAAGTATGAGCTTTTTAGGATAAAAGAAAAGAGAGACTATCAAGGAGATGTATTAACGATTCATAGATAACATAAACTCCTTGAAGAATGTTGATCAAAATATCAAGAACAAAGCTTTGGGGAGAAAAATTCTTCGATATTTGACTAGTGACTAGAACAATAAGATCACAGCCATACAAGAATCAAAAGATCCCACCAAATTGGAATTAAACAACCTCATTGATAGTCTAATGGAATTTGAGGTGCAACTTGAGCATGTGAGAGAACAAGAGGATGAAGGGACGATCTTATACTCAAAGCCAACACGATTCTAAGAAAGCAGACGATGAAGGTAATGATGACATTGCATTGTTATCACATAAATTTAGAAAATTCCTCTAGAACAAAAGGAGTTGGGGAAAGAAAAAGGAAGAAGCTAAAGAAGAGCCAATAATCTGCTACAACTGCAAGAAGGGACATATTAGGAAGGACTATCCCTTATTAAAACGAAGGCTGAGAAAAAGAAAGTCAGCAAGCTGTCAAGAACATCGTTTAAAAAAACACGCCTCGAGGTGCTTGAGGCGTGCGCCTCGAGGCGAGGCATGCCAAATTTGCCTCAAGGCTTAAGCCTCAGCTCTAGTCTGCGAGGCGTGCGCCTCACTTTGTCGAGGAGTGGCCGAGGCGCTAAGGCACTGTAGAGGCACCGCCTCGGGTATTTTCGCAGTAGACCTCCACCGGCGAGCAGCTCCACGTAGCGCCAGCAGCACGAGCAGCTCCACACAATGCAGCACAGTGCTCCACGCAGCGACAGCGCAGCGCAGTGCTCCAGCGTTAGCAGCGCGAGCATGCAACGGCACGCTCTACGGAGCATAGGCTCCAACGCAGCGCAACGCAAGCCCCAGCAGCGCAGCGCAGGCTCCATGTAGCGCAGCGCAACGCAGGCTCCAGCGCAGCGCAGTGCAGGCTCCAGCAGTGCAGCGCAGGCCCGAGCACAGGTCCAACTCTTGCACAGGTCCAAGACTCCGAGCGCAGCTCCAGCTCCAGCGATAGTGCTCCACTCTTCAGCAGGACGCATTTGAGGTTGAGGTTAGCACTTGATAAGTATATATCATTTTCTTTTCTATATTTTTTATGCAAATCCTGAGGCTTACGCCTCGCCTTAATGAAGGCAAACCGCCTCGGTACCGCCTCGCGTTTTTTAAAACCTTGGTCAAGAAAGGGCGGAAAAAAGAAAGCATTGCAAGTAACTTGGGATGACTCTGACTCAAGCTTAGAGGAGGAAGCCAACAAAGAAACCTCTGGTTAAGAAGTACTCCTCGAGTTAATAGCATTAGAAAATGAGGTAACATCCCTTACCTTCGATGAACTTCAAGAAGTCTTTTATAAATCACATGATGTAGTTAAAGCACTTAAAAATTGAAAATAGAATATTAACAAAAGATTTAGTAATATCCATTGATCACAAACAAAGTTAAAGCAAGAAAATCAAATTTGCATAGTGAGATCACAACACTAAAAAAGCATATTAGTTCTTTGGAGATTGATATAGGAGAGCTTAAACAAAAATCTATTTTCTTAGTAAATGATCTAACAAAATTTACAGAAGGAAAAGAAAATCTTGAATAACTACTAAACACTCACACCCAAAGCACCACTAAACTTTGGTTGAGATATTCACCTAAGAATGACCATGAAGCTAGCAATTCTAAAGCACCAAGAAACAGATTTTCTAGACAGAAGGAAAAGGAAGCGTATACAGCTCCAACACATGTTATTGGACTCAACACACTAACAAAATTGGACCAAAAAAGAAATAATGAGTACCAAAGGAAATCGTGAAATCTTGTTTTGTAGGATATATCAAGAAATATCAAATAAAATATAAAGACTGATTATATCAAGTTCGTAACGGTAACCTCAAGTTTGTTAGGACTTTATCTGGTCATAACGGATGGGTACCAGGCACATGACCTTCACCACCTAAAACTTCTCAAAAACATCGTATGACAAGAAAGAAGCAAGGAAGATGGATAATGGACAACAATGTTCCAAGCACATGATGGGAGACGAAAATATCTTCCTCAAACTCAATCGCAAGGAAGGTGGTACGATTACCTTTGGGAACAACCACAAGGATCATGTTATTGGTACAGGCAACTCTCAAACTTCCTTCAACAATGTTCATCTAGTTAAAGGTTTAAAACATAACCTCTTTAGTGTTGGTCAGGTTTGTGATAAAAGCTATAAAGGGAAATTTGACTCTTCTGGCTTTAAAATTATTGACAAGATTTTTACGACTACTTTAATAGGACATAGGTTTAAAGATATCTATAGAGTTGACTTTGATAGATGCAACACTTTTGAATGTTCAATAGTATCTGAAGAAGTCTAAGTCATGTCTACATGAAAAATATCAATAAACTTGTGAAATGTGAGTTAGTTAAAAGACTTCCTAAAATAACTTTGAAAAAGATTAAGACCTGTGGATCATGTGGACTTAAAAATTACATGAAGCTTCTTTCAAAGCTGAAAACATTGTCAGCATTGCAAGACCACTGGAGTTATTTCACTTAGACTTATTTGAACCTACTAAATCTGAAAGCCTTAGCAGGTGTTGTTCTTGTCTCGTTATTATTGATAACTTCTTTCGATTTACTTGGGTATTATTTCTAAAATCAATAGATTTGGACTTTTGAGGAATTTTGAAGAATTACAAAATGAATTTAGACCTAAAAAGGATACACAATCTTAAAATTAATAAGTGATCATGGAAGAGAATTTGAGAGCAAAATTTGGAATTAAGTAAGAATTTGCCTTTCCTCGAGCTGCCTCTCAAAATGGAGTTGTTGAAAGGAAAAAGGAAACTTTGCAAGAGTGTGCCGACACAATGTTGTGGAAGTCAAAGCTACCTCGATATTTCTAGGCTAAAATAGTAAACACCGCCTACTATATCCAAAATTGAGTGCTAGTCAGACCTATCCTAAACAAGACACCTTTTGAACTCTATTTTGACTATTCCCCTAAGATTTCATACTTTCGAATTTTTTGATGCAAATGTTATATTCTCAACACAAAGGACAATCTAGATAAATTTGATGCTTAAAAGTGAAAAAGGTGTATTTTTGATATACTCCTTAAGGAGCAAAGCATATAGTGTTTTTAATAAGAAAACCTCTATGGTAGAAGAAACATTGTATGTATCTTTTGATGAAACTATCAAGAAAACTCGATCATCCAGCAATTACGATGATTTACCTTTAGCTAATCCTTCTAATGTCCCTGAAGATGATCTAGTAGAAGACTTACCGAAAGATCTTAAGGAACTGTCATAAGGGAGATTACAAAAAGAGTTCAAACCAGATCCTCCCTAAACAACCTTGCCTTAAGTGCTTTCGTATCTCAAATTGAACCAAAAGCCATTGAAGATGCTTTAAAAGATGACAGTTAGATTATGGCCATCCAAAAGGAACTTATTCAAGTTGAGCAAAATGATGTTTGGAAACTTGTTCCTAAACCTGAACCTCAATCTATCATTAGAACAAAATGGGTATTGTTAGGAATAAACCTCGCCTTGTTGCCCAAGGTTATAATAAAGGAGTTGATTCTGATAAGACCTACACATCCATGGCTCGATTGGAATCTATTTGAATGCTTCTCGCGTTTGCCACCCATGTAAGGTTTAAATTATTCGAAATATACGTCAAGAGTGCATTCTTAAATGGATTCGTTAAAGAAGTCTATGTGAGACAACCACCTAATTTTATAAATCTACATCTTGTTGATCATGTTTTTAAACTCAACAAAGCTTTATATGGCCCCAAACAAGCTCCTAGGGCTTGGTATGAGGACCTAAGGAATTATCTTCTTAAAAATGATTTTCAAATAGAAAATATTGATCCTACCCTTTTTTATTAAAAGAAAACAAAATGACTTGCTATTAATTCAAATCTATGTTTATGACATTATATTTGATGCCACCAATAATCTTGTGTGCCAAGAGTTTGGCAAAGTCATGCAAGACTAGTTCAAAATGAGCATGATAGGGGATCTAAGATTCTTCCTCAGACTTCAAATTGACCAGCTCGATAATGGAATCTCCATCTCCTAACAAAAGTACACCAAGGAAATCCTTAAGAAGTTTTCGATGGAAGAAACAAATGGTAAGGACACCCCAATGGCAACTACGACATAGCTACATATGGACGACACAAGTCCATTGATCAAAAGACGTATCGTAACATGAGTGGATCTTTACTCTACCTCACTGCTAGTCGACCTGACATGCTTTTCAGCACTTGCTTGTGTGCCCATTTTCTATCAAATCCTAAGGAATTACACCTCAATCCAATAAAAAGAATCCTTAGATACCTACATAAAACGTTCGACTTGGTCTTTTCCATCTAAAGTCGATCATAGTGGAACTCTACTTTTGTGACGTCACTATGCTAGAAGTCAAACTAATCAAAAGATTACCAACGGCACATGTCAATTTCTAAGAAATTCATTGGTCTCTTGGTTTTCTAGAAAACAAAATAGTGTTTCCTTAACCACAACTGAACCCAAATACATTGCAACTGCTCTTGTGTGTTCGCAACTATTGTGGACGAAATAAGCATTGCAAGACTATGGCCTTAGCTATTCAAACAATAGAATCCTCTGTGACAACACTAGTGCCATAAACTTCTCAAAAATCTTGTTCAACACTCAAATGTACATAATTTTCTAAGATATTATGTTCTTAAAAAGGAGATTTCCTAGAGTAAACGCTTAGCTAAAGATAGAGTTCTTGATATACGTTGAGAATTAGGCCTTTCCCAACTTCAAGATATTCAGTAAAATGTACCTTTCAAACAAAACAAGGGGGTTTAATCGATCAATTCACTTTGATTGATCAACGAAAGTCAGATCGATCAACCAGCTTCTTGATCGGCTAAATAATGTTTTGATTAATCAATATTGTTTCAAAATCAACCGTCATAAAACCTCTTCCACTTTCCCTTTTCAATGATTTAATTGATTTTTATCCACTAAATCAAATCAATAACTATCATTTTTTTACCTACCATATTTACTTCTTCAATGCCACTAAAAATACTTCAACCACCCTTTGTTTTTCAACTTAACTTTTTACATCAACAACCAAACACCCCCCCCCCCCCCAACGACATTGATCAACCAACCCTTGTGTCCCCCCTTCCTCCTCCTTACCTCTCTTGATTGACCAATCATCTGCCACACCTCCACTTTCCTCCTAGCAATGTCAGCTCTGCCCTCCTCGAGAACTCCTCCCCTGATGCCGCATCACCCTCTCTTCGGGTCGATCGACCTCTTGAGTTGATCGATCCATCCCCAACTACCCTCATCTCTTGGATAGTAAAACTCTTGCCTAACTCCCATTATTCCGTTTCTTAATCTTGATTATTTTACACGATATAGCATCATTTTCCTCGTGTTTTCTAACACTCGACTTTTGACTCATTTGATTATGTTTTCATTGTGATCTAATGAGCCATATCTTGTTTCATCTTTCAATCAATCACCTTTGACTTTTCGACCTATCATCTCCATTTTGATCGACCATTCCACTTTGATCAATCAAAACCCCTTTCCATCACTCAAATTTCACACAATTGATCAAGCATTTTGTTTTTTGATCCATCAATTTCCCTTCTTAATCGATCAACACCCACTCCTTTAACGATCAACTACCTCCTTTAACGATCAATTAGCCCCTTCTTTTGATCGATCAGATTGCATGAGAAATGGCTCCTAAGCGTCATTAAACCTCTTCCTCAAACCCACCATGTGATGACACATTCAATCACTATTTTATTAGCAACTCTGCATGTTATCAATTCTCTCTTCTCACCAAACTTTCCTCGCACATTAGCCACCCAATGGACTTATTTTGAGACAATTTTTCTCAGCTTGTGGGATCTATTTGCACACCATAAGATTTTCCAACTCTTCGAGCGTAATTTCTATGACAGAGTGCAGGCAAGTTGGATCCCTGATGTGGATCCTATGGCATGCCAGCTCTTTTGTGCCAACCAAAAAAACATTGAGGAAGGGTCTAATATTCTGTTAACATCGAATGTCTACAGAATTGAAGTTCTTGTTAATTCTGACATTATTTCTGAGATTTTGGCTTGTCCTTCCTCCAAACCCACCTTCGTAGAACTCTACCAGCAAACTCAATTAGATTCTATCCAGGAGGTTCTCTCACTCTCAAAAACTACAATTTAGGGCTTCCTACCAAGTCCCCTCATTTCCATCCTCTTGCATGGTTCCTCAACCGTGTATTTTTATGGAATTTCATTCCTTAAGATCCGTCTTTCGAGAACTTATCCCTCGACGATGCTCATCACCCTTTACGCCTTCTTAACCAATAAGTCCATGAATTGGAACCATCTTATCCTACACCTTATGGACAATAGGTTGATTAGTTCATTCCCTTTTGCCGCTCTTGTCCCATATCTTTCTACACTTTCAGGTTCCAATGGACATCGGCCACAAGCAGTTCATTACTCGTGTATCCACTTTTGATAGGCTCACATTTTCTAAGATGGAGCATGATCATGGCGATCGACCCAAGACTTCTGAGGCTCAACCCCATGTGAGTCAAACTATCACTCCCTGTACATCCTCTTACGCGACGTTCTCTGCCTTTCCTCCTCCACCTCCTTATGAGCCCTTTCAAAGCAATGTTCCTATCCTAATTTGCCCCACTCCATCTTACTTCGATCAGAAGTTGGCCCATCTCAACAGGGCATTTGCTAGTGGAGATTATCTTGTCCCTCAGGCCATGGTTGACATAGTATCCCTCCTATTTTACTATACACCATCAAAGAAAGGTCGCTATCGGGCAGTTGGATCATAATGTCCAAAGGGCAAACTATGCAAATGCTCATGCACACTTCCTAAATGAGAAAGCAAGCACATGCCTTACACACCCTTACTCAACAAGTGCATGAGCTAGGTTTTTAGTTTGCTAACTTTGCAGCTAGACAGACGTGCCACACTGATGCCTCTTCTAGCATAGCAGTAGCAAGTCCTTCCTCTGCTCCATGACAAGCACCACCACCTTCTTTTGAGCAACCGATGGCCTCACCTCCTTCACCAGTCCACATCTCATCACCAACTTCATCTTGCAACACCTGCCGAACCCCTGAAATTTCATCCAGAAGACTTAGACTTCGATGTAGGCTTTCATACAAATTTTGATGATTTTCTAAGTGGCTTGTAGATAGCATCATTTTCTTTGTTGGATTGTGCAACTATTATTCTATCGTGGACTTGGATAGTATTTTATTCTGCAATTTCTTCTATTTTGATTCTGATCTTATGATGTATTGAATTATAATGCTTTATCTTTCTTTATGTCATGATAGAACCATCCTTAAATGTCAGTCAATTATCTATTTATTATCTATCTTTTTGTTGATATCAAAATGGAAGAAAAATTATGCATGTTGACAGGGGAGTTACATTTCTTTAAAATTTCTATGTTATCTATTTTCTTAGCAAGTATAATTGTAAAAAGGGAGAATGTTGAGACATTTATTTTGATGAAGTAAAATTATGTTATATTGATAGAATAACATTTCAAGACTTAATTACAGTATTAGAGACAAGCATCCTAAGTATAACAACTTGCAAGGCATCGCAAAGAAATCATGTGTCAAAAGTATTACAATTTTATTCCTTTTTGTGGAGTCTAAAATATTTTTGTAAGAAACCTAATAGATTTTCGTTAAAATAATCACTAAGAAATCGATTTAATATATTTCATGGCCATTAAATTAAATGTAATTGATCGACCAATTTACTTGATTTGATTAACCAATTCACATATTGATTCGCTAATATCCTAATTGACCAATTTACTAAAATAAAAACTTCATTTTTCATGTAAAATAATCAACCAAAATAACATTTTTATTTGTAAGGATACGTTTGTGACCTTTTATCTATCTTGAGGTTACTTTGTAATTTGCCTTTTTTCCTCTTTATATAAAGAGAGGTAGGACTCTCATAATAAACAAAGGCCATTCATTTTGTCCTACTTATTATCAGAGTAGTGATCCTAGACTGATCCCCTAAATACCCCACCCAAATACACTTCCAACACCTCCACCCTAACACTAGCAACGCCTCACCAAGAAGCTGTCGCCGCCGCCGTTGCCAAGCAAAGAGCAAAGGAGGCAGTGGCAATCTCACCACTGCTACAAACCGTGTGGCAAGAAGGCGAGGCAGGACTGGCCTCTACCTGATTGGGCTGCGGGCCGCCGCCTGAGGTTGAGCATTGCCGCCGCCATCGCTGCTACTGCCTCGGGCTACACGTCGCTGCCGTTCCTCCTTGGTTGATCGATAGGGGTGCCTACGAGCATCCTCCTCCCTTCGTCTGATCTCCTTGGGAGATCTCTACCGGGAGAGGTGACCTATTTTTGCAAGATTGTGCCTTGAGAAGGGTTGCTACGCTGTTCAGATTTAGTTTCATGGTCTGAAAATTGTTTCTCAGATCATGGTTTGGTGATTTCAGATCTGATTTTTGTGTCAGGAGGTTCCTCTTCCATCTAGTGGGTGATAAAGGATAGCAAGATGACATCCTCTAGTTCTACAGGTTGTTGTAATTCATCCGGAGTCACATCAGACACCTCTATGGACACTGGGGGATACAAGAGTTCGTTCTGCAGCCCCATGATCAAGTTAGACAAGACTAACTATCCACAGTGGTCCCAGATGTTCTTGATGACCACTAGGGATCATGGGAAAAAGCACACCTTGAGTCAGCCTAAACCCACAGAGAAGACAAGAACCATTGCTACATGGGATCATGATAATGTCATGGTTTGCACCTAGATGATGAACTCAGTGATACCCAGGATTGGTGATAAAATCATGTACTATCCTACAACAAAGAAGATATGGGACTCCTTGAGTGAGACTTCCATGAGAATAACTCTACTCGGGTATTCCAGATTTACCATGAGCTCTTCCATCTCCGTCAGGATGGGAAGACATTGGCCCAGTATTATTCTCAAGTGAAGGGGTTATTGGAGCATCATAACTCCCTATAGACCGGGTTGTGCATGCGCCTCTTAGCGTACCTTCATGAGAGAGCTTGTTTTCTCTCTGTTCCTATATGGTCTGGGGCCAGAATATGCTGTTGCACAGGATCAGATACTATGACCAATTTGCCCACACTTGAGGAGACATATAGTCAACTTAGTAGGATTACAGTGCCTACTACTTCGTTGAGCCTGCAGGTCAAACTGCAGCATTGGCTGCCCCCAATGGTCCTTGGAGAGGGGCCTCTTCTACCCAAGGCCATGGTCATGGACGAGGTACTGGAGGTTGTGATCTTAAACCTTCATGCACCTATTGTGGCAAATTGGGTCATTCTAAGGCTACGTGCTAGCAGAAGCATGGAAAGCTTGTGACTACTCACCAGGCGACAGAGACTACCGTAACAGCTAATACACTGACTACAGTAGAATTTGATGAGTTGCAAAAATTCAGTCAATTATCTCAGCCTACTCTAGAGACTGTGGTTATTGCATCCTCATCAGGTATAATAGATGCATACTCATTGCTTGCCCTTCATACACGAGACTGGTTGGTGGATTTTGGTGCCTCACAACACCTTTGTGGCACCCCTGTTGCCTTCTCATACTTGAGGTTTGTTCCCCCAGGCAGGACAATACAGGTGGCCAATGGTAGATTATCTCAAGTAGCTGGAAGAGGGTAGGTGTCTCTTTCCTCCTCTTTGCAGCTACCAAATGTCCTTTATGTGACAAATTTTTCACTTAGTCTTCTGTCTATTAGTCGTATTACCAGAGAGCTTAGTTGCAGAGCTGTGTTTGATGCCCGATCTTGTGTCTTGCAGGACCAATTCACAGGGAGGACGATTGGTGGAGGTCGTGAGGAAGGAGGGGTGCATCATTTAAGTTACACTCCTATTACTACTACTACTTCTGTGAGTAAGGGGAAGACTACCTTGGCCATTGGGTCCGCAACCCAGTGGCATCTTCACCTTGGCTACCTACCTATGCAGAGATTTAGGCGTGTTCTACCTCATATACCCACCAAGTACCACTATTTTACTTGTGATGCCTACCAACTTAGCAAACACCACCATACCAATTTTCCCACTTCCTCTCTTGTTGGGTCATCTACTTTATTTGATTTACTTCATATGAATGTCTAGGGTCCAAGTCGGGTTCCTAACCGACTTGGACATCAATATTTTCTTGTGCTTGTTAATGATTTTTCTCGGGCTGCTTGGTTGTTTCCGTTGAAAAATAAATATGATGTTGGAACAATTATTGAAAACTTTGTTATGGAAATAAAGACCTAATTTTCTCTTACTATCAAAATGTTTCACTCTAGCAATGCTTTGGAATTTCGTGCTTCTCGTTTGATGCAATTTTTCCGCAACAATGGAATAATGCACCAAACTACTTGTGCTCATACCTCTCAACAAAATGATGTTGCTGAGAGAAAGCATAGACACCTCCTTGATGTTGCACACACCATACTCATTTATCATACTGTGCCAGCTTTGTATTAGGAGGATGCTAATCTTATAGCATGTTTTTCAATTAATAGGATGTTGAATGCTGCCATTCATGAGAAAATTCCATGGCAGGTTCTGTATCCTAGCCACCCTTTGTTTCCGGTTATTCCTCATATTTTCATGTGCGTCACATTTGTCCATGACTTGAGTCCTGGATGGGACAAACTAACACCAAAGGCTACCAAGTGTGTTTTCTTGATGTATTCTAGAACCCAAAAGGAGTAGATGTTTTGATCCTGATGACATTCCATGAAGCTATACTGTATTTCTCTACTACTAGTCGTAATTTGCTTCCTATGAATGATGGGGCCCCGATGCCTATTCCACCTATTCCCTTTGGTGTTGTTTGGTAAGGGGAATTATTAGAAGGAATAAAAATTAGAAGTGGGAGGAATGGAGGACTTAAGGGATTTTATTCCGCCTAAGTGTTTGGTTGGATTTGTTCTCTTGTTAAAGGAATTAGGGAGTTGTATTCCACTTAGGGTGTTCCTTTGGTGGAATAAGGAGAAAATTAGTTGAAAAGAATGAGTAGAAGGAATTAACAGGTGGAATTAGATAATTCCAGGGGGTGGAAGAATTGTCAAAACTCAGAATTACGCCCTCAATTCCGAAATGACACAATTTCATAATTATAGGTGGCAAACACAGAATTAGAGCTAGAATTGATGGTAATTCGGCCTACCAAACATCCCCTTTGGGTCTATTCCGGTGAATGAACACTAGGTTACTCCTTCCCCTAAGGAGAGGTTTCATGAACCTATTATTACCAATCAGAGACCACATACTACATTCAAGATGCCCCCTCCTCCGCCGCCAGCCTCCCTAGCTCTGGTGAGTATACGATCTTTAGACAATAATGCTTTGGTGTCTAGTGATGATACAGAAACAGATGAATACCTTGCAGATGATGATACACAAGTGGATAGTGACCTTTCCATTGCCATTCGGAAGGCTCCGAGGTCATGTGCAAAGTACCATGTTGCAGGATATCTACATTCAACTGACCTTGGCATAGCATTCACAGAGTTTATCAAGGCCTTAGCCTCTACTACTGTACCTACTTCTTATCAAGAAGCCATGCTTCATCTAAAATGGTGTCAAGCCATGGAGGAGGAGATAGCTACACTTCAGAGTAGAGGCACATGGGAGCTTACCTCACTTCCACCAAGGACCAATCTTGTTGGGTACAGATGGGTCTTTACACTCAATTTCATCCTGATGCAGCATTGCAAGATACAAGGGAAGGCTTGTAGCAAAGGGGTTCACCCAGACATATAAGGTGGACTTCTTTGATACCGTCTCCCCTATAGCCAGATTATCAACTGTGCAGATTTTACTTCCAATGGCAGTACATTATAATTGGAAGTTGCATTAACTTGATGTAAAGAATGCTTTCCTATATAGTGACTTGCAGGAGGAAGTGTACATGCAGCAACCACCGAGGTATGAGACAGGGGGCGTGTGTGTGTAGGTTAAGGAAAGCTATCTATGGACTCAAGCAAAGTCCACGTGCGTGATTCCAAAACTTGTCCTAAGTGGTGGAAGCTGATGGTTTTCAGAGGTCGTCGGCAAATCATTCCCTGTTTGTCAAAAAAACAGGGAAAGGTGTGGTTGTTCTCGTGATCTATATGGATGACTTAATTGTCATAGGTGATAATGCAGAGGGAATAGTGCAGAATAATGAGAGATTGGCTAGTCAGTTTGTGATAGACTTGGGTCCTTTAAGATATTTCCTGGGGGTAGAAGTTGCTCGTGGCAAGCATGGGATAGTTATATCTCAGAGAAAGTATGCATTAAATGTTCTACAGGAGGCTACAATGCTTGTGGCAAAACCAACAAACATATCCATGGACTCAAAGGCAGACCTATATGATGCTAAGGCACCTTCAATGGATTGCAAACAGTACAGACAACTTGTGGGAAAGCTGCTCTATCTCACTATCACCAGACCAGACATTGCATTTGTTGTGGGAAGACTTAGCCAGTTCATGGCGAAGCCCACAAAGCAGCACTGAGAGGCTGTTATGATGGTTCTGAGGTATATTAACAATGCATCAAGACTTGACCTTCTATTTACTCAAGGTACTTCCATGACTGTAGTGGCATACTCAAATGCAGACTACGCTGGGCGCCTAACAAGAAATCTACAACTAGGTTCTATACTTATGCGGCTAGAAATCTAGTGACCTGGAAGAGTAAGAAGCAAGCTGCCGTTTCTAGATCAAGTGCAGAATCAGAGTACAAAGCGATGGCTCAGACAGCTGCAGAACTCAAGTGGGTGAAATCATTACTAGGAGATTTGCATATTCAGATTATTGGCCCTATGAAGATGAGGTGTGACAATGTAGCTACCACATGCATTACCAACAATCCAATGTTTCATAAAAGAACCAAGCATGTTGAAGTGAATTGTTACTACACTAGAGACTTAATTCAGAAAGGCTTGATATATCAACCCAGTTGCTACAGAAGATCAGACAGTAGACATCTTCACCAAGTCATTTCCCAAGTCTACTTTTGAGTCTTGTTGTTTCAAACTGAGCATGTTAGATATATATGCTCCAGCTTAAGAGGGAGTGTAGACTTGAGTAGTATGTTATTTTCTATTTTACATTTATTGTAAGGGTACATGTGTCACCTTTTATCTATCTTGGGGTTACTTTGTAATTTACCATTTTTCCTTTCTATATAAAAAAAGGTAGGACTCTCATAATAAACTAAATTCTTTCATTTCATTAAATCAATATCGATTAATAAAAATTCATTAATTACAACTAATTGATCAACCAATATTGATCGATAAAAATACAAATTGATCAACTAATTAATAAAATTAATCACTTTTCAAAAAATTAATAAAATTCATGTCACCTGTAGCCCAAAAATTAATTTACATATTTCCTTAAATCATCATGTTTTACCCATAAATAAGCCTCAAAGTTGGCTCTTTTAAAAACATAGAAAAACAAGAAGAAAAAGAGCTATCTCACTCCCTCGTCCTCAAATGCACACATGCTTCATTTGCTTCCATGTTCTTCATCTTCAAGCATGACTTTTCTATGTTGCGAATAATCAATTTGAAAGTTTATTTCTAAGGTTCCATAGGATTAATTTCTATTATTATTTTATTTTTGTTATTTCATTAGAACCCATTATGTTAAGATTCCCGAGGTTGTTGTGACTTCTACAAGTTAGTAAAAAGAAGAGGTTGTCGTGACTTCTACAAGTTAGTAAAAAGAGGTTGTCGTGACTTCTACAAGTTAGTAAAAAGAGGTTGTAAGAGGTTATGCCACCCTTATTCAAGTGGTATGGTAGCGAATTGCCTAACTTAGCCTAATCAAGAAAATCCTAAGTTAAGGAAGCCTGGGTAGTGATTTTTACCCAAGAGGATTTCCACTATAAATCTGGTGCCACTGTGATACTATTTTATTACGCTTTGATTTATTTTATTTCCACACTATTCACCCCCTTTAATGTAGACTTCCAAATTCACAAACATTTTCACCAACTAACCACATTAGCATGTCCATATGATCTGATGTTCTGATCTGAATCACTGATCAAGTTATTCCACTTAAGTTGGCTCTGTTAGCATATGTTTTCTATTTCTATTTTCTTTGTTGTACGGCTATTGGGTTTGATTTTCCCCTCGAAGGCTTTTATATACTTCCACCCTTTCGATCTCTCTATATAAGAGAGTCCTAGGGTTTCTAATAAGATTTAAATCATTTCAACCAATTTGGTATCAGAGCACCAGTCCTAGATCGTGGCTCTCGATATCCCACCCCTAAAGACTCCAAACCCTAACCCACACCCTCTTCTCTCCCAGCGGCAGCAGCAGCATCGAATTTCCTCTTACGATGCTCTTAACGACCGTGTGCGGTGGCATACACGTGTAGCAGGTCCAATCTGCGTGTGCGATGGCACTCGTGGACCTATCCTGAGAGCAACACCGCATGCGGCAGTGCTCGTAGGCCCGATCTAAGCACAGCACCACGTGCGTGGATGCTCGGGGTGGCCTGATCTAAGCGCAGCAACTCCAGCGATGCAAGTGCGACGGAGCTGCAGGGAGCAACAGGTGCTGCGACGGCGTTGGGCAACACATCAACTGCTTCGGCAACATCGGGTGGCGTTGCAGCAGCCCTGCGTGGTTGACGAAGGGTAGCAGGGGCGGCGTAGCGTACTCTGTAGTGGCGTGGCATCGTCTGCAGTGGTTCACCTGCAGCTGAGTTGACAGTCCTTTTCTAAGGCTACTTCTCTTCTATTTGCAAGGGAGAGAGACACCTAGATCTCCTTAGGGCCACCTCGGGCGTTCTCCCCGCACCCAAGTGAGCCCTACCTTTGTCCAAGGGGGCTTTCTACAATGATGGAGGTCTGAATACGCCGTATTTCAGATCTACGAATGATTTATTGATTGCGCAAGGCTAATTGAGGCTACCGAATTGCGAAGATGACTTCAGATAATCAATCTGAGGTGACTTCGAGCCCTATCTCGGACACCGGGGTACTAAAATATCCATTCTTTGGTTCTGTTGTCAAGTTGGATGAGACCAACTACTCGCAGTGGTCCCAGGCCTTTCTTATGATAGTCAAGGGTTATAAGAAGAAACACATTCTTACGGATCTGAAGCCTGCAATCAAGACCGATGCAAATGCCAACTGGGAAGCGACAATGCCATAGTCTATGCATGGCTTATGCAGATTATTATTCCCCGAATAAGGGATGAGATTATGTATTACACTACAACAAAGCAGATGTGAGAGTCCATACGTGATACTTATTCACATGCCAAGAACTCTGCACGGGTGTTTCAAGTCTTCTATGACATCTTCTACTTGCATCAGGAAGGACACACGCTGTCACAATATTACTCCCTTATGAAGGAAATGTTGGAGAGGCATCACTCCTATCTGCTAGGGTGTGCTTATGAGTCCTGGAAGAGCTTTAGGAGACAGTTGGCAGTCTCACTTTTTTTGGCAAGCCTCAAGCCTGAGTACACCGCAACCAGAGATCATATCATCATCTCTCCTGAGCTTCCTACCCTGGAGGAAACTTATAGCAGACTCAGCAGAGTTGCAGTGCGCACTCCTACTCCTGAGTCCTAACTCTAGTACTCAAATGTCCGTACTGGCCGTGATCCCTAGACGTGGCAGGGGTACTCCCTCTCCTACACATGGTCGTGGATGTGGACACTCTTCTGATACATGCACTAAGACTCCGTGTACCTATTGTGATAGACTTGGTTACTCTAAGGCTACACACTAGTAGAAGCATGGTAGGCCACCTGTAACCAATCAGGCAGTAGAGATCTCAAATGTAGTCCTCCCTAGTCCTGATATTAGTTTTTTAAGCACAGAGATTGAGACCTTGCGACAGCAGATTGCTCAGGTGACTCAGGCATCTTCTTCTCAAACTCCAAACACTGCAGCTATTGCCACCTCTTCTGAGACACCTACGACTGGTATAACGTCACTCTTGTCTTCCAGTGATTGGTTGATTGATTCTGGTGCATCCAAACACCTATGTGACGACAGAGGCTCTTTTTCTCAATTAACTCTAGTTACACCAACCAGGACAATACAAGTGATAGATGGGAAACACTCGCCAATTGTTAGAGAGGGAGATATGTCTTTATCTCCTACTTTGATACTAACAAATGTCTATTATGTGCCTGATTTTCCTTTGAGTTTACTATCTGTTAACAATATTACTAGAGACCTGAACTGCCAAGCTATTTTTAATGCGTCTTTTCGTGTCTTGAAGGACAAATTCACTGGGAAGATGATTGGTGGAGGACGTGAGAAACATGGGGTGTTCCGTCTAAGCCGTACTGCTATTGCTACTTCTGCTACTCAGGGCCTTCTATTGGATCTCTCCAGTGACACCACCGCCTTGGCCACCTACCTATTGATCGCCTCAGGCATGTTCTACCGCGCATACCCTCTACTCTCACCTTTGATGCTTGTCAACTTGGCAAGCACCACAGGGTTAGTTTTCCAGTTCTATTTCTGTTTCATCTGTTGCTACATTTGATTTGATTAATATAGATGTTCGGGGTCCCAGTCGTAGTCCCGATCGGCTTGGGAACATATATTATCTTGTTTCAGTTGATAACTTTTATCACGTTTCTTGGATGTTTCTTTTGAAAAATAAGTCTAATGCGAGACAAATTATTGAGAACTTTGTTAAAGAAATAAAAACTCAGCATTCTTATTTTGTGAAGTGTTTCCGTTCTGATAATGCCTTGAAGTTTTGCATTATGAGTTTGCATAGTTTCTTTTCTAGTTGTGGCATCATCCATGAGATAACGTGCCCTCACACCTCTCAGCAAAATAATGTTGCTGAGAAGAAACATCGCCATATTCTTGATGTTGCTCACACTTTATCGATTCACCATTCAGCCCCCTCTCTCTACTGGGGTGACGTTTTGACTGCATGTTTTTTATCAATTAGATGCCTAATGCCGCATTACATGAACGGATTCCTTTGCAAGTCATGTATCCCGATCAACCCCTATTTCACGTTACCCCTCGACTTTTGGTTGTGTTGCTTTCGTCCATTTGTTGTGACCAGGTTGAGATAAACTAGCACCGAAAGCAATTAAGTGTCTTTCTTGAGTATAACCAGACACAAAAAGGGTATCGATGTTTTGATCCGCTTACTTCTCGACACTATGTTTCTACGAATGTTACCTTTCATGAGGCAGTATTTTCTTTTCTATGACTACTGCTGAGAAGCCTCCTGAGGGTGATATGGTGCTTATGCCATATACCCACATTCTCTTTGGGAGTTTTCCTAAGATCTCTGCCCCTACTGCACCACCTCTACCACCTCATACTATGTATCTCTTTCCTCAGCTGACTGAGCCACTTCAGACATATGCCCGCCCTCATACTACTTATCAGGGACCCCCACCCTCACCTTCACCATCAGCTTCTCAAGTGAGTCCTTTAGACACAGAAGTATGTTTGCCATGTGATAATCACAGGGACAGGACAGGTGATATGGCAGGTGATGATCTCGATCTTCTAATATCTATTCGGAAGCGACCACAGACCTACACTACTTATCCTACGGCTGAGGCACTTGCTACTGATGGCTTAGCCCCCAGGTTTGCTGGATTTACTCAAGCATTAGCTACTAAGATTCCAGCTACTCATCGTAAGGCCATGCTTGATCCGAAATGGCAGGTAGCCATAGAGGATGAGATGGCAGCTCTTAGAAGTTGTAGAACCTAGGAGCTCACTCCACTTCCTGCTGGCACTACCCTTGTTGGCTGTCAATGAGTATTCACTGTGAAGTTCAACCTAGATGGCGGTGTTGCTAGATACAAAACACGTCTCGTGGCAAAGGGATTCACCCAAACTTATGGAGTAGACTTCTTTGACACCTCACAGTTGCCAGACTTCCTACCGTACAAGTACTCGTTGCAGTGACAGTTCAATTAGATTGACCTTTAGATCAGTTGGATGTGAAAAATGTCTTCCTCTATAGGAACCTCCAAGAGGAAGTATACATGTAACAGCCACCTGGCTTTAAGGTTCGGGGGGAGTTTATATGCCGACTACATAAGGCCATCTATGGCCTTAAGCAAGGTCCCAGAGCCTGGTTCTAGAGGTTGTCACAGGTTGTAGAGGCAACTAGATTCAGAAGGTCGACAGCCGACTTTTCTCTTTTTGTCAGGAGGATTGGACGAGGAAATATGGTACTTCTTGTTTATGTTGATGACTTGATTGTCACAGGAGATGACGAGCAGGGTGTTGCTAAGATTAAGCGCATCCTTGCAGAGCAATTTGTCATGGACATGAGAGCTTTACACTACTTTCTCGGCATTGAAGTTGCTCGCAGCAAAAAGGACGTGGTCTTGTCCCAGAAGAAGTATGCTTTGGACATCTTGCAGGAGATTGGTATGCTTGAGGCTAAGGAGACCAATATTCCTATGGACCCCAATATGCTACTGTATGATGAAGATGCACAATTGGTGGACAGCAAGCAGTACAAACAGCTTATGGGCAACCTACTATACCTCACTATCATGAGACCAGACATATCCTTTACAGTAAGGAGACTAAGTCAGCTCATGGCCAAGCCAACACGTCAACATTGGGATGCAGCATTAATGGTACTCAGATACATCAAGAAGGCTCCTAGGAAGGGTCTTCTCTTCTCAAAGGGGTCATCCATGACTTTAGTTAGCTATTCTGATGCGGGCTACATCGAATGTCATGTGGATCGCAAATCCACTATTGGATCCTGCACCTTTTTAACAGGGAGTTTGGTTACATGGAGGAGCAAGAAACAGGGCATGGTTGCGAGATCCAATGCTGAGTCTGAGTACAGAGCTATAGCTCAGACAACTACAGAGATGATGTGGATTAGATCTCTGCTTACTGACTTGCAAATACAATTTTCTAGCCCAATGGAGATGAGATGTGATAATAGAGCAACTACCTTTATTGCCAACAGCCCAACATTTCACGAGAGGATGAAGCATGTTGAGGTTGATTGTCTCTATACTAAAGACATCATTCAGAAGGCGTTGCTTTATACCATGCCAGTCACATCTGAGGAGCAAATTGCTGATATCTTTACCAAGCCTATAGCCAGATCTCTATTTGATTCATATGTATCCAAGCTGAGCATGATAGATATCTATGCTCCAGCTTGAAGGGGAGTGTTAGCATATGTTTTCTATTTCTCTTTTCTTTGTTGTACAGCTATTGGGTTTGGTTTGCTCCTCAGGGCCTTTTATGTACTTCCACCCTTTCGGTCTCTCTCTATATAAGAGAGCCCTAGGGTTTCTAAAAAGATTTGAATTATTTCAACAAATTAGTTTGTCTAGGATACAATTTCAACAATCGCATAACACAATCTCAACAGTGATATGCTGAATCATAGTGCTCATTATCCGCACTCTCGCCATGGCATTATTGTTCTTTTAGTTGCATACTTCTCAATCTTCTCAGCGGGCTCCGATTCAATGAGTATGTGTCCCCTGTCATGCCCCTTCACAATATTCAAGAGAGATTGCACCCACAGCACATAGTTGCTCCCATCAAACTTGATTATTCGACCAAAGAAGGTGTTCTTGAACTCTCCATGATTCCTGGCTCCTTAAGCAAATACGTCAACTTCAGAAGCCATATTGCAATCCAATCAAAGTTCATAAAAGCAAGAACAAAGGTAGGCAAGATAAAATCAATTCATCAACTATAGAATTTGATTGCCAAGAGAGAAGCACTTAAACAACTAGAGAGAACATTAAAGCTTCAAAGGGAATACTAATACAAACATTACCCTTGTAGTAGCCAATAGGAATGAAGATGAGGCAACCCAACCTTCACCAAAGCTCCAGGACTTCAAGACCAACAGCTAGGGCAGCACCTCAATGACCCACAACCTCCAAATCAATAGCAACAGAGGCCCAAAGCCATAAGGGTGGCACCACCCAACCCCTAAAAGACCATAACGCGGTGTTGCGACCCTCTTAGGTCCAACTTGTAGTATCTTAAAGCACAAGCACACTAAAAAGGGAAACGAATAGTGTGGTATGAAAGTATAGAAATAAAATTCAAACCACAAAAATGAACAAGCGAAATATAGTGGTTCCTTCACTTGGGTACTCCACTACTTAAGTCTCTCAACTTAGGCTTTTTAACCTGATTCCTTCAACCCGAAGGTAGTCAATTCACTATAACATGAGGTAATTAACGAGTTACCTCAACCCAATTACAAGAAATAAAATTATAAAACCAAGTACAGATGCAAGCAAAGATAAAAAAGCTAACCAAAACCCTAAGCCTCCCAACAAGATATAATTATAAAGATATTACCAATGGAAGCTAAGAAAAGAAATGACGCACTAAGCATATTGAAAATCGAAATTTCCACACCTAAGAACTTGTTGCACTCTCAAAAAATTTCTCTCAAGCTCACTAAGCAACAAACTCTTTCTTTTGTTAGAAATCGAATATATAGGAAATCTTAAGAATAAAAGAGAGTGGATTGATTTTGTGTGTAGAAAATGACCTTAAGGAGGGTCTATTTATAGGCCAAGAAGCACCAACCCATGCTCCATAACCATTGGGTGCCAATTAAAGGTGATTCAAAAGGTCATTAAGGCAGATTAGTCGTTCAAATTTGACTCAACAGGTAGTTGATGCCAGTACTCATGTATGGGTACCGGTACTAGTTGCTCACAGATTTTTCGTAACAGTATAAATAAAGTGTGGGTACTGATACTCATCATAGGTATCGATACGCAACACTCACTGCAGAATACCAACTGCTTAACAGGTATTGGTACTCATCTTGAATACCAATACTTGTTACTCACAAGTTGAGTATAGAGTCCAAAACTATAACCTACATGTACCAATACTATAGATGAGTATCGATACTTGTTAGGTTAAGACAAATTCTCAAAGCATGTTAACTCAAAACTAAAAGAACCATGTGCCAGTACTTATCATGAATATCAGTATTTGTTGTTCACAATTTGAGTTAAAGGCTCAAATGTGTGCGTTGCAAGTACCAATACTTATGATTAGTATCAATACTTGCAACAAGTACCTGATTATGCATAATTTTTTAAACCATTTGTTTGATCACTTATTAAATCATCGCTATTTTTGAATCACGCAAAACTTGAATTTGAAAACATTGCTCGTTTCAAGTGTGATACCTAATTATCTGTAATTAATTTAGCACCTATTTTCAATTGATTGCTAGGAGGCATTACATAGGCTAAAAGAATAACAACAAAATAAATCTAATGCAAACTAATGCTAAGTCATCTTTTCCAACATCATCTGTCATGCCATGCCATTTGCTTAATTTATCTCGCCATACCTATCTCCTAAAAAATGACGCATGAAAATCATTAGACTAAAAAAGGTTTTTGTTAACACCAAAACTTTGAAGAATGTGGAACTAGGTTCCAATAATCTCCTCATTTTTGGTGTTGACAAATAAATATCAATCATACATAATATAAAGATAGAAACTTAAAAAGAGAAGGATAAACAAAAAACTCCATAAGAGTAAAACCTAACCCTCAAAATATGCTCCCTCTTGAAATATGTATACTTGCATCTTAATGTCTCCCCCTTTTTGTCAATCAACAAAATTATAACAGCAACAAAATGCTAAAAACCTTCGTAAGCATTCATTTTTTTTTAAAAGGGAAAGGATAGTTATCCGAATGATAACCACCCCCTTCGTAGCCATTCATAGCATGAAATATCATTGAAAGTTTCATAAACATTAAAACATAAGGTTCATAAAAGCATAAAAAACTAACATCTGATTGTTCTCATAAAACCTGAGTTTCTTTGACCATGGAGCTAATAGATTCAAACTACAATAAAACCAAAAGAAGAAAACAACTAAGGCAAGTGGCGGCACTTACGGGTATACTGTCGCTGAAGCGTGTTGATGACGGTTGCATCATCGCCATCATCATCATCATCCCTACCATCATCATCAGCACCACTGTCATCTGCATAATCTTCACCACCATCTTCATCATATGAAATGTCCTCATCACCCATCTCTTGGTCTTCATCTTTATCTGCACTTGGAAGAATGGCCTCTTCTTCCTCTTCGCCATGAACTTGTTCATAGGGATCTTGAAAGTGTTTCCTTCGACTTTCCCCAAAAGCGGTTGGAGCTTTGGCTTGACTCCTTGTTCTTTGCTTTGAAAAAACTCGAGAGAGAAATCATGGAACTTGCATTCCATTTGATGCATATACCAATATAATTGAAGTTGCTTATCATGATGGGATCGGTGCCTAGAACATGGATGAGATTTGTCTAAAGAGTCAACCTCAAGGAAAGGGATATGTCATTAAAACAAATGTACTAGATAAGGATCTAGGGCATGAGAAGAAGATTGAGCATTTTAGATCAATAGGCACATCCACCCCTTCCTCATCATTTGGTGAATAAGACTTTTCACTTAGATGCTTTACTCCCATTTTCTTGAGCGTAGACCACTTAAAGTAGACTACCTTTAAAGTTGGACAAATCAACTCCACTTTTAATTAGAATATGCGACACTAGAATGTTAAGTGAGAGAGCGAAAGCATGGTCATAAGGTCAAAGAACATGAATAAACAAAGTGTTCTAATTAACTTTGAATTCCATAAAAATAGCATAAATAAGAGACAATATCATCTGAAATTTTATGAAATCTAGAATACTTTGACCTCAAATTCCATGCTAGAATACGAAAAATGCAAGCAAAAAGGGTCATGTTTGGGACCACAAGTGGTTTTCCCTAATAGTGAGGCTCAAGTAGGGCACTTTCAATTTGAGATGTTGAACATTGTTCCTTAAGGGTCTTAAGAGGGTGACCTTTTGGACATTTTGTAATAAACGTAAGAAACTTTGGTGTGAGAACGACCCTTTTTCCAAAAACATTATATGTCAAAACAAGTTATCCACAATTTTCTATTTATTGGATGTTTGCAAAGAAAAGACCATTGACATTCAGATAAACTCTCAGAACCTTGGCAAAGAAAGAATCATCAAAAAAGATTGACAAATTTTGAAATGAAAGACGAGTACTAAGAGTAGACACATGGATGGCAAAGTCCACTCAATAAGTCGACAATGATGAACCTTGGGAAAGAAACGACGCAGTAAGCGTATTGAAAACCTAAATTTTCATGCCTAAGAACTTGTTTTACTCAGCACTCTCAAAGAATTTGTCAAGCTCAATAAGCAACAAACTTTCTTTTGCAAGAAATTGAGTATATAGGAAATCTTAAGAATAAGAGTGGATTGATTTTGTGCGTAGAAAATTACCTGAGGGCCTATTTATAGGCCAAGAAACACTTACCCACATTCCACAGTCATTTGGTGCCAATTAAAGGTGATTCAAAAAGGTTATCAAGGCAGATTAGCCGTTCAAATTTGACTCAACAAGTAGTTGGTACCAGTACTCATGTATGAGTGCCAATACTAGTTGCTCACAGATTTTTTGTAGCTAACACAAATAAAGTGTGGGTACCGATACTCATCATGGGTACCAGTACTCAGCACTCACTGCAGAGTACCAGCTACTTAACAGGTACCGATATTCATCTTGAATACCAATACTTGTTACTTACAGGTTGAGTATGGAGTCCAAAACTATAATCTACATGTACCGATACTAAAGATGGGAACCGATACTTGTTAAATTCAGACAAATTCTCAAAGGATGTTAACTCGAAGCTGTAAGCATCACGTACCAGTACTTATCATCAATATCGGTACTTATTCACAATTTAAGTTAAAGACTCAAACTTGTGCCTTGCAAGTACTGATACTTATGATTAATACCGATACTTGCAACAAGTACCTGATTATATATAATTTTTTAAATCATTTGTTAAATGGATTATTAAACCATCGCTATTTTTGAATCACACAAAACTTGAATTTTGAAAACATTGCTCATTTCATGTGTAATAGCTAATTATCTCCAATTAATTTTAGCACCTATTTCCAATTGATTGTTAGGATGCATCACATAATCTAAAAGAATAGCAACAAAAGAAATCTAAGGCAAACTAATGCTAAGTCATCTTATCCACAATCATCCATCATGCCATGCCATTTGCTTAATTTATCTCTTCATACCTAATTCCTAAAAAATGACTCATGAAAATCATTAAATCAAAAAAGGTTTTGTTAACACCAAAAGTTAGAAGAATGTGAAACTAGGTTCCAACACAACCCATGTTGAAGAAAGTGGACAATCAGGTAGAAAGGCCAGTAGAACCTAAGGTGGGTCCATGGGAAGGCCCGCTTCAATCACTAAAGTTGACAATAGCACCACCGGTGGTCGATGTAGGCATCACCAACATTAGCAATGGGGTTGTTGATGGGCGATGGGCTATCCATGGGCTTAAGCTCTAGGGAACAACCCCAAGAAATTGGAGAAAGGGCCTTCTCTCTTCATGTTCTTTTGCACAAATCCCAAGAATCAAGAGAAACCAAAAAAACTTATTTGGTGGAAAAGAAGAGAGGAAGGAGATCAAGAGGGCATAGAGTTCCATCCTAGGACAATCGCTCTGATACCATGTTGGAAGCGTAAACTAGGGGAAAGTTGCACACAGGTCCTTAGAGAAAAAAAATAACGGGTCACCAGCGACGGCGTCTGCTGGGGGCAGCAGCAGAGGTTTGTCTGCTCCGGAGGTGGCAGTGGGGCGGCAGGAGGCAGATGCAGGTGGGGACGAGGCAGATGCAAATGGCAAGGTAGAGGTAGCAAATGCAGTGGTGGAGATGGGGGGTTGGTGGCTATAAGGGCGGAGAAGAGGACAGATGAGGCGGCTGGGCTGCTCAGGGACGAGGCTGGGTTGCTAGGGGCCGGTGTTGGCAGCGAGGAGTTGTTGGCTATAGGTGGTTTGGAGACTGCAGGGCGAAAAAGTAGGGTATGTGGTGGTGAGGGGAGCCAGGAGGTCCAACGTTTGTTAATGGAAGAGGAGGATCATGTGCCAGAAATGATGGGGTTTAAACGGCTGATGTCTGAAGGCGACTCCCGGAAGACCTCATGACTAAGGTCCTGTCCTGGAATGTGAGGGGTCTGAATGACCCGTCGAGAAGAGCTGTTTTGCGGGGGTATATTCAGAGATGGGGGCCTGATATGGTTTTTCTCCAAGAGACGAAGTGGGGAAGCTGTGATGGAAGGTTGTGGAGGGAGGTGGAGGGAGGGTGTTGTGGGGGTTTCCTGGTCCTCGATGCGGATGGGAGTGCGGGAGGAATTGTTGTGGGGTGGAGGGAGGAGTTCTTCTTGCTGGACTCTCTGGTTGGATCCCACGTTGTCACTGTCAGACTTCAGAGACGTCGGGACGACACGTGTTTGCTCTTTTCCTCGATTTATGGCCCGACAGAGGGTCGAAGAAGACAGGTCTTATGGGAAGATCTGAACCAGGCTGCGGCAGCTTTCCAGGGGGTTCCTTGGTTGATTGGTGGTGATTTTAACGTTACTCTGCGGGCTGAAGACAGACCGGGCGACCGAGGAGGTTTGGACTAGGGCTCTGAGGCATTTGCAGACTTTGTGGCAGACCAGGGGGCTGGTTGATATGCCTTCATTGTCCTGTCTCTACACTTGGAGGAATTCTGGAGAGCAGCGATCCCGTATTGACAGATTTCTGGCTTCGACGGCGATGGCAGAATTTTTCCCGATGGCGGAGGTTAGGCCTTTGGAGCACCCGTTCTCGGATCACACCCCCTTGCTGTGGGCGTCGAACGAGGAATGGAGGCATGGCACTTACTTTAAGTTCGACAAAGCGTGGCTCATGGAGGAGGGCGTTAGGGGTTTGATTGAGGAACGGTGGAAGTCTTCTCAGGCGGATGGGTCGGCGGCTGCCAGACTGGAAGCAAAACTGAAAGATTTGAGATCTTTCTTGAAGACCCACATCAAACAGGTTAGGGAGGAACGCGGGAGGAAGAAAGAGGAGGCTCTTGCTGCGATTACACACCTGGACAGGGCAGAGGATGTTGGGCTCCTTTCAGAAGATGATAGGGTTTACAGAGCGAGGCAGATTCAGGTGATTCAAGAGGAAGACCGAAAAGCGGAGGTGGAGTGGAGGGTGAGGTCTAGGCAGAAGTGGCTGAAGGAGGGTG
Organism: Thalassia testudinum; assembly: GCA_037157565.1. Classification (NCBI taxonomy): domain Eukaryota; kingdom Viridiplantae; phylum Streptophyta; class Magnoliopsida; order Alismatales; family Hydrocharitaceae; genus Thalassia; species Thalassia testudinum. The sequence continues at coordinate 30,641,555 of JAZHRO010000047.1, read as the reverse complement.
ATTCCAACACCCGTTTTTTTCATATGGTTGCGTCGGGCAGGAGGAGGAATTGGATTGACAGATTGGTGGTAGATGGGGAGGAGTTTGTGGGAAGGGAGGCGGTGGGAGGGGCAACTGCAAGTTATTTTAGAGATTTTACGGGGTGGAGACGGGGAGGAAGGTAGAGGTGGGTAGGATCTGGGATACCACAGATCCAGGAGACAGACGCCGACTTCTTGACGGGATCGTTTGGGGAAGATGAAGTCCGTGAGGCAGTTTGGGGGTTGAACGCGGATGGATGTCTGGGGCCGGATAGCTTTCCGGTTGCCTTTTACAGAGAGTTCTGGCCGGTGGTGAAAGAAGACGTAATGCAAGTGGTGCAAGAGTTTAGAACGGGCAATTTGGGTTTTAATAGGCTGAACAGGTTTTATATGTTCTTGTTACCGAAGAGGGAGGGTGCTAAGGAGATTCAGGAATACAGACCGATAGCTCTTTCGAATGCTATCTACCTAGTGGTGGCGAAGCTTCTGGCGAATAGATTGAGGACGCTGGGTGGGATTATAGACTCGGTGCAGACGGCCTTTGTTCCTGGCAGGAATATTTTGGAGGGTTTTGTGATGACCTCGGAAATCCTTTCGTCCTGGAAAAGAGATAAGAAGAAGGCTTTCTTATGGAAGGTTGATTTCAGCAAAGCTTACGACTCGATCCAGTGGTCGTTTCTTTGGGCATCTTTGGTAAGGAGGGGGTTTCCGCCGGTGTGGATTGAGTGGATGAAAAGGTACGTCACCACATCGTCTTTCTCGGTTCTTATCAACGGAAACCCAGCTGGGGGTTGGATCCAACCTAGGAGGGGGTGAGGCAGGGTTGTCCGCTGGCCCCGATGTTCTTTGTGATTGCCGTGGATGCTCTTGCTAGGGCGGCGAGAAGGTCGTGTGAGAGACATCTAGTGAGTGGTTTCTCCTTGAGGGACGGGACGAGTATCCCACTGCTCCAGTATGCGGATGATACGATCTTCATTGAAGGTGGAGAAAAGGAGGCCAAAAGGTTGAGGTTCCTTGTTTTCTTACTGGGTGAGGCGTCCGGATTGCAGATTAACCTGGCTAAGTCGGAGTTTGTCCCTTTCAACATGACTGAGATAGAGGTGAGGGGATGCAATTTAGGTCTTGACACGGAGTAGGGTAAACTTCCGATTAGGTATTTGGGCCTACCGTTGTCGGATGGGAGGATTCTGGTGAGAGACTGGACCTCCCTGGTGGAGAGGCTGGAGGGGTGGGCGTCCAGGCTTCTGTCTAGAGGTGGGAGGTTGATCCTGCTCAAGGCGATTCTGTCGGCGATGCCGTCGTATTTCATTTCTGTACTGAAGATGCCTCGACAAGTGATTGCAAAGATTGAGCGAACTATGAGGAGTTTCTTTTGGTCCAATCAGGGGACGAGTGGAACGGGTTCCAGGTTGGTTGCTTGGGAGGTCTGCAGACCGCTGAAAGACGGGGGGCTCGGTGTGAGGGATCTGGGGAGATCAAATGACAGTCTGTTGGCGAGATGGGTGGGGTGCCTGTTGGAAGGAAGGGGGGATTTGTTGGGCAAGGTGTTTGAGACAGCGTATGGCTGTCCGATGCGTTGGGATCTCCTGGTGTCTCCGCCTAGGGATGCTTCTCACTTCTTGAAAGGCTTGTCGACGGTGGCCCCTAGGGTGAGGAACTGCTTTGTCCCTGTGTTGGGAACAGGGGAGATTTTCAGATTCTGGCAGGATGACTGGACCGGTGATGGAGCGCTTTGCAGAAGATTTCAGAGACTGTTTGCCTTATCCCAGGACAAGATGGCATCTGTGGCTGAGGTGTGGGAGGATGGGTGGTGCCCGCGCTTCGTTAGCAGTCTATCAGATGCGAGAACGCTTGATTTTCAGACCTTACTTGCTGAGTTGGAGGGACTACATCCGACAGCTGGTACAGACATGTTTGGTTGGGATGAAGGTGAGTTTTCAGTTGCGGCCGCATACAGGAGGTTGTCTGCTGGTGGTCCAGAGGTGGAGCTGGATCTAGTAAGGGACTGCAGACAGATTTGGAAAGCCGCGTGTCCGCTGAAGGTCAAGATTTTTGCCTGGCTGCTTAGGAGAAGGCTGGTGACTAAGATGTGGAGGGCAAAGTGGGCTCCTGGAGAATGTAAGGTATGCTCTTTGTGTGAGGGTGGTAAGGAGGACGTTGACCAACTTTTTTTCGCTTGCCCTTTTGTGATGCAGATTTGGGGCAGGATGGGTGGGAGGTGGTGGGAGTATCGGCTGTTTGAGGATTTCTGGCATAGCTTCAGAAGTGGAGGTGGTGTTGGCGGACAGTTTGTTTTCTGTACAAAGAAAGAGAAAGCCAGGCCGTTGGCAGTCCTTTGGGGAATTTGGTTGGATAGAAATGTGGTGGTTTTCCGGGGCCAGAAACCTTACATAGATAATTTTGTTAAGTCTATTGACTCTTTGTTTTCTCTTTGGACTGAATCCTTGTGAGTGGGGGACCCTGGTGTCTGCCTGTTATAATGTTATTTATGTTTGTTTCTAATATATAAAATTTTGGGTAATTATCACTCTGGATAACTACCATTTCCTTTTTCAAAAAAAAAAGAGTAGAAAAAGAGTGAAATAAATCATATCTCACTACAAAGGTTTCTTTTAATCTTTCACCATTTGGCTGCACTTGATAGCTATGTTGTGAATCACCAGTAGGTTGTTCATCTATCAAACAAGTCTCCGTATTCATGGCACCTCTCTTGTGTTCCCAAATTGATGTTATCCATTGCTACCCATGACCCCTCATGTCCATAAATTGATGTCAAACATTGTGGTACACAGGAAAATTGATGTAGATGTAGGTCAAGGAAGTATGCAATACTTTGTTTCAAGGATTGAGGCACTTCATTTTCAGTTTCTCTTTGAGAAGGGAAATGATGGGTAAGGGAGGTGGGTAGTCATCCAATATATTAGCTCAAAAAGAAGGTTCAAGCCACATTAAAAACTACGTTATTTTAGTTTCTACCACAACCAGAAAGAAACAATAAGGGCCTGTTACCATATTACTAAATATTTTCAGTTTACACCTTGACAATACTGTTAGTTTGATTGTTTGGTCGATTGCTGAGTTACATGAACCTTGTTTGGCGCCATCCAACTAAGTCACACAAATTTGGCCTCATATGATGATTCCAAGATGGAATATTCTAGCTAATCAGCATAAGAGTAAAACAAAATAGTCCACTTACTTATTATCACCATACTTTGCCAAGATATATTCAAATGAAGGCACAGAATTAATATAAGATTTAAAAGAAAAACAAACCGAAAAAATACAGCCTCCAAATGTAAACTAAGTCAATGTCAAAACCTGTTAGGCTGCACAAACATAGACAACGAAAACATGACCGCATTATTTTCAACGAAGAAAGAATCATGTGTATTGTCCTTTTTCCCTCTTCCCTTGTTCTTCTCTATATCCACCACCACAAATCTGTATGGCAATTTAAGAAACTCTGGTGATGGAACTCTGGATATTGCAATGGATCTTGCAATGATCCAGTAATATCATGCAAACAAAAAACTTTGATTGAGATTTTCCTTGACATCATTTTGAAACTCCAGTTTGAAAACTAGTATTCATATCTTAACAAAATGTCTAAAGAGAAGAAAAATTAAATAATCTTTTTAGTGTTCATAGCTATGCTTTGTTGATTAATGATTAACTTTAAAGTTCACCTTGATTTCTGATACACCTGCTTCCTTCATTTTGACATCAGGAACAATGTGGCCATGGTTTTATGGTGCAAGGATATGATCGTCTAATTCAAGCCATAGGAAGTTGGAGGTGCTGACAACTAAAGAAGCCTAGAGAATAGGTCTCAAGGAGCTGTCAAGTTGTTTTACAATTTGTTTTAAATTTCTGGTAATTTAGTTGTCCATTTACTGCACCTTCCTCTTAAAAAGGACAAAATATGTAGGCTATTCAGCAAAATACAAGGTCCTATTCATTCTTAAAGATTTATTTAAGGAACCTTTGGGCTCCGTTTGGTAGAGGTTTAAAGCTTAAAACTAGATAAAGTTTAGGAAATCAAAAAGTTTGAGAATGGTTGGATAAATGGTAGGTTGGTAGAGTATAGATGTGATAATTGAGTTAGTATGTTAGTACTGATTTTTATTTTTATTTGTATTAGAAGTAGATTAGTGGGGTAGATGTGATGAATGGGTGTGGATTTATGCAAGTAGATGTGATTGGTGAGGGGTAGATGTTATAGATAGAAGTGGATTTGTAGGGGTAGATGGGGCCAGCTGTGATGAGTGGAAGGTGTTCCCTCTCCTTCACACTTCACATACTGCAGCATTTAGGAAGTCCACGTGGGATAATACTGCACTTTAAGCTATCACCAAACAGGGCCTTAGTGATTGTAGTAAGGACTCGACGATAAGTGTTGTTTGTGCATCTATAAAACCTTCTAAATGGTAATCTTAGATACAAAATAAAATGAGCCAGGCGGAAAAAAATTGCTCATATTCGTTGGCTTGCTTTGGTTCATCAAATCTTTGCTGTGTTCAATGTAAACAGCTTGTGAGCACCAAAATAAATTAGAAGAGGGTGCTTATTATTCTTTTCAAAAAAAAAAAAGAAGATGGTGCTGATTCCATTGCAGAATTATTGCCAACCAATTTCGTAGCTGAAAAGAGGTATACTGATTCATTTAAGGGGCACTTTATGTACCTAATAAAATTCTAAAAGGTCAATTTGACCCCAATTTTTCAAGCTTACATCCTGATATTTGTGTCATTTCTTTTAAAACCCTATAATTTATTTGTTCATTGGCAAATACACAATAAGTGGTCATTTGTTAGGTTAGATTTTTGGGGGAATATGGATTTTATTGAATTAAAAATAAAGGCCTTAGCCCTCTTTATATAGAGAGAGGGTTTTGACATACAAGTAAACACACCACACATTTACTAAAAATAACAAGGACCTAATATGGAAAAGCACCTAACACAATCCTAATTTATTCCCTATGATTTATTTTCTAACACTCCCCTGCAAGTCGAGACGCGCGAGACGGCGAAGACTTGAATCCTCAAGATAATGAAGATCAACTCATGTCGTCGTGGTAGTCCTTTCTTCTTGTCTTCAACCTTAGGTGTCTCTTCTTGTACACCCTCATAGAACCAATCTATGTTTGGTTTCTCCTAAGGTGCATGAGAGTACTACCTGTACTCTTGATATCTTGAGGTAGCTCTCGTCTTCCTTGTGTCTTCCACTCAAACATATGAGGACCCAAACAATAAAAAACAAGACTTTTAAGGTTACATATAAGTACTTCAAAACAAGGGACATAACTGGACCTAACATGCAAAGAACCCTTTTAAAAAAAAAGGAAACCTAAGTTGTTGTCGCTAATACCATGTTGGTTGTTGTCGTAAATGTCCCGGTTGTAGCTAATGCAAATAAAGGAGAGGAGAGAAGTCGTACACCGTCTCCCTCTTCCTCTCCTTCGTTCCCTTTTTTTTCTTTCTTTGTTCGGCAGCACTACAGTAGAAGAGGTCAGTGGCAGTGCTCCAGTAGACCTCTGATCACCGAACCACCTTGGTTCGGTGGCTTGACCTCCAAGGAGTCAAGAAAGCCCTTCAACTCCTCGACCAAACGAATTTTGGGGAGTTAAAATAGAGATCTGAATCTCTATCTTCAAGGGCGGTGCTCCGGCCTGTTGGGCTTGTCGGCAAAGACTGCGTTGGTCGATGGCTACTGGAGAGGACAGTCGGCGATGGGCCAGTGACACACCCTTCTGAGCCTGACGCTGATCAGAGCAGTGGATCGAATAGGGGGGGCACATTTTCCCTCCGACAGCATTGAAGAAGAGTAGCAATAGACGAAGAAAAAGAGGAATAGAAGAGGAAGAAGAGAGAAGTTTAGGAGAGGAGAAAGCCTCTCTGGTGACTCGCCGAAGGCTGGCGGCGCCGCCGGAGGACCTCCCCCTCTACGATTTCTTCTCTCTTCTTTTCTCTTTTTCCATAAGATCAAGCCCGCTCTAATACCATGTTAGATTTTTGGAGGAATATGGATTTTATTGAATTGAAAATAGAGGCCTTAGCCCTTTTTTATATAGAGAGAGGGTTTTTCATACAAGGAAATACACCACACATCTACTAAATATAACAAGGACCTAAATATGGAAAAATACCTAACACAATCCTAATTTATTCCCTATGATTTATTTCCTAACATGTTACAAATCACAACTTTGCATCAACAAAACCCCCCCACCCAAACAATAAAAGGAGGAAAAAATAAAGTGTGAAGCCTTCTTTTCCTGAAGAAAAGGTGAGAAGCTACTCATGGCATCTTCGTGGGAATATGTGGTATATCTTGGGATGATAGATGCCTTCACAATCTGGTGGCTATCACCTTTCATAAAAATTGTATGATAAACTTCTAGTGATTTTAAGTAGGCTTACAAGTAAACAACTTTTCTCCATAGTTATAGAATTATCAAATAATATACATTTTGATAATATATTATTTACTTACTAATAGGTTTCTGGAGTTCTGATTCAATCCAAGAGAATTGCCACCAGATTTATCCTAGATCATAGCAAGTTGAAACGAGGATTTGAGACACACAAAAAAAAGCAATTACATAGTAAGCAGGCGATTGATTGCTGAGTATATGCCAAATTACCACTACATCTTAGGAGAGATGGTAATCTCCTGATACACTATTTAGTGGATAGAGTACAAGAGCTATGATCCAACAAGATCCTATCAAATGAGATTGAATGGACTCCCTTTAGGAGCTCAATAGGCCTTATATACATGACCCACTCCCTCCCACAAAGACGGGGATGTCTTAATTCGTTTACATGCAAAATAACCATTCTCATTTATTCATTCAAGATAGATTGTGGAACCCATGAAACCCATTTTCTCACAAGAAGAATGTGGAATTATCATAATTTGATGAGGGGCAAGTTTTTGCGGGGTGTATATCTCAAGGACTCCTTGAAGGTCCTTAGCAACCTTACACAAGGCCCAACGAGACAAGAAGAGGATTCCTGGCAAGTCACTTCTCTCACACATCTAGTGCCTTACGCAGAACATAGAAGTAGAGAAGAACTTGTTTCTTGAAGACAAGATGGCAAAGAACGAAGCTCTAATCAACAAGGCATCAAAGGCACAAGAGGCAACCAATACAATTAAGAAGAAGGACATCAATCAGTGTACAATCCTTATGCTTTACTTATGGAGTCTTCTTATCCGAATTTTTAGTCTCTTTAGAAAGAAGAGATTTTTCCAAAAACAAAGCATCAAACTTCATGCATGTGATCAATCAACATTTTATCATGTTAGGAGAAAGAAAGGCCAGATATACTCATGCATGGCTTCGAGAGGCTCCGGGCTTTAATTAAAAAGAGCAAAAGACGACTACGGTCAAAGCGACTTTTGAGGTTGCTAAAGAAGTAATGACTACAGATGTTGCTAAAGAACACACAGTTGCAGTTGAAGATTCATTCAAAGAAGATCCATACCATGTTACTTGAGGACAAGAAGACCACGATGGCCATCGCAACAACTATTGAGGTTGTCCACAAGGCAACAACTTCTGAGGACGCTAAAGGACTCTCCATGACTTCTAAAATTCCAGACAAAGGAAGTTCAGGCATGAAAGACGACGAAGAGTGGTGGGGACTCTAGACTCACCAAAAGTGCGCAAGTCTACAACCTACTTCGGCCTCAACTTGAGGGAGAGTCTGATAAAGGAAATGTCGCATGGACAATCCACGTGGCAATGAGTTAACAGGGTTGGTGACCGTGTGGCCTCTTTAAGATTTTAGGAATTGGCTTGCATGTCAAGTTTTGTGCAACATGTGACAAGTTATTTTCAATTAATTGTTAAGAGTCTATTTTAGGATTAAGTCAAAAATAGAAATAGTTAATTGATTGTGATTGAGTTTGTTTAGGATTTGATTTGTTAGAATTACAATTGGATTTAGGTTTAGGTTTGGCTCTCTTTAAATAAAAACCAACCCCTACATGATTTATTTGAGTTGAGCGAAACAATACTTCCATCTTCTACTACTCTCCTCATATATATTTCCACAACTTTGGGCTGCTCTCCTTGAAGTTACTGTTCATCATGAACAGTATATCACTGGCCTCTCTCATGTTCTCTCCCATGCTAACTCTCGCATGCATGAAGAAGAAGAAAAGAACTCCATTGCACTCCTATTCTTAACCATCTATAAATTCTCTAACCATTGTGTTCGAATTGACCAAACTAAGCATAAAAATGGCAGCCAATTTTTTCTAAATAACCCCCATATGAATGGCATCAATGTCAAAATCAGAGGTAAATGTGGCATCAGATCAGGCTGCATCATTCCACAAAATTAGGAGAAAAGCGTTTCACAATAAATAAACTTAAAACAACTCCAGACTTTCAGTAAAGAATTCAGTCTAAGCCCCCAATATTTCAAGTTTAAAAAAATGCCACCAATTAAGTCCATCAGATCAATGACTGAGTATGCAGTTGTGAGAGAGTGGTCAGAGAGTACTCAGTCAAGTGTGTGTGTGTGTGTGTCAAGATTGGCGCACGAGGAACGTGAAGGCTCCCTTGGAGCGTGGGAAAATAGCCCAACAGGGGTTATCCACGTGAAGATCAGGGAGAAAGGAGCAGCAGCAGCCAGCCTTGATGGTTGCCGGCCGGTGGTTATGGTGGTGGCCGGTAGTGATGTTGAGAAGAGAGAGAGAGGAGAGGAGTTTGTGATAATGTGGGAAATATTATTGCTAACTCAAGGAGATTATAATAGAAAGGCTATCTTTTATATAGAGAGAACATATCTTCTAAAACAAGAAACAAATCGTATCTCTAAAACAAGAAAGAACAAATCACAATTAAATCAAATCCTCTAAACAACTTTCCTAAAATCGACTTAACCAAAATAGCAAACTTGGGACCTAAGTAAAACAAAACTTGAACCCTTAGTCCTCCTAGCCGCCGGCCCTGAGGGCCCACCTGCTGCTAGCATGGGACACTACCACGTGGCAGCTTCACCTGGCCCCTTATTCTCAACACTCCCCTTCAAGTTGAGGTCAGGAGGACGATGAGCTGGTCTTTAACTTGTGAGGCTAGATGCCCCACCACTCTTCTTCTTCGAGAATCGTGTTCTCGATCTTCTCTTTGGACAAGTCAACGGTGTAGCCTCTTGCAACCTCCAAAGTCATTATGTCTGTGGAAACCTGAATAGTCGTCGCAATGGTCATCGTTGTCTCATCATCTTAAAGCATGGCCCGAAACATCTCGAGATCTTCGGGAGTTAAGAAGTCGACTGGTGAGGTGCTAGTAGCTCAACATGGAGGCCTCCCGAACTTGTCCCAGCATCTATCTTATGGATGATTGGTACGTTCACAATATTGACACTTCAAATAGACACGACCAGGGCCTCAGCCATGTCCTCTTCCACGCCCCACACTTGCTTCTGGAATAGTAAGTGCGAAGTTCTCGCCTTTGGGCGTGACTTCATCTTCAGGAATCTCCATCTTCATGAGATCGCAGAAGTTGGTCTTAAGATCCATCTTCCCGTCAGATGCTAGGATTTGATCGCGGACAGCTCGATAACAGGGATGCAACCCAAATAAAAACGTGGCAAATTGCCAAACCGCTCGTGTCTCCCCCTACTTGTCGCAACATAATGGCTCGTAGATATCCAACTCCTCGAACAACGCCTCCACCTTCTCATAATATTTAGTCGAGAGATCTCCCTGACTAGTTGTCCATATACAAATATATAAATTAGTAATACAGGCGTTACTTGATGTTCGACATACCTTTTCTCGAGGGCCATCCAAATCTCGTACGTGCTCTTTTTATAGAGCATGTTTAAAGCGATGGAAGGATCCATCGAGTTCATGAGGCAATTCATGACGGTGTAATTCTCCACATACTTTTTCTTGTCATCCTTTTGCTCTAGTAGCCTTTCAAGGAGAATACTAAGTTTCTTCTGTCCTCCGATAAATATCTTGAAGGCGTGAGCCTATAAGAGATAGTTGAAGACGCCTTGTAGCTTGATGGTTGTTCCAAAGACAACACCTTGCTTTCTCTCGAGCCCAACATGGTGTCAGCAACCTTGGTGGAGGCTTATGTCATCTTATACTATCTTCGTTCTCCGCGTAAGGCACTGGATTTGTCGAGAAAGATTTTTTTTGGAGACAAAAACTACACACGTGTGGTCAATAACCCACACGTGCCAAGAGAGACTAAGCCGAAGGTTGTAATACCATGTCAAGATTGGCGCACGAGAAGCATGGAGGCTCCCTTGGAGCGTGGGAAAACAACCCAACAGGGGCTATCCACGTGAAGATCAGGGAGAGAGGAGCAGCAGCAGCAGCCGGCCTTGATGGTTCGACCGATGGTAAGGCCAATGGTGATGGTGGTGGCTAGCGGTGATGTTAAGAAGAGAGAGAGAGGAGAATTTATGATAATGTAGGAAATATCATTACTAACTCAAGGAGATTACAACAAGAAAGCTCTCTTTTATAAAGAGATAACACATCCTCTAAAACAAGAAATAAATCATATCTCTAAAATAAGAAAGAATAAATCACAATTAAATCAAATCCTCTAAATAACTTTCCTAAAATCGACTCAACCAAAATAGCAAACTTGAGACCTAAGTAAAACAAAACTCGAACCCTTAGTCCTCCTAGCCGCCAACCCTGAAGGCCCACCTGCTGTTTCCATGTGGCCTGTCTAGCTGTCACGTGGCCCCTTATTCTCAACAATATATATATATATCAACATGTAAAATATATCATTACATAAAAGCTACAAACATAAGTCCAAGGAAATAAAACCACAAGTTCAAAGTGTTGAAGCAGTCAAGCAAGAGAGAAGCAACAACAGCAGCAGTGCTAGTGCAGTCGAAGTGGTGATCGGAGAAATAGCAATAACAAGGTCGGGCAATCTAACCAACACAACAAGGTCGAGGCTATCAAGCAATCCTCAGAGCAGCAGTAGCACCAAGTGTAGTCAATCAAAGGAGCAGTAGTGATGCTAGCAGTTGGTAATCAACTCTCTATGGAGAAATCGGGTGTAGTCAACCGAGTAGATCGACTACTTAGCTTACCAACTACGTGCTCGAGTATGAGTTATTCAGTCAATTAGGGGTCCAACTAGGAGTAGTCAGCCGACTACTCTCTAACTTGGTTGACTTTTACAATTAAGCACCAAGCACTAAGATGCATAATGCAGTCCTTCTATGATTACAATGCATTTAATCAAAGTTTGACTATATCGAAAAAGATGAATCAAATATCTAAATGAAAAATTAAAAGTCTAAAAATTTAAAGTAGACATGAAAGAAAAATTTGAGACACTTAATCAAACATAATTAATCACTCTTTTGAACGTTGGGATTTGAAAATTTTGAACATGAGTTAAGATTTATAGCATATTCAAACAATAAAGAAAATATAGATGTCTTAAATCTTGGACGATTCAAAATCAAGAATTTTGAAAGGAAATGATGTTCTAAAAGAAGGTAAAATTGAAAATTAGACATTTGAAAGAAAAATCTTACATCTAAAAAGTTCGAGAAAGATGTCTGAAATTAAAATTCAAACATCTGAAAAATCCGACAGAATGACTTCTTAAGGTTTTAAAGGAGTAAATTGAATAGATAGGTTCTAAGATGTGTCCTATGGATATTTTTAAGATTGCAAAGGCTAAAAGCTCCGTTTACATTTTAACAAAGGAAAAAAAAGCATCAAAATAAATATAAATCTAAACTCTTTCTCTTCAATTATTTAAGCCTTTGTCCTTAATACTTTTTCTCCTTCATCCTTTCATATAACTTGAGCTTGAGCTTTCATCAAACTTCATCCATCCCTAAGTCTAAAATATTGATATCCAAATAAAATGTTAAACATAACATATTTTGTTATCATCAAAATCAATTATCATTATATTTTATCACCAACATTGACGAGGTAGGGAGAAGGGATGGGGAGGAGGCAAGGTGATCGAGTGGGAAGATTGGCATGGTAGGGAGGAGGGATGGAGAGCGGAGATAACAACTGAGGGAGAGGATAAGGAAGGGCACTTAAAGGAGGCACAGCAAAAGGGTGATGGAAAGGAAGGTGGTGTGATAAGAAGGGAAAGTGGTGCGACAAGAGTTGGAGGGGGAGTCGTTGGATTGGAGGTGGTGTAGGGTGTTTATGTTGGTTTCAAGGGGGTCGAAAGGGTTTGTTTGGTATTACGATGTGATATGGACCCTTCATCCAAAATTGACTAATCCAATGGTTATAGATTCAAGCTGCATACAAGGTGGGTGCAACTCAGCTACATATTGTACACCCACATGCAGATACATATAAATACGCACATACACAAATAAATAAATATATATATATATATATATGTATGTATACCATATAAAGGAGGAAGAGGACTAGGAGTACATTTGATATTGATTAAATGAAAAAAAAAATTTTGATGCAATCCTAGGGATGGATTGGTTAGCAAATGATTATGCTTCCCTAGACCAACACTATGAAGGTCACCTTCTTTATACCAAGGATCCTCGCCTTTGAATTATTGGGGTGATGGGATGATAAACCACTAGGAATAACAACAGCCCCGATGCAGTCAAGTTGCTGAGTAAAAGGGCGCTAAGGATACTCATGTTACCAAGGTGACAAAGGAAGAAGAATCAAAGATATCTTGGTGGTTAAACAATAATCATCTGCTGGACAAAGAAATAGAATTTGAGATACATCCATAGAAACAAATATCATGATATATCAACATATCGTACATCCCTCAACATGATTCATACTAGTATCATATAAATATGTTTTCTATTAGGAGTGGGTGCCAACCGATATCCAAAAATATCGAGGGACCTTGATGCAAATTTCCCATAAAATTGGTGATATGCATGATATTTCCATTACACTAATCTCAAGTCTAAAGCTTTCTTGACTTTGGTTTACAGTTTATAAGCCTTGTCTCAAGTATCTAGCATATCACCTCCTCCAATTCTTTTTGTTTACCATTCTTCATTTTCTCAATAATTTGAGGTTCTATTTTCGTTTCCCAACATCATTATTTTGCGAAAACTTTTTGGTTGGTCAGAATAATTCAAAAATCTTATTGAACCATGAAACCGTACACATCTTTATATAGAGAGACGTAAAGGAGAATATTGCAGTACATGTCTAGGTAGAAATATAAAATAGCAAAAGGGTACATAAAACTCAAAGAATTTCTAAACACTAACATACTAATACTCCCTTTCAAGCTAGAACATAGATATCAATCATGCCCATCTTAAAACAAACATCAAATGCAAGACAAGAAAGAGGCTTCGTGAAGATGTCTGTTGCTTGGACTTCAAAGGCAACCGAAGTGATATAGATAACTCCACGTTGTATCAGGTCTCTGGTATAATGACAATCAACCTCAACATGCTTGGTATGCTCATAAAACATTAAGTTGTTTGTTATATAAGTAGCAACAAGGTTATCACACTTCATCTCCATTGGCTCCTCAACCTGGACATATAAATCTGATAACACTAATCTAACCCAAACCATCTCTGTTACAGTATGTGCCATGGCATGATACTCAGATTCTATACTTGAGCTGAATACAAATTGTTGCTTTTTACTCCAAGTCACCAAATTCCCTACCACATAAGTATAGGAACCTGTGGTTGACTTCCTACCTGCCATACATCCCGCATAATCCGCATCAGAATAGCCAACTACTACCACGGACTCTCCTTTGCTAAACAACATACTACGGCCTGGTGCTTTCTTCAAGTACCTGAGCACTTGCATTGCAGCATCCCAATGCTGCTTGATTGGTTTGTCTATGAACTGACTAAGCTTCCCAACAGCAAGGAAGATATCTAGGCAAGTGATGGTGAGATATAACAATTTTCCAATCAACCACCTGTAAGATCTGTTATCAACAAGCTTAGAATCAGTGTCATAAAGATGCCCTTTAGGATCCATGGGTATGCTCGCAGGCTTCGATCCCAACATCCCTTTCTCTTATAATAATATCTCTGCTCTGTAGGGGTCTTAGGGTAGCACAGTTGGTGCGCCAACTCCCTATAAGGCGTTCCTTGTGCGAGGTGTGTGGGTTCGATTCCCCGCGGCATGCCCAGAGGCACATAGCAACCTTATGGGGGGACGCATTGCTGATGTTGTCCCCGCCTCAACTCGACGCCGGAGAGTGGCTGTGGCTAAGATCACGGAGGCACTCCGTAGCAAATGAGAAATTCGGGAACCCTCTGGGGGGGGTGGGGTCTCCCCCCTCCCTCCCCTTTAAAAAAAAAAACATCTCTGCTCTGTGCCACTTCAATTCCCATAAAATATCGTAACTCACCAAAGTCCATTACAAAAGAATCGGCTAACTTTTGCTTGACCTCAGCTATCCCAGCTTTATCATCATCAACGAGGATCATATCATCAACATAAACAAGACGGGCAACAACACCTCCCTTGCTCTTCCTAACAAAGAGCGAGTGATCTGCAGAAGATCTCAATAGTCCCATAGCGTGTACCTCCTCTAATAACTTCTAAAACCACGCACGTAGACTCTGCTTTTAGACATAGATGGCCTTCTCCCTATATAGAGAAAAGGTATTGAGAAAATAACAAGCATGTCCAACAGAGAAATAAAAATGACAAAATAACCAATAATGAAAATAATAAAAGGAGTATCTCAACACTCTCCCTCAAGCTGGAGCATAGATGTTGATCATGCTCATCATGGAACAGCAATCGTCGAAGGTCGAACATGGAAGAGGCTTCGTGAAAACATCATTTGTCCAGTCCCCATATGTGACAAGTAGTACACAACACCCACACTGAATCAGGTCTCTAGTATGGTGGCAATCTACCTCAACATGTTTGGTGTGTTCATGGAATATAGGATTGTTTGTTATATATGTGGCTACCCAATTGTCGCATCTCATCTCTGGACATGCGAGTCACGCAAGAGAGACCTCACCCAAATCATCTTTGCAGCTATCTGGGCCATCACCCTATATTCTGACTCGGCACTGAAGCGAGAAACTACTCCACATTTCTTGCTCCTCTAGGTAACCAAATTACCAGCTACAAATGTACAGAACCCAAGAGTGGATTTTCTATCAGCAATGCACCCTGCATAATTAGCATCAAAATACCCAACTACTGTCATGGGAGATCCCTTCTCAAAATGTATCCCTCGCCCAGGTGCTTTCTTCATGTATCTAAGCACTTGATAGCTACCTACCAATGTTGCTTAGTCGATTTCTCCATAAACT
The DNA here is from genome assembly GCA_037157565.1 of Thalassia testudinum. Classification (NCBI taxonomy): domain Eukaryota; kingdom Viridiplantae; phylum Streptophyta; class Magnoliopsida; order Alismatales; family Hydrocharitaceae; genus Thalassia; species Thalassia testudinum. Next base: position 30,626,248 of record JAZHRO010000047.1, on the reverse strand, counting down.
AACTAAGCCTTCCCACAAGTAAAGCAATATCAGACCTGGTAATTGTCAGATATAGAAGTTTTCCCACAAGCTGCCTATAAGCCCTACTATCAACGGACTATGCTTACTCATCGTAAAGGTGTACCTTAGGGTCCATAAGAATATTGGTTGGCTAGGACCCCAGCATCCCTATCTCTTGAAGCACATCTAAAGCATACTTGCGGTGAGAGCACAATCCCTTGCTTCTAGCCACCTCTATGCCAAGCAAATATTGAAGCTATCCCAAGTCCTTTATAACAAACTGCCCAGCCATCTTGACCTCAATTATTTTGGCTTTATCATCACCGATAATAACGAGATCATCAACATAAACTAGCAGTGCCACAACCCCCTTTTCAATTTTCCTAACAAACAGAGAATGATCTGATGAAGATCTCTACAAGCTCATCTTCACTACCACCTTCTGGAACCATACTCTTGGACTCTGCTTGAGACCATAGATGGCTTTCTTTAGCCTGCACACACACTCCCCTAAACCTCAAACCCGGGCGGCTACTATATGTACACCCCCCCTGAAGATCGCCATAAAGAAAGGCGTTCTTCACATCAAGCTAGTGAAGCAACTAGTTCTTATGCGTAGCAACATAAACAAGTATCTGGACTGTAGGCAGGCGAGCAAGCGACGAGAAAGTATCAAAGAAGTCCACCCCATATATCTTGGTGAACCCCTTTGCCACCAAGCGAGCCTTGTATCTTGAAATAAATCCATCAGGGTTGTATTTCAAGGCAAAGACCTAATGGGATCCCACTAAGCGAGCACTGGCAAGAAGAGGAGTAAGCTCTAATAAACGCCAGTTTATCATCATCCTTAGCATCCATTCACATCTAGTTTCTAAGGTTTTGTCAACTGCATTGCATTATATCATTGCATTTAGCATGCATGTGCATTTAGGATTTAGAGCATACTGTAGCATTCATTTCACGTTATCTCATATAGTTTCCATTTGATTGCCAGGGATGAATGCATTGGAAGCCAGAGAAATCCTAACAATATGGAAGGCACTTGGAACATTTGTGAAGACAAAAGCTCCAGTAGTTGGACCACAGCTCAACTCACCTAGATCCAACTCAAATCTAGCTCTTACCCTACTCCCTCTCCACCTTAATGATCATCCACCTACATTAAAACCACCAACCATCGGTGCCTAAAATACACTCCTTGGCACCCTTTCACATGGCACCAAGAAAGCTTCCTAACCATCCTCCTTGGCACCCTTTCAAATGGCGCCAAGAAAGCTTCCTAACCACCCTCCTCGGCACCCTTTCACATGGTGCCAAGGAAGCTTCCTAACCACCATCCAAGCCACCCTCCTTAGTACCCTTTCACATGGTACCAAGGAAGCTTCCTAACCACCATCCATACTAGCCTATAAAAAAACCCTCATCCTACCATTCAAAGCATCCTTGGCAAGCAACAATTCTTCCTATCAAACACTTATAGCCACCATACATCCCACGGCCAAGAAAGGAGGAGAGAAGATTAAGGGAGTAACATACCCGCTCCCTTGGTGCCTTCTAATTCTTCTCTCTCCTTTCTTGTGCCACACTAAGGAGCAAGCTCTTCACTAGGGAGGACGGCTAGGTAGGAGGGAATATGGGTGGAGGACATCCACTCCTAAGAGGAGCAACTCAAGCAGCTAGAAGGAAGTCTTCAAGTCTGGGAGCCACCATTCTTGAAGCGAAGGCTACCTCAGCTACTAGGGAGAATTTTCTGTCTTTTATTTTGTTGCATTTTAATTCTTGTTAAGCATTCATCTACCTAAGGATTAACTAAGTGGAACCTCTGCTTAGTTGAGCTCCCTAAGTACTTTGTAAACATTTCTTCTTAATAGCAAAATGCCTTTCTTCATTCTTGAATTTTCAATTTCAAGTAGCAACTTTATTTATTTTAATGCATCACATCTCTCTTCTAATTACCCTAGGCGCGCTTGCCTAAGGTAAGATTATAAGAGAAGACTTCTCTTATCACTTAGGTTCTAATTGTTAAACATAGTTTCTTTAGCATAGTTCTATCTTCACATTCGTATCCTGCTTATTTCTAAATATAAAAATTTACAAAAATCAAAATACAAAAAGAGAAGTGTTGATTTAAGAGGCGAGAGAGAGAATACTTATTTGACTAACAATTGGCCTCCTTGGACAACCATAGATGCCATCACTATCTAGGAATATGAATTTAAAAGTTGATCGATTTTACGCGTTACAACGACATTATAACCCTCATTTATAAAACAGTACAAATCTCTCATCAAACTCCCAAATGTGTCTACTCTGAAGAGCGACCATCTCATCCTCCATGGCTTTATGCCATTTTGGATCAAGACCTGCTAGTACATGAAAGGTGTCTCTATTGCAACTAGCATTGTAGTAAAGAGCTAGAGGTAGTCCCTAAGTTATCTATAGATAGCTCCTCCACATGATATTGTACACAAGAACAAGGAGCCTTCTGAACAGCAATCGAAAGGTCATCATTAGAGACATCACCTGGTATTGCACAATCACCACTAGACACAGAATCGTCAAATACCTCAACACATACCTGACTCGAGGAGGATGGTGGATCTAAAGTAGGTGTGTTGCCTATAGGTAATTAGAAACTGAAAAGTAATAGATGGATCACTGAATCTTTGGTCATTAATACCACTGTTAGGTGCAGAACTACACACAGGTTCTTGACTACCACTATCAGGTGCAGGACCAACCTCCGAAACTAGAAACTCATCTACAGAAACAAGTGAAATAGGCATAAGAGCAAACTCAGCCTCTAGTACTAACTGTTGTGCTGCAAGAGAGAAGTAGGAGACTAATTCATAAAAAGTAACATTAACACTCACATATTGTCTGCCAGCCACTGGATCAAAACACTGGTACTCCTTCTGCATCCTTAAATAACCAAGGAAGACACACTTCACAGCTCTAGGTGCCAACTTATCTCTCCCTGGACTTAGTAAGTAAAATGCTATGCATCCAAATAAATGAGACGATCGCTGAAATAAATCACTGTCAGGATACAAGGCATGCTACGAGGTCCATTCATGTAATACATAAGAGGGCATCCTATTAGTAAGGTAGCAAGCCATAAGCATAGCATCACCCCAATATAAATATGGCACACAATGGTGGATCAGTGGGGTACGAGCCACATCCAATAAATGGCAATGTTTCCTTTCCGCCACATCATTCTGTTGTGAGGTGTAGGGATAGGACGTCTGATGATAATACCATGAGACCTATAAAATTTCGCTAATATGGTAGTACAAAACTTCAAAGCATTGTCAGAACGCACAATCTTAGCTATAACAGAACAATATCTCAATCACATGTCCAACATCGGATTTATTCCTTAACAAAAATAACCATGAAGATCAGAAAAAATCATTTATGACAACTGTTGGAATGTGGAATAAAGAGCCACATGGCAGTTCGTAGGCCTCATGAACAATCCACGTGGTAGCCTCTAGAAAGCCCAATAGGCTTGACGGTCATGGGTTCTAGAACCCAAGTTTGGAGTCTTTTGCTTAGGAGTTAAGTTTTCTATTTTTAGTAAATGTGTTTTAGAAAAAGAATTTGTGATTTGATTTAATTAGAGAGATAAGATCTTTCTTTATGGGATAAGATCTTTGGTTTCTAACAATAAGGATATGTACTCTCTATAAAAGAAAGCCTTCCCTTTTTGTTATCTCTTGAGTCATAATAATATTTCCTACTCTAAGAAACTCCTCTCCCTCTCTCTTCTTCCATATCATCACCACCAGCCACCGTCAACAAGGTAGCCGACCTCCTGTGCCAACCAATAGGGCTGCCAGCCACCAAGGCTTCTCCTCCTGATTTGCATGCACCTAGCCTCTACATGGGACTATTTTCCCACACATAGGAGCCTCCACGCTCCACATATTGCGCAAATCTTGACAACTAAATAATATCTGTATACCCCTTTCGATCAAGAATCCAACTAGGGCCCCACACATCCATATGCAATAGCTAAAACATGGCAGTAATCCTCAGTCCAATGCTAGAAGAAAACGAGGATCTATGGTGCTTTCCCAACTGGCATACGTCACAATGTATCTTGGTAATGGGTGAAATATGCGGGATAATGCGTCTGAGCATGTCTAAAAAAGGATGACCAAGGTGACAGTACCACTACAAGGCACTCCCAGCAGCAAAACTAGAGTCACCCTGGCAAGCAATAGCAAGCAGTGTCTGGACTAAGCGATACACACCCCCTCTTCATGTCCATCAATCGTCTTCCCCGTCAACTTGTCCTAAAAAATGTATCCCAGTTCATCAAAAATAGCACGATAATTGAGTTGCTTTATAATCATTTAGTGAAAAATCAGGGACAAAAAAGGCGTCAGGCAATCTTATAGTGGGGATCAGTGCCACCTCCCCCTGACTATCAATTTGTGCATGTCTACCATCTAAAACCTACACTATCCTACCATGGGGTACAAACTGTAATCTGCCAAAACAACCCTGATCTTCTTACAAATGATGTGAAACACCAGAATCCACTAACCAAGTCATATCTGCAAAAGCCTGGGCGCATATGTCTATACCTGATAAGGAGGCGAATGCAGTAGTCTTAGTAGAGGATGTGGCTGGCTCCTGAGTAAGTTAGGAAAGACACTGGAGTAAGTCATAATAATCTATCCTCGAAACAGGCACATCTATAGTGTCCTTCATAGTCACTAAGGCTCGGTTAGCCATTGGAGGTCTTCTATGTTTGGTTCAACAAGAAGCCTCCACATGGGCAACCTTGCCATAGTAAGTGCACATGGTGCGAGATTTCCGAAAAGCACCTCGTCCTCTTCCACGTCCACAGGTGGAAGGTGCTCCCCTACCACTCGTCCAGCAATAGCAGCCAAGGCAGACGCCTGGCTAGCCTCTTCCATCTGCAATACTGTCACCTCAATCCAACTCAGGCGACTATATACTTCCTTATGGGTAGGAAGCTCTGACAAGGTAAGAATCTGAGAACAGGTAGCCGTGTGCTCGAGACCAAGTCCTAACAGAAACTAGTGAACTGTCGCCTCTCTACGGTACTCTCTCTGTGCAGCGCACGTGCAAACTGACCTGCACGCATTGTACTTCTCCTGGAGTCCCTTTAAGGCAGAGTAATACTGAGAGAGAGATCATCCTTCCTGCTTCAACTAAGACAGTTCGTAGCTAATCCGAAAAACCCTAAACGAGTTGTTCTCATGTTAATGTGTCACATAGATTGTCCTACATTGCCTTGCCCAACGGATAATACATGATTTCATCTTCGATCCATGGAATCATGCAATTCATCAACCATGCTTTGACCATTACATTATCTTTCTTCCATGTGGCGTACTTTCACATCTTGTCTGTGGGCTCTGACTCGAACAATATATGTTCCTTGTCATGACTTTCCACTGTCATCAAGAACGTCTAAGACCACCTGGGATAATTGATCTCATCTAACATGATGATGGGACCAAAAAATGAACTTTTGTGAGTCCTAGACTCAGGAACAATGCCCGATGTCACCTCCGAAGAACTAGAAAATGCCATCATACACCCAGAAGATGAGAAAATACGCCAACACTTGGATCTAAAAATGATTTTCAAATCATAGGAAAGTCAAGCAAACTAGATCAGGCCTTAGACATGAAGATCCGAGTTGCTTGAGACCCAAAGCTTGTGTCTAAGACCTCATAAGGACACCCACGCACAGCAGCGAGATACGGTTGGGGCCTAGATCAAGCCCAATGACACCCACACATGATGCCCTGCTCTCCCCTACTACCACGTAGAGGTAGATTAAACCAGTAGTGCCACCGCACTGCTGGGGATCGTCCCCCTGATCTATCGCGCCGCTCCTCTGTGGCCAAGGAAGGCCGATGCTACTGCTGCTACATCGGAGAGAGAGAGAGAGAAGAGGGTCGACAGCAATGGAGAGTAGAGAGAGCGATTTTGATGTTAGGGTTTAAAGGGCCTTGTCTAGTGGGATATCATAACCCGATCTAGAATCATACTCTGATACTAAGTAGAAGAAAATGATGCAGTCTATTACTCAAAAGAACCCAACACCTCTTTATATAAAGAAGATGTATTGGGAAAATAATAAATAGAAATGACAAAACAACCAATAACAAAAATAATAAAGGAGTATCTCAACCGTATACTAAATATATAATTATTTGTAAGCAGTAGAAATAATGTGTTATTAAATATATCTGGGCATTATGTTATTTTGGTGATTATTAATATATAATTAATTGTAATTAGGTCAAATAATAAATTATTAAATTAATCTAGGAATTATAAATTAGTCATTATTTACATAAGTAATGCTATTTGGACAAATTTAATTATATAATTAAATGCACTTAGTAGGAGTAATCTAGGTATAATGTTTTCATCCACCATTGAAAATGAGTCTAGTGAGTAAAATTGATGATCTGAAGATAAAATAAATCAACTAGTTGTTTTTGCTAGCTGTCAAGAGAAGGCAAAGGTTGATTGTTCAGGGAGAGAACTTGGTTGCTCCAATTTCAATGATGATATGGACATTGTCACAAAAGTGCAGCTAGAGTTGAGATAGATACATATCAGATTGCATTATTAACATCTTGAGCTTAATTTTCATAGCAGATACTGAAAAAAATTCTTACAACTTTCCATGTCAATCAAATCAAAATTAATTACAATCTTTTCTAAGAACCCACATAGCCACCCACATTTGGAGTAATATTTGTTTTTAGCTTTCGTTTTGGCTGATCTCTACCAAGTTTCACACCTAAGTGCGGAGTCTGTAACCCACACACATTACCATCCACAATCCTCAATGCATCCAAGTGATTTCTCAATGAAGTCAATGCACTTTGGACATTGAGTAGTCATTATTTTTACCAGTCGAAATCAAATTCATCTACCATTTGCATATACATCCATGCAAAAAGAAGCCATCTTTCAACATCCCAAGTGAAATCCAATGACAAAGGCCTGCAAAAATGCAAAAAATCCCACCTCTCGTTGATCCCGCAACATCCCACAACAAAGACCACCAACTTCCAACCAGAAAACATAGAAACCAGCAAAAAAAATTTTAAAAAAAATCTGACATTGCAACGGAAGAGAAGCATGAAGGCCTGAGTAAGGTACACCTAAGTGCAGCGAGCAAAGTCCTCATGTTGTCCCAAAGGAGGGCAGTAAGCTTCTAAGGAAGGTGATGAGGTGGTCGGGCTTGGAGGGGGCGACATAGGCAAGAAGGTCGGTGAGCTTGGGCAAAGGGGGAGGTAGCTCAACAAGAGTAGGGCAAGGCTCAAGCAGAGGAGGGAATCAGTGGTACCTGAGATGGTTAAACCTCTTATGCTTTGTTGGAGGGCTCTACCATGGATCTGTGTGTGTGTGTGTGTGTGGGGGGGGGGGGGGGGGGGAGGGGGCAGGAAAACCCTAGCGAGGGAGGGTTTCCCACCGTTGGGGATGGGTGAAGAGGGAAATGACGACAACTAGGAAAGGAGTGCCTACACTTTAGGAGGGGAGTTCTTGCAGGGGGAAGAGCAAATCTAGGGTCGGGTTGTATGCAGTGTCAAATGGGATCAACAGAATAAGATAACACAAATTTTCCTAACACCGATGCCTACTGATGTTAACAAAGCCAATGTTTAGGACCCAAAACTTAACTTATGATCACAAGGCTTAACCGCTCAAGTAAACAGATGTTAACCCCTCAAAAGAAGGGTTAACCTAGTAAGTTAAACTAACCCTTAAGGGATTTTCTTTTCTCCTATCCCACTCCTAGCAAACCTTTTTCATTTCAATCTTAGTCCTTCAACCAGCCTGTTACATCAAGAATGACCCCTCCAACTGGGTATCATGTGGACAACAAGAACCTACAAGTTGGTGGTCCGCTCCACTTAGAGCCCCCTTGCAGAACAAGGGCCTTACCAATGTTTAAGGGTGCTTGGCGGAGTAGCATAGCGAAGAGTGGGGGTAGAGGCCTTTGACCCTACATTGGGGCACTCGGTTGCTTGCAGGAGGTCTCCTACTATAGCGATGCAGGTTGTTGTTGATCATGGTGGCAATGAAGATAAGGTTGGGATCATGGAGCCAGGGATACTTAAAAAGATAGCGAGTAGGGCCTCCAAGCACAAATCAAAAGAAAGTTGACCATGCTTTCCACGACAACAACTCCTCTACAATTCCTTTTACAAGTGATAGAGCATCAAGAAAAGATCCACATGGACTCTTAACAGATGAGGCTACGAGTGACTGTTTGCATGACTGCAGAAATCAATAGTCGACATTCGGTCGGTGAGGTCACCAACTAAGGAGTATACGATATGCAGGTGATTAATCGAGGATTAATCGATGTAGTATTTTTTAATATTTAAAATTTTAAATATAATTATATATACCATTATACATATTAAATATACATATATATGAATTGAAATATGACGTATATATTAATATTATTTTTCTTATATACATATTCTCTTAAATAGTTATCAATATCGCAGCACATAAATAAAATAAACAAACTAAGATTGGTGCATCATAAATCTAAATAAGACAAGTTGGGGTAAAGGAGACAAGAAAAGAGACTCTGGACCGAGGGTTTTGCTAAGGGTTGAGGCTTTCATGAGTTGGGAACTTGGGGTAATGGGAGAAGTTGGGTTTAGTTGGGTGCATTAGGCATCGAGTTTAGTTGGATTTTGGTTTGAGGGTGCATTGCGAGTGCATCAAAGCTAAAAAAATTGAAACCTTAAAAATTACTCAACCAATTAATTGACTGATTAATCAGATAATCAACCAATTAATTGGGTAGACCGACTATACAATCGAATATAGGTACTCAGTTCGTTCTTGGATTGCATACGATTATGCGGCCGATTAATCAACCGCATAGATAGATTTTTGCACCCTTGACTATTTGGCTGATTATATGATGGCTAAGGTTGTTCGTGCGAGGAAGGTTAAGGGGGTACCTTATCTCCTCATGGTTAACGTCCTCTCTGGGAATGCCAAGGGCCTTCGTGAAACCATGAAGGGATCACACTGAGGCGTTATGCCTGAATCAAGAATTGACTTTGCTTTGCTTCAAGAAACCCACCTTGAGGAGACTGGTGACAGAACTAGAAGAGAGATTGGGGGAATTTTTCTTAAGTCTATGCTAGTAGTTGATGCAACCGGGGGATCGAGGGGAATCCCCCTTAGCCTGGAATGGGACAAATTTTGATTTGTTGGCTTCAGAGTTTGGAACAAGGGTGATAACTAAAGCATTCGCTAGGAAGTCAAACGGGATGATGTTGGTCATCTCATTGATGTATGGGCTACGCAAGCATGGGGCTGTTGGTGCAAGTGCAACAGGATCATTAATTTTGATGATAACAAAACACTTATTATTTAACATTTGTATTGAGTTTAAGTTTTCAAGATAATTGCAAATGGATACAAATGTAAAGGAGCTCAAGCTCACATCCATGGCGGATTGGAGGAGCTTGATGGAGGAGGAGCTTCGCCTGGAGCAAGAGCTTGAAAAAGATGAAGAATAGGATGGAAGTTCTTTCTATTTTTTCTATGTATTTATCTTTTTGTTCTTTGCTTTTTATTTCCTTAGATCATTTGTTCAAGAGTCCCAAAGCAGCAATAGTAGCCCTAGGATCACATATTCAACCCTAGGATACTTAGACAAACTCTTACAAAACTTAAAAAATCAAAGTAAGCATCAGGCAGCCTGATCAGACGACCAATCTAGACATCAAATGTCTAATCTTAGACTTTAAGACATCTAACTGTTTGATCAGACGTCCAGAACACTAAGGCTGGAAACCCACTCTCTATCTGCCAGTTTCAGACGTCCAGCCCTTAGTCCAGACGTCTGAGGACCTTGCCAAACATCCAACTAGAGGACCGTTGGCTTAACTTAGAGGATTAACCTTTAATCTGATTTACATCTACTTTCAAACGTCCATAGGGTATCCCAGACGTCTGATAAATAGACGTTAGGCTAAGATCTAACCCTAATTACTTCTTGTCAGACCTAATAACCATTTGTGCCTCGGGAAATCCATTCCCGCAGTGATTTGTGTTTCCAGACGTCCAAACCTATTGCCAGACGTCCGATATGTCGTCTGTGCAACTTAACAACTAAAACCCTCTTTCAATCTTGACAAATCAGGAAGGAAACCCGTCTATAATAAGACACTTGATTAGATTCGCAGACGTCTTAAAACACCTCTTTAGACGTCCGTCTTAATCTAACCTAGTCCAAATCTTCAACCTTTCTAAATCAGACGACCAATCCCTAGATTAGACATTAACCCAGACATCTGATAATAGATTCAAACATCTAATAACCCTGTCAGAATCATTAATGACCATGATTTCGGCCTGATTTGCCTTGGGATTATTCCCAATGGCTATAGAAGCCTTCCAAGACCTTCCTAAGGGTTCCTAAGCCATCTATAAATAGAGGAGGACCCTTCCTTTGCTAGACACACCTTGAGAAACCATTTCCACATCTATTTGTGTCCAAAAGAAGGAAATCACTTTGAAAAGTGTTGTTGCTCTCTAAGCCCTCTAGCTTCCATCTGAGAGCACCGTCACACTGCCAACTTCACGTCGCACCACTTCCATCTAAAGGAAGTCCTTTTGTACCTAAAGAAGCAAATTTAATTTACGTTCACTTTGTAGCTCTATATGATTTTGTAATTGTCTTTATTTGGGTATTCCTTTTACGAATTCTCGTCTCCTTTGCAAGACAATACTCCTCGCGAAGAGGAAGGGTTTTAAGGTTATGCTACTCTCGGGTATAAAGTAACGTGGTTGTAAGAAGTTGTACTATCCTCGTTGAAGTAGTACGTTAGTGGATTTGATCGACTAGATCAATCAGGAAATCCTAAGTCGAGAGGCTTAGGTGGTGGTTTTTACCCGACTTTGGATTTCCACCTAAAAATCCCTTGTGTACTTGTGATTGCATTTTTGTGAGATTGATTGTATTTATTTTCGCATTATTTATTTATCACGCATATCTCGCCCCCTTCGTCAGAACCTACATTTGGTATCAGAGCGGGTTTCGCATCATCGGCGTCACACATCGGCGAGTGATCATAGAGGAGAGCATCTTTGCCATGAGACATTCGGAGGGGCAGTCTACCGTCCGACCGCCCTACTTCGATGGGAGTAATTACGCATATTGGAAATTATGTATGAAGATGTGGGTTCAAGCCACCGACTTCACATTATGGGGACGATGCGAAACCCCATATGAAGTCCCAACGAGACCCGAAGGAGGCTACTTGCAGCAGCAAACCCACGAGCTTTCCCTCAACGCGAAAGCAATGAACACGTTGTACTGCGCTCTAAGCCCGGAGGAGTTCAACCAGATATCTCAATACACCACCGCATACAAGTTACGGCACACTCTAGAGGTAACCTATGAAGGTACCTCCAGGGTAAAATCTTCTAAAATTAACATTCTTTCTCAAGAGTTTGAATCATGTTATATGAAACCTAATGAATCCTTGAGTGAGATGGACACTAGATTCACTCATATAGTTAACAACCTTAAAGCCTTAGGTAAGACCTTTATCAAGGGGGAGCTTCAAGGAAATCTTCTTCGTTCCCTCAGACCGGAATGGGAACAAAAGGTCACCTCCATCGAGGACGTGAATGAAGTTGAGGAGTTCAACATGAAGGATCTCTTAGGCAATCTCATGGCCTATGAGAGGAAGATGAAGAAGGGCACACCAAAGCCAAAGCTAAGAAAGAGTTTGGCCTTCGAAGCCACATCAAATAATGAGATAAGTTCCGACAACGAAGACCTTAGGATTTTATTTAAAAAATTTCCTAAGTTTTGTAGGAACTCAAAGAAAGAGAAGGAAAATGAGTAAAATAGCTCGAGACGTTGCTATCATTGCAACGAAAAAAAACATCTTCGACCCGAATGTCCCCTTCTCAATAAGGAGAAGAAGGAGAAGAAGAAATACAAGAAAAAAGCAACAAAACTACATTGGACGACTCGAGCTCAAAAAAATAGACGTCCATAGAGTATCTCAGACGTCCATGGGCTTATCTTAGAGGATTAACCTTTAATCTGATTTACATCTACTTTCAAACATCCATAGAGTATCTCAGACGTCTAATAAATAGACGTTAGGCTAAAATCTGACCCTAATTACTTCTTGTCAAACTTAATAGCCGTTTGAGCCTTGGAAAATCCATTCCCGCAGTGATTTGTGTTTCCAGACGTCCAGACCTATTGCTAGACATCCGATCTGTCGTCTGTGCAACTTAAAACTAGAACCCTGTTTCAATCTTGACAAAACAGGAAGGAAACCAGTCTAGAATTAGACGTCTAATTAGATTCCCAAACGTCTTAAAACACCTCTTTAGACGTCCATCTTGATCTAACACAATTCAGATCTTCTACCCTTCTAGATCAGACGACCGATCCCTAGATCAAACGTTGACCCAAGCGTCTGATAATAGATCCAAACATTTGATAACCCTGCCAGAATCATTAATGACCCTGATTTCAACCTAATTTGCCTTAGATTATTTCCAACGGCTATAGAAGACTTCCAAGACCTTCCTAAGGGTTCCTAAGCCATTTATAAATAGAGGACCCTTCCTTTGTTAGACACACATTGAGAAACCATTTCCACATCTACTTGTGTCCAAAAGAAAAAGGAAATCACTTTGAAAAGTGTTGTTGCTCTCCAAGCCCTCTAGCTTCCATCCGAGAGTATTATCACGCTACCAACTTCACGTCGCACCACTTCCATCTAAGGGAAATCCTTTTGTGCCTATAGAAGCTAGTTTAATTTACATTCACTTTGTGGCTCTATAGGATTTTGTAATTGTCTTTGTTTGGATATTCGCTTTACGAATTCCCATCTCCTTCGCGAAACAAAATACTCTACATGAAGATGAGGGGTTTTGAAGTTACGCTACCCACGGGTATAAAGTAGCATGGTTGTAAAAGGTTATACTACCTTTGTTGAAGCAGTACATTAATGGATTTGATTGACTAGGTCATCGGGAAATCTTAATTCGAGATGTTTAAATGATGATTTTTACCTGGGTTTAGATTTCCACCTAAAAATCCCTTATGTACTTCTAATAGCATTTTTGTGAGATTGATTGTATTTATTTCCACATTATTTATTTATCACGCATATCTCACCCCCTTCCGTCAGAACCTGGAGGGGCTAGGTAGATTTTATTTAAGAAGCCATAATAGGTTGTAGTATTTGCAGATGGGAGGCCATGGCTTGTGGGGGTGATTTTAATGTCACGCTTTACCTGAATGATAGGCTTGACAATAGAGCGGATAGGCCACAGATTTGTTTGCTGGGCTGGTGGAGGATTTAAAGCTATATGATGTGCCACTATTTAGTGCCGCCTATACTTAAAGGAACGCCTAGGGCTCTCCATCAAAAATCGATAGGTTTCTATGCTTGGTGGTTTTGGCAGAACATTTTCAACTGGCAGATGTTACTAAAAGGATGAGGTCATTCTCAAAGCATACACCACTAGCGTGGACCAGTAAAGAAGGTGTGCCCTTTACATCTTACTTTAAGTTCCACATGTAGTTTCTTGAGCCTGATTTCTAGGACTTTGTCAAGCAAAAATGGGGGGAGATTCCTTGCTCTTCTATTGCCAAGAGAACTTTAGCAACAAGGATCCAACACTTCGAGCAACCTTAATTGTGTACAAGAAAGAATGCAAGCAACAAAAGGAGAAGGTAAGGTTCAATGTTTTGGAAGGTGTTTACAAATTGGAAAGGACTAAGGATACTAGGCTGCCTTTGGAGCTTGAGTTGTAGGAGAGGCACCATCTACAAGTAGTGGTTCAACATGAGGATTTTGAAAAGGAGATTGATTGGAGGTAGAAGTCCAGACAACTACAGCTTAATGCTAGGAGAACAAATCTCATTACTACCCTTACTATTAGGAAGGTGTTCTCAACCAAGGAGCAGATTTCTGAGGTGTTTTGACAACACTTCCATGAGTTTACGCACCACAAGGCACTGAAGAGGTGGTAAATGGGGGAGGTTGATTTGACTACTCTTGATGAGGGCATGTAGGCAGAGCTAATGCCTAACGCCTCTGAGGAGGTGGTGTCATCCATACAAGGTTTCAAGACAGAAGGTGCACCTGGTCCCAGTGGTTTCCAAGTGCTTTTCTTTAAAGAGTTGTTGGACATTGTCAGTGAGGACCAAGGTTTTAAAAAACGCGAGGTTGTACGAGGCGGTTTGCCTTCATCGAGGCGAGGCGTAAGCCTCGAGGCGGTCGAGGGGTAAGCCTCAAAATTTGCATAAAAAATATAAAAAATGAAATGATATATACTTATCAAGTGCTAACCACAACCTCAAATGCGTCCTGCTGAAGAGTGGAGCACTGCCGCTGGAGCTGGAGCTGCGCTCGGAGTCTTGGACCTACGCAGGAGCTGGACCTGCGCTCGGGCCTATGCTGCTGGAGCTGCACTGCGTGGAGCCTGCGCTGCGTGGAGCCTGCGCTGCCGCTGCGCTACGTGGAGCCTGCGCTGCTGGAGCTTGTGCCGCGTGGAGCCTGCGCTGTGTAGAGCGTTGCCGCTGCGTGCTCGCACTGCTAACGCTGGAGCACTGCGCTGCACTACGTGGCGTGCTGCCGTTGCGTGGAGCACTACGCTGCACTGCGTGGAGCTGCTCGTGCTACCGGCGCTACATGGAGCTACTCGCCGGTGGAGGTCTACTGCGAAAATACCCGAGGCGGCACCTCTACAGTTCGTCAGCCCCTCGGCCATGCCTCGATAAAGCGAGGCGCATGCCTCGCAGACTAGAGCTGAGGCTTAAGCCTCGAGGTGAATTTGGCACGCCTCGCCTCGAGGCGCACGCCTCAAGCACCTCAAGGTGCATTTTTTTAAACGATGGTGAGGACATTATGGTAATTTCAAAGTTTATGATTAACAATAGGGGCTTTAAGAGAATGAATTCTACTTGTTCTTATTACTCAAGAAGCTCGATGTAAAGGGGATTAACAACTTCAGGTCGATTACATTGTATAATGCATTATACCTCATCATTGCAAAAGTCTTAGCAAACAGGTTGAGGAATGTGCTACCACATTTGATCAATCTAGTCCAATCTGCATTTCTTTAAGGTTGCTCACTGCAGAAGTCTTTCATTATGGCAGAAGTAATGGTGGTATCCTAGACAAGATCTCAAGCACCTTCTTTCCTTTGGAAGGTAGATTTTGTTAAGGCGTATGATTTCGTCTCATGGAGTTATTTATGGGAGGTGCTCAGGAGAAGACATTTTCCAAAGGTATCAATTCAACGGATGAAGTGATGAATTACAACCACTTCCTTTTCCATGTTGATTAATGGCAAGCCATGTGGTACTTGGATCCAGCCATAACGTAGTGTCAAACAGCGGTGCCCACTTGCGCCCCTCCCTTTTAGTATGGTCATTGATACCCTTGCAATCATGGCCTTTAGGGCGTGCAAGGGATACCTTTTTTCGGGCTTTACGTTGTGGGAGGATGGCAGCCTTCTTACTCCCATTTTGCAATATGTTGATGACACACTTTTCTTTGTGAAAGGGGGGAGTCCAGAGGTAGAGAACGCGGTTGTCCTAGTCACGATTTTTGATCAAGTCTCGGGCCTTATAGTGAATCATGTGAAGTCTACGTTCATCCCATTCCATATGATAGAACTGGAGGTGGCTGCTACTTCTCAGTTTCTTCCTACAATGAGAGGCTATTAGCCTTTTATTTACCTAGGTCTTCCTCTAAAGGGGAAAAGGCTAACTTCGGGTAATTGGTTACCCCTTTTGGAGAGAATGGGGAAGCGTCTAACATCGTGGAGTGGTCGGTTGTTATCCAAAGGAAGCTAATTAGTTCTTCTGAAAGCCATTCTCTCTACCATCCCCATTTTCTATCTGTCTATCTTCAGACCTCCTAAGCAAGTTTTCCATAAGTTGGAAATGATGCGGAAGCATTTCTTTTAGAAGGAAACAGACCACATTAGGAGATTCCTGCAGTTGGTTCCTAGGGATATCATCTGTTCCTCAAAGAAAGACAAGGGTTTACAGCTTCAGTAACTTGGTGGTTTTTGTGATGCTCTTCTAACAAAGTAGGAGGTAAAGCTTTTCCAGAATGATGGTTCACTTTGCCATCACCTATTAAAGGACTCTTATGGAGCTTCTCTCTCGATTTAGAAAAGAGTAGTATCTCATCGTACAAATTCAGCTTTCCAGAGGGCTTTGTCCTTGGTACCTATTTCATCCCAACCTTGGGTGATGAGAGGGCATTTCGATTTTGGGAGAATGACTGGATTGGGGACAAGCACCTAGTAGATGTGGTTCCTCGTCTATATCGTTTGGCAAATGTCAAATTAGCTCTCATTTCTGAGGTGTGGTATGGAAGCTCTTCCTCTTGGTCTCCTTTGGTGGGTAGGCAGCTATATGACGATCGAGTCCAGGACTTCCAACTACTTATGTCCATGCTGACAAATTCGTGGCCTTCTCCCCTCATGCCCGATCATTTAGAGTGGTCTCAACGGCATTTTACTATGTCCAAGGTGCATAGGCTACTTCAGGGCACAAGTGGAATCACAAATGAAGTGGTCATGGATTGTCGCCTAATTTGAAAGATAATGGTGCCTCTCAAAGTCAAGCTTTTCCTCTGGTTCTTGACAAGGGGCAAGCTAGTCACAAAAGTCTTTCAAAGGCATTGGGTACATGATAAGTAAGTAGCATGCTCTTTGTGTGGCCAGGTAGATGATATCCACCATTTGATTTGTTTGTGCCCTTTCTCATCCTTGGTGTGGTTCAAGCTGCAATTGGTCGGGGTTGAAGTTTCATTCCTAGATGGTTTTTGGCTTTGTTTATAAGAGGCATCCTGACAAACACCCTTGGTCGGATTAAGGCCACAGTGGCTTTGTGGTCCATATGGACCCAACGCAATTCTACTTTGCTTAGGATGGCAAGGGCTTAGGTCAAAAATGTTAAGGGATTGTTGTTTGCTCTCAACTTTCAGATCGCAAAATCTATAAGTGTGCTCCGGCAGCCATCCCTTTTACCTTTCAAAAAAAAATTATATCCCAAAGCCATGCCAGTAATTTCTAGAGTAATTGGAATTCATAGCAAGCAACATGAATAGGATCGGTTCAAAAGTATCAGTATTAAAAAAGAGGTAATTTTGGGTTAGGCTGGACTCAAACTCAAGTCAATTAGGTGAGCAAAAAATGCCTTCATGCCTGCCTAATGCCAAATTACCTGGGCACTTGCCAGGAATCTAAAAAAAGCACCTGAATAAACATAAAAATCATAAAAGCAAAAGATACAAAGTTCATGGATACAACGAGCCAGGAATAATATAATAATCACATAATGCAAAATGGCTAAAAAATTTGGCAATCATCTTTTACCAGAATATTCAAATTCCAGTTAAGTTCAAAAATCCAGGAACATATTTGCAAAAAATTATGCACTAGAAAATACTGAATAAAGTAGAGGTTTATATGTATAAGATACTTAGACATGTACAAGTGTAAGATATTTACACATGCAACCAAGAAGAAACCACATCTGCGACATGATCTCATCTGACGGTATACAACAGACAGCAAAGTAGCCAAAGACACCTAAAGCAAATTAATCTCAGCGAAATAACTTCTACAAGGTTACAACTAGCATTAGGCCCAAATAAGTATAGGCTATAGCATGCAGTGCTTTAAAAGCTATACCTCAAATTCCTAAATGACATAGAAGAAACCCTGAGGATAAAGATCCTTATTTCCTTCAAAAGAAAAAAGAGCATAGTTGGAGAATGCGTAATTGGTTTAGTACCATATCATGAGATGTGAAGTGTTGAAATATGTGATGGCCTATAAATAGAAATGTACCCCCCGCCACTTGTTTCTTTGAGAAAATCAATACAAATACTCGCCCTATCAAGGCCTTCCCCTATGATTTTCTCCCCGCTCTTTCTGAGTGAGGTTTTCACGTAAACCCAAGCATTTCTTATTGTTTATTTTGATATCATATTACATTCCCATTGTTTTATATTATTCAACTTGATATCAGAGTAGTTCAATTCTTGGGTTCATCTTATTATCATTTTTTTTTTTTTGAAAAGATGAAGGGTGGTTATCCCTTGGATAACCACCCAAAAGATATATTAATAGCAAGCAGCAATCACATTACATAGAATCTGACCAAGAACAACTCAAAGAATCGATACAAAAAATAAAGTTCTCTTGGTAAGGATGCTGCCCTTTAAATATAGCTGCGTTTCTCCCAAGCCAAATACCCCAAAGGATCGCAAGAGCTTTGGACTTCTCCTTCTTCGTCCTAAACAAATTTTGCTGCCCATTGCGGCTGCCTGATTCGAAGCATCTCCAAAAGTCGTTGCAGCTGGTATGTGTAATCCAGTCCAAATGGAAGTGTTGCTAGAGTTGTGATGAGAATGGGCAAGTAAAGAAAAGATGCTCAATATCCTCATGCATGGCCATGCACAATGAACACGTGGTATCCATATTCTCCACCCATATGACCCTCCAGACTTTTGTCATTGGTCTTCCTTTCCTAAGCATCCAAGCAAAAGATTTTAACCTTCAGGGATGAGGCAGATAACCAAATATGCTTACAAACCGTAATGAAATCTTATTATCATATTCATCATTATTTTTTGGAGTCCCAATTCCTTTTTTCATCCAAAGGAGCCGAAGGTGGCTGAGACTGGATCATAGAAGACGAAGGAGGTGATGGTGATCGCAAAGAAGGGGACTATCACGCGAACAATGGCAGCGCTTGGGAGCACTGGTGGTGGTGTTGTTACTACTGCATCACTCTCCGAAGGAAGAAGCGCCACCATTAATGGTGGCTTTTGCGAGGAGCCGCGCAATAAATAAGGTGAAGAACAAGGTGATGGCGAGATCTCTACTAAGGGTAGTGATCTCCGGTGGCTAGCGTGGTAGAGAGGTCATGGTGGCGAAGATGGTGATGAAGATCAAGGTTCGAAATGCCGATTTCGATGCCGTGCCGATGAAATTCCAAGTGTGCATTTCGTGGGCATGCCGTGGAAATGCCCGTGATGAGCATGCCGAGGGCATGCTGTGGGCATGCCGATGCATACCGACAAAAGTAGGAAAAGTAATTAAAAAAACCAACAACCTCAGCATGGGCACCAATTTCACCAGCATGCCTACCATGCCGACGGCATGCCGACCGTGCTGGGGGCATGCCGACGATATCCTTGTAAATCGACATTTTATTCATGTCGGCACGACCCTTGCTCGGAAATGAGCTTGCCATCGGCATTTAAATCAATGATGAAGATGGCTACCACGCAATAGCGATGGCTGCTGCCATCAAGGAGAACCCCGAGCGACACTCGACAAGTCCAAGCAACACTATTGTGCAGTCATTGAAGCGAGGAGAGAGATCTCTGGAGACATGTATGGTCATGAGATTAGAGGGAGAGAGATTAGCAACAGCACAATCGTTGGTGGCACTCGAGGATTGGGTTCATTTGAAATCTAATGACGGTATTTTGCATTCTTATACTCTCTCCTTGTTTTTTTTTTTTTTGACATGATAGTTGGGTTACATTGTTTAGAGAGAAGAAAAATATCAAAAGAAGAAAAAAAAAATGAAACAAGAAAATGAGAGGAAATATCAGAAAAGAAACAAAGAGGAAAAAATATATATCAAAAAAAAGAAAAAATGAGAAAAAAAAATTAATTAAAGAAAAGAGGGGAAGAAGCTCATTGTTATATTCATCTCCGATGGGAGAAAGGGGGAGTGTGGATAATATTATAGTCATCCCCCATTTGGGAGTTCCTTTGTTGCAAATCACCACATGAGAAACCCCAACTCTAGGAGGGCCCAAAGTTTTGAGGTCTCTAGAGAGGGAGATCCAGTTTTAAGGTATATGGAGATTTTTGGGGGGATAAATGATTCTCTTGTTATTAATCAAATAGAAATGCCCTAATCCTCTTTATACAGAGAGGCAAAGGGCATATATGAAAACACAATCAACTGTTTACTAAATATAACCAAGGCCTAAAAATAGTAAACATTAATCAAATATTTAATTTGCTTTATTTCCTAACACTCCCTCGTAAGTCGAAACGCGGGAGACAGCGAAGACTTGGATCCTTAAGATAGTAGAGATCAACTCTTATCGACGTGGCAGTCCCTTCTTCGTGCCTTGAATCTTGGGTGACTCTTCTTGTATGCCCTCACAGAACCAACAACACTTGGTTTCTCTTGAGGTGCATGAGAGTATGCCCATACACTCGACATCTTGAGATGACTCTCGTCTTCAACTCTTGGGTCTTCTACTCAGCATATAAGGACCCAACTGAGACAACATAATACTTTGAGGGGCTATAGACAAGTACCCCAACAATAGAAGACTAATCTTTAAAGAAAATAGAAAAGTAGAGTCAATCATAAATAATCCTAAATAATTTAAAAAAAAAAAAAAGAACTCTCCAAACCATTGATCGAGAGGGTTTTTTTTCCTCTCTTCACTGCAGTGCTCCTGTGTTGGGCACCTATCTTCTTTACTGGAACATCATCAGCAACTTCGACATGGAGGAAAAGAGAGAGGAGCCATTATCGACTCCATCTTTTTCTTTTTTGTTTTCTCAATGGGCGATAGCAAGTAGTAAAAGAAAAGTGTGGCAACATTCCAACGATGTCGAGGGAAGGCTGGACCACCTTGGTTCGGTGGCCTAACCTCCAAGGAGTTGATTAGACCCCTTATATCTCCGATCAAGCGAGGTTTGAGGAGTCAAAACTTCGATCCGAACCACACTGTCAACCAGCGGTGCTAGAGCTTCTTTGGCTCGTCGGCAACAACTCTGACGGCCAATGGATACCGAAGTTGGTTAGTGTGGTGCGGAAGGGTCCAGCGACCCCTTCCACGTTGATTCCTCGTTGGAGATCGACCAGAGGTAGCGCCGACAATGACTTCTTTGCCAGCGATGAAGACTTCAGCAACGGTGGTAGTGGAAAAATCAATAGAAAAAGAAGACTGGAAGAGGAAGAAGAAGAGAGAGTTTTCAGAGAGGAGAGGGCCTCCAATGTGGCTCACCGAAGATCGACAACGCCGTCGGAGGGCCTCCCTCCTCTAGGGTTTCTTATCTTTTCACTTTCCCACAATATCGAACTCGCTCTGATACCATGTGGAGATTTTTAGGGGGATAAATGATTCTCTTATTATTGATCAAATAGAAAGGCGCTAGCCCTCTTTATATAGAGATGCAAAGGACATACATGGAAACACAATCAATTGTTTGCTAAATATAACCAAGACCTAAAAATTGTAAACATTAATCAAATATTTAATTCGATGTTGTAAAAATCGACATACTTGGCTGAGTAATCGGCCAAGTAATATTATGCGGTGCCCTACCAACTGAATAACCCATAGTCGAGCCTATAGTCAGCAACACCGACTACTCGGCTGAGTAGTCGGTGTAGTCGGTCGAGTAATAAGCCAATTTTTACATAGAGGGAAAAATAAGTATGTAGGTATATTTTTTTAGGTCAAATAAAACCCCACTCAACCCCCCTCCCCGACCACTCCCCTAAAATCGTTTATTTTCACCCAAGACTCCTCTTCGACCAAGTAAAAACCCTCCATCGTCGAATGCATTTAATTCAAGCATATATTAATTCTCGGTTTATGTTGCTTTGTCATTGATGATGTATTTGTAATGGTTTATACCTTGATTTAATTATTAAATTTGTAATGAGTTTGATATTATTTGTACTTTGTAGTTTATTTTATAATCTTGAACTTGAATATGTTTACTTTTATGCAATGCTATATTTTACTTCTTGATATATATATATATATATATATATATATAATGCCCGACCGAGTACTCCCCGACTACTCCCTCACATACCGTATACTCCTTAGTCAGTGGTCTAACGACTGAATACCAACTATCAACTTTTACAACACTGATTTCATTTGATTTATTTCCTAACAAGGTCCTTGAAGGAAGGGTCCATATCAAGTTGCTATGTGAGAGATGCAGTTTCGTGGACTCCAGAGGGCAATCCAGTTTTAAGGTCTTCAAAGGAAGACCCATGTCAAGGATACTGAATGGGGAGCCACCAGCACCAATTGAGGTCTCCAGCAAGGATTTAAAAAATGTGAGGAGATACCGAGGCGGTTTACCTTCATTGAGGCGAGGCGTAAGCCTCAGGATTTGTATAAAAAACATAGAAAAAAGATATGATACATAATTGTTAAGTACTAATAAGGAAATAATAATGTAAATAACATACTTTTATCATATTTTTTCTCTATCACTACATTAAAAGTGCGAAACTAAACGAGAGATGGCGTTTAAATAAGAAGATAAACATCCATATAATATAGAAGATTAGAAATCATAACAAAAGCACAAGCTAAGCCAACTTCCCAGACCATTGAAAGACTTAAAAGAACTAAAACTCAAAGTCAAATGACCTAAATAGGCCATTTGGAGCCTCTACTTAAGGCAAGTTGCCAATGGGTTAAGGCGATGCCGCTAATAAGTTCCTTGGCAGTGAGCAACCCCAATGAGATGGATGTGGGACCTAGGAGATGCCAGAAGGGGTTGTTCCTTCAGCTAATCGAGAGCCTAGGCAACTGCAGCAACAGTAGCTAAGGCTAGTGCCAGCTATAGCCAAACCTTAAGGGGTTTAGGGTTGATCGTACCGACTTATGAGGACTAATGGAGCCCTCCACAAGCCTTGCAAGTATCGGGCACTGAAAATAAAGGGTAGCAACCAGCCAAAACAATCCGACGACGGCTACTGCACCACCAGTGATGCTCCTCCAACGACGACACTGTTGCACCTGAGGCGACGCCTCAGATTCCCTCAACGCCTCAGACCGCCTCGAGCGCCTCAACCAAAGTGAGACACACGAATCTTGTCAACAGCCCGAGACTACTGCCTCAAGGCTATTTTGGCCCGCCTCTCCTCACTTCGAGGCGTACGCCTATATATCCTCGAGGCACATTTTTTTAAACGATGGTCTCAAAAGGAGAGGCTCTTGTTAGAATCAGCTACAACAATTCGTCCAACAGTTCCAAACCTTGCTGATGTGTCATCATCAGCACACCCACCTACAAACAAGAACTAGTTGAGTTCTGTTGTGTAGAGTGCGATTTCGTTGTTGTACAAGTTGAACATTCCATGCTCCAGCTTGAAGGGGAGCATTAGAGAATGTGTGGTTGATTTAGTACTACAGCGTGAGATGTGGAGTGTTGGAGTGTGTGATGGCTTATAAATAGGCATGTGCCTCCCACTTATTTCTTTGAGAGATTAATATAGATACTCGTCCTATCGGGAGCTTCTCCCGTAGTTTTCTCCCCACCCTTCGTGAATAGGGTTTCTACGTAAGCCTAAACGTTTCTTATTGTTTAGTTTGATATCTTATTATGTTTCCATTGTTTTATATTATTCAACTCCATGCTCTAGATTGAAGGGTCCTTGAAACAACAGTAAGATCACAGTTATTTCTGCTTTCATCTCCTATGCCACCCAATCCAGCAGTTTCAACTTTCAACAATACTCCATGTCCACAGGTTACTTGTAAGTTTGTAACTCATAGTCAATTGTGAACACAGGAAACAAAACAAATGATTTGAAAGAAAACAAGCATGAAAATTTGAAATATGGATGAAATGCCACATCTTTAACCATTTGGGATGATTGCTATAACTATTTGAATTACGCCTGACCACCCTGGCTGGCAAGGTCATGAGCAATTCCTAGAAAGAGATTTGTTCGGTTCTCTTCTATCAAATGGTTGGCCACTTTGTACTCGAGGATGATAGATGATTGTGTAGTGGGAAAGGAAGACATCAAGGTTGGTGCCTAGCCTAGTGTGAGTATAGTGGTAAGTATCTTTTCCATGAACTCTAAATGACCCTTTTGTTCCTAACCAAGTAATTTGTCTATGAGAAGATTTTACATTCCATAAGTCCGTCCTGGTTAATACTACCAGCTTGGGAGGTGACTAAACACATATTAACAAAAACCGTGCAGACATGAAATCCTGAATAACTAGAAGCTCATAGTCCACCAATGAAAATGAAGATCCAACAGATTGGAAATCGTACCGATAAAGGGCATTCTTCAACAGAACCACCGAAAGACTGTGAAGGCAATCTACCATTTTCAACAGCATGAACTCCTTCAGAGTCCCCATAGCACAATTCTGAATCCATATCTGATTTCAAATCAGGTTGTCTCTCTGAGACTGGTTCATTTATAACATATTCTATCAACTGAAGAAGTTTACAGAATATCTAAGGTTAAGCAGTAAAATGATCAAATCACAAGTAAGAGGATAAGAAAAATGGCACTCACTGAAGCACATTCGATATATAGAATACCATGCACGTCAAACCTAACTTTAACTTTAACTTTAGCCTTCCCATCATTGGACACTTGAAAA
Organism: Thalassia testudinum; assembly: GCA_037157565.1. Lineage (NCBI taxonomy): Eukaryota > Viridiplantae > Streptophyta > Magnoliopsida > Alismatales > Hydrocharitaceae > Thalassia > Thalassia testudinum. Next base: position 30,601,772 of record JAZHRO010000047.1, on the reverse strand, counting down.
GGGCCAATCTATGGAAAACAAGATTACCAGTCACATATACACCAAGAGAGAAAGGAAAGAAAATAAAAATAAACCACTTCTACATATATGGATATAAATTCACAAGTGAAGTTTAAGAATCAAGAATCCAAGTTATCCATTAGACTCTCTTAGGATATTGTATCAAGAATTTATGCCATTGATGTACAGAAGTACATTATTTGGGATTACAAATTTACTTGCAAAAAGCATGGTTCTGTGCAGAACATAAAATCTAGGCTTCAGCCAAACGTCTTATCTACTTAATTGGATTGACATCCATGTCATTGCTCCCCGATGCTTGCTGTTAGAAGGAAAAGAATAACTAGCACTATGAAAATGTCCATTGTAGAATTCTCGGTTGCAAGGACATGACATGTGAGCCCACAGATACACAATTCAAGGAAGAAAATGTTAATTACCACATATTTTGCAATACAAATTATCTCTCTGTACAGATTTTAATTAAAAAGGAACTTCAAGAGTAAAACCTACTGCAAATGGAAGAACTCCTTGTTTGACAAAAACCCTCATTATTTTTAGATATTTACACGGATACCCTACAAAGATCCTTTGCTTCGCATGTATGCCTTTCCACTATTTTAACCTCATAATTGAATTCAGGATAGGACTTAATTTTGACTATAGAACAGATCCTAAAGTTGATCTAAGGAACCATATGCAATCAATTTTAAAAATAAAAACAGATAATGAAAAGAATTTCCCTCCCTGTTACTTACTACTCCCATTTCTTGTTTCCAACTCCCCTCCAACCAATTATCAATGACCACCATCAGCTCTGCTCCCTTGCAAGTGGAACTCAAGAGTCTACATGCATTTTACCTCAGAAAGATGAAGCATTTTGAAGGAATCTTTGATGAAGCTCAAGTGGAGGGGCATTTATGTAAAGGCAAACAGCTTTGTAGGGGCATCAATGCAAATATGAGAACTATGAAGTATTTTTATAACATTAGATGCATATCAGAGCATTTTCATAAAAACACCAACAACAAATCCAAAAAGATAGAAGTCTTGAATGGCAAGAAAGACCAAAGAATTGTGGCCTGTGATACATGATAACCCTAGTTCAAACAAGAATTCTACTATTCTTTGCAGCAGTTCAATGTATAGACTCACATCCTTACATAAACTCTCACGGTTTTGGCTGCATGACTCATGCATTACACAGTATATACAATCAAGTACAATACTGAACAAAGTCATAACCAATTGCATATAGCTTTGCAAATTTACATTTTTCATATAATTTAAAACTGTAATCTTTTTTAGGGGTTTTACATATGTACCCGACAAACTGTTGTCCAGCACAAGATATAAGGGATAATAGTCAACCTTAGCACTCATCAAATAAATGTTTAGGTCCACCAACCTTTCACCCTTTGAAACCAATGCATCATAAATACCACAACCTTAATCACTCCATAGGTCATAACAACATCACTTACCTAAAACGTCATGACCCCATTAGCGTATATCTAGGGAAGTAATGAGAAGGAAAGAGAAGGAAGTACATGCAGGTTGGTGATATAGGGGACACAAGTTAGGAAGCCCTAGTTTCTTCAAGGTTTAGGATGGGAAACTCTGCTACATCATCCACCTTGTAAAGTCTTTCCACGTTCCCTTCAACACTTGTCTTAGGGACTCTCATGCACAAGTGTAGCAAAGCGGCAGTGCACTTCATTCAAGGGGCTTGGATGTTGCTCCTTCCATCTTAATTCAACTCAATAAGCCATGAAGAAGTGGACAATCATGCAACTTTTGCTTAAAAGGTAGTTAAGGAGGTCAATGCTCCATGGTTAGTGGAGCACAAAGAACTAAAAGGCTCTCTAAACAAAGTCTTATTGGCAATATTCCCAGGTCCTCAAAACTCCTTTAAGTACTTAGAGGAAGTGATGATCACGCATCCTCTATTCTATCTTTTCTTAAAATGGTAAAGAGTGGTTATCCAAATGATAATCACCTGCTTTATTAAACATCTTCAAAAATCTATAAGGCATATTACAGGAGCATATCCCAAAAAGGAAAAGGGGAGGAAATGTAGCAAACAAAATTTTCAAAGCAAGAGTGTTGTCCCTTGAAGATGAATCCATTTCTCCCTAGCAATATGTCCCACCGTACAGCCAGAGCTTTTGCCTTTTCTTTGTTAGATCTAAAAACAAAAGGGCCAAGTTGCCGTCTTCCATTCAAAAAGTTCAGCTCACTGGAAGTGCCAATCCAATTGAAATTATAGCTGCCCCAAATTCGCTGTGAGAAGTGGCACTAAAAAAATAATTAATGTCCTTCCCCATTCCACAAAGAGGACAGTTGTCATTAATCTTCCTCTTCTCAACGGCCAAGAAAAAAATTTTACTTTTTTTTTGAAAAGTTAAAGGGTGATTATCCGATTGATAATCAGCCAGCTTCTTCATTTAGAAACAAAGAATTAAGTGCATATTACAGATGTTTATCCCAAAAGGAAGCCAAAGAAGAAATGCTACAAATAAAATTTTCCAGATACAGGTGTTCTCCCTTGAAGACTACTCCATTTCAACCTAACCAGATGCTCCAAAGAACAGCCACCACTTTCGTCTTCTCTTTCTTTTTGATCTAGAAGTATGAGGGCCTGGTTGTCACTATCCATATCTGAATGAATTCCAAAAGGCCTGCTCATTGCAATGATCAATCCATGAGAAATTTGATTTGTCCCAAATTTGCCGAGAGAAGATAAACTCAAAAAACAAATGATTAATATCCTCTTGGCCAGAACCACGTAGCAGACAAGAAGTATCCGCATCAAGGACCCACCTGCACCTCCACTTATCATTATTCTACCCCTTCTTAGGAAGTACATTGTGCTGTTGAATTTCCTATGAGTGTTTTGTCTGTTAGTAGGCTATGTAGAGTTTTTTTTTTATGAAAATCATCATTACTTTCATGATAAATAGATAGATGAGATCATTGGTGGAAGTATTGAGAAGAATGGTTCATACTATCTCGACACTCCATCACCATTTGCTGGTGCAGTTTCCATCTCCGCAGACCTACTTCTCTAGCATCATTGCCTAGGTCATCTGTCTATTGGAAAGATGCAACAAATGTCCCTAGATCTGTCTACGAGTGATACTTTTGATTGTGAGGCATGTTAGTTGAGAAAGCATCATCCTAGTTCTTTTCATCATCATACTAACGGGATAACTCCTCTCCTTTTTGTCTTGTACACTGTAATGTTTGGAAACCATCACGTGTTACCAGGAGCCTGTTGGTAATTTGGTACTTTGTGATCTTCATTGATAAGTTCAGTCGGTCCACCTGGGTTTTCCTAATGAAGAATAGGTCTAACATTCTCCAGATTGTGCAGCATTTCTTTGCAAAAGTGCAGACAGGACATTCATCCTGCATATAGATATTTCAAAGTAATAATGCTTTAGAGTTATGCAAACAAACCTACAATCATTCTTTGCAAACAGAGGTACTATTCATCAGACTTCTTACACTTACATCTCAACAAAATAGGATAATAGAGAGGAAGCTCATGCATATACTTGACATTGTTCAAACCTTTCTTGTCTCTATAAAGGTACCCAAGCAATTATGGGGAGATGCAGTTTTGAAGCCGCATATCTTATCAATCAAGTACCTTCTTCCATCCTACACGGTCAGATCCCCTATTAGCTTCTGCATCCAAACTCAGACCACCCCTTTGCCTTACCACAACGAGTGTTTAGGTATATGTGCTTTGTCCATGCTTTTGACTTACAGGATAAATTCTCCCAATGGGCAGCAAAGTGTTTCTTCTTAGGATATTCTTGAACTTAGAAGAGCTACAGGTGCTATGATCCAATGAATAGAAGATACATTGTCACTATTGATGTCACATTCTTTAAGAATGTGACCTACTTCTCTGACAAAGGGTCCAGTATTGATCTGGTTCCTAAAGAGACACAGGTCTATCATTGAGGAGAGATGCCACTCTCCACTACCTATGGCTTCCTATATCCACTCCTAAGGATCATACTACCAAGATATCATCGCCAATATGTCAAGAAGAGGCACATGATGAACCTATTGCTATCAAGAAGTCAAGTAGGACTTGTACTCTACATCTGATATCTCATTATACCTCTACTTCACATCTGGATCACAAACTGCAATAGTTCACGAGTACCCCTGTTAGTATTGTTGTACCATATAACCAGTGATTTAAATGCCAATGACATGCCACCGACAACGCCTCTTTTGAGAAAGGCCCATGCCAACATGGAGTAGGTGTCGAAATGCCGAGATATCGCCGACATGTCGACGATATCGTCGGCATGCCAACGAAATCGACGCCGATGTCAAGGTTGCTGCTAGTTCGTTATTGGCATTTTTGTCAGCATGCCCACGAAATGCACATTTAGAATTTCATCGACACGACGTCGAAATCAGCATTTCAAACCTTGCATATGACTATGTTGAGGCATCTTAGGACCCTCGCTAAAAAGTTGTTATGGATGAAGAAATGAAAGCGTAGATCTCTCGAGACACATGGAAGTGAATGTTGTGTCCTAATGCTGCTCTGGTGGACTACAACTGGGTGTACACAATAAAGATCTAGTAGATGACGTTGTTGACAAATTCAAGACAAAACTGGTGGCCAAAGGCTTTACTCAAACCTATGCTACTAACTATTTTGAGACCTTCTTACCAGCATGTGTTTCATCTATATGAGTTATCTTATCTGTTGTAGTAAATAAGGAGTGGCCTTTATATCAGTTGGATATAAAGAATGCTTTCCTATATAAAGATCTTACCAAGGAAGTATATATGCGCCAATCTCCTGGGTATGAGACTAAGAGGGAGTGTAGCTACAGATTGAGAAAGGTTATTGATGGCCTTAAGTAGAGTCCCAAGGCCTAGTTCAAGAGGTTAAGCTCTGGAGTATTGAAGATTGGGTTCAACCGATCTTTTTGAGATCATTCAATTTTTACGAGATAAAGCGCAGATGGGATTGTTGTCTTAGCTGTCTATGTTGATGATATGATAATATCATGGATGTTAGTGATGGCTCTTGTCAAAAAAGGAACCAAGTTATCTCTTAAGATAAATAAAATAAAATAACCAAGTTATATTATGACATACAATAACCAAGTTATGTTGAAAACTAGATTTTAGTATATTTTACAAACCTATGCCTGAGAATCCCCAAAAGAGTAGAATGTAGGATTCTATAGATAATCAAGAAGTATCCAACAAATGATCCTTTTTTTTAAAAAAAGATGATCCAATTTTATTAAAAGAGGTTTTTATATAAATGCCCCGTAATCTTTCAAAACTACTCCATAACCCTATCATTTCCATCTTTAAGTAGGTACCCCCAAAAATATCTTTTACACATTGTACCCCTTAGTCAACCAATCCGTTAACTTTAATGAATCTGGATTAAAACATGTATATTTTTTACAACAAGACCCATGCTATTTTTTTATTTGCTTTCTTGGTTTTTCTTATTTCTTTCCTTTCTTCTTCACCCTCCTCCAACCCACTACTTCCTCTTCCCTTCTTCCACCTTCAACTACATTCTCCTCAATCCGTACCCTCCACTCCATAAAGAGGATGTTTCCATAAACCTCAAGCACGGATTTCCTCCTCCCTCTCAACCTCCCTCCTCACCTCCTTGACCTCCTTTTCCATCTACACATAGAAATAGAGTGGTGTTGACCTGGAAAAACTGAATTTATGTTGTCAATGAGGCTCCGATGCCATCGTGGGAAAGTGTGATGGAGTACCAAGTGGCATCCTTACAAACTCTCTAGAAGGCATTAGCATTGGTAGGGATAGGGATATTAGTGCAGTAGAGCTGAACCCCAACAAGCCAGATGGAGTCCATGCAATAAGGGGATTTAATCCCCTCAAAGTAGGCAAAGATCTGGAGGGAGGCGCAGGTCCAAAGGAGGTCCCAAGAGGCATGGAGGACATGGATGGAGGAGGAAGGAGGTTGAAGAGGGATGAGAGAGGGAGCCAAAGGAGGTGGGTTGGTAGAGGAATAAGAAAGAAAAAAAATAAGAATTAAGAAATCAAATAAAAAATTTGTGGGGGTCTCTTTAGAAAAGAAAATATATCCATATTTTAATCCAAATCCGTTAAAGTTAACAGATTGGTTGACAGAGGGATACAACGTGTACACTACCCAATGCTTTTGAGGGTGCCTAACATAAATATGGAAAAGATAGGGGTATGGGTATAATTTTGAAAGATTATTGCGGCTTTTATGCAAACCTCCTATTAAAAAAACTAGGGCTACTTAAAATGCATCCTCATATGAGCAGTATTTTTGTTTTTTGAAAAGTAAAAGGGATGCAGTTCAGGAATCAACCGCCCTCACTTCATTAATAAAAGCTAGCTGCTACACCAGGATACATGCAAAGTCACCCAACACAATGCCAATGAACAAGACACAATGCATTACATAAGGAGTAAAGCCCTTAAATAACACCACATTCCTTTCAAGCCAGATGGATCAAAGGATAGCAAGAACGTGTGCACGATTCACCTTTGATCTAAAGATAACCTACGTGAACTGATGAGGCTCCCCCATCTTCTAGGACTCCCAAAATGATGTAAATGAAGAAAAGTCCACCCAAGAAATATTGTATGAAGCCCAAACATTTTGTGCAAAATGACAGCCAAAGAAAATGTGTTTAACAGAATCTTCACCCATACAGCAAAAGCAGAAAGAAGTACCACCTTTCACCCATCTTGAGCGATAAACCTTGGTAAGGAGCCTCTCTCTATGAAGAGGCTATGTAAAAACCTTGATCTTTGGTGGGCACAATACTCGCCACAGAAGTATGACATCACGAACAAGATCAGTATCCTGTTGAAAATGCACACCACGCATCCTAGAATAGGCTATTTTAACTGAAAAAGGAGAGCCATCCCATTCCCAATGGTCCACACCCTTGTGTGGATATTACCCAATTTAATAGATTCGGCATTTACATGAAGTCCTGTAGCCTTGCTTCAGAAAGTTGGGCTGTAAAAATTAGTGTCCAAGCCCCATTTGAACACCAGTCACACATAGTAACTTCTCTATTTGCTGGCAAGGCAATTAAGTGAGAAAAATGCTCCGATAGACAGCCCAACCACTCCGGTTGTCCAGCCAAAACATGAAATTGGCTCCAACACCAACAATTTAGCCCATAAAACTTGCCACCTTAGAGCAAAAATGCAGCCACACCCTTCCAAAAAGAAGAAGATACATGTCGACTTAAACTTCTCCTTTCCTGACCTAAAAAAGTACCATAGCAACCAAGGATAATCCTTTTTCAAACATAGTCTTCTTCCCCCATCAAAATAACCATCCATTTAGAAAAAAGAGCAACATTCATCTCTCAGAGATCAAGAACCCCCAAACCACATTCATGGATAGGTTCCAAAATTCTTCCAAAAAAAGCCTCTCGTCAACCCAATCAATCCTGAAGCTACGTAGAGGGCATCTTGAAAACGGATAAAAATAAAGTGGAAGAAAATATAGAACCAATTTAAGGAGCACAAGCCATCCGCCCTCCAGATAGGATCTTGGCAGCCCAACCAGCTGGGCATGCCTCTATTCTCACAACCACTGCAGACAAGTCACGGCTAGAAAGAGGCATATCATGAAATGGTAAACCAAGATGTATAACCAAGATGAAGGCCCCAGGCATATGTAGTAGTTGGCCAACGTCATGAATCTTCAACTCCAACATTCCAAGGTGAATGAAAATAGATTTGTCAAAGTTTACATATAGCCCTAAAGCCACACCAAAGAATTCAATCAACCAAGCCAAATGTCTGTTGGAACTAAGCTCCGCTTATGTTTTGGTGTTTACAAAACAAACCTACATAATTATTTTTGCATAAGATAACATGTATGCAAGTTAGCAAGGTATTATGGAGACCAAGCAAGCTCAAGGGAAAGCAAGATGATGAAGGTGGAAGCAAGAAAACTCAAGAATAAAGTTAAACATATTTGAGATCAAGCTCAAGACCTTCCTTAGATTAAGATTTTCCACCAAAGAGTCCTTAAAATAGCCTAATAATGTCCTAAAACACCCTAAAAAAGACTAAGAAAAAAGAGTTTAAAGATGACTTAAAATCAATTTTATAAGTTATATATATGAAACATTGTGTATAGGTACAAAATCTTTACACAAGTACATATGGTACATATATACCAGTACAAACATGCCACAGTCTAAAAGTTATATACGGATACACATGGATCTATACTAATACAAGAGGGTTTCAACTTTAAGTAAATTTTTTGACAAGGCCCAAACTATACGTGCCTTGTACTGGTACAGATGAATCTATATCGTACATGTGACCATTTGGGAAGATCTAGTTTCCTAATATGGATTAATTTGAAATTGATTTGTTCCTAATTTATTTTTAATGGCTAGTATTCAAACCTAAACCTATAGAAACCTATAAATAAGACCTTTTACCACCTTTCTAATACACAAAAACAATATACTATCATATACACTCAAAGATCAAGGCTTTACTCATTCAATCATTCACTTTCTCTTTCAAACCAAGCCTCAACTCCACCCAAGCTGAATTGTTCATAAGCATCTCTTAAAGGCATAAGGATATTGTAAGAATATTTCAATTTGTTTCATATTATGTTAATCATTGTATTTTTTATTTTCTTATTTGTATTTAGGTGAAACAACCCAATAATCATCTGAAAGTTATATTGGGTTATCGTGACCAGGTCTTCACCTTGGATTTTGTATTGAGTTGAGATACCTATTAACTAACTCATACTAATGGATTTGATCAATGCAAACCAATCAGGAAAATCCTACGCTTGGAAGCTTAAATAGTGATTTTTACCCAACGAATTATAAATCATTGTGTACTTTGTACGATTGGTTTTATTTCTTTGTCTTTACATCACATGTGATACTTTTACACTTGATCTTCCCATTGTGGCCAAGTAAGAGTCGTACGGGGCTTCTAACAATGCCTTGCCTTAATAATCGATCCATTGATGAAGATAGTATTGTCAACATACTATTGCGAGGGAACCACAGTGTCACCATTTGCTCCCACACAAAAGCCTTTGATGTAGCTCTTAGAACACCCAACAAAAGTTAAGGCCACCAAACCATCAACAGCAAGAACAAAGAATAGGAGAGCTAAAAGGCATCCATGTCGAATCCCCCAATGTTGTCGATGGGAAAGGCGACACCAAGGTGACAAGCCTTGTAATCACATGAGATGAGAGATAACAAAAAGGCAACAGCCCGATTGAATTGAGGTGCCCATTTTTTATTTTTAAAAAAATATATATATGCCTTAGTAACTCATAATAATAACATCAACTTTCAAAAAACATGTCTAATAATAATATTTAAGTGAAGAAAAAAAAAGAATTACATTCCAAAGAATCATTTTGCATAATTTCAAATGATAAAGCAAATGAAAATCCGTAGAAAAAAATATTACTATAAAAGTAACTCCTTTCAAAACAATTACTATAAAAGTAACTTGTATAAATAAATAGCACTGACATACATGCTTAAATCTTTTTTCGATAAATAGAATCATTTTAATAAGATATAAACCAATATATTATTCGAATTTCAAGGCAGTAATTATACTTAAATAATATAACGTTAACCAATATATATAAACTTAATAGCACTAAAAGAAGAAACATTGGGTTGAGCAGCGATGGGGAGCACTTGGTGAAGAAGATGGCTTGGCAATGACAGTAGGCACCAACTTCCAATGGGACAAGCAAAGTAGAGTTGGTGGAGTAATGACCCAAGCCTAAACCCGAATCTAATTAAGAAAAACTGGACTTGACAACTTGTTGAATTTTTTTTTTTTTTTAAAGTGAGAGAGTTGTTATCCAAGTGATAACCACCAATGTTCACTTCATTCCACCAAAAAGGATTGCATCAAAAATTACATGTTAGACCTCCAAAACTCCACCTGGGACTTAATGGAAGAAAAAAAAAATTTCAACATAGGATCTCTCCCCCCTAAAAAGTACCCCACTCCTACCCAGCCACACACCTCATAAGACAGCCAAAATCTTATCTCGATCCTTCTTGAATCTAAAAGAGATCTGCCCCTCTCGAGCATTCCCCCTACGGAAAGAAGACCAAAAGCTAGCCATGTCCCGATGGACAATCCAGTCGATCCCCATCCTCTGCCACACCTGCACCACAAACAGACACTGGAAGAAGAGGTGCTAAATGTCCTCCGCTCCTCCACAAAGGGGACAGCTCACGTCATCCATCTGGACCCACCTCACTCTCCACCTTTTCGTCATAATCCTCCCCCTCCTCATCAACCACGTGAAAATCTTCACCTTCAGTGGGCACTCCACCTCTCAGAGAAGTCTGCAATCTCTCAGGAAATCAACGTCCAGGTTGGTCTCGCCACTACTCAATCTGCGGAAGACCTTCGCCACTGAAAAATCTCCCTCGTCCCAAGAGTATGAGTCACCACCCTCCTCTAGCTCCCATCCTTCCAGCTCCTCCTACAACCACTGGAAATCCTCACACCTCTGGTCAGAGAGGCCCCCCGAAAGACTGGACACCAAGCCCCGATCCAGCAATCTCCCACCGAGGCCGATGGGTCTACCACACCTCCAAAGAGACGAGTATATCTGGCACTGAGAGATAACCCAACCCCCTGCCAGTCATCCAGCCAGAACCGAAAAACATCTCCCTCACCCAGCGTAGGGGAAAAGAATGTCCGCACCTTCCTTGCCACCACTACCAGCCCCCTAAGAAAAAAAGAGGCCCCTGAAGGAGGAGACTCCAAAGGCCCCCAAGATATAAAGGACCCGTAGCAACTCTACATGACGTAACTAAACAACCCCTGTTCACAGCCTACAAGTCTGGCAATCCACTTCGTAAAGGGGCTAACATTCACCTTGTCCACCTCCCTAACCCCTAAGCCCCTGCACCAGCCTACAGACCTCCTCCCAGGCCACCAGCCTCGCCCCTCTTCCTACCACCCCCATATTAGACCAGAAAAAGTCTCTTATCAACCCGAGGATTTTCTTCTCAACCTGTCTCAGTATCCTAAAAACAGAGAGGAAATATGATGGTATGGATGCCAGAACAACCTTCACCAGGATTAAGTCTCCTACCTCTAGACAACAGTCTAGATAACCACCCTGCCAATCTTTTTTCCATTCTCTCCAGCAAAGGAAGCCAAGCTTGCAGTCTAAGCCTCCTAAGGAAGGCCCAGATACACCAGCGGTAAAGACCCCACATCTGTCCCACGTGCACCACCCATCGTCTCCACCTCTTCAGCTACCATGTTTATCGGGACATGTTGATTTCCGATAATTAATCTGCAACCCTATGCAACACCAAAAAGCTCCAGAATGATTCTCATCCTCCTAGCCTCCCGACCCGCTCCTTCAACCAAAAACAAGATATCATCACCATACTGCAGGATCGTTGTTTGCTCATTCTCTCCAACCCAGAAACCTCTAACCAGACCCCTATCACATGCCTTGCGAGTTGCCCTTGCCAAGGCTTTCGCCGCCAGCACAAACAACAAAGGTGCTAGAGGGCACCCCTGTCTAACCCCTCTCCTAGGTTGTACCCAACCTTCCATTGGATTACCATTAATTAAGACTGAGAAAGAAGTCGTCACACACCTCTTTATCCAACCGATCCACATTGTGGGAATGCCTCTCCTCAGTAAGGACGCCCACAGGAAATCCCACTGTACTGAGTCATATGCCTTACTGAAATTTACCTTCCACAGAAACGCCTATTTCTTCTCCCTCTTCCAAGCAACCAATGCCTCCATAGCAACAACAAACCCGTCCAAGATTCCCCTTCCCGGCACGAAGCTCGTCTGCACAGGGGAGATTAAATCTCCAAGAAGATCTCTGAGCCTGTTCACCAGGACCGTGGCAACAATAAGGTAGACAGCATTTGAAATCGCAATCGGACAGAAATCCTAAATCTCTTCTGCACCTTCCTTGTTAAGCAATAAAAACATATAAAATCTGTTCAGCTTATCAAACCCCATATTCCCTACTGCGAACTCCTCCATCATCTACATCACGTCTGTCCCCACCAAGGACCAGAATTCCCTAAAGAAAAGGATTGGGAAACTGTCTGGTCCAAGGCATCCCTCCATATTCAACCCCTAAATTGCCCGCCCCACCTCATCCTCCGAGGAGCTGGTCGTAAGGCTCTCCGCCTGGGCATCAGTAACACATCGTACATCCTCCCCCCTCCACTGCCAACAACCTCTACCGCGTCTACCTGTGAACTCTCTGAAGTAGTCTGCTGCAGTTCTACCCACCTCCTCCCTACCTGAGAAAGCCTCCACATGGATCAGCGGCCTCTCTATCCAGTTCCTCCACGTCCTAGCAGATGCCATTTGGTGAAGAAACTGGTATTAGAATCACCCTCCTTCAGCCACTTCTATCTCGATCTCGTCTTCCATTCCACCTCTGCTTTCCTGCCCTTCTCCTGCACCACTCGCGTCATCTTCAACCTGACCCTCCTATCCTCAACCGAGATAGGGGCCTGGTCCTCCTGTCTATGTATCTTGGTAATCACAGTCAGAGCCTCTTCCTTTCCACTCCCCCTAGCTGCTCGAATTTCCTTCTTATACGCCTTCAGATGGTCCCGCAACATAGACAATTTCCTTGCTAGACGAAGCGTAGCTGACCCCTCCACCACAAAAGAGCTCCATCTCTCCTCCACCATACCCCAGAATCCCTCCTCCAGCAACCAAGATCTGTCAAATTTGAAGTAGGTGCCATAGTGCTCCCCCTCATTAGTTCGCCTCATCAGGAGTGTATGATCTGAGAACAGTCTCTCCAAAGGGGACACCTCCGCCACGAGGAAGGCCTCTGTCATCTCCGTGTTGGAGAGAAATCTATCAATCCTGGACATCTAACCGCAGTTGTTCCTCCATGTGAATGTACAGGACATCGAGCACAAATCTATAAGGCCATGCGCGGCAACAAGCTCTACAAACTCATCAGATCCAGGATCCTGCCTCCCACACTTCCCCCCCCCCGGTCTATCCTCCAATTGCAAGGTAATGTTAAAATCTCCTCCAATCAACCAGGGACTTCCATGACATTTCGTAGCTACCAACGTGAGTTCCTCCCACATCACCTCTCTTACCTGAGCATATGACGGACCGTAAACCCTCGTGATCACCATGTTGGCACCTCCTAGCTTCCATATCAACTTCGCTGAGATGACATGTTCACCCTCAAAGCAATCTTCCAAGGCGAAGACATCTTCCTGCCACCCCAGTATCTGTCCTCCAAAGCGGCCAGCTGCTCCAACATAACAAAAACCCTCCATCCATGAGCCTTCGATTTCCCTCCAAGTTCTAGCATCACAATCGGAAAGCTTCGACTCCTGCAACAGCACAGCATTCGCTTTCCACAAGTGAATATAGTGCCCCAACATCACCCTCCTCGATGGGTCATTGAGACCCCGCACGTTCCACGTAACGACACCATTCATATGGGATAGGTGGATGCCTCCCTCATCACCAGACGGAAGCCACATGCTTCCGTAGTCCGACGTACTTCATCATCATCATGATCCAGAGCCATTGTCACCGAGGGCTGTGGCGCTTTGCCATGGCCATCCATTATCACCCTCTCATCCCGGCTTGATCCTCGATACCTCAATTTCCATTTATAATGGAAAGCTCCTCCCCGGCAACCACTCACCACACGCGGTCTCCACCCAAACAAGCGGATCGTCGTGCGGTCACTTGCTACCAAGTAGAGGTCCTCGACCTGCTATCGCGGCGACACTCCATCAGGACAACATCAGTGCCACCACCGCCATTCCCAAGCCCTCAGTCCCCATCTCCTCCGCCGAGGGGTGACCGATGGAACCTTCCCTCTCTTTCGCACCCAGCAAGGTCAGAAGCCGAACTTCTCCAGCATCAACAACCCCCACCTTGTCGGGGAAGATCGACGCAACATCCTCAAGTGGTGCCACTTACGAAGTCAATGGAGGGCCCAAGCCCCAATCCTTCAAAATGATCTTCATCAAAATCAGGTCACGGATCTCAACGCTGCGCGAAGCATTGCCTCCACCATTCGAATCCAAGGGGGATCCAACCCGAGTGCCCGACACTTCATAAATGGGAATCGTTGCGTCTTCCAGCTGTAAACCCTCATCACCGCACACAGCGGGCGCCACCTCCCGCTCCTTCGACCATGCTGCAATCAGCATCTCCTCGCCTTCCAAATGTAGCATCTCCTCTGAGGCAACCGCAACGGCCGCATTCAATGGCTGCTGCTCCACGATCAGTGGGATTGACTCCACATCAGTGCTTAGACGCTTGGGCTCCCAACCTTCAGGAAAAACCCTAGCTCAGGGAGGCGGTGGCGCCACCGCCGCGCCGCCTGAGCTCGCCACCCCTCTGGCCACCTCTGCATATAAGGCCTTCCTTCTGTAGGTCCTCTTCCAAGTGCAAGAAACCACCGACGAGTGTCCCCCATGGCGAAGGAGCACCTTCTCCATCACCGACGCCCCCACCTTCAACACCACCACCGCCTCAAGCTGCCCATCCGATAGACCAATTCCCTCACACCAACGGAGGCGCACGAATGGAGGCACCACCGCCTCGAGGACCTCCACCGTTCGAAGACACCAAGGTATCCCCTCGACCACCAATCCCGCCAACAACCTCTCCAACGACCGTTCTCTCCGCGCTCCATCGTGGACGCAAGTCCTCCGCCATGTCACTGTTCCAGACTTCAATCGGGAGACCGTGAAACAGAACTCCTCCATCTTCGTCAGGGAAAGCCCCACCACAAGGATCCCCCTATCTCCCGAAGGAAAGACCTTCACACCAGTCCCTATTGAACCATCACTAAGGGCCTCCACTACCTCAGAAATCCACAACTATCCCGAAGCCAGCTTACCCACAAAACCTCCAACGACAAGGCTACGGAGGGCAACTGCATTCGCCAACCAAGGAGCCTCCACCTTAGCCAAGGGCACCACCACCAACGGTGGTGGTGGACGCCCCGCATCCGAACCATGTGCATCGCTCCGCCACCCAACTCCACCACACCGAGCACGCCGATGCCCAAGGCCCCAACCGCCCCAATAGCGCAAGGGCTCCCAGCAGTCTCTTGCCCAGTGGCCATCCCCCAGACATTTAAAGCAACGATCAGCACCATATGGAACTCATAACCCAACCAACCACCCAAAATGCTTAAACCTAAGTTGTTATGTAGTAATCACCGCTCCTTATCCCACCACTCATTTTCATGAATTTCTGATGTAGGACTATTTTTTTTTGCGTGTTACAACCACCCCCACTTGAAATACTAACATTCTCGTCAGGGTTCAATACTTCCAGTAGTGGCGACTCCACCGCATGGCACACTCTTTGCCTGTCCTAAGGGCAACCCTTTCCTCCTACTAGAGGGAGTTGCCATTTGTAATGACTCGAACCTAGACCCAAGTCTAATTGAGAAAAATTACCCTTGACAACTTGTTGGGTATGGACCCCATAACCCAACCAACCATCCAAAATGCTTAAACCTAAGTTGTTTAGTAATTCCCAATCCTTATATCCCACCACTCATTTTCATGAGTTTCCAATGTGGGACTATTTTTTTGGAGTGTTACAGGTGGAGAAGAGCAAAGTTGGCAGCAATGAAGACAACTCGGGGCAATGGAGACTCAAGGCAAAGCTTCTCCAAGTCTACAGCAAGGAAGTTCATTTGTTGGTACTTTTTTTTTGTTTGATAGCACCCACTTTTAAACAAAAACAAAAAACCCTAATCCTAATTTCCTAATCGAACATAAGGAATCAAGAAAATCAATTCCCGAGGGGTTGAGGACTCCATTGGAATCTTAACCGAGCATAGGGAACGAATTGGAGTGATGATTCCTGATAGGTCGAATCCTATTTAGGCATGAAATCAGGGTTGTGAAGAAGGCGAAGGAGCAATCAGGCGATGGATGCGCGCTTGAGGCGACAAGGCGCACCACCTAAGGAAAGGGCATCACCTGTGACCCATCGAAGGTGAGGAGCTCCAATCTCGCCTTGCCTTATCACCTCATCACCTGGGGCACTCACCTCAAAACAACTGGAATCCCCCTTTGTGGATGCCACTGATCCACTTGAAGGATTACCATTAACCAAGACCAAGAAAGACATTCTTGTAATACAATGCTTCATCCATGCAATCCAACATTGCAAAAAACCTCATCGCACCAAAGAAGACGAGAGGAAAGACGGATCAATGGAGTCATATGCCTTAGAAATCAATTGTTGAGTTATTTTTGTATGTCATTTTTAGTGTTATATATTAAGGGGCGTTCTTGTAACTCCACCCTTTGGTTGTCTCCCTATATAAAGGCACCTAGGGTTTTCTAATAAAGACTTACAACATTTCAACCTAACATGATATCAGAGCAACGATCCTAGACCGGTGGTCTGGTATCCCACCAACCATAGGCCATCCCACACCCCCACCAAAACCCTAGCCCCCTTCTCCTTGGCGTAGCCACCCTTACCGATGTGTCACCACCGTCAGGCCACCTCCAGCAGCCTCCCCTTCCTCCCAAGTGCCCCCATCGATGCCTCCTCTCCCTATCATGCTACATTTAGCGATTGGCGATCAACCTCGCGCGCTAGAGCGATGTCAGTAGGGCTTGAGCGACTTCTGTGCTGCCTCCTCAAATGCTGCCCCATCCCAATGGGGTCCCTCAAGGCCATCACCTTCTCTCTCTCTCTTGCTGAAGCGTCAAAGCAGGGCCTCAAGTGGCACCTACACTGCCTCTTGAGTGTCGCCTTGGCTCTCTAGAAACCTCCACCAGTCGCCTCTCCCACTGCAACACCACCTCAGGGCTAGAGAAGCTCCTGCAGGCACCGTCATGGCCCTGAGCTGCCGCCTCACGCACCGTCGTGGCCCTCAGCCGCCACCTCAAGCACAACCGTGGCCCTCAGCCACCACCTCTCTTACTGTAGATCACCCCGTTGGCCTCAAAACCCATTAATCTTGCTGTTGCTACATCTCAAGACCTTGATTGAAGTGATTTCAAATCTATGCTGGGTTTCTAAGTGTAGCATACTTGAGTTATTTTTGTTGTATCCCACTTATCGAGCGTTATGAAAGACGAGGGCTCTAGTGACTCAGTGGGAAGGATCTCTATCCCAAGCGCATCTTCTTTTATGTAGGGAATCTTTATTAAATTGGATGGTACCAACTTCCTCCTATGGTCTACATCATTTTCCCGATTTGTGGGTTCGCATCGGAAGAAATATGTCCTGACACAAGACGAACCTGCTATCAAGTTTATTGACTAGGAGACAGATAATGATTGAGTGGCCATGTGCATGTTGAACAGTATGGAGTCTATAGCGAAGCAGGTTATGTCCTATGCGTCTGCAAAGAAGATGTGGGAGCTTCTTCATGAGATAGATTCTCATAAGAGCAACATCAGTCGTCTCTACAAGATGATTAAGCTACATTCCTTTCGGAAGGGAACTATGTCCCTTGATGAATATTATGGCTCTATGAAGAACCTCTAGAATGAGCAGGATACTTATCAATCTCCACAGATATCACTGTTATTGCAAAGCAACGCAAGGCCTTTCACTCTATTCAGTTGCTTACAAGTCTTGATCCTGAGTTCAAGTCTATTAAAGATCAACTTATGACTCTTGAAAAGATCCTACACCTGTACAGATCTATGCTCACCTATCCAGACTTGAGATATCTGACCATATCCCAATTTTTAATTCCTCTACCATGGCAACGACTGACCGTGGTAAAGGAATCTCAGAAGGCAGAGAGAGAGGACAAGGAGCGAGAGCAGGAGGTCGTTGTAGAGGACGTGGTTTGTTCTATGACCATTGTCACAAGACAAATCATATTGTTGACAGATGTTGGATAAAGCACGAGAAGATCACTGCTTTGATCTTCTCATCGCCACTGGGTGTTGATCTCGACCGAGTCCTCTCCAACGGTCTCCAAATTGCCACTCTTCAATCACCACTCGTCACCGCTGCAAGTAACTGAAATCACTTATCACTCTTTTATTTCATTTCAAAGTGTTCTTCCATCGTTTTCAAGTGTGCCTCTTGTTTTAGTTTTTCTTTTTTGATTTCCATCATTCATACTGAACGCTTTTTTGTTTCACCTTTTTTGAGTTCTTTCACCGTCAGTTTCCATCGCATAAGCATGTAATAATACTACGTCACTGTTATCATGTTACTGTTAAATGCTATGCTACATGTTAAAGTTACATGTCACTCCTTCCTTTTTTTTCTTTATTTTTATTGAAAAAACATTTTTTCTGTTTAGATAATGTTACTGTGTTAAAGCTCTATATATACTAAAATGGCCATGTAAGATAATATTATATGTTATATTATATTCCCTAGTTGCAAGGAATTGACCTTCCTGCGGCATATAAAATAAGCTAAGCTACTGATATTGTTATTATTGTTACTATATTATATTATATAATTGAAATAGGCTGCCGTTATGATTTTTTTTTCTTACTAGGATTTCATTCAATCATAAAAAAAGGAATAGATTTCCAGGAAGGATAGACATCTTCCAAATCAAATAACTGTCCTCCCAAACCAAAGGCGTTGGCCCCAACTCCAAAGTCAACCTCCTATACGCTCTAACCACAAAAATGTTCCATCCTTCCATGTAAACCCATCCACTAGGTCCTCACCAATAGTTGTACCATAAAGTAATCCCAATAGCCCTTGCAACTCCTCCATGGAAACATCAGTCAAATCAGGCTACAAAATAGGAGACCCAGAACAGGAAACATTATCCCAAACATAAGAAGCAAGAGAATCACTATTCTAGGCCAAACCAAAAAAACATGGAAACAAAAACTCTGAAAGACCCCTCTCCATCCAATTATCCTTCCAAAAATGGAAAGAACACCCTCTACCACAAAGTTCTAAATGTCGATTTCAATATCGTTTCGATAAATTTCCAAATACACATTTCGAAGGCACACCAAGGGCATGACGTGGAAACACCCGTATTTCAACGGCAAATTTTGATGATTTTGATGTCCTAAAATAGTCCATTTCGGAGGCATGCCAACATACACCAACAAAAATGGCATCTCATCTTTTTCCCCCTCCTCCCCTCATCTCATCTCCTTCCCTACTATAACTTGCCCTTTTACTCCACCACTAACAAACCCTCCATCTTGAACCTTCTCCCCTCTCCTCTATGTAACCCAATAGAGATCTACCACCTCTCCTCCCTCTTCCATGTGAGGCGCAAACCATAGTGCCACCACCATGGAAGTAACCAAACCTGCCACCCTGGCCACTACAGCAGCAGGCAACAGCTACACCTACATGCAGGAGTATAGTAGCTAACAAGCAGTAGCATGCCCCGAAATGGTTGTGTCGATCGACATATCATCGAAATAGTCAACATGGTCGAAATTGTAAACATACCACCAACACCCCTGTATTTCAATACCCCTTCCATATCGATATGGTCCTCTGCCTAAAACCCCCCATTTCGTTGGGTCGACAATATCTTGAACAATGCTATTACAATGATTAGGATTGTATTGAATTCAAATAATTATATTAGAAAAACTTGATAAACACTTAAACATTAATCCTATCAAAAAAAAAAAAAAACATTGAATCATATGATCTAATAATCTAATTCTATAAAATATGTAGATCAAACAATCATAAAACTAGTTAATCTACCATAAACTCATGGATCTGCAAATGTAAATGTTAAAACCCAAAACATGATCCAAATCTAATGATTGTAACTTAAATCGAGCTTAGAAAATAAGAAACAAATAATATTTAACTTCGGAGATGCTAAATTATCTTAAAGATTTAAGAAATTAAAAGAGACACTTGCAAGAGTTCTTATCACTTTAACAAGCATGTGACAACAGTAATGGGAAAAAATAAGTTATTGAGTTACTTATGTCAACCTTAACATATGGTAATAGCCTAAAAATCATACCTGATATCATCCATTTTGTCGATATCATCAACACATGGCTTTGATATTTAGCAAAGTATCGATGACACTCTTGCATTTCGACGTTACATGTATGCCAATATGGCCTCACATTAGAAAAAGACTATTTTCACCGGCATGTGGTAAACATTTTAGAACACTGCTCTACCAAGCCTTAGGCCGAAGAGGCCAGAAGAGATACCACGAGAAAGAAAAGCCTCCACGGATCACCAAAGGGTTGAAGGTCGCATCGTGCGAGATCGCTTATGCACCACATCAATGGGGGACCCGTAAGAGTCCTTCAGCAACCTATCCAAAAGGCCATCACTGCCAGCTAAGAACCGTACCACCAACTTCATAAGCAACGAAGCATTGAAATCATCTAGCAACCTAATCCCCAAACCACCCTTCTTCCTTGAACAACACACCTCTCTCCATGGAATCAGCTATAGAAACCAACCTTGATGATCAAGTTCCTTCCAAAAAAACCTCTTGCAAACCAATTCCATCTTCGACATGATCTTCTTTAGAGGTCTGAACATAAACATAGAAAACTGAAACCGTAGAAAGAACTACTTTAACCAAAACAAGCCTACCTCCTCAAGATACAAGTTTCCCACTCCACCCATTCATCCTCCTGGCTTGCCCCTCCTTGACAAGACTCCAATCTGCAGCCATAAAACTAGGGCTGTTCAAAAAACCCGCTAATCTTGGGTACCCGACCCGACCCATCATTTTTGACCCTATTATTTATAAAATATGGGTCAGGGGCCCATTAAATGACCCGTTACTTCTCGGGTCTCCGTTTGGGTACCCGTCAAAACATCCACAGGTACCCATTAACTGACCCATCATACGTCCATGATCCATCCATATTGCCAATCCCGTGACCCAACTAAGCCAACTTACGACCCCCCTTTCCTCAGTTCTCACTATGCTCACAACTCAATCCCAACCCATTGGCCATTACAACCCTTATCCCTTCAGGCGGATCGAGGAGAGAGGCCTGCTAGCGGGAGGCGAGGGTCGGGAGGTGGAGGTCACGTCATAGTCGACGTCAACGGGGGCAACATCGAGGCTCCCCAGGCCAACGGATCTAGACTCGATCCAGCTTGCAAGGTCGCAGACATGGTCGAGCTCGGAGGCGAGGAGGAGCTTGAGGTCACGGAACTTGGATCGAGAGTAGGCGAAGATGTAGACTGTGACGTAGCCACCGGAGAGGGTCTCGTCACGATGGCTTCAGTACTTCGGTGTCTCCTTCCCTCCCTCGATCCTTCGACGCGGCAAACCCCCTCCTCGCCATCCTCAGTCACACATGCCTTCTCGACAGCGCGTAATGCCCGTGCGTCGTTTCCCATCGTCACTAGTGCGTACATAGCCCGATAGCCGTGCGCATTCCCCCTGATCCCATCTTGAAGACATTGTGCATGCTTAAAGTTCCCTTTTTCTTTTAAAGAAAGAAATGACTACTACTATTAATAGTAGTCGTCAAGATTTATTGATATGAGATCTATTTTTATTTTTATTTTTATTTTTATCTTTTTTTATTTATTTTATTATTTTTATCTTTTATTTATTTTTTTTATTTTTATCTTTTTTATTTTTTACTTTTTAAAATTTTAAATTTAATTTTATTTAATAACATTTTTCTTGTTAAATTTATATTTTATATAAATTTATTTTTTAATAGATATTTTTATATATTTATAAAAGTATTTTATCATTTTAATGAATATTGTCATATATATTTTTATTTTTTTATAATTTTCTTTAAATTATATTTCATGTCTTTACATTTTTATATTTTAGCTAAATTAGTCAATCAAGTACCCATCAGGTACACATGACCGAGTTTAACACTATTGGATACCATATCTATTAGATTTCTATTTGAATGGATCGATTCGGGTCATGACTCACTTGAGATTAGGTCGGTTCGAGTCATGACTCACTTAAGATTGGGTCGAGTCGGGTCGGGTCAAGTAGAGATGGGGCGGATACCCGACCCACGAACACCCCTACATGAACGCTTCCTTCTCATAGGCAAACCCGAATACACAAGGTGCATAGCCGATGTATCAAGTATCCCAAAGATGCTCTTCCCCACATTCCTATCCAGATGAAAACGAATAAAAGCTAACTTCCATTAATGATAAGACCTGTGGCTGTAATATCCCTAAATATTCTAACCAAATAAGCAACATGCGCTACCTGAAGGATGCCCCCTAGACAAAAAATATTATATCATCTGCATACTGCAAAAGAGAGGTAAGCAAGAATCCATCACCCCTCAAGAGTAAATCCAAAAAACAATCCTCCCCTACATGCCCTAAAAGCCAAGGATGCTTGTTGAGATACTCCTTCGGTCTATTTTATATTATGAGAATGTTCCCATAACTTTTCTATTTTTCTATGGTTATGTAACGCAATTATTCCCACATCTCTCTTTATATAAAGAGATGTAGGATTTCTTATTTAAATAAGATTAATCATTCTCTCCAACTTGATATCAGAGCATACAATTCGATGTGACACCAAAGTTTAGGATCCGCGTAAAGATCTTCGTTTGTAGAGAAGAAGCATCGATGGCCCAAGTTTGAGAGACATTCGCACCCCCTTTCCCTATGTTTGCGTGGGAAGGATCGAAACGTCCCCTCGACTCTACGCTATTACTCAGGAAAGATTGTGGTGTCCCCTCATCTCCAGGATAGAATTTTATTTTACGCACAAGTTAGGCATAGGCCATGGCAAACACAGAGTATTCAATCACTATGGAGGCAAAGATCCTTGTTCAAGGCACCACCATCGAGTTAATGGGGGCCTCAAACTATATCCTATGGGCATGTGCCATTAGGATATCCGTTGGCAATCAAGAGAGGCTTTACATCCTTTAGGATAAAAGTCCTAACATGTGTGAAAGAGCAAAGGCAAGAAAGTAGGAGATACAAGAAAAATCTGAGGCCCGAAAGAAGAAACTTTAGACTCATCATCGTGCTAGGGATCAATTCTCATTCTACCACATCATCGATGAGCCTCATCGCACCTACTTCAACAAGTCTTCCCTCCTCTCTGAGAGTTTGAGTTGGAGGGGAGTGTGATAGTTTGAATATGGCAGTCCACGTGGTGTGGTTGGTGAGTTGACGTGGAAGTTCATGCATGGGTATGTGTATGCGTGTGAAAGTTGGTTGTGTTGCCTTGTGTGACAAGTTTGGTCAAGGAGATATGTTGTTGTAACTTGGTTGTCAAATTTGCTATATTTAGTTAATTAGTGGTGGTGAGTTAGGGTTGTTTAGGAAAGTAGCCTAGAATCTTTTAGGATTGGAATTTAATTGAATTTGTTATGTCATTTACTATTTTTGTAAGGTGATTGCTTTTGTATAAAAAGGGACAATACACTAAGTTATTTTTTAGTCTAATAATAAAAGTCTTCCATTTCTACTATGACTCCCCCCATCTCTCTTCACGTGCCATCTTGTCCCTCTCGTCAACTCTCTCTCTCTCCCTCACACGCAACCTCCACCGCTCGTTGTGTGAGTAGACTCTTCCCAAGAGGAAGAGAACATCCCGATTTTTCATGATAACAACGTGTCGACAACCACATTGAATAGCAAAGGTTTAAGCGAACACCCGTCTAACAACCCTCTATGGTTGCGTCCAAGTCCCGCACAACCTCCCATTGACAAGCACGAAAAAGGAAGTCGTCACGATGCCCCTCCTCATGAGCCTAACCCATTCCTCCAAGAAACCTCTCCTCCTTGGACTCTCACACAAATAGGCCCAAGACACCGAGTCATACGCCTTTGAGAAGTCAACCTTCCATATAAAAGACAGCGGATCAAACCTATTCTGTACAGCCACCATCTCACTAAGTGACCTACCAACAATGAAAGCAGACTAAATAGAGAGATCAAATGTGGCATCACTAAACATAGCTAATTCAATCAAATAGAAGTCTACACAGCTCAACCAACTAGATTTGTGGTTGAGTGGGGCCAAGTGTGCAGACTCAAGAAGGTAATTTATGGGCTCAAGCAAAGCCCAAGAGCCTGGTTTGAGAGACTCAGTTTGACAATTCAACAAATTGGATTTCATAGGTCTACTTCTGACCATTCAGTATTTGTGTGGCGGAAAGAATCTGATCTGGTGATACTTACAGTTTATGTGGATGATATGGCCCTAATGGGGAATAATATCCAAGGAATACAAGAGACAAAGACCTTCTTGAAGGAAACATTTGTCACTAAGGACCTAGGAAAATTGTGATATTTTCTAGGTATCGAGGTAGCCAGAAATTCCAAGGGCATGGCTTTGTCCCTGTTGAACTTAGGGACCTCTTTACCATTTATGTTATTTTTTGGAACATCTTTATAATTGTCCCAAACCTCTCTGATATAAAAGAGAGGCTAAGGTTTTTATTTGATAATAAGAGATTCTCTTTTCTCAACATGGTATCAAAGTAGTAGTCCTAGACTGGTGCTCCGATATCCCACCAAATATTCTACTCCAAGATGATTGAATCACCAATATCGTGGTGATTTGATCAAAGTTCACAAGATGGCAAGGAGAAGCAACAATGGCAGCGCCCCCAGGTCCCACACCAGCACCGGCACCGCCGCCCCTGCGAATGGTTCCAACCTCGCTGCCATCACCCAGCAGATGGTCGGTCAACGAGCCTATTAACACTATTCAAGAAGTTGATCGCCCCTCCACTGCCACCAACAGATCTATAAGTCTACCGGTGGCCCAATCAGGCCACATATCACCCTAGTTTGCGGTTTTTGATGTTGCTTCCTGCAAAATGAAGTATATATCATGCCTTCTAGTCATGCTCTCACCATTGGTAGTAAAGTTTGCCCCCTCAAGCACGATGAGTCTTCTCTCATGCACAGAAGGTATGATTCATTCACCAAGAAATTATGTTTCAGAACAGAAGGGGTTTACGTTTGCAACCCAAGAAAATATGAAGAAGAGGACCAGAGAAAGGTGGATAATTGACTATGACACTTCTATCCACCTTACAGGAGATGTGGAGCATCTTATGAATCCCAAGACTCTGTATGGGAGCAAGGATGTTAAGATAGCCAATGGAGCTACGCCATCCATCACAGTTGTAGGGAATGTACGTGCCTCCTCTACGATGTTGATAGAAGTTCCTTATGCCCATGAGTTTCCAATGAATCTGTTGTCTGTACGTCGCATCTGTAAAGATCTTGGGTGTCATGTTGTGTTTAACAAGAACCATTGCTATTTCCAGGATAGACAAACAGAAGATATTATAGGTGAGAATATAGAGCGAGATGGACTCTATTACCTTGGCACACCCACATTATTTGCAGGAGCAACATCCATAGCTTCTGATCCTTGGGCATAGCACAAGAGAATTGAGCACCCTTCACACAAAAAGATGCGACAGATGTATCCCAGATTTTCAAATTCCCTAACATTACAGTGTGACGATTGTCAGCTTGGGAAACACCACAGGAGCACTTACAGAGGAACACTGGAGTGAATATTGTTTCCTTTCCCTTGATACATTGTAATGTATGGGGGCCATCCAGAGTGCCTACTCAGGGATGACACCAATATTACATTATTATTATAGACGATCATAACCACCTCACTTGGGTTTTCTTGATGAAGACCTACTCAAAGATTCCCCAGGTTATTCAATAGTTCTTGGCAGAGGTTCAAACTCAGTATGATGGTACAGTTCGAGTTTTTCACAGCGATTACGCCTTAAAGTTTGTGCAGCGACATGTGCAGAGTCTCTTTTCTTCTCAAGGCATTATTCATTAGACATCTTATGCTCACACATCCCATCAAAATGGTATGGCTGAGCACAAGCTTTGGCATCCCTTAGACATTGCTAAAATCCTAATGATCCATATGAAGGTTCCTAAATAATTTTGGGGAGATGCCATACTCATTGTGGCCTACCTAATCAATTGGGTACCTTCGTCAGTTCTTCAAAGGCTGATTCCTTCTCAGGTGATTCATTCAGATTATGATAGGCCTTTTGCTCTACCCCTCAGAGTTTTTTGATGTATTTACTTTGTCCAGGCATATGATAATCAGTGCAAGTTTTCTCCTAGAACAGTCAAATGCATCTTTCTTAGGTACTCCAGGACACAGAAGAGATACAAGTGTTATATAATCCGAGTCGCAGGAGACATGATGTCACTGCAGATGTCACTTTCTTGGAGAAGATTCCATACTTCTTAGAGAAAGGAACATCTACACAGGATGCCCTAAAGGAGACTTAGGTTTACCATCGAAGGCCACACGCATCGCCAGACACTAGGCCTTGTGCTGATTTGGCATATGAGAGTAGTTCAAACACAGAGGAGCAGCTACCTTCGAAGAGACCCAACAGAGCATGCACACTCCATCCTTTTTCTCAATACACAGGTGTCGCTCATCTCAAGGATAGAGTCCGTCAATTTGCCTCAACTCTTACTGCCACTACAATTCCCAGGGATTTTGGTCAAACTTCCCATGATCCTAAGTGGCAGGCTGCGATGGATGAAGAGATGCAAACCTTACAGTCACGACAAACAAGGGATTTAGTACCTTGCCCTGATGGTGCTACTGGGGTGGATTGCAAATGGGCCTACACTATCAAGTATAGACCTGATGGGATAGTGAACAAGTATAAGGCTAGGCTTATTGCCAAAGGCTATACTCAGGTATATGGGATAGATTATTTCGAGACCTTTTCTCCCGTAGCTCGCATTACCGCTGTCAGGATTATTATTTCTATTGTTGTTATCAGGAAATGGCCTTTACATTAACTTGATATTAACAATACCTTTTTGTATGATGATTTATTTGAAGAGGTGTACATGAGATAGCCACCAAGTTACATGCTTACAGCAACCCAGGGAAGCATGTTGGTCACCTGAGGAAAGAAATATATGGATTGAAACAAAGTCCTCGTACCTGGTTTGAGAGGCTTAGTACGGAGATTGAGAAGATTGGGTTCCAGCACTCTATTTCTGACCACTCTATCTTCATCAGGAACACTAAGTATAAAGGGTATACCTATGTTGTTATAGCGGTGTATGTGGATAACATGATTCTTACTAGTAATGATGAGGATGGGATTGCCCAAACAAAGTCCTTGTAGTCTACCTATGTTACTAAAAACTTGGGAGAGTTGAGATACTTCCTGGGGATTGAGGCAGCGCGACAGGGGTCAGGCTTATCCTTATTACAAAGACAGTATACACTTCAAATTCTTCAGGAGACAGGTTTGCTTGGGACTAAGCCCTCTAGTATACCTGTGGAGCCACCTCCTACACGCTCTTCTGATGACAATCCATCATATGAGGATGTTACTTGCTACCATAGTATAGTGGGTCGCTTACTCTATCTTACTATCACGAGACCTGATATCAGTTTTGCAGTGAGCAGAGCTAATCAGCACATATAGGGTCCACGTAACAGCCACTGGCGTGAGGTTTGCCTTATTCTAAGATACCTCAAGGGGGCACCAGGTAGAGGGTTGTATTACAGAAATTGTGGCAGCTTAGATATACTTGCTTATTCTGATGCAGATTATGTCGGGTCTGTGGATGACCAACGCTCTACTTCAGGCATTGTAATCTATCTTGGGGGAAATATTGTCTCCTAGAGGAGCAAGAAGCAGAGTGTTGTGGCTTGTTAGAGTGCTAAGGCAAAGTATAGAGCGATGGCACAGGCTGCTTATGAGATTATGTGAATTGTTTCCTTCTTGCAAGATCTTAGTATCTAGACTACTATGCATGATCCACTTCTCTGTGATAACAAGTCAATCACTTATATTGCCTCGAATCCAGTCTTTCACGAGAGGACCAAACATATCGAGGTTGATTATCATTTTGTTCGTGATGTTCTTACTAGCAAGATTAGCACCCCCTATGTCTCCTCCGAGCTTCAGCTGGCTAATATATTTACCAAGGCTCTGAAGAAGAAGCATCTTGATTTCTTATGCGACAAGTTAGGTCTTATAGATATCTACGTCCCAACTTGAGAGGGAGTATTGAGCCTAAGGACCTCTTTACCATTTATGTTATGTTTTGGAACATCTTTGTAATTCTCCCAAACCTTTCTAATATAAAAGAGAGGTTAGGATTTTTCATTTGATAATAAGAGATTCTCTTTTCTCAATCGTCCCAAAGGAAGCATGTGCTAAAGCTTCTAAAAGAAATAGGATTACTTGGCACCAAACCATCTATGATTCCTATTGAACCAATACAAAGGCTTAAGGAAGAAAATGAGCCACTATTCGAGAATAACAACAGGTGCTGAAGTATTGTTGGCAAGCTCTTGTATGTTCCTGTTACCAAACCAAATATAAGTTTTTTGCTGTGAACAAAGCTAACCAATATATAGAGAATCCAAGATACAGCCACTGCTGAAAGGGAGTCCAAGGAAAGAGCTCTATATAAGGAAAAATAGGCACACAATTCTACATTCTTACTCTGAAGCTGACTATACGGGCAACTTGGATGACACGAGATCTACTATAGCCTACAAGCTATGCCACCTTTTTTGTAGGAATTTGATGACATGGAAAAGCAAAAAGCAAACTGTGGTGCCCAGGTCCCATGTCAAGGCTCAATACAGGGCCATAGCTCACACTACTTGTGAGATCATGTGGCTAGTTCACTTTCTGGAAGATCTGGGTGTGAAGGTTGGGACTCTAGTGCCAATGTCTTGTAATAATAGCTCTACTACATTTTAAAAAAAAAAAAAAGGAGAAGAGTGATTATCCTCACGATAACCACCCATGAACATATCATTTCATTCTAAAAAAATAAGGAGAACAAGTACATCAGGGTCATACTTTGGACCTCCAAAACTCCACCTGTGACATAATGGAACAAAAAATATTCTCAACATAGGGTCTCTCCCCCTAAAGAGCACTCCATTCCTACCCAACCACACACCCCACAACACCGCCAGGACTCTCGCCCGGTCAATTTTGGATCTAAAAGTATTGAGACCCACATGAGAGCCTCCACTACAGAAGGACAACCAGAAACTAGCTTCATCCCAAGGAACAACCCAGTCGATCCCCATCATCTGCCACACCTGCGCCACAAATGGACATCTGAAAAAAAGGTGTTGAATATCCTCTCCACCACCACAAAGAAGGCAGCTCATGTCCTCCATCTGTGTCCACCTCTCTCTCCACTTCTTCGTCACAATCCTGCCCCATCTCACCAACCATGCGAAGATCTTCACCTTCAACGAACAATCCACCTCCCAGATAAGTCTGCAGTCCCTCCAGAGGTCTATGTCTATGTCTGTCACGCCACCACTCAACCTACGGAAGGCCTTCGCCACAGAGAAATCCCCTTCATCCCAACTATAACTGTCTCCCCCCACCTCTGACTCCCAGCCTTCCAACTCCTGAAACAGCATCTGAAGGTCTATACACCTCTAGTCAGATAATCCTCCCCGAAAAGGACACCAGGCTCCCGACCAACAGTCTCTCACCAGGGCTGCCTGTGTCGCCGCACATCCGAAGAGATAAGGGAATCTATCTCTGATGGGCCTTCCACCTCCTTGCCAATTGTCCAGCCAGAATCTGAAAGCATCACCTTCACCTAAAACAGGAGTGAAGAAAGGACGCACCTTACACGTCACAGTCGCTAGCCCCCTGAGAAAGGACGCTCCCGAGGGTGGCGAGTCCAAAGGCTCCCAGGACACAAAGGAACCGTAACACTTCCTCATAATATCCCCAAACATGCCACCTTCCTGGCCCACAAGCCTAGCGATCCACTTTCTGAGGAGGTTATCGTTCACGTTCCCCACATCTCTGACCCCCAATCCCCCCTCCTGCATAGGCCTACACACCTCCTCCCAAGCCATCAATCTCACCCCTCTTCCCGTCGCTCCCACATTGGACCAAAAAAAATCACGAATCAGACCAGAGATCTTCTCTGCCTGCTTCAGCATTTTAAACACCGACAGGAGATAGAAAGGGATGAACGCCAGAACCGCCTTCACAAGGACAAGTCTCCCCCCCTGGATAGCAATCTCGTTGACCAGCCTGCTAGCCTCTTCTCCATCCTCTCCAACAAAGGAAACCACTCACCAATCCTAAGCCTCCTATCTGACAAAGGAAGGCCTAGATAGATCAGTGGCAGGGATCCCACCTCCATCGCAAGTGCCTCACCCACAGACTCCACCTCCTCACCCTCCATGTTCATCGGGACAAAGGTCGACTTCTAGTAGTTAATTTGCAAGCCAGACGCTACACCAAAAAGCTCCAACATGATCCTCATCCTCATAGCCTCCCTCCTTCAACCAGAAAGAGGGTATCATTCGCATACTGCAGAATCGCAATCTAATCCCTCTCTCCAGCCTGAAAACCAACTATCCGACCTCTCTCGCAAGGTCTGTGAGTCGCCCTCGCCAAGGCGTCTGCTGCCAGCACAAAAAGCATAGGGGCCAAGGGACACCCCTGTTTGACACCTCTCCTAGGCTGCACCCAACCTCCTGCTGGGTTCCCATTGATCAAGACCGAGAAGGATACGGTCGTGACGATGGTTTTAAAAAACGCACCTCAAGGCTATAGAGGCATACAACTCGAGGCGAGGCGACCCCAAATAGCCTCGAGGCGGTAGCCTCAAGCTGCATACCAGAGACGTGCACCTCAGTTGAACCGAGGTGGTCTGAGGCGGTCGAGGCGGTGAGGTGCACATGAGGCGCCGCCTCAGCTGTTTAGGCAAGAATGAGGCAGTAGTGCAGCCAAGACCTTGCAGAGATTGCTTCAAGCGGTGGTGCAGCTGTTGCTGCACTATCGGAGGAGGAGCATCGTCGATGGTGTAGCTGCTGCAGTAGCATCGTCAAAGGAGGAGCATCGTCGATTACCAGCTGCTGCTGCTGTGTTGTCGGAGGAGGAGGAGCATCGTCGATGGTCCAGGTTGGTTTGAGATGGTTGTTTTGCTTAGAGTTTAGGAGAGTTGTTTTGCTTAAGGTTTAGGAGAGTTGGTTTATAGTTTACTGCAGAGGTGATGCTCTTTGTATCAAAGGTGATGCGCAGAGGTGCTTAGGGTTTCGTTGGTTTATTGCCCATTAAACCATGTGTTATTTGATTACATTTGTATCAGAGTTACGTTAATTTATTTTTTTTGTTTACTTAATTGTGTTTCATCAATGTCAAATATCTTTAGGATGAGTTTTGAGGTGTGCTTTAGGGTTTGAGGGGAAAGTTTGGATCTTAGTAGGGCTTGGTTGTTAGGATTTTGAGTTTTTTCGTGAATTGTATGTTGGTCTGGTAATGTTGTTATCTAGGTTACGATGACTCAGTACCATTGGCAACTTGCTTTAAGTAGAGGCTCCAAAATGACCTATTTAGGTCATTTGACTTTGATAGTTTTATTTATTTCCTAGGTTTAGGTCGTTTTTCTATATTTTTTATGCAAATCCTGAGGCTTACGCCTCGCCTCGATGAAGGCAAACCGCCTCGGTACCGCCTCGCATTTTTTAAAACCTTGGTCGCGACGCATCTTTTCATCCACTCAATCCACCTCGATGGGAAGCCTCTCCTCAGCAAAGACACCCAAAGGAAATCCCATTGTACCGTGTCGTATGCTTTCCTAAAATCAACTTTCCATAGAAACGCCTACTTTTTCTCCCTCCTCCAAGCCGCCAGCACCTCCACAGCACAAACAAAGTCGTCCAGAATGCCCCTACCTGCCACAAAAGCTGTTTGCACAGGTGACACCAAGTCCCCGAGGATACCTCTAAGCCTGCTCGCCAACACCTTGGCCACTATAAGGTACGCAACATTCGAAAGCGCAATCGGGCGATAGTCCTAAATCTCCTCCACTCCATCCTTAGGTAGTAGGAACATGTAAAACTTATTCAGCCTATCAAAGCCCCTGTTCCCTTCTGAGAACTCCATCATCTCCATCACATCCATCTCCACCAGCGTCGAGAACTCCCTGAAAAAGAAAACCGGGAAGCCGTCCGACCCAGGACACCTATCCGCATGCAGTCCCCACACCGCCCACCTCACCTCGTCTGCCGAAAAGCTGGCTACGAGATCTGTTGCCTGGGACTCAGAGACCTGATGGATAGCCTCCCCTCTCCAACTCCAACCACCTCTGCTCTGCCTGCCAGTGAGTCTCTGAAGAAATCTACTGCGGCCCTCCCCACCTCCTCCCTGCCTACAAACTCCTCCCTATGTATCACCAGTCTCTCTATATAGTTCTTCCTCCTCCTGGCGGACACCACTTGGTGGAAAAATCTGGTATTCGAGTCCCCTTCCTTGAGCCATTTCTGGCGCGATCCCGTCTTCCACTCTATCTCAACTTTTTTGTCCTCTTCCTGTACCACCTGTGACATCTTCATTCTTGTCTCTCTGTCCTCAACTGAAACTGTGGCCTGATCTTCTTGCATGTCTATCCTGGTGATCGTTTGCAACACCTTTGCCTTTTTGTTCCTCCTGGAATCTCTTATCTCCCTTCTGTATCTCCCGACGTGATACCGTAACAAAAATAACTTTCTCGCTATACGAGAAGCAATCGATCCTTCCACCACGAAGGATCTCCACCTCTCCTCCACCATCTCCCGAAACCCCTCCTCAAGTAGCTAGGATCTATCAAATTTGAAATAAGTGTCGAAATGAGCTCCCTCATTTGGCCGCCATACCAAGGGGTATGGTCAGAGAAAGGCCTCTCCAACGAAGACACCTCCGCCACTGGGAAAGTCTCTACCAGCTCCACATTAGCCAGGAATCTATCAATCCTAGACATCTGACCATTGTTTTTCCTCTATGTGTAAGCGCAAGAAGACGGGCATAGATCAATAAGGCCATGAGTGGCCACAAAGTCAACAAATTCATCTGAACCAGGGTCCTGTCTCCCTCGCCCCGCGGGCCTGTCTCCCAGCCGTAGTGTCACATTGAAATCTCCCCCAACCAACCACAGACAACCTTGACAGCCTACTGCTATCAAAATGAGTTCCTCCCACATCAAAATATCTCGAGATGATATTGTCCCCTGCATCACGCTCCGAGAGGACCACCATCATTGAATGCCCGCGCAGCTCCTGCTCCACTGATTGCGGCGTCGTCAACACCCCTTCCGCTTCCAAATGGACCGCCACCACCAATTCACGCACCGCATTCAAGGGAACCGCGTCCATGTCACCGCCCCGACCCTTCAGATCGCTATCACCAACCAAAACCCTAGCCCCAGGGGGCGGTGTCACCACCGCTTCGCCATCTGCTTCCACCACTCTGGCCACATCCACGAAGGAGGGGCCGGCTCCGAGCTCGAAGGACCTCTTGCGAGCGCAAGAGATTACCCACACGTGACCTCCATGCTGGAGAATCACACTCTCCCTCAACGCCTCCCCCACTTTCATCTCAACCTCCACCTCCAGTGGACCCGCTGGAAGCCCAGCCCCCCAGCACCGCCGAAGGCACGCGAAAGGGGAAACCAATTCTCGGGCAACCCCCACCGTCCTGAGCCACCATGGGACCCCTTCCACCTTCAGCCTCACCGGCACCCTCCTCGACGCTCGTTCTTTCAGAGCACCACCGTGTACAGAGGTCCTCCTCCACGACACCACTCCCGACCTTAGCCGCAAAGGCGTGAAACACAGCCGCCCCATCAACGCCTAGGAGAGCCCTACCACCAAGACCTTGCCCTCACCAACCGGGAAAACCCTTGCCGCAACCACGCCCAACACCTCCTCAATCTCGGAGAGCCACAAGAGGCACACGGTCCTCACGCCAACCAGGCCACCCTCCACCAGGGTCCGGAGCTTATTCGCATCCTCCAACCACGGGGCCTCCACCTCCGTCAAGGGGACTTGTGTCATCAGCGACGGCAGCAAGTCCCCCACCCCCGGAGTCCACCCTCTACCTTGTCCCTCCGTCCTCCGACACCGCCCCTGGCAATGACCAACGCCTCCACAACCCCAGCACCGCACAAGCTCACGGCACACCTTTGCCCAGTGCCCAGTGCCCAAGCACTTGAAATACCGGTCCCCATTGGACCTCCGCCGAACCTCCCCCCACTCGACGCCATCGCCGCCCCAGACCTCCCCCCAACCTACCCCGCATGGGACTTCCGCCTCCGAAACCTCCAGGGGACCTCCTTCCAGCCACCGAGCCCCTCTCCCGAGTCTCCCCACTGCCGAGGAGGTACACCACCTTCCTCTCCCTCCCGAACACCCTCACTCCCACCCGCCCTGCCTCCCCCTCGCTCTCCCTCTCACTCTCCCTCTCGCACTCTCTTCATCTGCTTTCGACTCCAACACTCATAACTCTGCTACATTTATTGCATCAACACATTCTTCCATGAGCGCACGAAGCACATGTAAGTGGATTGTCATTTTGTCAAAGATATGGTAGCCACTAGGAAAATATGCACTCCTACCACAACTTCAAAGCAGTAAATTGTTGATATCTTTACCAAAGCTCTTCTCCATAAGCATCATAATTTTCTATGTTCCAAGCTAGGCATACTTGACACATATGCTCCAACTTAAAGGGTAATGTTAGAATTATGAGTTGTATAGGAGTCATGCACTATGTTTTATTTGCCTTAAGGCTTATGATGTAATTTACTCAAAGCCTCTCTCTCTCTATGTAAAGAAGCCTAAGGCTCCGTTTCTAATAAGATATTCTATTCTCTTCTTTCTCAACACCATTGACCCATAATTGTCCAACAACACAAAACCCCTCCATTACTTCCACTGGAAGGTTAAAGCCTGCATTACAGGCACTTGAAGTGCCCACACCCATAAAGCCCCCTCCGTGGTCATCTACATGGTTTGTACCTAGGGAATCCTACACAATCATCACCATCACCCGAACTTGGGTAACCTTCCACAAGGGCTTCATTGCCCCTAAGCCCAATGCAAGAGGAGAACCTAGAGCCCTTCG
Source organism: Thalassia testudinum (assembly GCA_037157565.1). Classification (NCBI taxonomy): domain Eukaryota; kingdom Viridiplantae; phylum Streptophyta; class Magnoliopsida; order Alismatales; family Hydrocharitaceae; genus Thalassia; species Thalassia testudinum. The sequence continues at coordinate 30,566,865 of JAZHRO010000047.1, read as the reverse complement.
ACCAAAACGAAGGAGCAAAACCATCATTACCATCACCACCAAAGACCAAAAGCCTCCTTACAGTAAAGGTTTCTTGAGAGGGATCTACAAGAGAGAGATCTAGAGTTGGAACCATAGCACCATGCCAAATGGTAACAGAAATGTCACGAAGCCCAACCACAAGGGATTAGACAAAATGAGGAAAATTTTCATGAACCCCCTCGGTGCAAATAAAAGAGGCCACCTCTCTTGCACATAAGACAGGGCAATTGGCCAAATGGCATGGATGCCCCTAAAGGTTCTCTCGCAACCGTCACACATAACAACCACTTTCACTAGATATCGTCCCCATCATTGATGCACCAACAATAACCACCGCCCATGACTGGTGAGTCTCCAAAAAGTGCAACTAAGGTGGAGATTATATGGTAGTCATCCTCCAATACGGTACCAATTCTTGAAGGTAATCTTGCATGGTATCCCTTTGCATCTCAGGTATCAGGGGATAGTCGTGGCCTTGGTCAGTTCCATTGGCCAACCAGTGGAGTGCAAATGGCTTGCACTTCTTCAACATGATCTTTCGGAAGGTGGCAATCATTGTTGAAGTCAACCATTAAATATACAAAATCAAAGTATATTGAAGTTTTGCAACATTCTTTTCAAAAAATTGACAGGATATTCTTTTTTGAAAAATAAGAACATTATTGAAATCAGGGGAATGGGTATTAAAAATTGTATTTAAGATTTTTTTTTTTTTTTTATGTCTATCCTATTGGCTCCACTATTGAGTGATAGGTCTTGGTTGCCATTGTTTTGTCAGATGTCTGCCCTTAAGGCATTGTCTAAGGTTAAAGCACAGTCCCCAAAAGAGTTTCAATAAATATACTTATACACTTACATTTTGTTTGAATTCCAAAGCTTGAATTGTAAATATTTCAATCACCATACTATCCATTTATGGTAAGTTTATGCATGTAGAGACATTTAACTTATTCAATTGAGCTAAGATACTTCTAAATTTTGAAATTACAATCGAATTCCAATACAACAAATTCCATACAAGTATTTCTGGAATGTAAGAGTAATACCAAGCAGGATCATACCGTGGAGAAGCTCATAATTTGAGATACTCCTGGGGGCAACTCATCGCTGTTGACATAAACTGTTCTGATACAAAAAGTTTCTTTTCGCCAAAAGATTAGAATTGTCGTACTTGGGATTGGTTGGCCTTTCCTGAGTATGCAGTCTGCTACTGTAGAATCAGGATCTTTATCTGTCAAAAATCCAACAGAGAAGGGAAATGAATCTTGAACCTGCAAAATAAAAGAGTAATTTACAAAAAGGGCCCTCGATTATCCTGCTGTGAGTAAAAAGGTATCTAGTCCTTTAAAGTTACAATTTGATGACAAGGATTTGGTAAATATAATGTTTTTAATCATTCTACTACAATTCTGATAGGTTTAGCTTTTGTTCCAAAATTGTCCCTTTACTCCTTACCCTTGTTTTTTACTCCCCAATCCACACTCAATCTATTAAAACCACTCTTATCCTAATTGCCATCTCTCCACAACCACCACAACATCATAACCATCCATGCACCACTACTAGTCTAGCAGTCCACCCTCCTCCCTTGAGGTCCAAGTTTCCTTTCCCTCCAAGCCCCCTTCCTTTCAAGCCCAGCCACCCCCAACCTCTTCCTTCTTCTAGGCAAGGTGATCCCTTGAAAGTTCAACACACCCTAGTGCCTCTTGAGCCCTTCCTACTTGCCCTTTACGTTTTCCCCCAGTCCCTGACCTCCCCTTCTTCAACCTTCCAGAATTAGAAGATAGCAGGAATGACAGAAGCAAGGTAGGAGCAGAAGATGGTGCCAGTTAGGGGGTCATGGAGGTAGCAAGCACTGTGAGAAAACAAGTTCAGAGGTGATCTCAGGGTATTGACCAGGACATCCCTATGGGATGTTGTAGACTATTGAAAAAACCATATCATCAACCATGGACTGCGTTTGGTAGGAGGATAAAGCTTATACCGAAATAAAGTATTGTAGGGATAAGTAGAGGGGTGTTTAGTTGGTAGTATAAGAATAAGTAGTGGAATAAAATGATTGGTAGTGTGATGTGATATTAGTAAATTTTTTTTTTTTTTTTTTTTTTGAGAGTGGAGGTTTTTTATACGATGTTAATGATTGGCTTCTCTCTTAATTCCACCGCTAATTCATGCCCATTCCAGTTGCTACAGTGGATTTAACCTTGAATAGTGCCCTTATCCCACCTTGGAACCTCCTGCCAAACAGGGCCGTAATGTGCTGAGCCAGAGTGGTGACCAACAAGATATTGTGCTTGAGATCTTTTTGCCAGCAAATGGGTGTCATCTGTAATCTAGTCAACCTTCCATTTGGATCTTCTTACATCATATGTTGAGTGGTACCAAAAAAAAGCTGCTCATGAAGCCAAATATCTTGCAGCTTGTCAATCTTGACCCAAAACACATTGCTCCTCCCTTACAAAATGTTCCTCTTACATCTCTCAAAAAAAAAAAAAAAAAATGTTCCTCTTACAATGCCCTATCTCGATCATGGGTGTCAACTTATTATGTTTGTAATGACATTGCTACCAACTCTGGTGTAGTAAGGGTATGGAGGGACTGAGTGAGGAGAGAGAAGAAAAAGGACAAAGGAGAGAGGGCAATGCAGTCCACCCAATCAAAACCCCACACAATTAGTCCCTACTTAGTATTGAAAATTCAAGAGCAACAAATATGGTACCAGAGAAAGAGGAAAAACAACTTCCTTATCACTTTTTTTAAATTTTTCATAGCCTAATAATTATGGAATTTTTTATAATTGCTATCAAGCAGATACATGTGAGAGTGCAAGTAAAACTTTTTGTTAAGAACACAAGTGAAATTCACCCCTTGTTATCTGCATGAAGAGAAGCATGGATCAGTTGTCTTGGCATATCTATTGAGGATTGGCTACAGCCAATTTAATTAAGAAGGGTCATCCTCACTTCAGCAAATTAACAAGCCCTAATACTCTGATGACGAGTGAATCCTAATTTGGGCAAGCCTCTCATATGTCAACATTATTGCTTTCAGAAACCGTGGCTTTAAGAAAGGACAAAATTGTAAATCCCGCTGAGGTGGTGTACTAGCAAGACAGGAGGGGAATGGTGTAATAATCACTTTGTTAGGAGTCATTTTATTTTTCCGATTTTATTGTCTTTGTTGCCTTGGTTGTTATTATCTATTTTATTATGGAGTTTTCATATAATTTACCCATAATCCTTCTCTATATAGGAGAGGTTAGGGTTTCCATTAAGAATTGAGACACTCTTTTCTATTTAACACGATATCAAAGTAGCGATCCTAGATACGTTCTAATTTATGGCATTCTAATATCCCATAAGATACCACCAAAAATTCATCTCGTTCTAATCGATCCTCGATATTGAGCGTCTCCCGCTACGTTTTATCCCCTCAGTGGGTTTCTCCACCGCCTACCACCACATGAGGTGGTTTCCAATGCCACCAACCACCACGTGTGGTGGTGACCAACGCCACCCCCCTCTGGCCCCAGCACTGTCGCCCAACCCCTCTAGTAGCCACCACCAGGCACTGCAACACTACAGTAGCCCCACACTGTAGTGATCATCTGCTACGCTACCCAGCAAGAATGCCTATCAAAGTTCTTTGCATCACAAACCTTATCTGGGTGGTGTAGAACCCCTTTTTGCACCACCCAGATCTATCTTAAAACCTTGATGAGGACCTACAGGGTTGTCTTGGTCTTGATTGAAGTCGGTTCTGATCCTCTTTGGTCCACACATCTGTGTACACGACCCTATTTTGTTGTGCCAGATGTTTTAGGCACTTCCAGATGTTTTAGGCACTTAGTGCCTACTTTGCGTGCATCTTTGCACGCCTATCTATGCACATTTACCAAAGGATTGTGCCGCTTAGTTTCAGTCCCATGTTTACCAAAGAAGGAAACCTCCACCAAATATGCTTATGCCTCTTCCTATTTCTGTGCCTCCTGATGATGCAGGTACTTGTTCAATGTATGCTATGCCCCTTACCAATGTTGTTCTGAATGCTCCCCCTCCCTAAGGAGAGAGCCATAGTGGAGGTGATGATTGACCTGTTGCCTTAAGAAAACTAGTTCAATCTTGTACATTACATCTTAAGTCTCATTATACATCTACTATTCACTTGGATTATTTTGTGTAGTAATTTTTGTAGGCCCTCTGCAGTATGTTTTTGCCCAGATCATATCAAGAGGCATCCCAAGATCCAAAATGGGTTGTTGACATGGATGCAAAGATGGAGGCTCTTACTAGCAGGGGCATGTGGGACATCGTGCCTACTCCTCATGGTGTGAAAGTTGTAGACTACAAATGCGTATACATTATCAATTATCATGCAAATGGCAGCATTGACAAGTTCAAGGCACGGCTTGTTGCAAAGGGCTTTACTGAGACATGTGGTGTGGACTTCTTCAAGACTTTTTCTCCAATGGCACATGTTAGCTCTATCCGAACTATTCTATCTATAGCAATGAATCTAGAATGGCCTTTATATCAACTTGACATTAAGAATGCCTTTCTCTACGGCAATCTTACCAAAGAGGTCTATATGCGTCAACCTCTCGGATGTGAGGTTGAGGGAGAGTTAGTCTGCAAATTGAATAAGGCTATCTATGGTCTGAAATAGAGCCCTCGTGCATGACTTGATTGGCTGAGCACTGAGGTAACGAAAATTGGCATTCACAATTCTACATTTGACCATTCTATAGTTATCAAGAGGATGACTTCCGATGCTTCAATACTAGCTATGTATGTGGATGATATGATCCTGATAGGAGATGACTCTATTGGGAGATTCAGGAGATCAAGAACTTCCATAAGAAGTTATTTTATACTAAGGATCTAGGTGAGCTACATTATTTTCTAGGCATTTAAGTGGTCAAACATCGACATGGCATGGCTTTATCCCAAAGAAAGTACACACTTGAGATGTTACAGGATGTTAGTCTGTTTGGAGTCAAGCCTTCTGCCATTCTTATAGAGCAGAAAGGCAAATACAGTCACTCTAGATACTCAGCCTTTAAGGATGTACGCGAGTACACAAGTATTGTGGGTAAATTATCATATCTGACTATTACCCGTCCAAGTTTTGTTGTTAGCAAGGCTAGTCAGTACATGGATCTCCCCCAATACAGCCATTAGAATGACATTTATCTCATCTTGAAGTACCTAAAGGGGTCTCCTGGAAGATATCTCTACTACCCAAAAAAATGATCATCTGGGGCCATCACCCTATTCTGATGCTAATTATGCTGGCTCTGTTGAAGACAGAAAGTTCACTACTGGATTTGCAATCTTTCTTGGAGGGAATATTGTTTCTTACCGCAGCAAGAAACAAACTGTGATGGCTATAGAGCAATGGCTCACATGCCTATGAAGTCATGTGGATTACTACCTTAGTGATATGGGCATTTCAGTGAAGAGAGATACTACCATGTACTATGACAATAACTCTCCCACATATATTGCCTCAAATCTTGTGTTCCACAAGCAAACAAAACACATTAAGGTAGATCATCATTTCATACACAGCTATTATGGAAGACAAGATAGCTACTCCTTATATCTCTTATGAGCTCACGTTGGCCGACATTTTTACCAAGGCACTTCCTAGAAAACGACACTGCTTTCTCTATGGCAAGTTGAGCTTGAAGGATATCTACTCTCCAACTTGAGGAGTGTTAGGAGTCATTTTATTTTTCCAACTTTATTATCTTTGTTGCCTTGGTTGTTATTTTCTATTTTATTATGGACTCTTCATGTAATTTACCCATAGCCCTACTATATATAAGAGAGGCTAGGGTATCCATTGAAAATTAAGACTCTTTTCCATTCAACACACTAACCACAAGATTGCAAGGTTTACTACAAGATGAAATTTCAATGCTACTTTTTGATGTAGAGTCCTCCCTACCCATCGACAATTACTCAAAATGATGACTACAAGAATCAAGGCACATGTCTCAAAATTGGCAAGAAAAACCAAGGTTTGAAGTGCTAATATCAATGCCGTGACAATAAATTTTCAAGTGCACATATCGTGGGCTCACCGAGGACATGCCGTGGGAACGCTCGTGTATGGACGTCGGGTTATCGAGGTTATCGATGGCCCAAAATTATTCATATCGAGGGCACGCCGACAACGTGCCAACACATACGACAAATGCCAACAGAATTCACTTAAAATGATTAAAATTATAAGCAAAACACAAATTACTAACTAAAAAGTTTAAAATATTATGTAAGGAGATACACGTGAAAACACAGCCCCGAGTCAGTACATACTCAACTCAAATAAAGCATAATATCTCCCTCTCTTTATTGTTTTCCCTCTCCTCACCTCATCTTGTTCCCCGTCGTAAGACTCATAACGTAACCCACATCATCTCCTCACCATCTCCTTCTTACCTCATCTCTTCATGTTTCTCCTTCCAACAGACCCCATCTTCTCCCCTCTCCTCCATGTGTATGTGAGGTGAGCAGCAAATCTACCACCTCTCTTTTAGAGGGGGTGGCTAACGGAGGAAGGAGAGGATAGGTGGATGGGAAAGAGGGAGGGAGAAAAAATCAAACTACTTTACATGTAAAACTATAGAAAAACGTTACTTGTTTATCTGATGTTGCTAACATTCATGGAACAATTGATGTGTAGCATGATGCAATTTTGGGAAGGCATATGTGCAATTCTAGAATTTGATAGGGGCATAGATTTAATTGCAAAAGTTTTGTTGGAAAATTATGTGAAGTCCCAAAAGTACATGCTTTGCACATTGAAATATCCTAACTTTTCAATAAATGAAATGTGTTTGAACGGTATGCATTAGTTTTAATCTTTTTCACTTGAAGTGCATTATGTATATTAAAACTCTTTGCCATCACTTCTCCATGTTTCTCTCCCGACTCCATTTGTTTCATAATCACACTTGCAAATTTTGTTATGCTTCCCAACTCTCTGGCTAGTTCTCACTTATACAATTATACTTAAGTAGCCCCAATAAGAATCTAGGTTTAAGTCTCTCCTCCCCAACTGCGAGCTACAGTGCCACTACCACACCACCATCAAGACTCAAACACATCGCCACCATCACACACCACCACCGGCCACTGCCAGCAGCTGCAAGGGCAGCAACATGGACGGCAAGAACAGCATCAGCCACAAGGCATCGACACTCGACATATCGTCAGCAAAAAAGTCGACATGCCATTGGAAATGCCGATATGTCAGCAATATGCCTACATATCGAAATCATTTCCATGTCAATATGGTCGGCCTCAAAAAAATGCAACATCGGTGGCATGCCATCAACATTTAGAACACATGGAAAAAGTCATTTAAATAGGATAAGAAAAATAATGTTTGGGTAAGTGAAGTTATCATCAATCGTGGGTAACATGCAACTAAGCTGACACTATATCATGTTTCTTGAGGTCGCACATCAATCGATCCACTAACATCTCTATGCTCAATGCATTCGTAATCTAGATATACATATCTAAATGAGGGTTACATCCCTCCATCTTTTGACACATGCCCCCCATTCCCACCCCATTCCTCCCTCTATCTCCCTCATGCTCCTCTTCCCCACAGTGTCCCCTATAAAACGAATCTCCCCCTTACCTCCACGTCTGCACCCTCAATCTGACTCTCTCGCCTTCTTCCTAACTTCCCAGATCATCTATTGACCGCTCTTACATTTCCTAAATCTTCTCCAACATTAATTTAAAGTCATAATCTCTCTCTCAACCCAATTCTATAATGCATTAACTATATATAATCTTTCTACACAATATTATCTATATATTTATACCATTAACAAACTAATACCCTTTTGTAAATTTAAAATAATTTATGTCTAAATTATGTGATATTGAATAAATTGATTTTAATTTTTGTCTTAAACATGTTATCAAAGCAATTTCTTTTAATATCAGTACATTTAAAAATATATATTAGAGAAGATATATCCTAAAGTCAGAGTATGTTGAATTACAACATTATTATAACTCACATAAATCTAAAATAAAGAAGAAATGCCTCATAAATCTAAAATAAAAAAATAACTTTTCCACATAGATCACTTAAAATTGACATAAATCTTAAAAAGGAATAAAATGCAAAAATGAAGTAGAGAATAAATGGAAAAAAGACAATTCAGGTCGAACTTTGGCTAAACTGGTACAAAAAAATATAATGAAATTAAACATGAGTAATAATATAAGTTTTTCTGAAAACACAATTTGGTATGTACAACTACGTTTATGTCTTTTACTAAATTTCTATCTTCAATGAAAGGGGGTACATCCCCATCAGCACCCCAATTTTAGATATATAGAAATGTAACTTAACTTTGTCTCCCCTTAATTGTCGAAACACTTACGATTCTCTCTCTCCACAGCCTTGGAGTTCTCCCCTCATGAAGCATTTGTTGTTGAGAGTTTGTCTAATACCTGGAGTTCAATCACCTTATCGACATGGCCCCTAAATCCATCTCCAAGGGGCATCATTCTAACCATAAAACTCCCTGCCCATAGGGACCACAACTTCGCACAATGGAGGGTCGAAAAGTGTCTCCACTATTGGAGCCTCCTCATTGATCACCATGATGTGTTCAACGGAGGGCTCCACTCAATCGGGGGAGGCACACTCCTCCGAAGGTGCTCTTCTTGATGAAAAGGGCTCTACCCAACAATTATGCACCTTCGCCAACGCCCCTCAATGGAAGGGCTCTACAGTAGGCGACACACCTTCAAAGGTGCCCACTAGCTAGTGCACAAAAGATTCTTGCAAGGAAGAAGCACCCAAGAGTTCCAACATCGAAGGAAAATAATGATGTAAGGGGCCACACATGTGAGGCCCACTTTTCAACCCATCATCCCAAAAAGAAAAGGAAGCAAACTTAACTTTGAATCCGGTAACAAACCCAAAACTCCCCTATGAAAGGTGCAAACCGAGTCCTGCAAGCTCGCCTAAGCCTCCTACCACAACTAAGGCACGTGCTACAAGGGACCCACCGAACAAGCTTCCAAAAGTGGTGAATCCTTAGGAAGCAACGTTTCTACTTCCAATTTTTCTAAGTTTGCTTCTAGGGCTCCGCAATCACCACCTCAAATCTTGGGTTTCCAAACCCATCAAATGAACTTTTGCCTTAAAAGCTGGCACCAGAGCGGTTACTACTGATGACCCCACCACCATCGAAGGTGGCATCGCCACCACCTCAACAAACAACATCGACCATAGAGCCATCCTAGGACTCCTTTGTGAGCTACTGATGCCAATCAACCACGAGGATCCGCCCGAGTGCAACGTAACTCTCTCAGGGATCAACTTTCCTACTCCAACCTCGATCCATGCCTCTATCCTCCTTAAGTCTACCCAAAGCTCCAAACTTCTACACCCACATAACAAGCTAAAGAGGTCTACAATAGCAGGCAAAGTCTTGATCGATCACAAGTGTAGAGGAAGACCCACTATGTAAATAGGAATCACCACCTTCACCGATGGACACTTCTCCAATGCACCATAATATGGTCTTTGCCACCATACTTCCCTATCAGCAATCACAATCATTGCAAAACAAAGGGGCTCAAGTAGCCTAGGACCCAATGAAGATAGAGGAAACTTGTAGTTGTCCACAACAGCAAGGGTAATGCTTGCCCATGTGCCTAACAACAGGCCCATCTCCATCTTCATCACAGTCAACTTCGATCGCCCCTTCACCACTTCACCAATCAGCGATAAGCGTAAGAAGCTGTCAATTATCTGCAAGGTCAGAGACCATGGTGCAAATACTTCAGCACCCAAGGCCCCCGATGGCAGCTACAACAAAGAAGACTTAAGAGCCATCGTTTCTCTTCCTCCACCATGAGGACAGGAGATCCTGTAATGTCCCACACCTTTGCAAAGGAGACAAATAATGGGGTCCAAAAACTCTTTTGCGTAGTGGCCTCTTCCCCAACATTATAGCACACAAGTTCAGTCCTCCTTAACATGTTCTCCCCCCTCCAATTACCCCTCCTCTGCCTCAACCCATGCTCACTCATTCTCCTCCACGTACCACAATTGAACCCAAAAATGCTAGGAATTATTCACCTCATGGCAATGAGATTGCTCTTTTATCCTGGCTATTATAGAAAGTTCACACAAAGAATAAAAGTTAAAAGCTCTATACCAATTGTCATTACTTCTTTACCCTACAATTGTTATCCCATTTGAGACTCAAGGGTTCTTTGTCCACTCTTTAGCAAGGCTGGCTCCTTAAAGGACTTCTTTGTGGCTACTTGCTATTCCTATCAAAGGAAGGGTGATCAAACCTCTCAATATAGCAAATCTAAACTCCCTTATCAAATTGTAGCATGGGCCCAGGAGTCCTACCCAACCTTATACACAATGGCAAACAATAAAAGGTTTGGCCTAGCTAAATCTTTGGAAACATTGCTCGCCAGGATAATAATTTGATTCAAGGCCTTAGCACAAAGTTGTACTTTATCTGTTTCACATTTGGTGTTGGGTTGACCCTAATTGAGAGTTAAAATGCATTGTTAACCTTGCCCAAATTCACCTCCCATTTAACCTGTCGAAACTGTAGCTAAAAACCACGTGAGGTGGAATAATTTACATTTAACCTACAACCAGATGCAGCCTGATAGAACACCATACCTCTCAAGATAAGTGAGTAGAAGAGCGTCCCAGAAAAAATTTATCCACCTTATTGTGATATTTTGTTTCCTAGTTGGACTTTCCAGAAAGTGGATGGCATGCAGCATTAAAAGGAAGCTTAGTGTGGTTTGAGTTATTTCTACCCACTCAACCAAGAACCCAACTCAACTCCTTTCTGCCTCTGCATCTCATGGAAGCCCGTCTTTCTTCTTGCGCCCTTTTGCTGGATTGTAATTGCATTATGGACAATCAATTCTGCATTCTCTCCCTCATTAGGCTTGTCTACGTGTGTGGTTGTTTCTTGTTGTCCAGCTCTTGGAAAAAAATAGGCCTTTTTTGTTTCTCTCCCCCCTTTGAGGTATCCATGTCATTAATGTCATTATGCATTTTCTTGCTTGCTTAAGAAAGATGCATAAGGTTTGGGCCAAAACCTAGCTCCCTGAACACTTAAGAAAACCACCCAATAATGCAAACAATGCAAGAAATGCTCCTATAAGGCAATGGCTTCTAATCAGAAAGGTAACACAACAAACTTTTACACACTGAAATTTTTTTTAAGAATCTTGACATTGAAATTACAAGGTCTCGCAAGCAATAGACAACAATGTCTGCAACCAGGAAAATGATGGATGAGATGTCAATGCCTTATCTAAGAATAACTTTCCATGATAGGCTGATATAGCCTATCCTGGTTTAGTGATTGGGTGCCTCTATAAAAGCACGTCCCTTTTCAAGAACAAAAGCACCCATTTTAGTAGTAGCATGAAAAACCACACTTAATTGTCATATAGGAACAAGAAAGCATAAGTAGGTCTAATGAACATTCTACCTCGTATGGCCTGACCCTGAATATCGGGCTGAGCATCGCACACTGAAGAGCACATCCGCGTGCAATGCACTCACTAGCATTAAGCGTGCGACTCGGCTCCCTTCCGAACAACTCCGTCAAACGCCTAGAAATCACCGGAATACGGGACCCGGATCCCACAAGTTCTACTGAGTGGACTTCATCCACAGTCAAGCCAGCATATTCCAGAGCCTTCGTGCAAGTCACTTCGATCCTTCCCAGCAGTTCCTCCGACAGCCCCTCGAACTCCTCCCTCCTGATAAACCCGTTGACATCAGTCTCCTCCATCAAACACTCTACGCTCAACTGTGCCTCGGCATTCGCACTCAAGATCTTCTTCGCCTTCTCGCAGGCCGCTCTCAACCGCATGCACGCCTTCACATTGTCCACGACGTCGATGTTGTACCGTTGCTTGAACTGCTCGGAGAAGTGCCTGAAGAGAACTTCGTCGAAGTCCCTCCCGCCGAGGTCACGATCAAAGGCGTACGCAAGCATCGTCACCTTCCCGGGGTCGAACCTTGCAACGGAGACCTGCGTGTCCGAGTGCCCAACGTCGACGAACACGACCGACCCCGTGCCAGAGTCGGCGCGGTAGATCCCGTAGCCGAGGGCGATCGCAGCGCCCTCCTGCATCAGGCGGAGGGGGCGGAGGCCGGCGATGGAGGCGGCGTCGAGGTAGGCGCGGCGGTGGGCGTCGGTGAAGTAGGCGGGGACGCCGATGACGCAGTCGGAGACGGGGGAGGGGGAGGCGAGGGCGCGGTCGGCGAGCTTGCGGAGGTGGGAGAGGAGCATGGCGAGTAGCTGGACGGGGGAGAAGTCACGGTGGGGGACGCGGATGAGGATACCTCCGTCTGGTCCCTCGAGGACGGGGAAGGGGAGAAAGCGGAGCTCGCGGGCGAGGGACGGGTCGTGGAAGGGGCGGGCGAGGAGGCGCTTGAGGTGGGAGACGGTGGAGCGGGGGTTCATGAGGGCGGAGGCGGCAGCGGAGGAGCCGAGGAGGCGCTCCGTGGAGGTGAAGGAGACGACGGAGGGGGTCTCGCGCTTCGACTCATCGTTCAGGAGGACGTCCACGCCACGCTGCTTCGCCGCCGCAATCACGGACGTGTCGTTCCCGATGTCGAGACCGATGACGGCGTTCATGGCGAGGCGGAACGAGAAAGTACGGTGTGGAGTGGAGATGAAGGGAAGGGGGAGAGAGAGAGATAGTAACAAACGAAAGCAAAGGGAAGGGGCAGGGAGGAGAAGGGGAATGGGAGTTGGGGAGGTGTCCCTGGAAACGCGCGGCGAGCGAGGACGGGAAATGATCGGGCGACACTAGCGAATGTGAGTGCGGATTGATCGGGTTCGGAGATGGGGCTTGGCGGTGCTATGCTTATGGGGAGCATTGAGTCGGTTGAATGGATCGTGATTCAAATTTGATTCAGAAAATTTTGACTCCGTCCAAGTTTAAAATATATATATTTTTTATTTAATTTTATTTAAAATAATTAAAATTATAAATTTTTACATACAGATACTTAACATTACATCCTCACACATATTCTCTACCCATATATTCATACCATTGAAAGTGACATCATTTCTAACTCTCCACAAAGTCCACAAAATCGTGACCATTATTTCCTGTGATTTGGCCTTCTTCGTGAAGAGCATCCAAAGCATCTCCTAACCCATGAGTGGGAAAAAGCAAAATCTGCGTCAAACTTCATTTGTCACAAGACAAATAATGAAGAGATACCTAGTATCATCTTCCTCAAAGCCACACATGGGACAGAGCAACATCTCCAACCCAAACACATGCCTCCTAAGAGCCCCTATGATCAAACCACCACGTCTAGCCAACCATAGGAAAATCTGGACTTTGAGTGGTATTTTCAGCTTCCACATATGTGCACAAACATGGCTTGCCTCATCCCCCCTTGGACATAGAGAAAAGTTCATAAGCACTGCTCGAAGCGTAAACCCCCTTTCTCTAGGAGAAAGTATCCAGCCCTTCCCTTGGCTTGATAGCAGCCAAAGTAAGGTGCAAGGAAATAGCTTCGTCTCCAACTCTAGTAAGGATGCCTCTAGAAGGGCGCACATCCCATGTCTCCTCCTGCTGTTGTCACATATCAGTGACTGATGAGGGGCAAAAAATGCCCTCGAACCTGAAACCCCACAATAGGCCCAAAACTAAGGATCCAACCTAGAGAACCTCATATAAAAGTGAGTTCGAAGATCCAACCCACCTACATCCAAGAGAACCCCCTCCACAGCTGGACACAACAGTCCAACCAGCTTGCACACAAGCAAGCGGATATGATCGGACCCAAAGAGACCTAGCCGTTGAAGGTTCAACAAAGGTTACAGCAAACCTGCACCGCCAATAAATGCTGACACTGGCAGCCACCATTAATGGCTTGGCAGCATATCCGCCCAGGAAATCTTGCTGGAAGCGTGATCCGCTCAGGAGATCCTAATAGGAGCTCGAGCTCGATCCGCTCAGAAGATATCAGAAGGAGCTCCACCCCAGCATGATGTCTATATAGGTGGAAAGGCGCACTAGCCCTCCCCCAAGCAATCCGAGAGAAATCGAGTGATTGTGTACTCCATAAACTCCAATGAATTATAGTGTATAGTTGGGAGTCTCATCCTCCCCCCAGACATACACCTCTTTAAGGTGGAATTTGGTAACCAACTTTGGTGTCACCTTTGTGTGATTGCTCTATCGGGCTACCCATTCTAAGGAGTCTGATCCCCCTTGAGTCGGACTGTAAAGACCCATTCTGTCCTAAGCCTTTTAAGACGTTTGGACTGTGGGTCGGACATCTAGTCATACGTCTGGAAATCAAAATTTTTGGGTACCAGCTCGCGTCTGCGTGCGTGCTGCGTGCAGATAGTACCCTCTTTTTCCTTCCCTTCCTCTCTCTCTCCTCGCCTCCAGCGAACCCTAACCCACCAACCTTATAAACCCCCTTCCCCCTCTCTCGTTCTCCCCACTCCAACCACCTTCCTCTCTTCCTCTCCACCCCAGCGAGAGAGCTAGCACGAGCAAGTGAGCGCAAGGGCAGCGACGAGGAGGAGCGGCGTGAGGAGAAGAGGAGTTGAGCTAGCGAGCTCGTGAGGGAGCTCACCGGAGGGTGCACCATCGGAGCGACACGTGCGGGAGGAATGCGTCGGGGAAGTCATCCCCGACACTGCTGCAGCCGGAGCTGCAGACGAGGAGGTGAGCAGCAGCCGCGTGCGACGAGAGCGAGCGAGAGCAGGTTCTGGTTCTAGGTTTTTCCCAGAATCAGATGTCTGGAGTGACGTCCAGACGACGGAGAGGACGTTTGGAGGTGGTTCCAGACGTCTGAAGAGAGGACTTCGTGAAGGTACGTTCCCTTTGCTGATACGGCCATGTAGGCTACTCCGCAGCTACGCTTCGCGTGGCCATTTTGAGAAGATTTTGCTGTTGGCATGCAGGATTTGCTTCGGGAAGGCGCGGGGCAGGCCCTCCCACTCATTTCAGACGTCTGGGCAGCTTACCAGATAGCTGGAAGCACTTCCAGACGTCCGGAGAGGAGGTCGAACATCTAGAGCTGGGTCCAAACAGTCCAAAAGAGTTCCTAGACGTCTGAGGTCGATGCAGAGCTTGAGGTACATTTCTGGACACTTTTAAAATGTTTGGAAGTTGTTCCAGACGTCTGATTTGAGTCTGTAGCCCTGTTTTTGTCCCGTTTAAGGTTCATTTGAGATCCATTTTACGCAAATAAGATACCGATGTTTTCCTTGTGAGTTCCTCTACTTGTTAGAAGGCTTTTTATACTATTCTTAATGTTCCTTTATGATGATTCCTTGTTATAGGACTTCGTTCCATTGCGGGTTCGGGGCTTGCTGAGGCACGTGAGCCTGCCGTTCGAGCCCCCACTACTCTTGGGTTGTCAGGTAGAGTGGCTTCCCCTAATATAAATATAAACCTGAATGCATGTGTGGAATGAATGATTAGAAACTAAGATATGGCATGAATCCTAGGACGAGAAACACTTAAAATGTCTGTATGCATGTTTAAATTGTAGTCTTGAATGAGTAAATAAAAAAAAACTGCCTGTTAATGAACAAGAGCTGCCTATGAAATATGAATTAACTGTGCTAATGAAACAGTTACATGCGACATTACCTATTGTATCCGTTAAAGGATAGAAACACGAGCTGCATGTATACAACCTGAGATTAGAAATGTGAATGATAGAAATATGAGCTGCATGTGGATAACCTGAACACGGAAATGGGAATGATGAAACCTGGAATTGGAATGATATGAGAAACATGAGGATGAACCCTACGGGGAGTTAGGAGTAGATCTCCTGAGAATAAATTGAATGGATCTGGAAATGTGAGTGGGGAGGTGTGCTAACCCTTGAGTACGTAGTACTAAGGAGAGCGACTATCCCCTGTTTAGTGTGGAGTGGAGCTAGCCGCCCTTGGGTTGAGACCCGGGGCTAGGATTGGCCACTCTGCACCGACTTCTTGGCCCTCGCGTACAATGTACTGGGGAGAGCTACTAGTGTAGGGAGAGAGCTAGCCACCCCACGGGGCCCAGGGTGCAGTTAGCCACCCTACACCGACTTGTTAGGCCTACTGGGAAAACCAGGGTAGTCAGGCGAAGGTGCGCGAACTGTGGAGGGGCGAGACCCCTGTTTGGTTCTTAGGGGCTAGACCCCTGTTACTGAGAGGGCTTGGCCTTATACTATTCCGTGTTATACTTGGGTGCACCCGTTAGCGGAAACGATTGACCGCGTGCCAATGCAGGGTAGCTACCCGTGCGCTTATCGCGCGTGCCGTAGTCACCGTTACATCTGTCCGTGACCTTGGGGTGGTTGACTGGGTGTAGGACCACCACGGGGGACTCTCCCGGCCAGGAGAGCACCACGTGCGACTTCTCTTTGGAAAAGACTGCAATCAGGATCGTTCCCACAAGGAACATTCGAGTTCAAGAAAGAGATCTGATAAATAAACTAAGGGGTGAAAAGGAATAATTTGTGAAATAAAGTAAATGGAATAAACAGCTACATGTTCACTTTTACTGCTTTAGTTAGTTGGTTGCCACTCTACTCAGCGTTCACTGACTTTGTGTACTCATAACCCTTTTCAGGTCCAAGTGTTGAGCAGCCCGAGTCTCCGGCTGCAGAGGGTGCCGGGCCTAGTAGAGCCCAGTAGCAGTAGCTTCCTTTTGTAGTACCTTTTTGTAGTAGTGAGTTCAGACTCCTATACTTTATGTTCTGTACCTTTACTTTTCTGTACCTTTATGTCACTGTTCTATTGTTGTGGTGGTGATATGTACTGTAGCAGTTTTTACTTTCTTTACTGCTGTACTTTTTTATTGTTAGTTGCTTAGCATAGTGAATGTGGGTTACTTTCCTACTTTTTGGTTGTTTCTCATTGGACGACTGGGTCTTGGGATCAGTCGAGTCGGGCCGATCTCGTGTCTTGTAGGGATTTAGGAACCGGGTCGTAACACGGACCCTTTGCCTCCATGAAGGAGCCGATCAGCAACCGAGGCTTGCTTACTCTCTGAGGCTCTATAAACACGTGGATAGCAATCTGCCAGGTGCCCTAAGCCACTCCAATCATCATCCTAAAAACTCAAACCTTCACCACTACCCAAGGTTGGTTTGAAACTCTCCCAATGATTAACCGCAGCTTTGGAGATGAAATCCCAGAAAGGTGACTCCAGCTGTTGTCTAAACACATCTGCCACCCTCCCAGTACCCCCACCATAGGAGTCAAGAATCACTGTATGCCATAGCCCTTCATCTCCTCGCAGAATAATCACCCCCCATTTTAACAAAAGGGAGTCTCCAAACTCATATAGAGATCTAACACCCAACCCGCCTTTCTTCTTTGGCATACAAACTGTTAGTCACTCTGAAACGGGTTTTAAAATCGTTACGTTGTAGTATAGATCAAATCAGCGCGAAAAATAAATAATATTTATTACTCGAATATCAGAAATGAAGTTTGAGGTCGAACACAAGAAGCAAATGGCAATTCAATCTCAAAATCACAATTCTAGGTAAAAGATATGAGCGATTGCAATCAATATTGATTCAAAATGATATAGCAAAAATTTCCAATAGTAATGTGCAAAAAGAAGAGAGTAAAATGATGATTTGAATCGCCAAATTACCCTACAATGTTAAGCTTTACAAGCTACTCAAAGTAACAAAATCATATAAGCCAAGCAAATCTGAATTTAACCAACAGAACCAAGCTATCAGCAGATATCAGACGACAGAATAGGCGCTCAGATGCCTTAATAAAGGCAAAGGCCTCTTCCTCTCTTCTCTTCAAGCCTCAGGGAAAGGCATAGGCACAGCAGCATAGAGGCAAAGGCCTCTTCAAATTCTCTAAGTGTAGAGAGCAATAGAGGGCAAACCCCCCCCCTCTCTTCTTTATCTCTCAAAATCAGGCGAATCAAACCAGACTCGGGTATCTAGGTAAATGGACCAAGGCTTAGACCTGTGTGGCGTGGTCACAGGCGAGGGCAGGTGTGGTGTGCGCACGTGGAGAGGGACCTCACTTTGCTCACTGAGGCAACCAAGTGAATGCACAAAATCAACTTAAGTCTCGTGTGTGCTTTTAGCAACCCACGATGTGGGACTAAAGTCCCACAGCTTCTTCTTATGTCAACAACAACAGGTCGAGCTTGCAATTGCGGGAGAGGAAGGCACTGGCTTCTTCAATCAGGAGTTTGGAATTGCAGCTAGAGGGATTCTGCACCACTTGGGAGTGGAGGCGAGGAAGAACACTGCGAGAACAAGGCCATAGAAGTCAGAGAAGGTGGAGGTGGCAGTGGTTGTCTGGCGAACACCTAAAATGCAAAGTACGATAAAACAATCCAGAGGGATCGTTGTGGAATGGCAAGTGTGGCGGAGGGTGTAGCATGAGGTGTTCTGGTGGGTGAACCGTGGAATAGGTTGTGGGCTTTTGTAGAGGGTGATGCGGTTGAACTTATGGAAGTGGCGCGAGGCTATTTGGTGGACTATGGCGGTTGGGCGAACTCGTCGAAGTTCTGCCGGAGGCGAAGAAGACAAAGTGCGAGAGGGCGATGCAATGGTTGCGAATGGTTTGTGAGTACGAGGGAAGAGAATAGAGGGAGAGAGGAAGAGATAGAGTCACTTAAGGGAAAGGTAGAGAGGCGGAGGGCTCCGATGTTGGTCGACCGGAGCCGGAGAAGGAGGTAGAGGTGGCGAGGCGGTGATGAGGACGGAGGCAGAGGCACGACCTCCCTTTAGTTGGGGAGGGTCGCGACGAAGAGGGTAGTCAAGAGGACCGACCAATTTGGTCATTGGAAGGCCAGAGGAGGAGGGTCTAAGAGATCGTTGGAGCAGGGGTCTACGATGATCGGAGGTAGGTTTCTAGGGCCTTTTGACGTGCCAAGACTTACTGGGAAAATGCGCAAGGCCACAAGGGTCTTTTTATAGGGCTCTAAACAGAGTTCTAAGCTTGGAAAACAAGCTTAGAATCTTCGAGCTTCTTGCCGGTGTAGGATACCCAATCAATCAAACCGTTCACATTAGGATTCTAGGGAGTTGTAGGATTCCTAAATGGGCTCATTTAGAAGGCAATTACTTGACGAGTTTTTCTTTCAATTTTGAGAGGGATTCGTCAAGTAATCACAAAGATCTTGCCCTTTAAAGGTCGTCAGAGTTTGTAGGATTAGGATTTCATGGCGACAGGGGCCTTTTTGTGAAGATGAAGATAAAGTTAGGGACTGAAATGCAAAGGATTTAAAAGTTAGGGGCAGATGTGTGAGATAAAAGAGTCAGACAGGACCAAATTGCAAACTAGGTTAAGATGATCTCATATTAGGCCTAAATTTTGGTACAAACCCAATTTGGGCCTAAGGAATCCAATGGTGAAGTTGGATTTTAGTTTTGACCTAGTTTGACTAGGTAATTTATGCAAAAAATCTAAATTAGGGCAAATGTTTGTCTGAGACTCTGTTTTAGGTCAAGACAGGTTTCGATGGTTAAATTAAAGGTACCAAACCCTGCAGAATATTTTTCTATGAAGTTTAGAGGGTTTAGATGAATTTTATCCTAACTAGAACCTCAGTTTATTAAGCGGGTCTGTTTTTAGGGTTTCAGATGTCCATTAATTCCTATAACGCATGAAAGGCCTTTTTCTGTTTGTTCTAACCCACTTATTTGACTCTTAAGATCATTTAACCCTTAATTACTCCCTGGGAAAACCCGTGGTTGTTCTGCATTCAAGATATGATGGTATAATTGCAGTTTTAACCCTATTTTCTTGTCTTTCTCTTAGAATGATTATGCAATGAATTACAGTCCTCTGGCGGTTATGTAGGAGCATTTATTCCTTGATAATGACTAAATTAAGCTAGTTATGACTCATGATGGTGTTCCCATCACAAACCAAGTTCCATTTAACAGGTTGAAAAAATCTACTACTATGAGTAGGCCCTTTCCAAAAAAACCACTTGCGAATAATATCCAAGCGTTTGATAACCAAACTTGGCACCTTAAACATGGAAAAAAAGAACACTGGGATCGCAAAAAGAATGGAATTAAACAGCACTAACCATCCCCCCTTAGATAAGAACTTGCCACACCAGCTTTCTAACTTCATTGAAACCTTCTCAAATAACTGGGCCCAGTCCTTCCTCTTCATCTTCTTGTCTTGCAACGGAAGACTAAGATACCTGATAGGTAAGGTAACAATAGGCGTCTCTAGCAGTCGGGATATCTCCTTTTGTTTACACAGCTCATTGAAACACACAAGTGAAGACTTAGCGGCATTTATATGTAAGCCCGAGATCTCACTGAAGATGTCTACCATATGCTTAAGCACCTTTGCCTCATAAGGACCACCCTCCATAAAGAAAATAGTATCATCAGCAAATTGTAATATAGGTGTCAGAGCTCTCTGAGAAGACGTGTAGCCATGCACATAGCCCCCTGAGCATGCCCTGAAAGCCAATCTAGCCAGTGTTTGTCGCTCTGAATCAGTGTTTAAAAGTAACACGTTGCAGTATAGCCGATAAATCACGAAAATAATTAAAATTTATGCTCGAAAGAAATCTGAGGTCGAATGCAGGGAGCAATATGGTAATTTAAAACTCAAGATCACAAATTGAGTTAAAGATATAAGAAATTGCAACCAAGACTTAATAAAAAAATTGATATAGAAATGAAGCTCAGTGATGAAGTGCAAAAAGGAGTTAAAATGGTGATTTGAATCACCCAATTAACCCTACAATTTAACTACAATTAGTTCAAATGTTTGCACAATATCAACCACAATTAGTTCACGCAAGATGAGTAAGCAATAGATCCTGAGAGGCTTGGATATGTGAAATCAGACGGCGGAGGTGTGGATCAGACATTTTAAATAGCCAGTTGCTACAGTTCTTCCAACAGACTCAAGGGTCTCTTCTTCTTCCTTGCTCTTCTTTAGCTTTCCTTGCTTTGGCACTTTTCCTCTTCTCATGACTAAGTGTCGCACGACTACCTGCAAGAGCAAAACCCCCTTCCCCCTTCTCTCTTTTTTTCTACCTTTCCCCCTCTCAGATATATGCTAATCGGATCCAGGTATACGGTAAACAGTTCAAAGCTCAGACCCGCGTGGCATGGGCAAGAGCGTGCAATGGGTGTGTGTGTGGGGACCTCACCCCCTATGCGTGCTGAGGTGATAAGCCAGATGCACAAAATCGATTTAAACCGCACAGGGGAGTATCATGTCCTCTGTTCTTCGTGCAGTAAACAACAACCGCTCCTTCATCGAATTCACGTTCTCTACTGGTCAAAGGGTCCAATTGACGGTCAAAAAAGGGACCTGGAATGGTTCCACGTCGCCTAGGCGTGATGCCTGGTGCTATTGAGCGTGAAGCAAGCTTCACGCTTGCTCGAAGCTTTCCTTTAATGGCGGGCAATACCTGTAACCTAAAAACCATGAATAAGGCCTCTCGGCCGTGTTAAAGCACTTCAGAAGAGTTGCCGGATGGCGACGATTAGAATGTGTGTGGTGTGGTGGTGTTTTGTGGTTGAAAAGACCTCTGACGAGGTCAGTTAGTGCATGCGGTTGAGCGTGTGTTTGGTGGAGGATTCGAGTGATCAATAGCCCTAATTATCTTAAGGCTTTAGATTGTGAGTGTGTGGCAGAGATGTAGAGCATGGAAGAGGCGACGTAGGTGGTCTGTGGAAGTGTAGATGAACTCACCGAAGTTCTACCGGAGACAAAGAAGATGAAGTGCGGGAGAAGTGGTTGGAGGACTTGTGTGTGTTGTGGATGTGGGAAAGAGAAGTAGAGTGAGAGAGAGGGAGCGATAGAGGGACTTAGCTAGGTGAGAGAGAGGTGAAGGTAGCCGATTTTGGTCGACCGATGCCAGAGAAGATGGTAGAGTTGGCAAAGCAGTGATGGCGATTGAGCCAGAGAAACAACCTTCCTTTGGCTGGGGAGGTGCGCGAGGAAGAGAGGAAGACGGTGGCACCACCAATTTGATGGTTGGAGGTGCGAAGGAGCAGGACGGGGAGAGGCCACCAAAGCAAGGGTTTTAGTGGCCAAAGGAGGAGAATTAGAGGTGGTTGACTCACCAAAATTTGCTTAGAAGCATGGTGAGGCATTAGGCGTGCTTATATAGGTCATGGGAGGTCCTTCCAAGTTTAGAAAAAGCTTCCGAGCTCGAAAGGTCTTCACGAAATAGGATACCCAGATGTTTGAAAGGTTCGCATGACCTTTTGGGAAAGAATTGGAGCCCAAGACCTATCCCATGTGGAAGGGAATTTCACAAAGAATCTCCAGTTCAATTTTAGGAAGGTTTGATTGAGAATCGAGCAAGAAATCTCCGCTCGAATCTCGCTGGAGCTTGGCGTGTTCACACTAATGGTGGCAGGACCGGTTTGAAAAGAAGATGATAGAAGTTAGGGACCTAAATGCAAACTTTTTTGAAAGTTAGGGGCATAGTTGTGAAAGAAAGAATCAGATAGGACCAAAATGCAAACTTGGTCAAGATGATCTCAGATTGGGCCTAAATTTTGGTAAAAATCTAATTTAGGCTCAAGAAATACAATGGTGAAGTTGAATTTTAGTTTTGACCAAGTTTGATTAAGTAATTTGCACAGTTACCCAAATTAGAGCAACTTTCTATCTGAGACTTTGTTTTAGGTCAAATTAAGTTCTGATGGTTAAATCAAGCATATCAAGACCTAGAGAATATTTTTATATGAATTGTAGAGCATTTATGTGAATTTTATCCTGACCAAAACTTCAGTGAATCAAGCGGGTCTATTTTTAGGGTTTCAAATGTCATTTAATTCCTTAAATACGTGAAAACCCATTTTGTTCTGCGTGAACCCGCTTGTTAGACTCTAAAGCACATTTTGACCTTTATTTAACCCTTGAGAAAACCAGCGATTATTCTATTTTTGTGATAGAACGATAAATTTGCAGAAATAACCTTATTTTCTTATTTTCTTCTCAAATCAAATGTTTTGTGCCCTTAAGTCCTTTGAATGGATATGTAGGAGCTTTTGCTCATTTAATCCAATCAAACAGAGCTAGTCATGACTCATGATGGTGTTCCCATCACCAGCGTGTCCACTGCCAAAATAAAGATAAGCAGAGCCACTGGGCATCCTTGTCTGACTCCCTTCTACGGCTGAATCCAGTGGCCTGTAGGACTCTCATTTGTTAAGGGGGAAAAGGAGGAAGTGGTAACCAATCTTTTGATCCACTGGACCCATTCTTCTAGAAAACCACGTCACCTAAGGATCTCCCAAAGGTACTGCCATGATATGGAATCATACACCTTCGAAAAATCAACCTTCCACAAAAAGCATCCTTCCGCCTCACCCACCCCGACACCATCTCCTGTGCCAAAATAAAGGACTCCTACAACGAATGCCCTTTGAGGAAAGCAGATTGCACAGGACTAATAATGCCTTTTACAGCCCCCCTTATCCTGTTTGCCAAAACCTTACCAATGATCAAGTAAATTGAATTAGACAAGGCTATGGGTCTGAAATCCGTCAATGACTCTGCCCCCTGTTCTTAGGCAAAAGAAACAAAAGGGACCTATTTATCCTTTCCACACCAAAGTTCCCCCCTTTGGAATTCATCTATCACAACTAGCACGTCATCTTTTACAGTCGACTAAAAAATGGAATAAAATAAAACTGGAAAGCCGTCTTGTCCAGGAGATCCTTCTACGTTCAGCCCCTTCAAGGCTGCTAGAACTTCCTCCTCTCCAATCCATCTACATAAAAGTTGCCCCTCTTCCTCTCTAAGCCGTGGCATGTTTGAATGGGTCAATCTCCATGTGCCCCTTTGTCCCACGCATATAGAGTCTCTGAAATAGTTATCAGCTGTATTACGCAAATCCAGAGGAGATGTAGTCACATGATCACCATATCTAAGAGAAGTGATCAAAATTGAATCTTCTATGCTCACTTGCAGCCATGTGGAAGAACTTGGTGTTAGAATCACCCTCAAACCACAATTGTCTGGACTTCTGCCACCAGTCAATCTCCCATTGAAGATCCTCCTTTGCCACCATATTTTGGAATTCTTTAAGTTGTTTCACTTCCTCCTCAGACAAGCCTCCCGAATCTTCTTTCTCATCCAACATTCTCACTCCTTCTAACGCCTCCTGTCTCTTCTGAGCTTTCAACACCCCTATCATTTTTCTATACTCCATCAAAAGCCTACGCAAGCCTTTTGGTAGCCGAGCCTTCCCCCACCTAAGCCATCCACCAAGAAACAACCATGTCCTTGAAGCCTTCCTCATTGAGCCAAGACTTCTGGAATCTAAAATAGGAGCTCGTCTTAGCACCCTCTCCATTCTCCCATACCAACGGAGTATGGTCAGAGAACAGTCTAAATAAAGCTGTCACTGAGGCCATATGGAAAGAGCCCATCAGGTCCACATTACACAAGAATCTATCAATCTTAGACATCTCTCCACCTCCCCCTCTCCATGTCTAAATCACCCCCGAAGAAGGAATGTCCACCAACTCCAAATCCGCAACCACACTTTGGAAACCAAGGTAGACGAATCAGTCCTGCCATCCCAGCGATCATCTAAAGACAGGGTGGCACTGAAATCACCTCCCAAGAGCCAAGCCACCCCCTATATCCAATCTGCCACACTACATACTTCCTCCCACAAAGATGGTCTCTCCCTTTGATCACATGGCCTATAAACCGACGTAACATAAATGCACATATCATTTGATAGCCATGTAAACTTGCTCGTGACAGAAGACTGCCCCACCTTCGCATCCTCCAGTTGTAAGATGTGGGAGTTCCACAGCACACACTCCCCTTGCTTTACCAACAGATGGAATACTCTTTAGGTGGAAATCACCTGCACCCACCAAGGGCTACCACTTCACCACATCTTCCCCATCTACATGCATCTCCTACAAGCAGGCACAATCCATACCAAATTCCCTTAAATACCTCAGTAAAGTGCTCCTTCTCCCCTGATCCCTCAACCCCCACACATTCCACGTTAGGATCTTCAACATGAAGAAGATGATGCACCCGAAGGCCTCTCCTCACGACATGACACCTGAAGGACCTGCACTAGTTGATTAACATCCACATGCTCTGGCTCGCAGCTCCTACGATGGCATCTACCTCTCTTTGTTGACCCACCCTTGATGGGAGAGGAAGATCCCATGTTATACCTGGTCTCTTCTGGAGTGGAGAAGACAAACGTATCTTGCACTTCCTCCCTCTGCGGATGTGTTTGTTTAAAAGGATCGTTATAGTTTGCGTTTGCAATGTCGGTTTTAAATGAAGAAACGAACGTGAGTCCGAGTGTCGATCTCAGGGAGGCGTGAAAATCGAATTTTTCTTGTCACTTAGTGTCACGAAAATGACGAGTTTTTGCTTGCGAGAAGATGTGGGAGAAAAGCGAGTGAAAGAGAGAGAGTAAGGTTAGAGTCTTTTAAATCATAGCAATCACTTAAATCAAGATGGAAAACATCAACACTATATTCAACAATTCAAGTCTTACAAATACAATGATAGCTAAATGCTTAAACAAAAGGAAGGTAAAGCTAGAGTAAAGGGAGAGAAAGAGAGAGAGAGGGGAGACGGCGAGGCAACCACGGCGGTGAAAGGAGGCTCCGTTGGCTGCTCGTCGGCTCCGTTGGCGGCTCGTCGACTCCGTTGACTATAAGAGATGCTAAAGGAGGCTAAGAGGGTGATACAACACTTGCTAAGTAAATTCAATGCTTTTCATGGGTGGTTGGGAGGGGTTTATATAGGAAGAAGGGGTTTCTAATTTAAGTATGGGCTTTAGCGACGTTCAGGATGTTGCTAAACCTATGCTAAAAGCGTCGATGAAGCCCCCTACCCAACGGTCTCACACCCGTTCTTCACGTGCGATCTATGTGCGTGCCTTAAGGGCCGTTCGATCGGAGATTGGACGGCTGAGATCTCGCGGAGGGTGCACTCGCAGATCACTACTGAGGCGCGTGCTGCTCGCATGTTATCACACGCGTTTGGCCGAATGCACCTGATTGCGCCGCGTAGCGCTGTCACGGCCGCTTGACGGTGATCGGGTGGTCCAATTTGGTTGCGTGGTCGATTTCTACGCTTAGTACTACTACAAGCGCTTTGAACACATGCCTTCTGTGCGCGTTGCAGGGGCGCGACCGCTACGCTGTCCTCACGAATGGTCGGGCAGAGGAGATTGGGTGCAGCTACTGCCGACCGTTGGATGGGGATCCAACGGTCGAATATTCTTGTGAGGTCGGGCGAGTAGATGCGGAGAGCATAAGCGAGCATGATTTTCAGCCGTTCGATCGGAGATCAGTCAGCTTAAAGTGTTGCCCTACAGTGCCGCGCGATGAAGGGTGCGGGGGTGGCTCCACATGGCGCGCTGTGGGTTGTTGATCTGATGATCAACGACCAGAACTTCTTAGGCCGATAAAGGGAGCTCCGGATGTCGGATTTGGCTGATTTCGAGTCCGTTGGACTCCATTTGTCTCTTTGGATCCATCCGTGCGGTCCAATCACTCATCTGAGACCTGTTTTGACATGCACTTGTACAAATGGCCATTAATAATGCACTATAAGTAATCTTGATGTATGATGCATGCAATGCTTCCATTCCTATTTATGATGTGTCATCTGTGCATTTTACCCTTAAGACCGACCCATTTTGACAGAATTAACATTGTAAAATGTAGTGTTATCATACCCCTATGCTTACACCTTGCTAGTCCCTAGCAAGGTTTATTCTAGCTATTATTCTCAGTCAGAATACAAGAAGTAATTACTTAGACATTTTGTTACTTGTCAATAGGAGGAAATATACTAAGATCTTGATCTACAGAGACTAAACAGCGCCTGAGTGTTTGCCAAAATATGAATCGCCTAAATCCTTGCTTTAAGGCTTGTATATATATATTTTTTTCTTTTTTCATCTTTTCTCATTTTTAGATTGTTAAAGCTACAAGTTACTATGCTAACGTATTTGATTTTGAAAAACCTGTCGTCGTAGTTTGAAAGCGAAGAACTCGTACTAAACAAATAAAATTTGTACCGGAATAGAAATTCCTGGTCGAACTCAGGGAGGCTACGTTGATCTATATTCGCAATTATATTTTTTTAGAGTTTTTATTGAAAAGCGAAGCGATATAATTACAATGAAGCAATATTAATAATCAGAATAAACGAGAGAGAGAAAACATGACTCAATTTTCAAAATGTTTATACAATAAAACCCGAGAAGAATTACACTAGAAAGCAGAAAAATTCTACTCTAGAAAGCTATAAAGAATGGGAGAGAGAAGTTTCCTCCTCAACGATCGCTTGGAGGACGAGCCGGACGAGACATCGCCTGGATGAAGGAGGACGAAGTGGGAAGAAGGAGGTTGAGGCAGGAGGAACGAGAACGGGGTAGCACGTCGTCGTCGTCGCGGGATCCGCTTCCGAAATGAGAGCGAAAATTTGACTTTATCTCTCAAGGAGCATCCCGGGTGTGGGACAAGCTTCTCTTGAGTTTGGAGAGGTAGAGGAGAGAAGGAAGGGATGAAAATTTCATATGGAGGGGGTCTCCTTTTATAGTTGCAAGGAGTGAGGGCAATTTGGTCTTTACAATTGCAAAACATTAAATAAGGGGTCATTAGTGACGGATAAAACCGTCGCTAAAGTCCCAGTCATGGGCAACGTGTGCTGCCCGCTCGCCTTCCGTACCTGAAACGCGTGCTCATGTTCATCAAGTCTCATCCGTTCGATAGTGAGATCGAACGGCTGAGATGCGTTCTCACCCGCCTCCTCATCGCACGCTCGCCGCGTGAGATCTCGCGTTACGCACAAGCGTACAATAGCACGTGGGCTCTATTGAGTGCCCACAGTTGCTCGATCGCGATCAAGAGGTCGATACGCTCGCTCGCCTGCGCCTCAGATTCGCTCGCGAAGAATCGAATGCGTGCCCCTTGAACTCGCGAACGCTTTCCCCCGCTGCGCTACAGCGGCGTTTGTGTCGCGGAAGGATTTCGTGCGTGCGCGATCAAGACTGTTGGATTGAGATCCAACGGTCAAGTCGGCTCTTCAGATGAGTCTTCAGAGAACGGGTGCGCCGGTTGGGTGGCCGAGATGGTGCCACGTGGCACCATCTCGGCCATCCATCTTCTAGATGATGTAGATGGTACCACGGATGTCTGATTGAGTTGATTTTCGCGCCGTTAGGCTGCGATCGTCGATCTGAATCAATTTGTGCGGTCAGATTTGTCGTTTGAAGTGTGGATTCACACCATCTTGCCCCTTTATCTTCATGGTTCCCCAATCTCTATCTGATGCTATAGATGTCTAATTAGGGCGATCTTAGAGTCGTTGAACTCCAATCGTCGCCCTGATCAAATTTGTATGGTTGGATATTTGATCCGAGGCCTCGAAAAAAAATTTCCTTGTCCCTGAACATAGAAGGATAGTTAACTTCCATTTTATTCAAACTAATTTAAATGCAAGATGATGCATGTTATGCAATATTTATAGTATGCAATGCAATTCTATACTTAAGAACATACATAAATAGACATCTTATGTAGTGTAGACATGTTTGCATCACACCCCCATGCCTATCTTTTGCTAGTCCCTAGCAAAAACTATATGCTATTTATAAAAGAATTATGTTGGATTATTTGGACATGACTTATTTTCAATCATTAAGAAAATGTTTACTTAGGATCTGAACTTTCAAAGACATAATAGTGCTCGAGTATCTGCCAAAATGCAGACTACCTCAAGTCCTCACCTTATTCAAAGAAAAATTTCTTTCTCTTTTTCCTCTTTTCTATTTTTTTTTTTGTTTTGGATTTTCAAGTTTTAGGGTTTAAGAGTTTTCTACGGCCATTCAACTCACCCAAGATTTGATGAGAACCCTAAGTTTTAAGCATCTTTATTGTGAATGTGATAGACTCGTTGATCGGCAGTTAAGATGGACTTCGGATTTCTACGCCTCTAGGTGACCTTGAAAAGAGAATTCTGCCTAAAGGTGTATCTTTACAACCGGTAGTTTTCTCCCTACTTTTATTTTTTTGGGGTCAACATATGGGTGAATCCAGTGTATATCTCCCCGATTTATTCTACTTCTTTGCTTCTTCCTAAGTGTTTTTTGGAATTTTCAGTGCATTTATTAAGCTTGGTTCTGGACAACCGGTCAATAAGTTGTTACCACTGACAGCTTGCCAGCCATACTCGTGCGGTGAAGTGTGGCTTATTTCTTTTTTTTCTTTTCTCCTTTTCTTTTTCTCTTTTTTTTTATTTCTTTTTTAAGTAGGTGGATTCCCTAGTCTAAGATTTACCTAAAGGCAGCAAAAAGAGAATGGTCCAGTGACTGAGCTCTGGACAACCTACCTATGGGCTGTTACCCACGATAACTTGCCAGCCATATCACCTGAGAAGGTTCATTAGCTACCCAATTTTCATTAAAATGTTGAACAATGAGTCAGTGCAAAGAAAGTGTGTAGATGCTTAAAACTTAAAGTTCCCTCAAATTAGAGGGTGGATTGATAAGTCGTGTACTTATCACCCAAACTTATTTACTCTAATTACAATAGAATTAAGATGGTGAGGACTTAAAAAAAAAATCCACATTTTAGTGGATACATGGGTCGATTAAGTCCAAAAACCTGAAGGGTCATTGCTTTCAGATCCTAATGTAATATTTCCTAAGATTGAAAAGTCCTAATGTCCAACTATTCCTTCTTAATTTAATTTTTTTTAATGTATAAATAAGAAGAGAAAAATAATTTACATGAATTTCACAAAGCTGACCAAACGATTCAAAAATGAATCCACCCCCCATGCTTAGCTGATGCAATGTCCACATTGAGAAAGAGACGTGAAAGAAAGGGTATAGTATGAAAGATGTCACCTGAATATGAAGCTCATGTCAGCTTTGTGTCATATGTACAGTTACTGAGTTTAATGCCGTCAGCTAGGTGAAGTCCAGCCAAAGAAGTCACAGAATGGCTATAGCAACCGTGTCTGAGATGGATTCTGGAAGAGTACGGTCAATAATATGCTTCAGACGTTGACTGTTGACTTTAAATGTGTTACCCGTCTTTGGGTCAGAAATCTAAACGGCTCCATTTGGAAAAATCTGGTCAATAATGAATGGGCCATTCCATTTAAATCTAAGTTTGCCAGGAAAGAGCTTAAGTCTAGAATCGAATAACCAGACCTTATAGTTCGGCTCAAAGCTCTTGCAGGAAATTAATTGATCATGTAGAGCTTTGGTCTGAGCCTTGTAGATCTTGGCATTCTTGTATGCATCATTTCTAAGCTCTTCCAACTCAGATAGTTGGAGTTTTTTGGTCTTCCCAGTTAAATTTAGATCTAAATTGCATTGTTTGATTGCCCAGAATGCCCTGTGTTCAATCTCTTCGGGTAGATGGCACGCCTTTCCATACACCAAATGAAATGGAGACACGCCTATGGGCGTTTTAAACACCGTGCGGTAGGCCCAAAGAGCATCCTCAAGCTTTTGAGTCCAATCCTTGCGATCAGACCTAACCGTTTTCTGCAGAATGTTCTTGATCTCCCTATTGGAGATCTCGGCTTGTCCATTTGTTTGGGGATGGTAAGGTGTGGAAATTCGGTGATTAACCCTGTATTTGGCCAACAAATTACGGAATTGGGCATTAGTAAAATGAGTGCCACCGTCACTGATGATGGCTCTCAGAATCCCAAACCTACTGAAGATATTTTTCTTGATAAAATCAGTGACCACCTTATGGTCATTGGTTCGAGTGGGAATCACCTCAATCCATTTGGACACATAACCAACAGCAACAAGAATGTACTGATGTCCAAATGAAGGGATAAAGGGTCTCATGAAATCGATGCCCCAAACATCGAAAATTTCGACAGGAAGAATTGGGTTTAGGGGCATCATATCTCTCTTAGAACATGACCTTGAGAAAATCTAGGCATCCTTAAATAAAGACGGCCAATAGAAGCTAGATTGCAAGATTTTTGCAACCATCTTTTTCCCGGAGAAATGTCCACCGCACGCTGTTGCATGGTAGAACTCGAGTATACTGTTGAATTCATTCTCCGGTACACATCAGTGAATAATCTAATCAAAGCCGATGCGGTATAGTTCAGGGTCCTCCCAGAAGTAGTATTTGGCCTCAGATTTGAGTCTATCCCGTTGTTGCTTGGTCCAATCCTGGGGGATTTGACCAATGGTCAAATAGTTAACAATGTCAGCAAACCACGGGGTGTGGACACCTAAAACTGTAAGAATAGCTTCGACCAGAAAAGTGTTAGCAATCGGGATGTCCAGACGAGAAGAATCACCTAGGAGTCTCGACAAATGATCTGCCACCACATTTTGTACCCCGATTTTATCCTTGATTTCAAGATCAAATTCTTGAAGCAGAAGAATCCAACGAATAAGATGGGGTTTGGCTTCCTTTTTGGCCAAGAGATGTCTCAAGGCCGAGTAATCGGTAAGATGATAACATGAGAGTCTAAGAGATAAGCCCTAAATTTTTCCAAAACGAACACTACAACTAGTAATTCCTTTTCAGTAACAGTGTAATTCCTCTGGGCTTCATCCAGAGTTTTACTAGTGTAGTAGATGACAGAGGGCTTTCTATCAATTTTCTGACCCAAGACAGCCCCGACCGCGTAATAAGAAGCATCGATCATGATCTCAAAAGGGGCTGTCCAAATTGGTGGTTGCAATACTGGAGCATAGGTGGCTACCGTTTCTAGGAAATCAAATGCCTTTCGTCATGATTCGTAGAAAACAAATGGTGTTTCTTTGGCAAGAAGATTGCTCAGGGGACGAGCAACCTTCGAGAAATCCTTGATGAATCTTAGATAGAATCCCACATGACCAAGAAATGATCAGATTTGTTTAACAAATGTGGGAGGAGGAAGTTTAGCGATAGCATCAACCTTAGCTTTATCCACTTCGATTCCCCGTTCAGAGATTACATGACCCAAGACGATGCCTTCTTGGGTCATGAAATGACTCTTTTCCCAACTAAGGACAAATTGTGTTTTGATACATTGCTTAGGAATCATTTCCAGATTAGCCAAACAAGAGTCAAAAGATTCTCCGAAAACAAAGAAATCATCCATGAAGACTTCCATAAATTCTCCCACCATGTCAGAGAGTATGGCTAACATACACCTTTGAAAAGTCGCAGGTGCATTGCATAAACCGAAAGGCATCCTACGGAAAGCAAAGGTTCCGTAGGGACTAGTGAAAGTAGTTTTTTCCTGATCCTCGGGATGGATAGGAACTTGGTTGTATCCCGAGTAGCCATCAAAAAAATAGAAGTACTTCTGCCCGGCTAGTCTTTTCAAGATTTGATCGATAAAAGGCAAGGGAAAATGATCCTTTTTAGTGGTTGTGTTCAGCTTCCTATAATCAATACAAACCCTCCAAGAGGAAGCTGAACGAGTTGCGACAGATTCTTCTCTCTCTTTAGTCACAACGGTAATCCCGGCTTTCTTCGGAACAATCTGCACGGGACTTACCCAGGGACTATCAGAGATTGGATAAATAATTTTTGCATTGAGCCACTTGATGATTTCCTTTTTGACCACTTCTCGCATATTTAGACTTAATCTCCTCTGCATCGGCGAGAAGGGCGGGATCCATCTTCTAAGAATATCTTATGATTGTAGTAAGATGGCTCGATCCCCTTGAGGTCATGAATGATCCAACCAATTGCCTCCTTGTGTTCCTTTAGGACCTTGATCAATTTAACCTCTTTCTCCTTTGTTAATTTAGCACTAATAATCACAGGAAGCGTCTTCTGAGGTCCTAAAAATTGATATTTCAAATTCTCAGGCAATGGTTTCAGTTCAAGTTAGGGCGGGTTAATGATTGATGGTAAGGAAGATGCTGAATACTCAACAAGAGGAAGAGATTGTGAGTGAACAAAATGAATAACCTCTTCAAAAGATGGCAGGTCAGCCATAGAGGGTTGCGGGTCGAATTCATCATCAAAGGAGGAACTTTCAATTGAAGAAACTATCAAACAAGTTTCAATGTTTTCATTATCCTCCTCAAGTTCATCAATAAATCCACAATCCTCAAATTTATTGATCGCCTTAGAAATATCCAATTTCATTCGTTGATCCCTAAAGGCGATTTCCATGCTACCGCTTTCACAATTAATGTTGGCCTTACTGGTAGCCAGGAATGGATGCCCCAGAATGATGGGCGTGTTCCTCAGATTTTCAGGTACATCCATGTCAAGGACAAGGAAATCTACAGGAAAATAGAAATCCTTGACCTTAACTATTACATCTTTAATAATGCCTCGCAGATTTGTGACCGAGCGGTCCGCTAACTGTAGCGTTACTGATGTTGGCCGAAGTTCACCTAATCCAAACTTCTCGTAAAGAGAAGTCGGAATTAGGTTGATGAATGCACCCAGATCCAAAAGTGCTCTATCAAATGTGTAATCTCCGATGACACAAGAAATCAACGGAGCACCTGGATCTCTCTTTTTCTGAGGGAGGTGGTGCAGGATAACAGAACTAGCCTACTCAGAGAGTACCACCTTCCTCGAAACAGATTCTCTCGATTTATGCTTTTGTGTACATAGGTCCTTTAAAAATCTTGTGTAAGCCGGTATATGCTTGATAGCATCAAGGAGCAGGATATTGATCTCAACATTCTTAAATAGATTCAGAAGCTCCTCATTGCTATCAACAGAATTCTTCTTCTTTGATTTGATCAAGGCTTCAGGAAAAGGAACATGAGTCAGATCTTTGGAATCAGGTTCCTGAGCCTTTATTTCTTCTCCAAAATTCTCATCTCTCTCCTCAGGTTCTTCAGGATTCAGTAGATCAGAATAGTGTGGTTGTGGATCCTGAGTCTGCTTACCACTCCTCAAGGTGACAGAATTTGCAGATGCGTAAGAGTTTGGGTCTTGGGGAGGGTTAGAAAAGATTGGAGGGGCTTGACTAGCCAGGAATTGTTGATTTGCAGAAGAAGAAGAAGAGGAGGAGGAGGGACCCGGCTCAGCCACCTGAGCATGTGCATGTGGGTCCCTCTGATTTCCATACCCATGGGCTTGGTTGCCCAGATTCAGAATATTTCACGGGTTGGGTACAAGTTAGGATGGTAGAGATCCGGGTTGACGAGAGTTAGCAATGAACCCGGTCTGCAAGTTGACCAGCGAGGTTTTCATTTGCTGCATGAGTTGGGGCATGAATCCTTGCATCTCTACCATTTATCGGTTCAAATCAGCCTGCCCTACGAGTTGACGAGCATTTCAAGTTGGCTGATAGACTTGATTTGGGGGCAACTGAGTATATACATAACCCTAATGCATTGGTCGTTGCAGAGCATAGTTGCCGGGTAGAAATTTGGTTTGTTGCCCCAGGTTTTTCCAAGAGAAGTTAGGGTGGTTTCTCCAACCTGGATTATAAGCATTAGAGTAGGGGTTGGATTTAACATTCTCTTGTACAGCATAAACATCCGCATAGGGTGAGGATGGAGAGAGAAAGGGAAGGATCAGAAAAACTGGGATCAAAGGCCTCAGTTTGGAACTCGTGGGGTTCCGAAAAATGCTGACTCACAGGTTGAGCCGCATCGAATTGATTCACGAACTCCCGTCCAAAAGGAGCTCGTGAAGAATGGAATCCTGAATTTTGGGATTGAGTGGATCGAGAGTTGTTTATAGAATTACCAGCCATCCACTCTTCCGTTCTCTTAGCAACCAAGTCTATCTTGTCTAGTTTGTTACAAATCAATTCCATATTAAATGAATGGGAGTCATGGACTTCATTGTCATTTGATCTGGGCTGCTGGGACCGGTTAAATGTATCAATGGAGGCATGATTGATTGAATTCTCGCTCATTTCCTTAAATAAATCATGTGTACTATCTGCATCTTTATTGAGGGAATTGCCTCTGCAAGAAACATCCACATGATTTCTAAGTTGCTCAGTCAACCCATGATAGAAGATCTGCACGAGTTGCCATTTCAGCACCTCGTGGTGTGGACACCTTCGCAATTGGTCCTGAAATTGCTCCCAGGCCACATGAAACTGCTCCCCCAGCCGCTGGGTAAAGATAGTGATTGCCCGTCTTAAGGCATTGGTACGTCCAACTGAGAAGAATTTTTTCAGAAAGGCTGATTTCAACTCATTCCAAGTTGCAATTGGTCTTCCTATTGTCCTGTACCAATGCGCGGCCTTATCCCTAAGAGAATGGCGGAAGTGCCTCATGATCATTTGCTCCTCATTTACGTTTCGTGCCTTAGTGGTTTGGACCAAAGTAGTCAAGTCCTCCAAGTGCTGAAACAGATCTTCGGAGCCAAGCCCATGATAATGTTTGATTAGGCTTAACACCTAGGGCTTGATTTCTACGTCGCCGGTTGGAATCTAGACGTCGGGAAGTTCCCCGTAATTTGAAGGATCATAAAAATCCTTCGTGGGCTGAGCGCCCTGCATTCTCTGGAACCATTCCTGTATTCTCTGCATTTGTTCCAGCTGCCTTCGGAATTCTTCCTGTGGATCTCCAAGCAAAGGAGGCTGTTGGTCGGCCATGGGATCAATTTGACCAAAATCCAATTTACGCCTCCTAGATACTCTAGTGGTCCTTCCAATCGGGGATTCAATGATCGTCTTTCCAGCATAAACTAGGAGAAGGTCGGAAGTACTGGGGATAGGGACCCTACAGCACAACAAAACAAGGTTGTCCTTAAGTGGGTAGCCTAAGGATCTACTGACTCCCAAAACCTGCCTTAAGATTGTAAATGATTTACTCTACTTGCGTCTGCTCAATCCAACCAGTTAGGAGGAGGGACTGGGGAGAAGGTTCTTCCTTCAGCTTTCGCCTCCGATTCCTAGTGTACCTCCCAGCTGCGGTAGTTTGATGCTACTCCCCTAGCTCGACATTAGATTAATCAGTACAAGTAGGTTAATAAAAGATAATATCAAACTAGGCCCTGAAGAGCGAATCAGACCTTAAGGCCAACGTCTACTCAATTTTATTAAGGCCTAGGATTGTGGTGCTTATGGAATGTGATGAGCCCTTAAAATGGGTTGTGTCCTTAATGATTGATTGAGAATTGTGTAAGTTCGTACACAACCAGGGTTTTCAAGCAAGATTATTTGTGATGCGTGGATTTTAATGTTCAAATCTTGCTTTAGTAGCTTTTAGGGTTTAAAATTAGGTTGATTGAAATCAAGTTTCGAGGCAAACCAAATTGTTAAACACGGGTGAAGATTGCTTTCCTTTAAAACCAGAAAGAAAGTGAAGTGCCTGGAATTGACCTAGATTGAAAATCCTAAGGAGGAGCTACTTGATGAGTTGATTTTAAGTAGAGTGGTGCGACCTAAATAACTCAAACAATTAGCCACAAATGCTCCACTAAGTTAGGCACAAAAAGGTGGTTAACCTAGAATGATTTCTACTCTTTTATATGTTGCTTTGTGTGTACCGGTTCCACAGATCAGAACCCAGTTGAGTAGAAACAAATCAATTAGGTTAAGTGCCTTGAATGTGGGTGTACGTTGTGTGTTTGTTGAAAATTGCCCCACAAGATTATCTTTTTATTATTTTTTATAAATGAGGGTGGAATGAATGTGAGTGAGAATTCAAACAACCAAACTATTCCCAGGATTTATGCAAACACCTAGGTTAATTGGAATTTGGATTTAATGTGACAAATGAAATCTATGGAGGGGGGAAGAATGTGGAGCACTTATAGTTGTCTTCAACTACACTTTACTCCGGTCTACCGCTTGATGATTCCCTGATGGAGGGCTCTGCAAAACAATAGACACATGAGAAAGCAAGTTAGAAAACAATAAAGTGCGTGAAATGTGACAAGCATATCAGAAATTGTTGCCCCCCGGTAACAGCGCCAAAATGTTGAAGCTACAAGTTACTATGCTAACGTATTTGGTTTTGAAAAACCTATCATCGTAGTTTGAAAGCGAAGAACTCGTGTTCAACAAATAAAATTTGTACCGGAATAGAAATCCCTGGTCGAACTCAGGGAGGCTACGTTGATCTATATTCGCAATTATATTTTTTTATAGTTTTTGTTGAAAAGCGAAGCGATGTAATTACAATGAAGCAATATTAACGATCAGAATAAATGAGAGATAGAGAAAACATGCACTCAATATTTCAAAATATTTATATAATAAAACCAGAGAAGAATTACATTAGAAAGTGAGAAATCAACTACACTAGAAAGAAGGAAAATTCTACTCTAAAAAGCTGTAAAGAAGAATGGGAGAGTGAAGTTATCCTCCTCGACGATCGCTTGGAGGTTGAGCCGGACGAGATGCCGCCTGGATGAAGGAGGACGGAGTGGGAAGGAGGTCGAGGCAGGAGGAACGAGAACAGGGAACACGTCATCGTCGTCGCGGGATTCGCTTCCGAAATGAGAGCGAAATTTTGACTTTATCTCTCGAGGAGCATCCCAGGTGTGGGACAAGTTTCTCTTAAGCTTTGGAGAGGTAGAGGAGAGAAGGAAGGGATGAAAATTTTGTATGGAGGGGGTCTCCTTTTATAATTGCAAGGAGTGAGGGCAATTTGGTCTTTACAATTGCAAAACATTAAATAAGGGGTCTTTAGTGATGGATAAAATCATCGCTAAAGCCCCAATCGTGGGCGACGTGTGCTGCCCGCATGCCTTCCGCGCCTAAAACACGTGCTCACATTCATCAAGTCTTAGTCGCTCGATCGTGAGATCGAACGGTTGAAATGCGTTCTCGCCCACCTCCTCATCCCGCGCTCGCAGCATGTGATCTCGCGTTATGCGCGAGCGTGCAATAACGTGTAGGCGCTATTGAGTGACTGCAGTTGCTCGATCACGATCGAGCGGTCGATACGCTCGCTCGCCCGTGCCTTTGATCCACTCGCGAAGAATCGAACGCGCGCCCCTTGAACTCACAAACGCTTTCACCCGCTGTGCTACAGCGGCGTTTGTGTCGCGGAAGGATTTCGTGCGCGCGCGATTAGGACCGTTGGATTGAGATCCAACGGTCAGGGAAGCTCTTCAGATGAGGCTTCAGAGAATGGGTATGCCAGTTGGGCGATCGAAATGGTGCCCCGTGGTGCCATCTTGGCGTTCCATGTTTTGGATGATGTGGATGGATCCGAATCCATCCGTGCGGTCGGATTTGTTGTTTGAAGTGTGGATTCACTCCATCTTGGCCCTTGATCTTCTAGGGTTCCTTGGTCTTTAGCTAATGCTACAGATGTCTGATTAGGGCGATCTTGGAGTCGTTGAACTCCAATCGTCACCCTGATCAAATCTGTACGGTTGGATCTTTAATTCGAGGCCCCGATAAAAATTTGCCTTGTCCTTGAACATAAAAGGAGACAATTAACCTCCATTTTATTCAAACTAATCTAAATGTAAGATGATGCATGTTATGCAATATCTATAGTATGCAATGCAATTCTATGCTTATGAACATGCATAAATAGACATCTTATGTAGTGTAAACAAGTTTACATCATAAATCTTTGGAGTTAAGAGTGTGTTAGTAACTTTTTATGGCTACCCAACCCAACCAAAACTCGGAAAAGACTCTAAGTGCTAGGCATCTTGATGTGAAGATCGTGATAGACTCACTCAACGGTAATTCTGACAGACTTCGGGTTTCTACGCCCTTTGGTGACCGGGAAAGGAAGTGTTTTGCCTGAAGGTGTATTTGTCCGATCAATAGCTTTCTCACAACTTTTGTTCTACTTGGGGTCAACACAAGGATTTTTCTAGTGTATATCTCCCCAGCTTGCTCTACTTCCTCACTTCTTCCTTAAGTGTTTTGGGTCTTTTTGTGCATTTTAATGAGTTGGGTTCTAGGCATCCGACTAATGGCCTGTTACTTACGTTCACTTGCCAGCCATACTCGTGTGGTGAAGTGTGGCTTATTTTGTTCCTTTTCTCTTCTCTCTCTCTCTTTTTATTTTTAGTAGGTGGCTTCCCTGATCTCAAATTTACTTAGAGGCAATAAAAAGAAGGTTTTCTTATGGCTGGGTTCTGGAAAATCGTCCAATGGGTTGTTACCCACGACAACTTGCCAGCCATACCACCTTAGAAGGTTCATTAGCTACCCAATTTCTATCAGAATCTCCGAGGAGTGAGTTTGTGCAAAAATATGTGCAGATGCTTAGACTAAAAGTCCCTCTGAGTTAGAGGGCGAGTTAATAAGTTGTATACTTATCACTTTATTTTATTGGTGGATTAGAATAAATTAAGGTTGCAAGGATTTGAAGCTAAATCCATATTTTAATGAACACCAGGGCTGATTAAGCCTGAAAGCATGAAAAGTTTAATTGTTCAGGTTTTTTTCGTATTATTTCCCACTGTTGACTGATGAGAGCCTCATCATGAGCCATAACTAGCTCATCTTGACCCAATAAAGAAGATAAAAGCTCCTACATAACCTAGTAGAAGGCCTAAATGAAGGAATACGTGCTCTCAGAAGAAAACATGAAATAAAGGTTAAAACTGCAATTTTACCATTGCAGTACATAAACGGGATTTGTCAAAGACAAAACATAGGTCAAATGGTCTAAATGAGATAAAAAGTGGGTTGAGTCAATCAGAAATGGGTTCATGTGCAATTTTGGAATTAAATGACATTTGGTAACCCTAAAACAGACCTGCTTAATTCAATAAGGTTTCGGTCAGGATAAAAATCAATTAAACCCACTTAAAATCATGGAAAAATATCCTCTAGGGTTTAGAACATTCAATTTGGCCTGTGGAACCTAGTTTGACCTAGAATACGGTCCTAGCTCATTAATTGACCTAATTTGGGTTTTTACGCAAAATATTCAGTCAAATGAGGTCAAACCTAAAATCCGACTTCACCATTGGATTCCCTAGGTCAAAATTAGGTTTGTACCAAAATTTGGACCTAAGGGGAGGTCATCTTGACCTACCTTGCAATTTAGTACACCCAAATCACAATTTGGTCCCTATCTTTTGTAAAGCATCACAGAGAGCCCCTAACTTCCTCGCCACCTTTGCGATCAGGTCCTGACGCCATTGTTGGGGTAGAATCCCACTCCGGCGAGGATTAGAGAGGGAATACTCTCTGATTCCTCAGAGATCCCCTCCCAGAAATGGAAAGGAGATTCTCTGAGGAATTCCCTTCCATCTAAGGCCAATCACGATCTCTGGTGGGAACCCAATATCTCGTGCGAACGCACGAGGGATTTGGGTATCTAACCTCTTTCCTTCTCCGGTGAGCCATCGGAGACAAAGGCGTGCCCTCCACGCTCTGAAAGCACGGCCCAGTGCCTATAAAAGAACCTCTAAACCCGGTCTCTCAATTTCAGCTTGACTTGGCTGGACTTCCACCTCAACTTCTTCTCTTTCTTCTCCGGCCAAGGGTCCAGCGAGCTCCGGCGAGCCCCCCTCCCCTCCCTCTTCACTCTGCCACAAAACCAGTGGCAGAGACATCTTCCTGATTCTCCTCTGCGTCGCGCAATACCCGCGCAGGCCGCCTCAGCCCATTTGTCGCCGCCGTCTTCCTCCACTAGGCAGCTTCTTCTCCGGCGACAGCAGGTACAGCTGTCCGCCTCTCCGTCCCCCTTCATCCCTGTAGTTAGGCTTAATACATTCTCCATCTTCCCCTCTCTCTTTTCCCCCTTTTATTTCATTTAATTGCCCCTCGACCGTTGCTGACCACCTCCATGTTCCTCGCCTCCGACCGACCTCCGGCGAGTCGCCCCCATCATTCCGCCCCTCCACATGGCTCGCCAACCGTCTCATAAGCTCCGCCTCACCACAAGGAACAATCTCCGCCCATCCACCATCCCTCTACGCCTCCACCACAGCCCCCCGAACACCCCTACACTTCTGGTCACAGGACGACCTAGGCACGCATGCCTAGGCCGTCCCACGACCTGCTTCACCATGCACGACCTTCGCCGTGCCACGGCGAAGGTCCCCAGCTGGTCTGATTGAGCCGAGAGGCTTGTTTTGTGTGTGACAGTATCGAAGCCCCTTCCGCCATTGACGACGGTTGAAGAAGCTTCAAAGCAGCTCCGGGCTTCAGGTGAAGCGGACTCAGGCGAGCAGTGCGAAGTGATCTGGCTCAGCAAGGAGTGCAGCGACGTCCGCAGCCTTGGCAATCGAAGAAGAATCGTCTACGGGCGCGAGTGAAAGAAGGCGGGACTTTAGTCCCACATCGTTGAAATACGAAGAGCAGGTGCGGTATAAATTATTTTTGTGTTATACGCTATTCGCCTCCGAACGCACAGGGGTGAGGTCCCTCACCTGACCCACGCTCGCCTCGTTCGCGGTTTCACCTCGCGGATCTGGCGGGATCCGACCCGCCCCATCCTGAGCACACCTCGCGCATCACCCCACCTGCTGGTGCGCCTGGTCCCGGGTGTGAAATCCGACCCGATTAACCGTGGCTCTGGGAGAGCGTCCTTGAGTGAATTCTAGAGAGAGAGAGAGACGCGCGGGTAGAGGGTCAGGGTAGGTTTTGCTCTGTGCAGGCTGGCTGAACATTGAGGAAGAGAGACTTAGCCGCGAGGAAGAAGAAGAGAATAAGTAGAAGAGGCTGAGCGAGGCAGAGATCTGAAGGAAGAAGGAGAGACTGCTAAGAAGAAGAAGACAGAAGAGAAAGAAGCCTTTGCAAAAGAGAGAAGAGAAAGAAGAAGAGAGGCCAAGACAGAAGACGAAGAAGAAAAAGAGGCTGCAGAAGAAGAAAGAAAGCAAGATCAGAAGAAGAAGAATAATCAAAGAAAAAGGGAAAACACTTTTAAGACGTCTGATCACTAGATCAGACGTCCAATTTTACTCTTTTGTCCTAATTACTCTTTAACTGCATACATTCATATTTGAATTAAGGTTTTGAGTAAATTAGAGTGTTCAATTACATTTGAGATTAGTAGTAAATTCCGATTGCTCCCTGTGTTCGACCTCGGATACTCTGGTTTTCGAGTAATAAAAATCTTTATTTGTTTTGAACGATTTTTCAGCTATACTACAACGTGACATTCTTTGAAACCTGGCGAAAGCGCGACAACAAAATGGTGCTGTTGCAGGGGAGCAACGTGCAATTTATCACTAGTCTCTACATTATTTTTATCATATTGAACACTAACTTGCCCTACTTTGCTTTGTTTTAATCTTGCAGGTAGTTCACGAGAAAATCCCCTCCGCAAGTCAACCACTCCAGGGCAGGTAATTTCTTTTCCTCCTTAAACCATCCCCTAATCATGAAAAGACAAAAGGAGGAAAATCAATTTAGGAATCAATTGCCTTCTTTATATAGTAATCACCATTTGTAAGGCAAACGGTTCCTAATTTTGTGAAAATTTTTTCAAATGTTCTTGAAGTTGGAGCGATTTTATTTAGATTCTATCCCACAAATTCAGGTGCTTAATAGAAATAACGCTTAATCTCGGCGGACAATACACTTATTGTTTTTAAGTCCAAAGAGAACCTTTTCAAAAAGAAAAAGAGGATTGGAAATAGAACCAAATTAGGGTTTCTACAGTAGGATCTTGGAGTGTTAGTCACACATGCCTGCATAAAAGGAAATAAACTTTCCCGCATCAGTGTGTCACCCAAGATCTTGATTGAAGAGATCTAAACAAGACAAACCCTAAGAAAAAAAAGAAGCTCTAAAATCACTTGAATCTTAAAATTTTTGGACCTAATAACTTGGGTGTCGAATCAGGGTGATCACTAGGCTCCAAACCTAGAATCATTCTGCTATCTATAGGACGGGTCAGGTGAAGTTGATCCCTTGGGTCAACCAACCTCTAAATTAGGTCACAATATCAAAACATCTAAAGTTCAAGTAAGAACCCTAAAGCACCTTTGAAATAAAAGTGGTAGACTTAAGAGGTCAGGGTCCCCATTCTGGTCTACCTGGAATCTCAGTGACAAGAGAGGTTGGGTGGGGGAAACCCTGTAACCCGTGGGGACGCTCTACCGTGCAGGGGTCTTTGCGGGACTCTCCCTCTCTGGCTGCCCAGGTAATTCTCAGGTGGACGATCTTCTGATCCAGGGGTCCATCCGCCCCGAACCTCCATAGTCATCTAAACATCTTTGGGTGTCTTGATTGGGTCAAAAACATCTCCAGTCCCTCATCTTTTCTCTTTAGAGCACACATACACATTTTCAGTGGGACTCGTTATTCGGATCTGATCGCTTCATAACTTGATCTTGATTCCAACTCTGATTCTACATCTTGACTCCACTACCTGATCCAAATATGCAGCCAAACCACTTAGGACCACCATTCAAGGAACCTGAATATCGGAGATCCATGAGAGATAAAATGATTGAGGATGCCAT
This sequence comes from Thalassia testudinum, assembly GCA_037157565.1. Taxonomy (NCBI): domain Eukaryota; kingdom Viridiplantae; phylum Streptophyta; class Magnoliopsida; order Alismatales; family Hydrocharitaceae; genus Thalassia; species Thalassia testudinum. Next base: position 30,523,524 of record JAZHRO010000047.1, on the reverse strand, counting down.
GAAATTTTATGAAAATGAAGAAACCTCAACATCAGTAGAAAACATTCAGGTTGATGTCCCAACAACCACAACCTTTATCATAACTTGTGCCCAAGTATTATTAGCAGAAGCCACAAAAGGATCAACCCGTGACTTGATCATTACTGCATACATTGAGATAGAAAAACTGCACAATATTGAATACCTTCAATGTATGACAAATCCTCGACTTTGGAAGCAACACCAAGATAGTCCTGAAGAACGGGAAGAGATATTGAGATTAGTAAAACAAGTTATTGACCAGAAGTACTCATATATACCACAAACAGAGGATGAACCATCTTGGGACAACATCGAGGATAAATCTGATCTCAGGTTTGAGGCACAAAATGGTTGTGGATTCCCAACCCAGATAGAGTACATTGTACCTGATATTGAAGAAGGTTGGGAAGCTCCAAATGCAGGAAAATACAATGATGAGCCCATTTTAGAATCCCAAGACTGCTGCAATAAAGAAGGTAGAGCTGAACCTCTCGAGGGTATAAATTCCGTCCCTTATTTTGATAAGGTGACCCTTGAAGGACCTTGATTCTAGTAATTCAACCCACATCCGAAGCCTAGAACCTAGATCTGAAACCTATTTTGAAGATTTCAAGGCCCCATATGAAGAAGATCAATCTTTTAAAGAAGAATATGATTTTGGGCCTCGATTTGATGAATATCCCTCGCCAACCTCCTCAGAGGAATGAATCGATTTTTCAGAAGTCATGCCAATCTATGACACAGAAACCGAGGAGTTGGTCAAGCGGGGTTTCAATTGGGTCTACCCTACTAGCTTAGAACCTGAGCCTCTACCAGATAAGGATACCTTTTTAAGCTCAGAATTCACATTTAGGCTAGACCCCAGTCAGGCTGCTGAATCTGCAACATATGATTTATTCTATGGTGGAACTCATGATCGTGAATCTCATTCAAATTTTGATTTTCGCAAACTCTCCGACGATTTCGAATCTGACCATAACATCGGAGAAAATCTGCTTCCTAATTATAATAAGCCAATTTTCTTTGAAGCCACCTGCTCCACATATACAGAACCAATCAAAACCCATTCCCTACCCCGACCCGCAACCGTACTCAATTTCTATTCTGATTTACCTCTCACTGAGCCGATTGCAGATGATTCAAGTCCATATCTATATCGGGTATCGGGCATTGATCAGATCGAAAATCTGGAGCCAACATTCTGTGATCACCCCTGTAGGGATTCCACACTTTACATTGATTATTTTTCGGAACCCTACTTTGACTAGGCTGATTCGACTCAGCATAAACCCGAGTTTTCACTTCCATATCCATTAGAACTTCACTACATATGGTGGGTTCCGCATCTGTTGATCTACATCTATCAACCCACCAGACTTATTGGGTTTGGGCTGCATCATCAGCCCACTGATCTGAACAAGCACCTGGTTGTACCAACCAGGCTCTTAATCAAGGTGCTTGTTTTACAAAATTCCGCTGATTTGACCGCTCCCTCTCCACCCCAATTTCCGCTCGGCTGAAGGCATTGAATTTAGCGCTTAACGGGAGGCAACCCGTCATCCCAAAAATAGAGACTTTCTGATTATCCGTCTGTACTCCACTTCCATTGCACCTTGATTTCAGCCTTAGACAGTTGATCCCACCTCTGGTACACGTACCAGAGCTTGAAATCAACCACATCATTCATTCTCGACCTATTCACCCACCTGATGTATCCTGTTCTAAGCCCCTGACCTCAACACTAATTCACACCCTCTGTTTACAATGAGGACATTGCAAAACTTAGGCATAGGGGGGTGATAAAGTGCATACATACAGAACCAAGAAAAAGTCAGGAGTCTCACACACAAAAATTTTTTGCATATGTCAAAAACACAAAAAAATTGAAAAATTATGAAAAAGAACAAAAAAATGGGGGAGGGAGGAAATTTTGTGAGCCACATATTCATAAGGAGAAAAAGAGCAAAAATGACAAAAAGGAGCACAAAATGAGAAAGAAAAAGAAATAGTCATTAGTAAAAGATTAAGGAATTAACTGAAGTTCTAGACCAGATCAAGAAAAGAAATAAAAGAAAAAGTGCTAAGGGGACATAACAAGAGATTAGCAGGAACACTGGTCTTAGGCCTCTTGGGCTAGATTTGTTAGCTTAAAAATTCACGTATCCGTTAAAATCTGGATAATCCTCAAGAGGTTGAGGAAAATGCGAAGCTTGAATATTAGGTCTAAGGCTTAGGAAGTATTCGGCCTCGTTAACTGACCTCCGGTTTGTGGGATTCGGTAACCTAAGCATCCCAAATTCACACGCAGCCTGGTTCAGTGCGCATAAACATCTAAATCACGCAAAAGCGTTTAATGTTCTGAAAAAGTCACCTAGATTAGGAGCGGCCAATCAACACAAGTTGATTTGGACGAGTTCCTAGCGTGGAGAGACGGGAAATTTCCCTCGAAGATGCATAACAACATATTGTCTCCTCGGTGCTTTCCTTTTAGGATATTTAAATATCCTACTGGGGGCATGTAAGCACTCTACTGGTTCAGATACCATGGGCGGCATTATCCCGAAATGTCGATCGCCAGGGTCTGAATTCGGCCACGGAACGCCATAGGCGGGATTATCTCGAAATCTCGAAAGCCAGGGTTCTGGGGGTTGCCATGGGCGAGATTATCTCGAAATCTTGAAAGCCTGGGACCCTTGAGGATTGATGATGGGGACGAGGAATCCGATATAGACCGTGTTGAGAAGCTAATCCGAAGCTAGAAATAAAAAGAAAAGAGAGAGAAATGCTCTCCAAACAAATAAATCTTCCATCTCTCTCTTACAAAAACGCACTGCAAAACTGAACCTAGGCTAAAAATGTCTCAAGCACAGGTGCTTTGACCGCGGAATCCAACAAACCCTAGGTTAGTTTTTGTGGGCCGTAGAAACCTTTGCGTAGGACTGAGGCTAAAGCGGAACAGGTCCGGATTTTGGTTGGTACTTGAATACCTCTAGAGCTATTGTTGGCATTCCTACCTAATCACAAAAGAAAAAAGCGCTTACACTCAGGGTCTAGAACATAAGTTAAAACCTTGAAATTTTGCTAAGGGACTAGCAAAAGCTAGGCATGGGGGTATGATGAGAGCCTGATCATGAGCCATAACTAGCTCATCTTGACCCAATAAAGAAGATAAAAGCTCCTACATAACCTAGTAGAAGGCCTAAATGAAGGAATAAGTGCTCTCAGAAGAAAACATGAAATAAAGGTTAAAACTGCAATTTTACCATTGCAGTACATAAACGGGATTTATCAAAGACAAAACATAGGTCAAATGGTCTAAATGAGATAAAAAGTGGGTTGAGTCAATCAGAAATGGGTTCATGTGCAATTTTGGAATTAAATGACATTTGGTAACCCTAAAACAGACCTGCTTAATTCAATAAGGTTCCGGTCAGGATAAAAATCAATTAAACCCACTAAAAATCATGGAAAAATATCCTCTAGGGTTTAGAACATTCAATTTGGCCTGTGGAACCTAGTTTGACCTAGAATACGGTCCTAGCTCATTAATTGACCTAATTTGGGTTTTTACGCAAAATATTCAGTCAAACGAGGTCAAACCTAAAATCCAACTTCACCATTGGATTCCCTAGGTCCAAATTAGGTTTGTACCAAAATTTGGACCTAAGGGGAGGTCATCTTGACCTACCTTGCAATTTAGTACACCCAAATCACAATTTGGTCCCTATCTTTTGAAAAGCATCACAGAGAGCCCCCTAACTTCCTCTTCACCTTTGCGATCAGGTCCTGACGCCATTGTTGGGGCAGAATCCCACTCCGACGAGGATTAGAGAGGGAATACTCTCTGATTCCTCAGAGATCCCCTCCCAGAAATGGAAGGGAGATTCTCTAAAGAATTCCTTTCCATCTAAGGCCAATCACGATCTCTGGTGGGAACCCAATCTCTCCTGCGAACGCACGAGGGATTTGGGTATCCATCCACTTTCCTTCTCCGGCGAGCCATCGGAGACGGAGGCGTGCCCTCCATGCTCTGAGCATACGGCCCAACACCTATGAAAGAACTCTCAAACCCAGCCGCTCTTTTTTAGCTTGACTTGGCTGGACTTCCACCTCAAATTCTTCTCTTTCTTCTCCGGCCAAGGGTCCAGCGAGCCCCCCTCCCCTCCCTCTTCGCTCTGCCACAAAACCAGTGGCATAGACATCTTCCTGATTCTCCTCCGCGTCCGCAATACCCGCGCACGCCACCTCAGCCTCGTCGTCGCCGCCATCTTCCTCCACTGGGCAGCTTCTTCTCTGGCGACAGTAGGTACAGCTGTCCGCCTCTCCATCCCCCTTCATCCCTGTAGTTAGGCTTAATACATTCTCCATCTTCCCCTCTCTCTTTTCCCCCTTTTATTTCATTTAATTGCCCCTCGACCATCGCTGACCACCTCCATGTTCCTCGCCTCCGACCGACCTCCGGCGAGTTGCCCCCATCATTCCGCCCCTCCACACGGCTCGCCAACCGTCTCATAAGCTCCGCCTCACCACAAGGAACAATCTCCGCCCATCCACCATCCCTCTACGCCTCCACCACAGCCCCCCGAACACCCCCACACTTCTGGTCACAGGATGACCTAGGCACGCACGCCTAGGCCGTCCCACGACCTGCTTCACCATGTGCGACCTTCGCTGTGCCACGGCGAAGGTCCCCAGCTGGTCTGATTGAGCCGAGAGGCTTGTTTTGTGTGTGACAGTATGGAAGCCCCTGCCGCCATTGACGACGGTTGAAGAAGCTTCAAAGCAGCTCCAGGCTTCAGGTGCAGCGGACTCAGGCGAGCAGTGCGAAGTGATCTGGCTCAGTAAGGAGCGCAGCGACGTCCGCAGCCTTGGCAATCGAAGAAGAATCGTCTGCGGGCGCGAGCGAAAGAAGGCGGGACTTTAGTCCCACATCGTTGAAATACGAAGTGCAGGTACGGTATAAATTGTTTTTGTGTTATACGCTATTCGCCTCCGAACGCACAGGGGTGAGGTCCCTCACTGACCCACGCTTGCCTCGTCCGCGGTTTCACCTCTCGGATCTGGTGGGATCCGACCCGACCCATCCTGAGCACACCTCACGCGTCACCCTACCTGCCGGTGCGCCTGGTCCCGGGTGCAAAATCTAACCCGATTAACCGTGGCTTTGGGAGAGCGTCCTTGAGTGAATTCTAGAGAGAGAGAGAGATGCGCGGGTAGAGGGGCAGGGTAGGTTTTGGTCTGTGCAGGCAGGCTGAACGTTGTGGAAGAGAGACTTAGCCGCGAAGAAGAAGAAGAGAAGAAGTAGAAGAGGCTGAGCGAGGCAGAGATCTGAAGGAAGAAGGAGAGACTGCTGAGAAGAAGAAGACAGAAGAGAAAGAAGCCTTTGCAGAAGAGAGAAGAGAAAGAAGAAGAGCGGCCAAGACAGAAGACGAAGAAGAAAAAGAGACTGCAAAAGAAGAAAGAAAGCAAGATCAGAAGAAGAAGAATAATCAAAGAAAAAGGGAAAACACTTTTAAGATGTCTGATCACAAGATCAGACGTCCAATTTTACTCTTTTGTCCTAATTACTCTTTAACCGCATACATTCATATTTGAATTAAAGTTTTGAGTAAATTAGAGTGTTTAATTACATTTGAGATTAGTAGTAAATTCCGATTGCTCCCTGTGTTCGACCTCGGATACTCTGGTTTTCGAGTAATAAAAATCTTTATTTGTTTTGAACGCTTTTTCGGCTATACTACAACGTGACATTCTTTAAAACCCGGCGAAAGCGCGACGAACATTGACAAATTCCTAATGTTTAAGTTTTTTTCTTCCTAAATTCAATTTTTTATATATATATTTATTTTATTTAGACTGATTAAATGTGCTCAGAATCTTGCAATTTACCACCCCCCATGCTTAAGTTGGACAATGTCCTCATTGGCAAATACATGGATGCAACAGGGGTTCAAAAAGATATTACATGAGTGAAGTTAAATACCTGATCAGTCTGAATCTTCTGTGTTGCCTCCTAGGAAGCACTGAGTTTGATACCTCCAGCTGGGTGGTGCTTCATGTCATCCCTCAATGAGGGTGAAAGCCTCCTTTGGGGGAATTTGGGCTAGGAAGTGTTTCAATCTCTGACGATTGACTGTAAAAGTGTGGCCAGTATTCACATCTGCGATTTCAACCGCCCCATTGGAGTAGGGCTTGACTACCCTAAATGGTCCTATCCACTTGGACCTGATGTTACGACTTGGTTCTCAATCCCTACAGAACACGAGACCTGACCGACTTGACTGATCCCATGACCCAGTCGTCTAATGAGAAAGTAACCAAAAAGTAGGAAAGTAAACCACATTCACTATGCTAAGCAACTAACAGTAACAAAAGTACAACAGTAAAGAAGTAAAACTACTACAGTACACACCACCACAACAGTAGAAAAGTAAACGGGTACAGGAATATAATGTTCAAAATGTAAGAGTACAGAGGTGAAAGAACTACTCACTACAACTGAAAAAGGAGTACAACAGAAAGCTACAACTACTGGCTCTACTAGGCCCAGCACCCTCTGCAGCCGTTGGCTCTGGCTGCTCAACACCTAGACCTGAAAAGGGGTTATGAGTACAAAACGTCAGCGAACGCTGAGTAGAGTGGCAACCAACTAATTAAAGTAGTAAAGGTGGATAGGTAGCTGTTGTTTTTCAATTTCTTTCTCTCTTTAACTAATTATTCTTTCCTTCACCACTTGGTTTATTTATCAGGTCTCTTTCTTGATCTCGAATGTTCCTCGTGGGAACGATCTTGATTGCAGTCTTTTCCGAAGAATAGAAGTCGCACGTGGTGCTCTCCTGACTGGGAGAGTCCCCCATGGTGGTCCTACACCCAGTCAACCACCCCAAGGTCACGGACAGACGTAACTGTGACTACAGCATGCGCGATAAACGCACGGGTAGCTACCCCGCATTGGCACGCGGTCAGTCATTTTCGTTAGCGGGTGTGCCCAAAGCACAGCACGGAACCAGTATATGGCATAGCTCTCTCAGTAACAGGGGTCTAGCCCCTAAGAACCAAACAGGGGTCTCGCTCCTCTACCGTCCGCGCACCCCCGCCTAACTACCTTATTTTGCCCAGTGGGCCTAACAAGTCGGTGTAGGGTGGCTAGCTGAACCCCGGGCCACGTGGGGTGGCTAGCTCTCTCGCTACATTAGTAGCTCTCCCTGGTACTGTGTATATGAGGGCCATAGAGTCTGTGCAAAGTGGCCAAACCTACCCCGGGTCTCAACCCGAAGGCGGTAAGCTCCCCTCTACACTAAGAGGTAACATGTGCTCCCCTTGGTACCACGTATTCATGGGCCAGCACACTTCCCAGCACCATTCCCAGATCCATTCCATTTATTTTCAGGAGATCATCTCCTAATTCCCTGTAGGGTTCATGCTCATATTCCTCGTGCCATTCCATACCAGGTTTCATCTTTTCTATTTCCATTTTCAGGTTATACACATGCAATTTGTATATCTATTCCATATTCAGTTTATTTACAGATAGCTCGTGTTTCCAACATTCACCTTTCCATTTTCAAATTATATACATGCAGCTCATATTACGACATTTCCCGTGTTCGACAAGAAGGTTACATTCAATAGTTAACTAACACATGCTATATATTTCGCAGGCAACTGTTATTCATTTACAGGTGATAACACCGCATCTTGGGGTGATAATTCTGTTAAATGAGGTCCATCTTAAGAACAAAATGCATATATAACACATCATAAATAGAATGGGAGCATTGCATGCATCATACATCATGATTGCTTATAAAATAGTATTAGTGGACATTTATATAAGTACTTGTCAAAGCAGGCCTCAGATGAGTAATCGGACCACACGGATGGATTTAGAGCGACGAACGGAGTCCAACGGACTCGAAATCGGCCAAATCCGACATCTGGAGCTCCTACAATGGGCCTAAGAAGTTCTGACCATTGATATGATGATCAACGGCCCACGGTGCGCCACGTGGCGCCTGCTCGCTGCATCTAGACCGTCTCCCGCTTCCACCTTCACTCGGAGGACGAATCTCAGCCGTCAATCTTCGATCGAACGGCTGAAAGCCGCTTGCGCGCTCGCCCTCGTCGCGACAAAGTAGTGGGTGCAGCGCAGCGGTCGAGGCTCTCACCCGCGCTCACGCGATGCGGGTTCAAAGCATGCTGTGCGGAAATTGTGAGGCGAAGATGCACTACGTGAAATTGAACCGCCCGATTTGCTGCGGACGGCACTGATGGAGCGATGCGGCGCAATCTCGCACGTCCAAAGACGACGCCTGCGATGACGCGGGGGGCGTGGGCGCAATCCAGGAGCGCGCCCCACAAGCAATCTCAGCCGTCCTATCTTTGATCGGACAGCTTACGACGCGCGCACGCGGATTAGGTGCGAAGAAGCACAGCGCCCCTCGAGCGACCGATGGGTAGGGGCCTTCACCGACTTTTCGGGAGGGGTTTTAGTGACATCTCGAAGGTCGCTAAAACCCCTTCTTCATTTGGAAAGCCCTTCTTCATATTTAAACCCTTTCCAACCACCCATGGGAAAGATTCACTCCACTTGAAAGTGTTCTACCCCCTCCTAGCTACCATTATCCCTCTTTTTAATCGTCGAAGATGACGAGTCACCGACGGACCCTCCTCCACCGCCGTGGTTGCCTCGCTGTCTTCTTTCTCTCTCTCTTTCCTTCTTTTAAGCTTTACTTTACTTTTGTTCAGGCATTTATCTAGTATTGTAATTATGAACTAAAGTTGCATGTTAAATGAAGTTGTTTTCTATTCAATTGCTTGCTCTATTTATGTTCAAGTTGCATGTTGTAAATGAAACAATTCTAGCGCTAATCTCTCTCTCTTCTCTCTCTCTCTCTTTCTCTCTCTCACTCACTTTTCACCCACGACTTTTCGCAAGCAAAAACTCGTTATTTTTGTGACATTAAGTGACAAGAGAAATCCGATTTTCACACCTCCCTGAGATCGACACTCGGACTCACGTTCGTTTCTTTATTTTAAAACTGACGTTGCGAGCGTAAGCTATAACGACTCTTCCAAACACACGCGCACGCACACGTCAATTTTTGGCGCCGCTGTCGGGGAGGAAATAGATTTATTTTATCACTCCCATTTTATATCCATGCTCACATCGTCTAATGCCTTGTCTCCTACTTGACGGTTGTAGGAATTCGACGCTTGGACGGTGAAGCAGCGCAACTCATGATGGTAACAAGAAAGTAGGCGCAACAAGGACCGGTCGTGAGTATTTCTTCACCCATGGTTATTTGCTTGCTTTAAAAAAAATCTAAAAAAAGAATTGTAAAACTGAAAAAAATTGGCGTGGTGCATGATTGCCTGACCCACATCCTTAACACATCACCCAACAAAAAAATACACTCTAACATTCTGAATAAGTCCTTGGAGTGTTCTTCTTTCATTTTTTGAGTGGTGTTTGCGAAGCCACCTTGAATTGACTTGGGCCGCACCACTCAACCCTAAAGACGACTCATCTAATAGAAGCTGCATGATCATTAGGATGTGTACATTAGGGTTTTAGAGCCTCTACACAACAAAAGGAAATCTACTTTCACCGAATTGTGTGCAAAACTTGACGTGCCCACTGAAACTTGTCTGAAAACATTAAGACACGTGAATCCTAAAAGACACTAAAGTAAGGATAAAACATTAAAAGACACCACATCTAAAAAACTCCTTGCTTGAAAACCATGTTTTGATAGGAGCACACCCACTGAAAGTGGAAAACTAAGAGGCACTACCCCAATCAACGCCTCATCACATAACCCTCGCACAAGCACTATCCTAGACCTTTTAAAACTGAGTAGATGTGCCCTAGGTAGGACTGGGTTAAGTCTCGAGAGGCGACGTTTTGTTCACTAGGCACTTGGCTTTCATTCCCTTAATAGAATCTGGTGACTAGACCGCGGGGTAGTGTCAAACGACTACGGTTGTGGGGTCTATGGAACCGGCAGCGCAAGCCAAAGGAAAAACCTTCCCTGCAATCCCCTCGTAATCAACCTGGCCAGATTAGCTTTGGGAAGGGGAGTCCAATACTTACAGACTTAATCACCCTTTTGGAGATTTCTAGGTCCCCTAAGGAATGCACCATAAGGACTAGGCTTGTTTGCTTTGTTGAACACACAACGCTCTCTCATCTGTTCTTCCCGCATTCCTTCATTTCTTCCAAACCATGGATTTCAATGCCTATCCATCTTACCCAAACAGTGTTCCTAACTCAAATCAGACGTCTGGAACAACTTCCAGATGTCTTAAAAGTGTCTAGTGCCATACCTCAAATTTTGCGCCACTCCTCAGACGTCCAGGAACTCCGCTGGACCATCTGGACCCAGTTCCAGACGTCCGACCACCTCTCTGGATGTCTGGAAGCGCTTTCCGTCGTCTGGTGCCTCGCCCAGACGTCTGAAGTGCGTGGGAGGGAGTGTCCCGCGCCTTCCCGAAGCAACTCTTGCGCGAATCAACGAAATCTCCTCAAAATGGCATGAAACAATGCCTCGGCGGAGCGGCCTGCATGGCCGTATCTGCAAAGAGGATGTATCTTCGCGAAGTCTACTCCTTAGTCGTCTGGAACCTCCTCCAGGCGTCGGCTACGTCACCTGGACGTCGCTTCAGATGTCTGATTCTAGGAAAAACCCAAAACTAGAACTGCTTCCACCCTCTTGCGTCACGCGAGGCCGCGTCGTGCCCTCTCGCCTGCTGCTCCGGCTGCAGCAATGTTGGGGAGGACCTCCCCAACACACTCCTCTGCCTTGCACATGTGCCGCTCCGGCCGTGAGCTCACCGGCGAGCTCCCACGCGAGCTCGCAAGCTTGCTCTCCTCTCCTTCTCACGCTGCTTCTCCTCTCCTCTCATGCCGCTCCTTCTCTTCACCGTTCTCGCTCTGCTGCTCTCGCTGGAGGAAGGAGGAAAGTGGCTGGGAAGTGGGGGTGGAATGAGGGAGAGGAGGGGGCCTTATATAAGGGTGTGGGTTTAGGGTTTTCATCGGGTGGAAGGAGAAAGAAGAAGAAGAAAACAAGGGACGTGTACTGTTTGCGCGCAGCATGCGCGCAGACGCGAGCTCGTACTAAAAATTTTTGATTTTCAGACATCTGGGAATGAGTCCAGACGTCTTACAAGATGTTTTACCCTCAGTCCAGACGTCTTACCAGACGTCTGACCTAAAGTTCGGACGTCTTAAAAAGGCTGAACAGCTCGGGTCTTAACATCATAACAAACTCAAAGGAAGTTTCATCCCCGAAACTTGAGCTAGATAGGATGGGGGAAAAGAACTACATACGCATAACAAACTCAAGGAGGACCGAGGCCGGTCCGAAAAGATGTACCCTCAAAAAGCTCCAGGTACCGCTCTCGCATCGCCGCCTCAGGCTCCCAGGTAGCCTCCTCGTACCTCTTGCTCCTCCGCAAGACCTTCCCCAAGGGTGCCCGCTTCTGTCTCAAACTCCGGACGGCTCTGTCTAGTATCTGGACTGGTCGCTAAAGTAGGTCAGGTCGTCACCCACCTCGACACTCTCGTGGCTCAGAACGTGGCTGGGATCGACGATGTACTTCCTGAGGTTGGACACGTGGAACACGTCGTGCACACCAGAAAGCTGGGGAGGAAGGGCAAGCCTGTAAGCAACAGGTCCCACTCGCTCCAGGACCTCAAAGGGCCCCACAAACCTCGGCGTAAGCTTCCCTTTCACCCCAAAATGCTGCAGGCCCTTCATGGGCGAAACGCGAAGGAAGACATGATCCCCAACCTCAAACTGCACCTCTCTGCACTTCCGATTGGCATAGCTCTTCTGTCTGCTCCTGACAGTGCGAAGCCGTCTGTGAATCTGCTCAATCACCTCCTGACTCTGCCGGATCAGCCTGGGGCCAACCTCCTACTTGGTCCCCACCTCAACCCAACTCAAGGGTGTAGTACACCTCTGTCTGTACATAGCCTTGTAGGGTGCCATGTCGATGCTCGAGTGATGGTTATTATATGCAAACTCTGCCAGGGGCAAGTGCTCCTCCCAAGAGCTCTCCAGTGCAGTACACAAGCACGCAAAAGGTCCTCAAGCATCTGTATCATGTGCTCTGACTGTCCGTCCTTCTGGGGGTGGTACGCCGTGCTGAACCTCAATCGTGTCCCCAAAGCCTGCTGAAACTCAGCCCAAAACTGGGACGTAAAGCGGGTATCCCGGTCGGATACAATCTCCCACAGAATTCCTTGCAGACGTACCACGTCACGGATATACCTCTCTGTCGACTGTGCTGGTCCCAAGGTGACTCGGATCGGCAAGAAACGTGCCATCTTCGTCAATCTGTCTACAATCACCCAGACTACATCGTGTCCTCGCTAGGTAATGGGCAAACCCACCACCAAGTCTATGGTGATGCTCTCCCACTTCCACTCTGGCACTGGAAGTGGTTGCAACGTCCCTGCAGGCCTCTGATGCTCGGCCTTCACCTGCTGGCACACTAAACGCTGCTGCACGAACTTACCTACATCCCGTTTCATCCCCCTCCACCAAAAGTCACGTCTCATATCATGAGACATCTTTGTGTTCCCGGGATATATGGTAAACCTGGAACCGTGTGCCTCAGTCAAGAGCTCTTTCAATAACTCCTCGTCCCTAGGAACGCACAAACGTCCCCTCATGCGCAACACCTCATCAGTAAAGGAGAAGTCTCCAGGGTCCCCTGACAGTACTCTGTCACGCAACGACTGCAAGTACGAGTTTACCATCTGGGGGTTTTCATAGATTCGCACAATTATGTCCTGGACAACCCCCTTTGGGGTTTTCATAGATCTATCAGCCAACTGGATGGTAATAGGTGTGGGCGTCAACTCTCTGAATATAAATTGGTGGTACAGGGTTGTCAGAATCAGATTGATGGAAGCACCTAAGTCTAGGAGCGCTCTATTAAATGTTTTGTCCTCGATATTGCAGGATATCAGGGGTGCTCCTGGGTCAGTTCGCTTGAGCGAAAGGTTGCTTGATATCACGGAACTTACTTGCTCTGAGAGCACAACCTTCCTAGGTGCTTGAGGTCTTGGTTTACGTTTTGGTGTACAGGCATCCTTTAGGAACTTGGCGTAAGCCAGAATGTGCTTGACGACTTCGAGGAATGGAATATTAATCTGAACCTGCTTAAAGATCTCCAAAAGCTCCTCAGTTTCCATATCACTTTTCTTTTTCTTGATTGTCTCCAAAGCCTCGGGATATGGTGTCTGAATGCAGATTGGGTCTATTTCTGTGTCCTTGGGTTTTTCCTTTGCCTCTTCTGAGTTGGGTCTTTCAGAGGGTGAAGTCACGGGAGGAGTCTGCCATTTGGGATCCTGGGTTTTGGTGTCGCTTCTCATGGTTACTGCGTTTGCAGTGGCATTGGGACCATGGGTTGATCCTTGAGAAGGTGAGGAAGAAGCACCAAACCCAGGGGGTGTTTGTGGGGTCGGCTCGACCATGTGAGCTTGCCCAGGATTGCCTTGGAACCCTTGTGAATTGGGGCTTTTGTTAATCATGTTTCGTGGGTTCGGTTGTGGTTGGAAGGCAGGGATCCTTGTTGTTTACAGTCCAATAGCTGGCTTAACTGTCCCTTCACTAAAACCATTTCCTCCTAGTGTTTTTGGTTCATTTCAGCTATCATTTTTATCAAGGTGTTGGTTAGTTCCTTACCTCAACTCAGTTAATTGAGTTCATTTTACTTAATTAAGAGTAGAGAAAAGTCACTTAGGTTAACTTGAAGTTGTGTCGATTAGTAGTATAGGGTCGAATTAACCTAACATTTTAGAAAATTTTTACTGGTTGAGTCCAGGTCATTCGCTAGGAGGTATAATTCATTCTAAATTTATTAGTTATCTTTTATTTTTATCTATAAGTATAAGAGGTATATTTAAGTTAACTATGGAAGTATGAATTTTGCCAAAAATTTGATTAAAATGAAGTAATATGCAAAATCCCATAAGAGAACATATTTACTCAAATGATCTACTTTATTAGCAGGCAAACATGGTAGTTTTCTATTTTATTTCAAAAGAAGTAGGCAAATAAGAGTTTTTCTAATTACAACATGCCTTATTACAATAATTGAAAGCAAAAAGAAATTTAACATATAGGAAGAAAAAATGAATTCTTTTCTTTTTATTCTTCAGCCTCTCTCTCTCTTTTCTTCTTCTTCTTTCTTTCTTTCTCTCTTTTCCTTTTATTTATCCTTTATCTTTTCTCTTTTTCTTTTATTTTTCTCTTATTCTCTCGAGCTTCCTTTCTTTTTCGTCTCTTCTGTTCTGCCTCTCTTCTTCCCTTAGCGTTCTCTTAAGCTTTAACTTCCTTATTGCCTGTTCCTTCTCTTTTCCTTTCTTCTTCCTAAGCCTTCAGCCTTCTTTCTTTACCCTTCTTCCCTTAGTGATTTTCCTTCAGCACTTAGCCTACTTAACCTTTCCTTTGAACCGTCAGCTGAACCGAGTTTTTTTCTTCAACCAAAAATTGGTTTATTGTTTGCGGCTCAGACGTTTCGGGGATACGCAGCACCCTTTGCAGGGTGGGACCAGACCCTACTAGGTCCTCTCCTGGTGCAATTATGGTTTATTTCTGGTTTATTTTCTCGAGCCAACTGGCTCAACGCCTCCCAGGCCTCGCCCTCCCAGGGCCACACACATCGCATGCCCACACAGGTGCACACTCGCAGGCACACACGCACCCACACACACACATGCTCGAAATGGTCAAATCAGATTATGCGCCAGCGCTTGATGACTGAATCGCCTATAACACAAATTGGTTTTGTACTAAGGCGGGCGCTTAGGTTCTTCCGAGTTGGGACTTTGTTTCCCTCCTCCTGACCTGACTTCAACTGGGGATTTCTCCTTACTCGGAGCTCCAAATCAAGCGATTCAAAGCTTGATGGAAAGCTCTAAGGTGGCTCTACAAGATTATAGGGTCAATTTTAAGTTAAGAGGATGTTTTCCTCTTCGATTTGAAGAGTGAATCTAGGGGGTTCCTACGGGTTTTAATTGCCTGGAAATAGAGATTATGCTTATAGAGTCTATAGGATGGCTTTTCTAGCTTAACTAAGGGTCTGAATAAGTTCTATAGGTAATTCCACATCTACAGGTAAAGGTTCTGAAGCTCTTTAAGCTTTTGAAACCGCAGAGAGGCTTCAAGCTTCTCTGAAGCCTCAGAGAACAAATTTCTAACTCTGATTAAGTGAACAGACACTTAAGAACCTTTCTGATCGATTTCAACAAGTTCTAAGGGTTAAAACAAACTAATCTGGGTAGGATTCAACTTCAAATCTCATAAAAAAGGCACCGCTATCAGTTTGGGTTCGAAAACAACCCAAACTGATGGTTGATTAATTCCATCAAATAAATAGCTTTGAGCTCACTTTAACCTCTCTAAAATCATTCAACAGATTCTCAGAAATGATTCTAACTCCTCAATTCCTCAAATCGTGCTTAGAATCAAAATCTCAACCTCACTTTGACTGTGAAGCTTGGAATTTTGACTTTCTGATTTAAGCTTCATTTCACGAAATTGACACCTTAAACAGAATCCTCTCAGCCTCATAAATCTTGCCAATCCCTTAATCAGGTGTTCTAGCCTAAAAATCTAGGGTTCCAGGCTTCTCACTTGAACTCTAAAAGCATTCTATTCCTCGGATTGATTGGGTGGTTTCTACACTAAACTGAGGTCAGGAATAGCTTCAGTGCACTGCACTGAAGCTTATAGGCTCATTAAGTGTGGCTTTCAGGCTTCTGTACAAACTTCTCCAACTTTGCCGAAGTTGGAGAAGATGAAGACCTAACAGCAACTCCAGATACTTAAATCTCAAATAAACAACCTCAGCATAATCAGTAATCCTCATTTCATTGATTTGGAGCTACTTACTTAGTTCTACAAGCTGAAGAACACATTTGACTCATCGGAGCTCGCTGAAGCTCCGGTGTGTCCAGAAAAAGAGAAAAATGTGTTCAGAATATAGAATTGCGCCAATTTTTATTTGAAAAGGGATTTGAGGTTGCAAGGAATCTTAGGAACTCATTAAATTCCTTAATTGTTCATTAGAATTCAGAATTAGCAGTGAATTCAGTTCAGATGGATTTTTGATAGATTGACGCATAGGACTTGTTCTCCTACTCAAAAGAGTGGTTGAGACAAGTCAAAAAGTAATTGCGATCATAATTATATAATTAATTAATAGTTTTAACTGCTCCGGAGCCGCCATTGACAGCGAGCTCAGGTGCTTAATTAGATTTGGGCGTTTAAGTTATATGTGGTATTTATACAAGTTAAAGTGTGCATTAGGGTTCTTAGATGATGAGTAAGTGATGAAGAACCCTATGAATGTGAATCTGAGCTCAGTTATTGCCGTCATGGACAGCGACAGTAGCTATGAAGGTGAAGGTGAATTAAGCGAAACAGTGATCAATTAAGTGTTTTAATGGATTAGAAATGGTCGTGAAGGTTAGAGGGAGGTGATCAGCGAGTTAAAAACACAAAATCAAAGCTTTGGCGAGCTCAAGGATTTTGCCGGAGTCGAAGAAGATGAACACTAAACTCTAAAATTATGACTAAGCTATCTAACTAACTACCTACCTAAACTTCCCTACTCCTACTCCTACTCCTAATCTACTATTACCTGGATGAAGGGGTCAACAGGATTCCGTCGAAGGCTTATGGCGGACGACGAAATCAGAGGGTTTAAGAAGAAGATCTCTGGCAACGGATATGAGGTAAAACAGAGGATCTCCTTGGTTGATGCCTGTGTCCAGAGACACGGCTGACCTTGTCGAAGCTCCTCAGTTGATCAGGATGGATGAAGTCGGAAGATGAGATGGGGAGTTGTCGGAGTTGCGGAGAGAATAACCTATCGAAGTCGGATGCAGTGAAGAAGAGGGAAGGGAGCCAACTTGAGAGAAATCGAAGGGGTAAGGGGGTATTTATAGTGAATGGCGACGAAAAGGACGGCGAAGTCTAGATGAAGAAGAAGCTTGGGGAGCTTAACCTCCAACATCATCTCCGAAGACGGTGAGGTTAACTCCCACCAGAAATTAGGATTTTCGAGTAATCCAGACCTATGGATGAAGATGGAGTGGTGAGTGTAAGCTCCAAGATCTTGGAGAAGGAAGGATGATGTCGGCAGGGCGGTGATCGCGCAGTGGAGTCACTCTCCGTCGTCAGCCGTTCAATCGGCTGAAGAAGATGAAGATGAAAGGGACCTAAATGTAGTGAAACTTAAGGACCTTTATGAGGATTAAGGACCCGATTGCAATGAATTTTAAGGACCAAAGTGTAAAATCAGGTTTTAAAGGTTTATTTTAACTTAGATCTTTTCAACTTTTTATATATGTTAGTAAATAAGGTAACTATTATGTTTAGACCTTGAATTTACATTTTTGACCTTTTTAAGTTAATTTATTAAATTAGGTAAAATTACATAAGCTATTATATACTTATCTACATATTATGTTTAAGTTACTTAACTTATTAATTAAGGAAATTATTAATAAGATCTCGAGTCCAATTATTAATTAAATTGTTAATTATGTTAATTGAATGATAAAATATCATTTTAAACTTATTTTAGGGTCATTTACTAAATATCCCCTATTTCATAATTAACCCTTATATATTCATAACCTTAGCTAATTAACTAGGAAGACTAATTAATTAGGGGTAATTAAAGATCATGATGAGCCTCTCATCAAGTGTCCACTTGGTTTTGTGGGGGAGGGTCCACCCTATTCGGATTATATGGGGGTCTAATTGGTGGTCCTTGCTAATAGGGGGGCAAGTTTGGCTGTTGGTTTGGCCTGGGTTGGTTCTGAAATTAAGGCGATTTCTGGTTTGTCCAAGCAAAGTTTAGGTGATTACGCCAACCGGTGTTGTAAGTGTTGAAGAAAGGGTCAGGTTTGGAATAACCTTGGATAGCCTGTACATCTTCAAAGATAGCAGATGTCGAGGGGGAGGGAAGAGAGTAGTCAAGGGTTGTGGGAGCAAAGGTCCCTCCCTGGAACGTGGTCAGGGGTTGTTCCAGGGTCATTTAGCTTAGTGGTTGGACCAGGTCAACATTGTGAGCTCCCTTTTCTAGGGAGAGGGTCTGTAACAGGTTCCTGGTCTAGTTCAGTAGTTCATCTATCTTTTTATCTACCAATTCCCCTCGATCCAATTTCTTAGTATTGATATCTATATCAACCGTTCTAGAATTTTCTTGTACCTCATAGATCCCACCACGGGGTTGACTGGATCGACTAAACTGGGTCATGGTGGCATTGTTGTGCGAATTTTTGCTCATAGACTCAAAGAGCTCAAATGCGCTCTCCTTGTCTTTGTTCTAGAAGTTTCCCCTGCATGAGGCATCGACAAAGTTCCGAAAGTTGCTGTCCAGACCATGGTAGAAGATCTGGGCAAATTGCCACCTTGGTACTTCGTGGTGTGGGCATTTCCTCAATAGTTCATTAAATCTTTCCCATGCCTCATGGAACTATTCCCTGCCCTGGAGTGTAAAGGTAGTAATGGCTCTTCTGGGGGCATTGATTTTTCCTATGGAGAAGAATTTCTTTAAGAATGCATGCCTCAGTTCTTCCTAGGTGGTGATGGGTCTACCTAGAGTTCTAAGCCAGTGAGATGCTTTGTCTCTCTGCGAGAAGGGGAACATCCTAATCAAAATAATGTCTAGGATAATGTTCCTAGGTTTTACAGTTCGGGCAATCCGGTCAAGATCCTCTAGGTGCTGGAAGGGGTCCTCATTTGAGCTGCCATGGAAGTGGCTCTGAATCAGACTCAAGACGTTTGGTTTCATCTCAAAATCATCTCCCCCTTCGGGGATCCTAAGGTGTGGCTCAATTCGAATCGCAGAAGGATTGTAGAAGTCATGGAGGGGCCTAGGTTGGTCCTGGAATGGTGGTGGATCAAGTGGTGGTTGTCCTTGCAGGCCTTGGAAAGGTGGTGGTGGTTGCCCCTGTGGGTTCTGCAACCGGTGTATGGCTTGCATGATAGTGTGGATCTGTTGCTGCTGAAGCCTGTGGTTTGCGTTGATCTCGGCCTGGATGATGGCCATTGTGTCTGGTGGGGGTTGGTCCTCAACCTCATCTACTCTAGGTTCGGCCATGTTTCTAGCAAGGTCAGGTCTCCTGGATTCCCATCCCAAAATAATCAACTCGGGATGAAGTGATCGTCTCTCGTGCATACACTAGCGAAGAATAAGAGGGGATGCGGAGAGCGATAGATGCGAGAAGTGTGTGTGCACAACCAAGCAAACAAGCCTAGTCCTTATAGTGTATTCCTTAGGAGACCTAGAAATCTCCAAAGGAGCGATCAAGTCCGTAAGCACTGGACTACCCTTCCCAAAGATAATCTGGCCAGGTTGATTACGAGGGGATTGTAGGAAAGGTTCTTCCTTTAGCTTGCGCCGCCGGTTCCATAGACCCCACAATCGCGGTCGTTTGACACTTCCCCGCAGCCTAGTCACCAGATTCTACTAAGGGAATGAAAGCCAAGTGCCCAGCGAATAAAACCACACCTCTTGAGACTTAACCCAATCCTGCCTAGGGCACGTCTACTCTATTTTAATGGGGCTAAGATAGTGCTTGTGCTTGGGTTATGTGATGAGGCGTTGATTGGGGTGGTGCCTCTTAATTTTCCAATTCCAGTGTGTTTGCTCCTATCAAAACATGGTTTTCAAGCAAGGATTTTAAGATGTGGTATCTTTTAATGTTTGCCCTTACTTTTGTGTCTTTTAGGGTTGATGTGTCTTAATGTTTTCAGACAAGTTTCGAGTGGGCACACCAAGTTTTGCACACAATTGGTGAGAGTAGATTTCCTTTAATGTGAAGAGGCTCTAAAACCCTAAAGTGCTTATCCTAGTGTTCATGCAACTTCAACCAGATGAGTTGATTTTAGGGTGAGTGGTGCGGCCCATGTCAATTCATGGTAGCTTCGCAAACACCACTTAAAAAGAAAGAAGAACACTCCAAAAAGGTTAGGTCATTAAGAATGTTAGAGTGTATATTTTTTGTTGGATGATGCGTTGAGGATGTGGATCATGCAATCATGCACCACACCAATTTTTTTCGATTTTACAATTTTTTTTAGATTTTTTAGGCAAGCAAACAACCACGGGTGAAGAATTACTCACAATCGATCCTTGCTGCGCTTACTCCATCTCTACTGTCATGATTTGCACTACTTTGCTGTCCAAGCGCCGAGTTCCTGCAACCATCAAATAGAAGGAGAAAATGCGTTAGATGATGTGAGCATGGATGTAAAATGGAAGTGACAAAATAAATCCGTTGCCTCCCCGGCAACAGCGCCAAAAACTGACGTGCTACGGACGTGTTTGTTTAAAAGGATCGTTATAGTTTGCATTCACAATGTCGATTTTAAATGAAGAAACGGGCGTGAGTCCAAGTGTCGATCTCAGGGAGGCGTGAAAATCAGATTTTTCTTATCACTTAGTGTCACAGAAATGATGGGTTTTTACTTGCGAGAAGACGTAGGAGAAAAGCGAGTAAGAGAGAGAGAGTAGGGTTAGAGTCTTTTAAATCATAGCAATCATTTAAATAAAGATGGAAAACATCAACACTATATTCAACATGCAATTTAAGTTTTACAAATACAACGATAGCTAAATGCTTAAACAAAAGGAAAGTAAAGCTAGAGTAAAGGGAGAGAAAGAGAGAGAGAGGGGAGACGGCGAGGCGGCCACGGCGGTGGAAGGAGGCTTTGTTGGTGGCTCGTCGACTCCGTTGACTACAAGAGATGCTAAAGGAGGCTAGGAGGGTGATACAACACTTGCTAGGTGAATTCAATGCTTTGCATGGGTGGTTGGGAGGGGTTTATATAAGAAGAAGGGGTTTCTAATTTAAGTATGGGCTTTAACGACATTTGGGACGTCGCTAAACCCATGCTAAAAGCGTCGATGAAGCCCCTTGTCCAACGGTCTCACACGTGAGCTCATTCTTCTTCACGCACGATCTGTGTGCGCGCCTTGAGGGCCGTCCGATCTCCGTGGAGGGTGCGCTCGCGGATCGCTGCTGAGGCGCACACTGCTTGCATGTCATCGCACGCGTTTGGCTGAACGCTCCTGATTGCGCTGTGTGGCACTGTTGCGGCCGCTTGATGGTGATCGGACGATCCAATTTGGTCGCGTGGTCTATTTGGCTAATTCAAGTCCATTGGACTTCGTTCGTCACTCTGAATCCATCCGTGCGGTTCGATCGCTCATCTGAGGCCTGTTTTAACATGCACTTGTACAAATGGCCATTAATAATGAACTATAAGCAATCTCGATGTGCGATGCATGCAATGCTCCCATTCCTATTTATGATGTGTCATCTGTGCATTTTACCCATAAGATTGATCCCTTTTGGCAGAATTAACATTGTAAAATGTAGTGTTATCAACTACCATGGCATGAGTCCCCTCCTTTATTTGCATCCTTGGAACCTTTGCTTCTGGCTCTTCTACCACTTTGTGATTTTTCTAGCTACAAGTTTTGGATTCATTAACGGCTTCCACATGTCTCCATTGCATAGAATCATCCCCTTTAACTTCAACCTGTTTCTTCTACTCATTACTGCCATGTTCTCTAGGGGGAATAATTTTCTTAACATACGGGTACAACAACCAAGAAGACCCACCACATTTGCCAATGACCCTCTCATGGAATAGCCCCCCATGCCTTAAATGAACTTCCACTTTCACTGATCTATCGTTGATGGGAACACCATCATAGACCTTAACTAGTCACTTTTAGTCAGGTATGATTGATAAAAGCTCATACATAATCATCTGAGGGGCGTAATTCCATCTTATTCTCATTTGAGAGAAGAACGAGAAATCAGGGTTAATTCTGTAATTTTAATAGCACATCACAAACACAGATTAACTATGGGGTCACTCAGGGGTTAAATGAAGGTCAAATGAGCTCAAAAGTCCAAAAAGTGGGTCAACATTGACATACACAGGGTTTTGCATATTTTGAGAACCGCAACAGCACACAAAATTCTAATTTCAGATCCACTTAAATTGAAGAGGTTTTGGGGAGGATAAAATTCATCTAAATCTCCTAAAATTCATAGAAAAATATTCTAAGAGGTTTGGTACCTTTGGTTTGACCATCTGAACCCATTTTGACATAGAACAGAGTTTCAGACGGGATTTTGCCTTGATTTGAGCTTCTGTGCAAATTTCCTAGTCAAACATGGTTAAAACTCAAATCCAACTTCACCATTAGATTTCTTAGGTCCAAATTAAGTTGGTACCAAAATTTAGGTCCGAGTAGAGTCTATCTTGACCTAGTTTGCAATACAGTCCCTAAAAATCTCTAGTCTTCACATTTAAGCCTCTTACTTTCGAATTTATTGCTTTTACCCCCTAACTTCTAGTCATTTTCTTCAAAATGGTCCTTGCCACCATTGGTGTGAATGCAGCTTCTCAACCGAGATTCAAAGGAGATTTTCTCCCTCAAATCAGAGCCAAATCTCTCCAAAATTGGAGAGATTGACTCTCAAGCAGTTCTCGATCATTCACACCCAATCTAGAACTCCAAGGAGATCTCTAAAGCCCAGGCGAGCTCGAGATTTCAGGGAAAAAAGCCTGAGAATTCAAGGGATATTTTTCCCTGAAATCTTGAGAATTCCAGGCCTCTTTCCTTGTTCTTGAGCTCATTCTAGAGCTTTATAAGAAGCCCCCAACCCTAGGCCATTCTCCTTAGCCAAGAATCGATCGAGATACCTCCTCTTCTTACTTCTCTGGTTGTCTGCAACTTGAGCTCTGGTGAGCTTTTCCAACTCCTTCCTCCGGCTGGCCAACAGTCAAATTGACTGGCCCAACGTCATCTCCTCTTCCTCGCGACCGTCGTCGGCCAAAGCGCAGCCACTCTCCTCCTCTCCCTCATTGCCACCGTGTCACCGTCAAGATCACCTTCTCCAGCTCCGACCCATCACAGCTGGGTGCCCTCACCCACTCTTTCTCTCTCTAAGTCCCCTACTCTCTCCCTCTCTCCCTCTAGATCATTTTTTCGCCCATAGATCCCTGTTTCAACCACCACACTCATCGGCACACCCCCGTCGGTCCCACACACACCCAAACACCTCGCTACCACCACTAAAAGTTCTGCCTTAACTCCCTGATCAAAAGCCCCAACTTTATTGGGACCTTTGACCACGCACACGACCCACCGGACACACCCACCTTCGTCATCGTTCTCTGTCATTTTCCGATCACCTCCGACCTCAAATCACCTCCTTACCGTCACCGTCACCTTCCTTAGATCTAGGTGAAACTGTTGAATGCTTTTAGTTGGACCGAGAGGCCATTTTTCTTGAGTTTTAGGTTCGCTGGTTCACCGCCATCCTTCACCACTTCACCATCGTCGTATGCTACCGTTTTCCATCTTCTGACCAAGCTGCTGCCTGAAATCAGCGTGGACCCATCCACTGTAGCTTCCCAAGATCTCAATCGAGGCAAAAGTCAGCTGCAGCAACATCAATTCGAAGGAGCTCTTTCGGCTGTAGTACACAGAGCCTCATGAAGGAAGGAAGGGACTTTAGTCCCAGCTCGGAAAGGAAGCAGTATGCGAAGGCATATAAAGTGATTTTGTGCCTTTACGTGGTTGCCTCCGAACGCATCGAGGTGAGGTCTCGCTTACGCCTCACGCACGTGCCCTAACTTGCCATGCACGCCGGCGATTTTGGGCTTGGGTCCAATTACTTGGATCCAACTTGGTTTTGAAAGAGGAAAAGTTGAGGGGGAAGGGGGAGGGTTTTGCACCTCGTGATTCGTGCCCCCTTCTCTCACAACACTTGGTCGCTCAGCACTTAGCTTCTGCTACTTGTGCCTTGTGTTTACTGCTATGCCTGAGTGCCTTGGACCTTCAAGTTAAGGCGTCTGAACAATTGCCTTGTCGTCTAAGGCATTAAGTTGGTTCTGATTATCTGATTGCGGTTACTGTTCATTTATTTGAGATATTGCATAACTTAAACGTTAGGGTTAAATTGGTGGTTCAAACCACCATTTTAACCCCATCTTTTTGCACTCTGATTCTATTGAAATATTATTCTGATTTTATATTGAGCAATATTTTGATTATATGATAATTGTGATTAGTGATTGAATTGCTAATTTGTTCCCTGTAAACGACCGCATACTCATTTCTTGATTTCGAGTTTTATAAATTTAAGTGTTGTTGCGACTTTCGTCTTATACTATGACATGTATTTCCTTAAAACGATGATTTTCACGATAAACAACCATCCCCTTCCATCAAGCCCACTTGTACGCCCTCCTTCATGGAGGCAAAACCTGCAATAACACTTGCCACCACTGCAGAGGAACACAAATGCAAATGCATCCCAAGAATCTCCACAATACCATCACTATCAAAACCTTTTGCGGTGGGCGCTCATTCAGGGCTCCATCTAATGGCGAAATAAGATGTCAAATCACAGAAATTGAACCCAAAGATGATGATCTAAACTTCAAAGAATTCACGTCTTCCTTCTCCAAACCAAACACCACGAACCTCAAAGGGTTCAAGACACAACTCTTCCATGCGGATCACAAGAGAGGCAGAGACTTTATGAGGCCTTGGAGATCATCCAAGGAGGGACCACCCGCCATGACTTCTCTCACGAGTGCATCCTAAAGGGAAGCTTCTGCAGCCAGAACCTCGTCTAAGACCTGAACGTCAACATCCACGGAGGGCCCCATCGGCGGAGGGGGTGGATGTCTCCCTTCCTGCGCACAGCACCCATGAGGCCCATGCTATCGAGATCTCCCTTCATCACCATGTGGCACCCCTATCACATCGCGCCTCCTAGGGTTTTGGGCCCTAATGGGGGGTAAAAAGTGCCATCAAATCCAAAACTTCGCACGCGACCTGGCGAAAGATCTGGCTACCTGGACTTGGGGTGTATAGGCGAAATCAACACCCCGTCCTGCCTGAGATCAGCCAGGTCCTAGTTAATGCAAGCCCGATCTGCCAGAAGATCTTGTGTAGCCAAGGCAGAAGATCCGAAATGATGGGCCTGACCACTTGCACCCTGATAGCTACTACGTAGCCTGACAAGTAGGCGTGCCAGAGCCCGTCAATGAGAGTTTTCCCCATGTTATAAATAGAAAGGAGACCCCAAGTAGGGGGGGACTCCTCCCTGGGAAGAGGGAGTGAGATCATATAAAATGTATCCCCAAAATTCTAGCGTATAGTTGGGAACATTGTCCTCCCCCCAAACATACGCCCTTTGTAGTGGAACTGGGTCACCGAACCCCTGTCTTCCCTTGTGTTTGCTTGGAGATGGTCGATCTCTCCCCTTAAGTGGTAGATGGCAATGGCCAAGTAGCACCTCGTATGCTAATAAATCTTTTGGTAGATCTTTCGAGGCCCATCAAATGGCATCGTCTGTGGGAAGCATCAACAAAAGAGCCATCACTCTTCAAAGCATCCAATTGTTGGGAGAAAGGGCCCTTCCGGTGCTGATGAGGTGTGGCTCATCATAGGTAAAATTCCCAAGTTAGGCTAGAAACTAAGTTAAACACTACATAATTAACACAAGAAATGGGTTAAGTGTGGGAATTAACAGAAATGACCTAAAACATCCAATTTGTGTTAAAAATGCAAAATTAGGTCATAAAATGAGATATTCTATTCATTAATACAAATTGATGATCCAATCGCAAATTGAACACAATTAGTTCAAAAGTACAAATCACAAGTGAAATCAACTTTTAAAATGTTCAATTGCTCTTCAATACAAACTTGGTAGCATTTGGACATCATTAGGACCGCGCATCAATGACATTACATGTAGGTCCTGAGTTCGTATACATTTGTATACATTTAAACATCCAAGGACTCTTTTATGAACTACTGAGGACCTATTTGCAAATCTTAGGGATTGCTCTTCAAGACTATTCCACCACTTATGGGCTTCCTCTTAAATTCTCCATCGTTTCACTTTGAGGCACCTTTGCAAAATCACCTTTAGACCTGCGAGCGAAAGCACTGTAGCAACGCATGAACTTGGCCAATCATAACCGTTGATTGCATGAGACCTCAATCCTAGGGCTGAACTCGAATCGAAGCTTCTTGCGAACTCGCGTGTGTAATCATCGTTCCCTCCAGATCTAATCCTAGGACAGTGATTTGATTTGAACGCTCGCACGCATCTTTCCTTTCCATCTCACTGTTGAAACCCTACTTGCTTAATCCTACCCTCACGGTGACCATAATCACTTAATGCCTACTTAGCAGCTCCAGACCTCCTCATGTGCACCAACCAGCCCCCTCCCCCTGAGTGGTTCCTTTTGATCTACTCCCTCAGCTTTCCACCCCCTTTCATCGCCCACGGTGACAGAGTGGGTTCCTCTCCCTCTTTCAATCGCCTCTAACTGCCGGCTGTTGGCTCTTGGACACCTCCTTCTTCAGCTGAGGGTCTCCTCTATTTTATCACCATCGACCTCTGGCCAGTGGACCTTGGACACCACCTTCATCTGTTAGTTAGATTTACCACTTTCGTAGATTAGTTTTCCTACTTTCTAGATTTGTTTTAGTGTAGTTAGTGTAATCAAATTAGCTTAGGAGTAGATTAGATGATGGAATTCACTGGTTTATTAGTTTAGAATAGGAGTAGATAGCTTAGATCCAATTTGACCTCTCTGATCAATTTAGATGAGAGAGGAGATTTTCGCATTCTCGCATTGATTCATATGTCTCCCAAATCATCTCATGACCATTTTCTCTGATTTCCTCACATTTTATTCATCATCCACACATCCATCAAGGTCAAATTCAGATCTAAAGCCTTGGTTTCTAGATCTAAATTTGCGCCAAAAATCCACATGGGGGGTCTCCCATTCACTTCATCTATTCACAAAGACCCCCTCGATCTGGTTTTAAGTGGACCAATTCGCTCGATTCATTCATATTTGTGTTTCACATCCAATTTCGCGATTCAGAGTCAATTAAGATTTATTCAAGTTTAATCTCATGATTCGAGTTTTCATTCACTCAATTGGGTGCAATGCGATGAATTCAAGGTGTGTGATGTGGTTTTTAATTTTCAGATGAGCATAAGCCTAATTTGAGTTGCAATTTGGGTTGTTTTATCCCATGAATCTCAGATCCACTGAGATAAGGCTTAATAATGACCTAGTGAGTTTTATTGGGATCGCCTAAGGTTCTAAACACTGATTATTAGTGTTTAGGAGCTTGAGGTGATCAAATCACTTAGCCGAGCCCAAAAATAACAACCCAATTTGGGCAACATTGGTTTTTCCACTGCAGATTGTCCTTAATCAATGCTTTAAGGGTTGAATGAGTTATTGCAGACCTCTGATTTGGTTTTAAGTAAATTTCTGAGCCAGTAAAGAGGTATTTGAGACAAAAGGGAATTGGATGTCAGGGTCTTAAAGTAGATCTAAGATAGATGTGAAAGTAGTAGTTGCTGCTCTGATATGACTTGAATTTCCTCTGATTTTATTGTATTTGTGGATGGAAGGGATTTGTGATATTGGGTCTGAATGAATTTTGCTCAGCCAAGACCTATTAGGTTTGATTTTCATTTAGATATAGTGCAGTAGGAGCTGGAATACCAACTGCAGCAATTATATTTGCTGTTGTAATTCTAGCAACAGATACATCTTGGTTTGTCAAGAGAAATGGTGGGTTGGTTTTGGAAATTCAGTGAGCTACTAGTTTGTGTATAGATAGGCTTTCATGTACTTGAAGACATTTTAATTTAGCTTGAAGTGCTTGTTTATACTCATTGGAGTCATTGTGAGCTTTCCTAACTGTCTAAGCTGTAATTTGATGAAATCAAAGTCAAAAATCATGTTTTAATATTTAATCATTCTGTTTGAAGATTCCCATATAGTTAAATTTCAATTTCAGACTTTGAATCTGATTTGTAATGCTTGAATCCATACTTTGAGCTCAATTATCTATCCAATCCTTGCATTAATGAAAATTCTTAGTGGAAATCTGGTTTATTGGATGAAGCCCCTGTCATGTGTTGTTTTGAACATGTGTGCATTGTTTCTCTGCATTCCCAACCTTGAAATTAAGTTTGAGGATTTGAGTTGCATATTACATATTCACTTAAGCCTCATTTTTGAGTTGGCTTGTATATAAATAAAAATCATAAAATAATTTCAAAAAAATAAAATAAAGGTCTCTTGAGTAGGATTGGGAATATTTCTAGGTATGTGTAAAGTTTTAAGGTAATCTGAACCCCCAACTTGGTAGAGGTACCAACGGACGATTCAGTATACTTTGGAACTTAATAAAAGTCAAAAACTCCAAAAATCACAAAAAGAATTCTATCTCTCTCATCTCACTCTTTCTCTCTCATCCCTACTTCCCCTATACTATCAAAACTATAAAAATTAGAAAAACCCTAAAGTTACCCAAAAATACCTTGCATATTATGTATATACTTGTATATATAATTTAAATCTAAGCTATATGTATATATTGTATAATATGTACAAAATATGTATAAATAACTTATATATGTATTCTATCTATTAAATTAAGTATTTAGAATAACTTATTGTATATATAATCTTATTGTATAATTATCTATTAATTTATATTAATTAAATGTATACTAAACTAAGTAATTATATGAACATATTTATATGTACATAACTGTACTTAATACTATACATACATATTTAATTATGTATTATATACTGTACAGTACCTGTAATTTAATTTAATTATATATTTACAGTAAATAATTAAGTTATTAAGTTAACTAAGTAATTTATTAACCTAAAATATAATAAATTAGTAATTTAATGTAATACTAAAGTTAGTTATACTGTATACTTGTATAATGATATATTAAGTATTTTCAACATATTTATATTGTATTTATATTGTATTATAGTATTTATAAATTATTTATATGTAAAATTATCTAAAACATATATTTTATTGTATATAAATTAAAAATAAAGTTCCTAAAATATAATAAAAATAAGTAATAAATAATTTATTATATATATTAACTCTGTATAAAGTCAATTTTATAATTAAGTCACTAATTTATATATTAATTAGCAAATTAAACTCTAATTTAATGTATATAATCAGTCGACTTTACCTAATTTTATTATATATTTAAATAACTTATTTATGCAAAGTAATTGTGAAATTATGGTAGCCCTATATCAAGGCTTTGTAATCTTATAATTTATTTTTAATTTAAAATAAACTATGGCCCTCAAATCGAGGGCCAAAATCCACACAATCGGACATTCCAACACTTGGCAACATGCCAATTTGGGGGCTCAGTCAACTGCCACATCGTGCACCGAAGTGTGCACGACGTAGTATAAAAGGGTTTTGTCCCTTTGCCTCGGTAGTCGTCAGGTGCTGGCTGCCCCCCTCACACATATCCCATACCTCCTCTCTCCTTTGAGAATGCGATATTGATGAAATGTTGGAAAAGTGTTTAAGCCGGGGGCCATGCATTGTAGCTAGGCCTATGTGGGCCCAATAATGAGCCTAAAATTAGATTAAATGCACAATAATAAAAACTAGGGTGGCCCTAGTAGAGGTCTGGTCCCACCCCAACCGGGGTGCTGTGTATCCCTTGAAGAGGCTACTTACCCATTAAAAACCCAATTTTTGGGTTAAACCGGTCTAAACCAACCCTAAAATGACTCAGTGTTGAAGAATGAAGAAAGGAGGAAGAGTGGAGAAGAGAGCCATGAAAACAGTAAGTGTTGAGAACACTTTAGTGCCTGTGCCTTTGTGTGCATGTGTGTTGTGTGTTGTGTATGTATATATATATGTGTATATATATGTATAATGTATACAATAATAAGTATATGTATATAAATAATGTAATTAAATGTAAATAAATAAGTATACATATGTATGGTATATATATATATTAAGTATATACGTGTAACGTAAGTAGAGTATAGCTTGTTTGAGCTTATATATGTATATAAATAACACTTAGAGCTTTAGTGATAGATATATATGTCATTGTATATATGTATATATGCCAGCGTAAGTAACAATTTTTACGTTAGGTTATGTAAATATGTTTCTAAGGTTTTAGTAATGTATATATTCGTCACTGTAAATATACTTATATGTTAGTATAGATAGCTATTTTGCCTTATGTTATGTATATAGTTTTATTAAGGCTACAACAACGCTTATATATGTCACTGTAAATATAATATATGTTACTACAGATATTAGTATGTTAATATAATTTAGTATAGTAGATATTATTAAATATTTTTATACCTATACTTAGGTATTCTTTATATTAGTTGTACATAATTAACATAGGGTAGTTTTAGCTAGTTTTTTATGCATGTTTATTGTACATATGTTTTAGGCATTGTGATGCATATTAATTGATTCTTTTATAAATGATTAACCCATTCATTCATTATTTGATTGATTCATTTATTTGATAAATAAAATCAACATTTTTTGAATAAAAGAATATTTTTAGTTTTAAAGAGTGATGTGTAGAAATAGTAAATAAATAAAATTGACACAACATTGGTTTGCATTTTGTGACATATATACAACAATGATATTTAAACACCTTTTTTATTGCAAATTGAAAGTCGACGATCATATTTTTGGCACCATTGCCGGGGACAAAAACTTGACAATAGTCTTTATTATGATTGTTGACGTCATGTCCATCAGGTGCCCTATAACGACCCCCCTTCGAGCGGAGGTTCTGGTGGTGGTCATAACCACCCGCAGACCCACCCAAGGCCTTCCTCCCTTCAGAAGGGTCCAGTCGGAATGCAACGTCCATATGCCTTGGCAACCATGACTTGTCGCCTGAGATCCCCAAATTAGACCCTCCTTCCCGAGAGAGCGGCCTGGTTGAGAGAAACCTGGAGCCAGGTTTGGCGACGCCAGATATACGCCCATGTGCGTGCTGCCTGCCCACACGGGAGAGGGAAGAATAGAGGTCCCTCGTTAGAGGAGTCCGAGACGCTAGCCAAGGCCCAGCACAAAAGAGTTGCGGATCCTGCCCCACGCATCGCTCCCTGAGTAGTCCTTAAGGCAAGCTAGTGCTTAGCCCTTCCATGAGAACTTCCCACCAGGCTCCTCCAGCGGCACCCGACCGGCGAGGGCCCGCGTGCGGATCGGTACCTAGCCAACCCGACAACCCCTTCAAGGTTGCGAAGAGTAGGTCCTGAGAGCGCTTCAACAAGCACTCGGGGGCCGGGGGCAACCCCAAGAGGCTATCAGGAGTCGAGGGGCAGAGGATTGAGCCCGCTCGATCTTGCCCTATCTAGCTTGAGGCTCGGTGCTATGATGGATCAGACCCCGTGAGGTGGCAGACCCATGGCACCTCGAGCTTGTCCGTTTGTGCCACGAGCATGGGCGCAATGCCTTCGATCACGCACCTAAGTATCCAACAAGAAGCCATGGAGAGGGGCGACTCCCCTCGTGGATCACCCGAAGGACGCGGTGCCGATGAGGTGGGCCCCAATTCCTGCCTATGGAAGAGGCTTCACTCACCAACAAAGAGTAGAATGTACTAGGTAGCGAAACCTCAAGTTTAAAGGGCACGCTCCTTTGGCCTAGACTGATCGATCTATGGAGGAGCGCTCCCATGTGGGCCAATAGGACTCCTCGAAGAATGCACCCCCCTGACCATAAGTTAGGCGGGCATGCTGGAAGGGGTACAAACCTTCGACTAAGGTCTGCCGCCCCCAGGCCCCGTGTGGCCAAGGAGCAAAAAGCTCATAAGGCACTTAGGGGGTTACCCTGGAGAGGGGCCTTGGCAACTGCAAGTAGCCGATGAAACCCTCACCGCGAGGTGAGAGCCAGGCGGGTCAACATCCCATCCAAAGGGGTAGGCGGTGTCACCCAATTTCCTCGTCAAGAGGACATCACTACCGAAATCCTGGCCATAGCGCTTACGCTATTCGATGTCCTCTCCTCCTATCGCCTGAGCCTACCAGCGCAAAGGTTAAAGCAACCTTGGGTTGACGTCACTGAGCCCCCTTTTCCGGATTGGCTTTCCCCAGGTACCTCCCTTTGATCTTCATCGGGGCGAGGAAGATTCGACCAAACCTCCCCAGTTTCTTGCAAAACATTTTAGGCTTGCTCCGACAAAAAGCCTCCCCTGATAGGGCGACTCCAAGCCCCTCGAAAAGTACGCTCCCTTGGCCACTGACCAAGCGGAAGTCTACACCACGACGTCTACAAGTCATCGGGGACTTCGCCTTCGGCCTCCAAAATGCATCAACATAGAGGCCAAGGCGACCTCTGGGAGCAGCGTCGTCTGAGGCTGGTCAACAACTCACGCAGCTTTCGACTTCAACGCTTGCAGTGCTTAAAGACTCTTAGGTTAAGCTGCCATCCAAGCCACCCCTTTCGAGTCGGCACACCCTTGGCACATCCCCCACTCTGATAAGAATGCCTTCCTCTCCTCCCATCGGCTATTTTGATTATGACCCTTCGGCAACCAAGAAAATAGGAGAAAAAGGAAGGACATGACCCTTCGACGTTCCAACTCGGATGGGGACGGACACCTTAACTGGGTCTCCATACTTAACACGATCGGACTAACAATAGAATCAGGTGACTCGACCAACTGCCCACCAGTACGTGTCTGTCACCAGGGGTCTCCCGTTGCATACCTGTCCTCCTCAGAACAAGGAGACTTAAGTTGCACTCACTGGTACATGCCACATTAAGGAGGCCCGGATGATGGTGGCATTGGGCGGCTCAGCCACCTGACCACCAATGCACTCTCGCTGCTAGACCCTTTTGATGTGTGCCCGACCTCTCCGAGGGTGGGAGCCACTTGAGAAGGCACGGCGACCTGGCGCAAACTCCCCAGGGTTAAGTCGAAGTGACTCGAGAAACTCGCACTAAGAAAGGAAAGTGGGGTCCAATCTGAGCAATCTAGTAAGGGGCTAACTCGACTGATCTACTATGCGACTTCGGGGCCATGGCCAGACTCTATAGTCTTGGCACACCGCACCTCTTTTCTTACCCTACAGTGCGACTAAGCTCGTCGGGGCTAGGAGGATCTCAAGCCCTCCAGAGGCCCAGGGGTGATCGCCCCATAGAGGGACCCACTCACCCGAAGGTCGCCTTATAAGGCTATCAGGAACTGTGGTGTCTCTTTAAGTCCCTGGGATGATGAAATCGCCCCTTGAGGGTGGCCGACGCCAGATACACCCTCCGGACATAGTCTTGGCCACTCTGAGGGCATTCTCGTAACCGCCAAATTAGGCACTAGAGGCCTACAGCCTACCGCAACGGTAGCAAGAGGCTTGACTTGTCTTATCAAGGATAGGTTCTCACTTCCCGCGATGAGCTAACACCGATCGCAAAAAGTGATGGCTACTGTCTTCCCTAAGTTGGCAATTCTCCTCTGAAGAATGGCCCTAGAAAAAAGTCTGGTCCACAAAGCCACCTTTTCAGGTCGATAAGAACTCGGATGGACGCGTCCGACGTTCTACGTATTGCCACCTCTTCAGGTCGGTGAGAACTTGGACAGATGTGTCCGATGTTCCATGTATTATCGCCTCTTAGGGCCGGCAGGCCACCTCTTCAGGTCGATGAGAACTTGGGTAGACGCATCCGACGTTCCATGTATTGCCGCCTCTTCAAGTCGGCAAGCCACCTCTTTAGGTTGGTGAGAACTCGAATGGGCATGTCCAACGTTCCAGGTATTGCCGCTCTTCAGGCCAGCAGGCCACCTCTTCAAGTCAGCGAGAACTCGGACGGACGCATCCGACATTCCACGTATTGCCGCTTCTTCAGGTCCGCAGGCCATTGATGTAGACACATTTAATTAGGTTAAAATGCCTATTCATGCATGTTCCTAGGCTTAGATTTGCATTTCATAGTATAAATATTGCATAGCATGCTTCATTCTGCATTTAGAGTAGTTGTGTACATTTTAGGTTAATTGCATCCTTTTTATGGCTAGGAGGGAAGGAGATTTATTTTGGGGCCTCGGATAGACGATCTAACCGTACGGATCTGATCAAGACGACGATTGGAGTCTAACGCCTCCGAAATCATCTAGATCAGAATCCTATATTACCTTATGCGATCCAAGGAAGATCAATGGCCAGGGGGCAATGCTATATCCTTACAGGCTTCGGATGAAAAATCCAACCATACGGATGAATCTAGAGCGACGATCGTAATCCGACAATGCGGGAATCGTCTCGATCCGAGCACCGTGGCACCTTCTACAATAGAAAGAAGATGGATGGCCTAGATGGTGCCATGAGGCACCATCTAGGCCGCCCAACATCGGCCAGCAGCGCCCACCCATACCACTCCTC
The DNA here is from genome assembly GCA_037157565.1 of Thalassia testudinum. NCBI lineage: Eukaryota > Viridiplantae > Streptophyta > Magnoliopsida > Alismatales > Hydrocharitaceae > Thalassia > Thalassia testudinum. The sequence goes on along the minus strand of JAZHRO010000047.1, from coordinate 30,489,163 downwards.
ATCCGCGACCTCCATTCCCAGCCGTTGGATCTTGATCCAATGGCTGAGAAGCCTTCTCACCACTCTCCTCTTCGCGACACAAAGGATGGCTTAGAACATTGGCTAAGCACTCTCTGCAGATCAAATGGTGCGGGGTCAAATCCCGCTAAAGCGTCCTCGTCGCAGCAATTGAAATTCGGCCGCTGGATCTTCATCGAGTGACCATGAAGCTTCCATGCGGCGCAATCTCGTGGGCTAGATTTGCATACGCGTGCGATCACTCTAAATCACACACACGATTGTACGCAGGTGCGAACTTAAGATGTCCGCTGGTGTTGTCAGTCGTTTGATGCCAATCTAGCGGTGCTCGCACCTCTCTTCAATGCCAGTGGTATGCGCCTTCAAAGGGAGCGATCAGCAGGTGCGCCTAAGCCTTTAGATCTTGATCGAGCAGTAAGGAGGCACTCTAACAGATGCCAGCGGGGATAGAGCATGGGTGCCAGTAAGCTTTAGCGTCATTTGGGGCATTGGTTGGTGTAGATCTTCAACGACGCATTTGATGTCACTATAGCCCTTGGACGGATTTCCTCCTCTTCCCTTCACTATAAAAGGACCCCTACACCTTCCGTTCTTCTCCATCTCTTCCTTTCTTCCTCTCATCACCTCCAATGCTCTAGAGAGAGGTTGTCCCAAGCCCAGGATGCTCCTCTAGAGTAGAAATCAAATATTTGTTCCTGCCTCTTATCCCTATTCGTGGAGCATCCCGCAGCCATCCTCTTGATAAATGCCAGTTTATCATCATTCTTATACATTAAAACAAACCTAGCTCTTAAAATTTTGCTCCGCAAATGGATTTTTGGGTTGCATTTAGGCATTAATTAGGTTAGGCATGTATTGCATTTTTTATTGTATTTTTGATGTGTTTTTGTGAGTGTTAGGGATAAACATATTGTCAGATCCCTAGAACCCTAGCACTCAGGAAGGCAATTGGTGAAGGAAAAGCTCAAACCAACTAGAACTCAGCTTGACCCAGCTCACCATAGTTGGAATCCAGCCACTTGAACTAGGGTTAGCTCATCCTAGCTCCATTCAACTCATCTCAGCTAAATGGCAGCTCGAGAAAGCTCATCTTAGCTCAAGTCAGCTCAGATCCAACTCAACTTAGTTGAGTCTAGCTCATCGCAGCTCCCATCAATTCACTGGGAGCTCTAGCTAGCTCAGTGAAGTTGACTGGAGTTCACCTTAGCTCAGAACCAGCTACATCCTGCTCCACTCAACTCTAGCCAGCTGAAGATGACTTCATCTTTGCTCAGGAAGCTCAAGTCCAGCTCCCAGGGACTCAACTTAGCTCAACTTAGTTGAGCTAAGCTACCTTAGCTACCTCAACTAGCTTGGTCCTCCTTGAGAGCATCAGACCCAGCTCACCTGAGCTCCTTTCAGCAGAAGCTAGCTTGCTTTAGCTTGGCTTAGCAGCTAGCAAAGAACTAGCAAGCTAAGCCAGCTAAAGTAGCTCCATGCCACCCTCTTCAGCAGATGCTAGCTTCAGTTCAGCTACAGACTTCTTCTATCCAACTCCACCCCACAAACCCTAGCTCCAATTGCCTTCTCCTCTACTCTACTACTAGCTAAGCTAGCTTAGCTTAGCTAAGCACTAGCTCCCTTGGCCATCCACCACCCTAATACCCTACCTAATAAGCTCCACCAACTAAACCCTACCTAAGCCCACCTAAGCTACCTCCACCCTACTCCTTTTGGCGCCACCACCTAGCCACCTTTTCACTACATCACCACCACCAAAAGGCACCAATTTTGGCACCAAAAACTACCCTAACCACCCCTCCCTTTTGGTGCCAAAATACCCTCACATCATGGCCCTACACCTACCCCCTCCAAGCCACAACCACCATCCACATACCCCCCTTCTAGAACCCTACCTTTGCGCCACCTAATCCCCCTTCTAGAAGGCCATTTTGGCACCAACTTCAAGGGATGCAACCACCCATAACTACCACCTATGTGACCCTTGGGTTGGCGCCAATCATCCTTAGACTTAGGATCTATTAACTACCCTAGAATCCTATCCTAGCCATTCATTCCAAGAGCCACATGTACCCCCCATCCTACTCTATAAAAAGACCCTTAACCACCACCATTTTTCCATCCTCCATTAGTGTAAATTCTACCCTATACCCACCTAAACCTACGGCCAAGGAAGGAGAAGAAAGGAAGAAGATTAAGGGGGCATCCTACCCGCCCCCTTGGTGCCTTCTTCCCCCTTCTCTCTTCTTCCTTGTGCTACACCAAAGAGGAGACTCTCTTCATATTGGAGGACGGCCAAACATTGGAGGAGATAAGGGTGGTTCATGCCCACCCTTGGAGAAGCATCTAGGGTGAACGTCCACCCTTGGAGAGAAAGTGCACGCCCACCTCTAGGGCTTGCCTTGGAAAGCCACACCTTAGAGGAAGAAAGTCAAGAAAAGAAGGAGCCCTTTTTAACTACAGGAGCAGCTGTAGTTGGAGAAAGAGCTTCATCTTCTTCACCGACATTTTCAGAGGATCATTATTTTTATTTTATACATTTTTATTTCTAGTAATAGAAACATTCCTCTACTAGGGTTTCTCGTGTAACACAATTCCTCTTTTCTATAAAAAATTGCCTTCTTAAATAGCTTTTGTAGTATCCTTATTACAATTGTTTTTGCTTTATCTTTAGTGCACTTACACCCCTTTCTTTCTAATTACCCTAGGCCTTCACGTGCCTAGGGTGAGTTTAGAAAGAAAGTAGTTTTTGTCACTTAGGTTTTAGCTATTACGTGTAGTTCGCTTTCCACCTTCAAAGTCGTGTTGCCGTTGTTTCAAAACATAAAAATCATATATTCAAAAACAACAAAAAGAAAGTTGATTTCCATTTTGAACCAAGAGATTTGATTTTGCAAAAAGTTGCCTCCTTGGACGACCCTAGATACTTCCCTATCTAGGTTTTATAAATTTAAGAGTTGATCGATTTTATGAATTATGACGTATTTTACAAACCGCATAAAATCCACATCACCTCTCACTTACTTCGGGAAGTAGATCCTCACCGCAACAACGTCTCACCCCGTCCTTTTGCCGTCGTTCTCCTTTGTCTCGCTCCTCTCCAACTTCATCCGAGCACCGTCAGAGTGAGTCATCCTCTAAGCGACCGTCGAGGGGGATTCTTCTCATCTCCATCTATCTTTACTACTTTCTAGTGTAGCTTTTTTCGCTTTCATAGTTGTAGAAACACTTGTTGAGATATATGTGATTGTTTCTCTCTCTCTCTTATATTTTACAAGTAGATTAGTTAGATAAGAATTCATCGACCTAATCTCTTGCTTGCTAAAAATATCAAAAAAATTAGAAAAGACAAAAATGACAAAAACAAATAAAAGCAAAATGTGTATTTTTCAAAACCAAACATTCACCTCCTTGTGTTCGACTTGAGACTCACTTTTCGAGTTTCGGTTATAATTATCTGATTGACGGATTTTCTTGCGAATCTAACGATGACGATGGGTTTTCCAAACTCAAACCTTTTCCGATAGAATCTCCACCGTTACAATTTTGGCGCTGTTGCCGGGGAAGCACTACTCTTTGGTTTTTTCGCATTTTCTCGCATTACTTACATATTTTTCTAACCTATCTTTCTTCTTCAATTTATTGTCTTGTAGGAACCCGGTTGAGGAGCCGATGGCGGTAGATTGGAGTAAAGTGCGGGTAGAGATATTTGTAAGTTTTCCCCCACCACCCCCACCCTAGATTTCATTTCGCCACACTAATAACTCAAACCCAAATCAACTTAGGTGCTTTTTATAAACCCTAGGATAGATCTGGTTGTTTGTTTGCCACCTCCACCCATCTCATCCCCGCATATATAAAAAAAAATACTCTTCTCTTGTGGGATTTACTAAAAGTATCACACATTAAACACCCACAACGTTCGACTTAAGGCACACCATTCCACTTTGATTCTACCACTTAACCGGGATCTGACTTATGGACTTGGTACACTTCAACTCAATACACATAAGTGAGTAGAAAATCGGAATAGGTTAAACATTTGCGAGCCTTAACTAAGTGGTGCAACAGGCTAATTGATTGAGCTGTTTGGGCCGCACCACTGAAGATAAAAGTCATTCATCAGTAGCTTGCCACTTAGGGTTAATCTTTAGGGTTGAATCAGGCACTCCACATTATTTTTTGATTTCTAAAGGAAGATATCATCAGCATTGCTTTCAAAACTTGGAGTGCTCTCTTGAACTTGATTGAATACACCTAAGATTAAATCCTAAAAGCTACTAAACAAGGATAAACCCTAAAAGTCACATCATCAAATAACCTTGTTTGCAAACCCTGGTTGTGCACGCACACATTTGAATTGATCATTAGTCGTTTAATTCTCAACATAGCTAATTAAGTTAATTAGACTTAATTAATTGCATAAGAATGTAACTTAGGTTAACTTAATTTTATGTTGGAAATGTAGTATAAGGTCAAGTTAACCTAACATTTTTGATTTGAAGTTCTTTTTAAACTGGTTGAGTCCAGGTTATTCACTGGGAGGCATAATTGAATCCTAATTCACCATTAACTTCTAATGAATAATTAACAATCAATTAATTAAACAGATTATAATTTCAATACATTTTAAGCACATGAATATAGCACAAAAGATTAACAATGTAGGCAAGCAATATTCCATTAATAAGAACAAGTTAACAAGAAAGATTTTTCATTAAAAGTCAAATAGAACAATATTTATTATAAGGCATAAAATGTTTACAAAGATATTAAGCCTTACTTCAACATTAAAAAAAATGCAATACAGTTACTTCAGCCTTTAAGCTCCTCAAATTTCTTCTTTCATTTCCTTTTCTTAAGTTCCTATCTTCTTTTCTTCTCTTATCCTTTTGCTCTCTCTTTTGTAATCTCTCTCTCTCGAGCTCTATTTGTTATTTTGTCTTCCTTCTCTTCATTCTTTCTTCTCTTCTTTAGTTCTCTAACTCTTCTTCCCTTCTTTACTGTGCAGTTACTTATGTCCACACTTAACCAAATTTAGCGCACTTAACTGAGCCCATTAACTTCCTTTTATTCCAAAATTATGTTCATTTAATGGGCGGCCCAGCCTTTCGAGGATACACAGTGCCCACAAGGGGGGGAGGATCAGACCTTATTCAGCCGGGCCTAATTATTTTATTAGGTGGATTTCTCATATTTTCATCTCATGCGCAGTCTCAACCCATTCACAGGCCCAACAAGCTTGCTCGCACTTAAGCCCACATGCACACAGCCACAGGTGCACACACACACACACCCGTGTAGTTACGTGCACATGCACGTGCCCGCACCCTAGCTTTTCTCTTTGCACCCCGCGCTAATGACTGAAGAGAAATCAGCGCAAATTCATGATATACTAAGGCGTGCACCTTTAAACTCCCGAGGTGGGACTATACTTCACCCTTCCAGGCCAGACTTCAATCGCGAAATCCGACCGGCTGGCTGGGTCAACTTGAGCATTCCAAACCTCAATCGAGAGCTCTTCAGATGCTCTACTTAATTGGAACACCAATTTGGTGTTCGGATCAAATCTTATCCACTGATTTCAGTCAGGAACATGGCTGTTTTGCCATGCCTAGAAGGAGCTCAGAGAGGACTCTTCAAGTCTAACGACCTACAGAAGAGTTATCGCCCTCATTTGAGGATCTGAATGCTTTCAGTAAGGCATTCTGCAGAGTTTAGAAGAAATAGGGAGGTTTGGAGATGCTTCGGTGAGCTCCAGAAGCTTGAAAGCTTCTTTGAAAGCTTCAGAGCTTTGTTTTGAGGTCAGAATGGTTTAACAAAGAGATTAAACTAACAGGAAGCGATCTGAACAAACTCAAAAAGTCAAATGCAACAGATTTGGCCAAGATTTGACTTTGAATCTCAACAGAAACCCAGAGAATAGTGTTGGATTCCATAATAACCCATATTGTGCAGTAAAACCAAATCTCAATTAATTCTGAATAAAACTCTATAAAATTGGTCTAAATTTATTCTAAATCTTTCCAGGATTCTGTTTAACCCATTAGATCAAAGATTCAACAATCTAATCCTTGAATTCATTTCAGGTTTGACCTACTGCTGTCGAAATTTGACTTTCAATATTAAGGCTCACAGCTTCAATTAATTGTCCTAATCCAACTTAATTCAATCACAGGAATCTGATGCACACATAACAATCGTATTTTAATGAGCCTAAAGGTGCTCTTAGACATCATCGCCTGGGATCTGATTGAGGTGAGTTTGGAAGAGAAATTAGAAGTTTCCAGACCTAATCAAGACCTGAAGCAACTTCCTTAGCTTCTACTGATGCTTTCTAACCTATTTAATAGCTTAAATACTCAAAGAATTAGCCACTCCAACTCTACCGGAGTTGGAGAAGACAAAGTTTAACAGTGAGATAGAATTGATTAAACACAAGTTTAAACACAAAAATCTGATCCTTAGACTTCATTTAAGTGTTCTGGAGCTTCACTAGTGATTCTGATGGCTAAAGCTCTAAAAAGGAATCACCGAAGCTTGTTGGAGCTCTGGCGAACTCTAGAAAATGGTATTGGAGTCTAAAACTCCACGAATTTGACCATAAGGGGTCTTAGAAGCTTCTTGAGATCACAAGGAACCTCAAAAGCTTATCAAATATAGCAATTAAAGATCAAGTCAAAGGTTAAGCATCAAATTCAGTAGGAATGTAATCTGAGTTCACTGGAACTCAGATCAATTCCTCTCATTTAATTGAATGAGGGGAATTGCTCGTTGATGTTCTGTGACGATGTCAAGATGATTAACTAGGCAAAATTACTCCTCTGAGCTCGCCATTGACAGTGAGCTCAGAGGGTGAAGGAAATTTGGGCGTTTGTGATTTAGATGATTATTTAATTAATTGATAAGTCGAACAGGTCTCTTAAGTGATGACAAGGCGATGGAGGGCCCCAGTGAGTGTATTCTAAGCTCGGAGGCCTCCACCGTGGACAGCGGAGATCTCTGGTGGAGGTGTGATGGCTTAGGCGTGTAGGTGATACAAATCGTGAAATCAATGAGTTAGAAATGGTCATGGAAGAATGTGGAGTGGGATTAGTGAATTAAAAAGATGAAAAGATGCTCCAGACGAGCTCAAAGAACTCGTTGGAGCTGAAGAAGACGACAGAAGATCTAACATTACAATTAACTACCTACCTTATCAACTGCACTAACCTACTCTAACTTACCTAACCTACTGTTACCTGGACGAAGAGGGCAGAGGGAACTCCATCGAAGGTCGTAACGGAAGAGGAAACAGAGGGGTAGGGGAAGAAGTTCTGCGGGTGGAGTCGTGAAGTGGAAGCAGAGTCCGAAGTCGTCGCTTTGTCCAGAGGCACAGCGGAAGATGGTAGAGCTCGGCATATGGTGGAAATGATTGGAGGAAGTGCGTGGAAGTGGGGATAGGTTGTCGGAGTAGGAGGGAATAGCCTGTTAGTTCGCTACAGTTAGGGGAAGGAGGTAGGGAGCTAATCGCTCAAATTGGAGGGATGGATAGCTATTTGTAGGTGATGGTGAAGGTAAAGGGGGATGTATCTGGACGGAAAAGAGTCTAGGTGCAAGGTAACCACCGGCGTCGTCTCTGACACCAGTGAGCTTAACTCCTAGACCTAAATAGGATTTTAGGTTCATTTGAACTGTCGGATGACAAGAAGGTAGTGAGCGGAGTAATGGCGACAGTAGCGGTGGCTATCAGGCGCATGATAGCAGGTGATCGAGTGGTGTTGTCACCGACATACAGGAGCCGTTCATGCAGATGAAGATGGAGAAGAAAGGAGGAAGAAGGTGCTGTGCTCACAGGGACCTATATGAAAGAAAACTTAAGGACCTAAAATAAATGAAAGGACTCAATGGAAATAGAAACCTAAGGACTAAAACGTAAACTGAGGTTTTCAAGGCTTATTTTAATTTAATTCTTTTTCAACTTTTTATATATGATTATAAATTAGATAAATATTATATATATTCCTTGAATTTAAGTTTTTGACCTTTTCAGCTTTATTTATTTAATTGATTAAGTTACTTAAGTTATTACAAACTTTGGGTTAAATATTTATAATGTTAAATTAAATATTAATTAAGTAGCTAAATATTTATAATTAAGTAGCTAAATATTTATAATTTGAGTCCAAATTATTATTTAAGTCATTAACAACATTAATTGACAATTAATTTAGTATTATTAACTTATTTTATGGTCCTTTAATATATTGTCCCTTATATTATAATTAAACCCTAAATAGACATATTCCTTGCTAATTAACTAGGGAAACTAGTTGATTAGCGGTATTTAAGAGCCATGATGAGTCTCTCATCAATTATTAAGGGCACAACCCATCTAAAGGCCCCATCACTTTCCAAGAGCACGATCATCCAAAGCCTAACCAAAACTGAGTAGACGTTGGCCTTAAAGATTGATTCGCTCTTTGGGGCTCAGATTGAGATTTTTTTCGATTAATCTGCTTCTATTGGTTCATCTGATGTCTAGCTAGGGGAGTAGCATCAAATGACTGCGGCTGGGGGTACACTAGGAAACAGAGGCGCAAGCCAAAGGAAGAACCTTCTCCCCAACCCCTCCCTCTAACTGGTTGGATTGGCCGGATAGAAGTAGACCAAATCGGTTATAATCTCAAGATAGGTCCTGGGAGTCTGTAGGTCTTTAGGCTAACCCACCTAAGGACAAGGTTGATTGCTTGTATTGCAGGGCACCTTTCTCTCTTCTGTTTTCCGTCCTACTCCACAATGTATCCTTCCACATCTTTCACACATTTTCGATCCTACCCACCTACCAACACGTATCCTCAAGATGATTACTATCTTGACTCAACTTATGATTACCCATCTCTTAGCTGGGATAACTTTGATTGGGGATATGAATCTGGACCTCAGTGTTCAGGGCCTAACCCTGGATAATAAGAGTATGATTACTATCTTTCCCAAAGCTACAATGATTATAGATCTCCATCCTTTGATGATCAACCTAACTCGATCTACAATCAAAAAGGATATGTTGACTATAACACCTACCCTCCCCAAAATTATGCTGAACATAGGTCACCTCTATTCCTTGAACAACTTGAAACAACCTACTATCAGGAAGGGACTCGGGAACCTCAATATCTTGACTCCCCTAGAATGACCCTAAACCTACCCAACCTTGAATCGAACCATTCGGTTTAGGTGAACCAGGTCCAAGATAGGGTGTTGACTAACTTGAGGAACACCATCCAATCTTTAGAAGCTCAGCCAACACCATGCACCGAAGCATTGGACCCTATGATAAAAATGATTGATGAGCTGAATAGCTCTTTATTGGATTTGCTCCAACATGTTAAGGATAGGGGCCTGGGTGAGTTTCTACTTAGGAAATTGTCGAGGTTGAGAATGAAATTCATGGTTATTTGAATAAAAATAATGGAAGAATAGAAAACAATGGTGATTTGAATCACCACTTAAATCCTTCAATTTAAGCATACATCCCAATAATTCAACAGTATCTCGAATCAATTATTCAAATAATGCCACAGTACTTTAAAATCAAATCAGACGTCGGATTTGATGACCAGATGCCTTAAGTGTTAAGCTCAAAACCACAGTAAGGTGCTCAAGGGCACCAAGCCTCCCAAAGCATAAGAGCCTCTTCTCAATTATCTCTAAGTATGAAGGCTATCTTTAGCACACATCCCAAGGTAGCATAGCCTGAGGCAAAGCCCTCCCTCTCCTCCTCACAAATTCTCCTCTTCTTCTTTCATAACTGGGCGTAATTGTTTCCGTATATGTGTAATTGGGTCATGAGTAGTATCGGGTCCATGATCACCAAGGGTGTGGGTGAATGAGGAGTGAGGGCTAAGTGAGTGCGTGGGGGACCCGGCCCCCATGTCTTGGGCGAGGGGTCGGTGTGACTTTTTCCTTTTATATCACGCTGGCAGGTCTTTGATTCACGATGTGGGACTAATGTCCCTGCTGTTCTTCGTGTGCAGCCATGGATGAAGGTCTCTCTGATTGAGGTCGAAGCGGGTGCCTGCTGCTACAATTGAAGACCTGGAGGGGAGCTTGAAAGTGTTCTGCAGTGCATGGGGGTAGCAACAAGGATGAAGTCGGTCGGGAGATGGCAGACGAAGCCGGAGAAGGTGGTGGTGATGACAGTGCTCTGGTGTAGACCTAAAACACACAATACGGTCTCTCGACCCTATCAGAATAGCTCAGGAGGATCGCCTAAGTGTGGTGAACTTGGTGGTGGCGGTTTCGTGTGGTGCAGAGTTGTGTGTGTGCGTGGAAAAGTCGAAGAAGAAGAACGAAGGTGGTGGAGTTCGGTGGGGTGTTCTGGTGGTCAATAGCCCTAGTGATGTTAGGGCATTTGGTTGAGAGGATGTGGTGGTGCTTCTGAAAGTTGTGGCGAGGTGATTAGTGCTCTGTGGAATGCATGCAACCACGCTGGAGGTACGCCGGTCGTGGAGAAGACTGTGTGGGAGAGGGTGTTATGGCGATCGATTTGAAGTGGGAAGGAGTTGGAAATGTTTTGGGGAGAGAGAGGGAAATGTTGACCTAACTAATGGACGAAAGGAGGGAGAATTGGTGTTGGTTGTGATTGGCCGATGCTAGAGATGATGACAACTCCGGTAGGGGAGATCGGCGAGGAAGAAGGGATAGGGAGGCTCCTGCTGGTATTGCGAGAAGCAGACGAAGGAGAGAAGAAGTTTTCCTCTGCCTATGGTATGTGGTAGAGGGCGAAGACGGAGGTTGGAGAAGCTCGTCGGAGCTACGGTCAGAGGCGATCGGAGAGAAGAAGGTGAAGAATTAAGGCCTTAACCGAGCTAAGGAGGATGGTCAGGCATAGGGAAGCTTAAATAGAGCTTCAGAGCAAGCTCTAAATGAGGAAAGAAGCTTGATTGCTTCAATTTAGGATTAAGAATCCCTATGGGTTTTCGTAAATTTGCATGAGCTTTTAGCCGTGAATCGACGTTGATGACTCTACAAATAATAATGTTAATTACTTCAATTAGAGTCAATTTCGAGGGTGCGTGTGCTTGAATATCATATTATAATGGGTCTTGGGAGCAATGCATGCATATCGTGTAATTTCCACATCTAGATTGCTTATAATAAATGTTTAAAGACCATGTGTACAAGTGCATATCCAAACAGGTCTCAGATGAACAATCAGACCATACAGATGGATTCAAATTAACGAACGGAGTCCAACAGACTCAAAATCACCCCAATCCGACCTTTGTAGCTCCCATAACAAGTCCAAGAAATTTCGACTGTTGATCTAATGATCAACGATCCACATCGCACCACATGGCGCCTACTTCTGCCTCCATCGCACGCCAGCATCACCCGCAGCTTCTTCATCGCGTGAGATCCACCGTCAGATTAGCATCCAATGGCCATCCACGTGCACGCGCTTCGACATCTTTGCGACAATCCACGCGTGCAACTCAACAGTCATGGATGGAGATCTAAATGTGTAACTGCGCGTTCGAGTCACCGGTAGTGGATTCAATCCGCTGGGAGAGGAGTGCAAGCTCAATTGACCGCGCAATCTTCATCAAGCGGCGCAACGAATGAGCCCGAATATGCCCTCGCGCGCACGTGTGATCGGACACGAGATGCGATGCTTTATCTGACATGCCAGTTGAGTGCGTGACATCTGTACGATCTGCAGTCTTCCGATGAAGATCGGATGGTTCTCCTTTGACCACGCCTTAGTTGGGAGCGTGCGAGCACAGCTGCACGTGCATGCGTGTGCATTGGCTGCAGACCTTCAATGACGTTTGAGGCGGAGTTTTAGCGACGTCTTTGATGTCGTTGTTAATCGAAGAACGGATTTTACTACTATAAAAGGACTTACACTCCAATCTTGGGCATCTTTTACCATCTTCTACTAAGCCATTCTCCCACCTCCATAGAGCTTCAAGGAAGGTCCCAGAGCTATCGAGCCGCCGACGGAAGCCCCTCCACCGGTGTGGCTGCCTCCGTGCTCCATTTGTTGCATTTATTTTCTAGTTTTCCTTAGTTTAATGTTTATGTTATTTTTAAGTTTTCCTCTAGCATTATAGTTGTAAAACGGTTTAGTCTTTTGCCATATATTATCATCTTGCTTGGTTTCATAATTAGCAATCATCATATCTTTATCTTGAATCTCTAACCCTACCTCTCTCTCTCTCTCACTCTTTCTCTTTTAATGCGAGCAAACAAAACGACGTATTTTGTGGCATTGAAGCGATTAACTGATTCGATTTCTTACCTCCCTATGTTCAACACTCGTACTCACATACAGTTATTCTCTTTAAAATCAAGGTGTAAGAGCATGCTACAACGAACTACTTAACCTAATGCGTTTCGTGACGTCAGTTTTTGGCATCGTTGCCAAGGAGGCAACGGATCTTTTATTTGCTCTCATTTCCTTGGGCATTGGTGATAGTCACGTTTCCTGACTCGTCTTTCTCTCTTCCTACTTATTGTAGGAGTCTAGTGCATCGGCGATGGGAGGAGCGTGGACCAAGATAGTGGATTGGATTAAAGGAAGCACAAAAGAAGATTGCCATGAACCTGAAGATTTGATATCTTCTCTTCCTATGATGCAAAGGTAGCCCTTCATCTGTGGACCAAGGAAAATATTTAAATGGTGGTGCTTTTGAAAAAAAGACCCTCTCTTGTGTTTGTCGAAGGAAACACCGCCACTAAGTTCTCAACCCATCAATTTCGCAACACTGTTTTCTGGACTCAGGTTGATCACACGATTAAAGGATCCTTAACACTTCTAAAAATTCTAAAAAATCTCAGAGGTGCTCCTTTTAGTGGGTGAACTTGACCTAAAATTTCATAGTCAAGCTCTTTGTGGGTTGGCGTTGAGAAATTCCCTATTGGAAGTGCACAAGGTTGTCCTGAGTTCTGGGGACCCAAAAGTTGTTTTTGTTGCTACGAACTCCATGCAGCTTGGCTTTGTGTGAAATTTATGTTCATGGAAAGCTCTTGAAGTGCTCTACGCTTCTTCTAAAGACTATTGCTACACTTGAAAATGATTAGTGCATGTTCTGACTTAATTCCTAAACTCATGCACTGATTTAGAGGTTCTGGATAGATTGAACCCCTCTTAGTAAAATGTGAATTTGGGTAATCTATCGTCCTTAGAAAATTCTGAAATTGATTTTTTTGGAAAGCTCATTTGATTTTGATTAGGATAGGGTCATTGGTTGCTTTGTTTGGACCCTTCTTGATAAAATCTGAATTAAAAAGAAGATTCTTTCAGTAGAAGTTGCATGCCCTAGGATCTTCCGCACTAGGGTGCTTTTAATTCCATAGTCACACAAGAAACCCTTAAGAAAATCAATCTTCACCAACCGTGTGACTACATCTTTATGCCTTGATTGAATTTGTAAACAAGTAGAATCCTAAAATCCAATAAAGCAAGGTTCAAACTCTAAAAGTCATCCATCTCAATCTTGCTTGATAAGAAAACACTTGTTTTGGCATTGGGTCCTTGCACCCGATTGTGCACACAGTTTAATTGGAATTTGTAAGGGCACCAACCCCCCTAACACCCTTCACATAATTCCTGAGAACAAGCACTGACCTAGCCCAAAATTGAGTAGACGTTGGCCCTAGGATTCATTGAGCTCATTTCAGGGTATTTTCTTGAACACATTGCGAATTAGTGACATCTGCTTGCTTCAAAAGGTCTAAGTTGGGAGGCCCGATTGTCAAGCAACTTAAGTAAGTAGGGGTTTGGCATAATTAGTGGCCCTTGGTACACTCTCCCTCTGTTTCGCCTTCCCTAACTTTACCACCTTTGGGAGTAAGGGCAACACCAAATTCGTCGTGTGGTCGGAATTTATTCTTGAAGCATAGGTCGCCTAGGTCTACACTATAGGGCCTAGATTTGTTTGCTTAGTTGTGCACACACTATTCTTGCATCTATGTCCCCTCGCATCCCTCCCTATTCTTCTCTAGTGTATGCACGGAAGATGATCACTTCATCCTGAATTGGTTGCTTTAGAAAGAGATTAGGAGGAGATTTGATTTTTTATGGGGAAGGACCGAGGAAATGGCCGACCCAAGAGTTAAGGAGGTTGAGGACCAACTTCAACCCGATGCCATGGCCATGATTCAAGCTCAGATTATAGCCAACCACCAACTTCAGTAACAACAGATCCATACCATCATGTAGGCCATACACTGACTGCAGAACCCTCAAGGGCAGAACCCTTAAGGGTAACTCCCACTGAACCCACCTAACCCACCATAATCCCCTGAGGGCCAACAAAGGTCTCTCCATGATTTCTACGATCTGTTTGCCATCCATGTTGAGCCATACCTTAGGGTCCCCGAAGGGGGAGATGATTTTGAGCTAAAACCTAATGTCCTTAGCTTAATTCAAGACCATTTCCATGGGAGCTCCAATGAAGACCCTTTCCAACACCTGGAGGACCTAGATTGGATTGCCCGGACTGTGAAACCGAGGAACATCAGCTTGGATATTATTTTGATTAAGATGTTATTGTCCTCCCTAAGGGACAAAGCTGCTCATTGGCTTAGAACCTTAGGGAGACCCATCTCCACTTGGTAAGAATTGAGGCATGCGCCTTAAGAAGTTTTTCCCCATAGGAAAGACTAATGCCCTTAGAAGAGCCATCACTACATTTACCTTACAAAGTGGAGAGTAATTTCATGAGGCGTGGGAATGATTTAACGAATTATTGAGGAAATGCCTACACCAAAAGGTTTCGATGTGGCAATTGGCCTAGATTTTCTACCATGGTTTGGACAGCAACCTTGGGAATTTCATTGATGTCTCATGTGGAGGCAATTTTTTTAATAAGGATGAGGAAAGCGCGTTCGAGGTCTTTGAGTCAATGAGTGAGAACTCGCTTAATAATGCCTCCATAACTCAATTTAACAGGTCCAGTCAACCCTGTGGTGGGATTTATGAGGTGCAAACTAATTCTAGAATGGTTGACATGGACATTATAGCAAAGAAATTGGGTTTGGTTGAGTTGGTGGACAAGAAAATTGATGAGCTCTTGAACCAATCCCGAACTTCATTGCAGACCTTCTCCCTAGCGAAGGGAGTGCACAATGACGACCTGGTTCAGTCCATGAACCAAGTGCACTTGGAACAACCCCTGACCATGTTCCAGGGAGGGACCTTCACTCCCTCAAATCTTGATTATTCTTTCCCCTCCCCTTCGGCACCTTTTACCTTTGAAGATGCCCATGCCATCCAAGGATACTCTAAGCTCGGTCCTTTCTCCAACACTTATAAGCCTGGATGGTGCAACCACCCAAATTTTGCTTGGTCAAACCAAAAATCGAACCAATTCCATAACCAACCCAGGAAAAACCCTCCCTCCTATCAACAAGGTCCACCTGCTAGACCACCCTATAACTAGTATAGGGTGGCTCCTACACAACAAAATCAAATGGACACCCTAATCACTGATATGAATCATAAACATCAGGAGGAGATGGCTTTTGTGAAGGGATAATTGAGCCAGCTGTTGGATAACAAACAACAGGGGTTCCTTCCATCTCAACCACAACCGAACCCAAGGAATGTAATGAACAGAGGCCATAATCCTCAAGGGTTCCAATAAAATCAGGGGCAAGGCCATATGATTTCATAAGCCCCTTAGACACCCCCTGGGTTTGCTGTTTCTTGTTTACAAGGACCTAACCCTAGTTCCAATGCCTCAGCCAATGCAGTTACCTTGAGAAGCAGCACTCAAACCCAGGATCCCAAATGGTCGACCCCTCCGGTGACCTCATTACTCGAGATAATTGATTCTGAGGATGAGCGGGAGGAACCCAAGGAGCAGGAACTTGACTCAGTTCAAACCCAAATTCCATACCCTAAAGCCTTGGACAAGGTCAAGAAAAAGAGAAATGTGGCTGAGAATGAGTTGTTAGAAATACTCAAGCAAGTACAAATCAATATACCTCTCCTCAAAGCGATCAAACATATCCCGGCTTACGCGAAGTTTTTGAAGGATGTTTGCACACCTAGTGTAAGCCAAGAACCCAAGCACCTAGGAAGAGAGTGCTATCTGAGTAGGCTAGTTTGGTGATATTAAGTAGCCTACCTCCTAAAACGACTGACCCTGGAGCGCCTTTGATCTCATGTAATATTGGTGACATGACTTTTGACAGAGCACTCTTGGACTTAGGTGCTTCAATTAACTTAATCCCAACTACACTTTATCACCAGTTCAAATTTGGAGAATTAAAGCCCACACCTATGACTGTCCAACTGGCCCACTGATCTGTGAAAACCTCGAAAGGGGTAGTCGAGGATGTAATTGTTTGGGTTAAGGACTTCTACTTCCCAGTTGACTTCTTAGTCCTTGACATGGAAGTTCTCGAACAATTTCAAAACATGCCCATCATCCTAGGCAGACCCCTTTTGGCTACGACCAAGGCTAACATTGACTGTGACACGGGATGTATTGCCTTTGGAGATAAGAAGATGCAATTGGATATCTTCAAGGCAACCGAGTCTTTTAATTGCAGTTTGGTCGAGAATGCGATCCTATGGATACCCTGGTTGAAGAATGCTTAACAACGAATTCCTTAAAGGACTACCAGACTCAACTAGCTTTATACTGCCCCATTTGTGAAAGTGATGGGGAAAAGATTGATACCCCGAACATTGATTATCAATCTTGGGAGACACCTATTGGAATTAAGGAAGGAAATCCACTTTCTGATATAGATATGGAGGAAAGCCTTGAAATGCAAACCATTCATTTTGAGGATCCAATCAGTCATGAGCCTTCTCAAGGAAAGGATTCACAAGACAATCAAGATTTGAATGTCTAGTCAAGCACACCTGGGCAGTATGGAGATGATTTTGCCTAAGGATTCTAATAATCACATGTGCATTGATAAATATGAAGTTGACACGATTGCTCTGCCCAAGTCAAGTCCTCTGAAAAGTGAATCCGTTTTTACTTCGACATCGCATGATTCACATTTTTCTCCCATATACCAAGGTGATGAAGGAAACCTTAAGTTTGCATGCTTTCATCTTAACTCTGATTTTTGATTATTGGGGGATATCTTGGAAGATTAAGTAGGGAAATGGAAATGCCACCTAATGTTGAGGAGTCTGATACATATGAGGGTGAAATATTGAGTCGAATGACTTGAGGATTTACTCATAATCCTAGTTAATCTAATGGATGGCTCGACTCAAAGACTGAGACAGATTCCAATGAATCTGAGATTAGTACCAATGAGGACGGGATGATTTCTGATGAAGATTTTAGTGACCTCTTTGCAGAGCTTCAAATCTCACATGTACCCTCATATAATCTAGGGCCTGGGGAGAGCATGATTTTCGATATCAATCACCATTATGAAGACCCCTATGATCCAGACTCTATTGTTGACTTGCATGTTGATTTTCATATCAATCTGCTTCCTCAGCAACCTCTCATTGAACTATGGAACAAAATCAATGAACAGAATTGGCATCATGACCTGCATTCCGATTACACTCCGTTCTTTGTCCCTATTCCATAGTTTTCTATAGAGAGACTCTTTGGCATAGGGATACACCATCAGCTGGTTTGCAGTTGTGGACCAATGATTCTTGGAGTAGACGAGCACATTTTCATATTAGTTCTGATAACCCGATCTTCTGCAAGTATTGAGCCACCTAATTAAGTCTTCACCTAGCTAAAGGCACTAAGCTTAGCACATGTAAATAAACACAGCGCTTCTTGGGAGGCAGCCTAGAGGTTTCAAGCTGACCAGATACATAGTTACAACTCAGGTGATTTCTTTCCTTACTCCCTTGCATACATTTATTTTCCAATGAGGACATTTTCCAACTTAGGCATGGGGGGGTGGTTCATATGTTTTGAGTACATATTGTCAGCTTGAATTATCTTAAAAAAAAAATTGGAAAAGAAAACTTAGGCATTAGGAGCTTGTCAACTTTAGGAAATGATACGTTAGGGACCTGAACGTTTAAACTCTTCAGGTCTTTGGACTTAATCAATCTGAGTGCCCACTAAAATGTGGACTTGTTCTTGAGTTCTGGCCACCATAGTTTATTTTAATTTGGTCAATAAAATAGGGTGATAAGTATACGACTTATCAACCCACCCTCTGATTTGGGGGGATTTTTAGTCTAAGCATCTACACACATTTTGCACTGACTCACTCATCGGCAGTTCTAATGGAAATTGGGTAGCTAATGAACCTTTTAGGGTGGTATGGCTGGCAAGTTGTTAGTGGTAATAGCTCATTAGCCGGTTGTCTAGAGCCCAGCCATAAGACCATTCTCTTTTACTACACCCTTTAGGTAAATCTTAGATCAGGAAAGTCACCTACTTAAAAATTGAAAAAAAAGAAGAAATAGAAAAAATAGAAAAAGTAGAAAAAAGGAAAAAAGAAATAAGCCACACTTCACTACACGTATATGGCTGCCAAGTTGTCGTGGGGTAACAGCCCATTGGCTGGTTGTCCAGATCCCAGCTCTTAAAATGCACAAGAATTCCAAAACACTTAAGGAAGAAGTGGGGAAGTAGCATAATCCGAGGAGATATACACTGGATTCGCCCAAGTGTTGATCACACAAAAATAAAACTAGGGAGAAAGCTACCGGTCAGATAGATACACCTTTAGGCAACATTTCCTCTTTCGGGTTACCTAGAGGCGTAGAAACCCGAAGTCCATTTTAATTGCTATTGAGTGAGTCTATCACAATTTTCACAATAAGATGCTTAGTACTTAGAGTCTTTTTCGAGTCTTGGGTGGGTTGGGTAGCCGTAAAAAGTTACCTCGAAACTCTCAACTCTAAACTGCAGAAAAAAATTTGGAAAGGATGAAAAAGAAAAAAAGATATTTGCTTCTATATAGAATGAGCCAAGGACTTGGGCGGTCTGCATTTTGGCAGGCACTCGAGTGCTGTTGAGTCTCTATAGGTTAGGTTCTTAGTAGAAATTTCCTCCTGTTGACAGGTAACTGGTGCCTGAGCGATTGATTCTTGATTTGAGTTGTAAATAACATTTAGGTTAACCTTGCTAGAGACTAGCAAGGGGTAGACATGGGGGTATGATGACTCTACAAATAATAACGTTAATTACCTCAATTAGACTTAATTTCGAGGGCACGTGTGCATCAATATAATATTATAATGGGTCTTGGGAGCAATCATGCATATTGTGTAATTTCCTACAAATGGATCCAGATTGACGAACGGAGTCCAACAAATACAAAATCACCTCAATCCAACCTCTGTAGCTCCCATAACAAGTCCTAGAAGTTCTGACCATTGATCTAATGATCAACGGTCCTCATTGTGCCATGTGGCACCCACTTTAGCCTCCATCGTGCACTAGCAGCACCCGCAGCTTCTTCATTGCATGAGAGCCATTGTTAGATCAGCGTCCAATGGCCATCCACTTGCGTGCACTTTGACGTCTTCGCGACAATCCACGTGCATAGCTCCACGGTCGCAGATGGAGATCTCAACACGTGACCGCACATTCGAGCCATAGATAGTGGATTCAATCCGCTGGGAGAGGAGCGCAAGCTCAATTGACCACGCGATCTTCATCGAGCGGTGCTGACCTCACCACGCAACGCAACGGATGAGCTCGGATACATCCACGCGCACATGCTTGATCGCATGCGAGATCCGACGCCTCATCTTATGCACCAGCTGAGTTCGCGATGTTTGCACAAATTGCAGCTGTTCGATGAAGATTGGATGGCTCTCCTTTGACCACGCCTTAGCTGGGAGTGCATGAGCATAGCTGCACGCGCGTGCGTGTGCGTTGGCTACGGACCTTCAACGACATTTGGGGCAGAGTTTTAGCGACGTCTTTGATGTCGCTGTTGACCCAAGAATGAATTTTGCCACTATAAAAGGACCTAGACTCCTCTATTCTTGGGTATCTTTTACCATCTTCTACTAAGCCATTCTCCCACCTCCATAGAGCTTCAAGGAAGGTCCCAGAGCTGTCGAGTCGTCGACAGAAGCCCCTCCACAGCCGTGGCTGCCTCAGTGCTCCATTTGTTGCTTTTATTTTCTAGTTTTCCTTACTTCAATGTTTATGTTATTTTTAAGCTTTCCTCTAGCGTTATAGTTGTAAAACGGTTCAGTCTTTTGCAATAGATTATCATCTTGCTTGGTTTCATAGTTACCTATCATCATATCTTTATCTTGAATCTCTAACCCTACCTCTCTCTCTCTCTTTCTCTCTTAATGTGAGTAAACAAAACGACGTATTTTGTGGCATTGAAGCTATTGACTGATTCGATTTCTTACCTCCCTGTGTTCGACACTTGTACTCACGTGCAGTTATTCTCTTTAAAATTGAGGTCGTAAGTGCATGCTACAACGAACTACTTAACCTAACACGTTTCACGATGTTAGATGTCCAAGATTGTGTTCACAAGGATCTCTACTATGTGAAGTTCAATCCCACCAAATTTGGTGGGATTTGGAGGAGATTTGATGAGGTTTTGAGGTGGTTAAAACTCGTCTGTAGGTTGGTTGACCTACAATGGTGGCAGGGGGCTAATGGTGAAGAAGATGAAGAAGCTAGGGGGCTCTCTGCAAAAGATTTCAAAAGTTAGGGGCATGATTGAGAGGAATAGAGATTTCATGGACTGAAATGCAAACTAGGTCAGGATGGACTCTGATTGAGCCCAAATTTTGGTACAAACCTAATTTGCACCCATCAAATCTAGTGGTGAAGTTGGATTTGAGTTTTGACTACGTTTGATTGGGTAATTTGCATAGAAACCCAAATTAAGGCAAAATCCCATCTACAACTCTATTCAAGGTCAAAATAGTTTCATATGGTCAAACCAAGGGTACTAAACCTCTCAGTATATTTTTTTATGAATTTTTGGAGGTTTAGATGAATTTTATTTAAACTAGAACCTCTTTTATTTAAGCAGGTCTAAAATTAGGGTTTTGGATTCTGATTTAGTTCTTAAAATGCATGAAACCCTACTTCTATCTGTGTGGACCCACTCTTTTGACTTTAATGCTCAATTGAAATTCAATTAACACCTGATAAACCCTGTGGTTTTTCTGCATTCATGATGTGATGTTAAAATTAACACCTGATTTAGTTCTGATGTGACTTTAACGCACCCTGAGGTTCGATACACCACCCATTGGCAAGAGTCTGAGCCACCCTACCCTCAAAGGCATCCGCCCACCAATGTGAAGGGCGAGGGTCCGACCCTCTTTGACCAATGATTGTCATATTGACGAAGGGGCAAGGAAGTGGGATACTAGCACCCCATCTCCCAGACAACGAAATGTTGTAGGAGGACACGAGCTCAGCATCCCCCGGGCCACTTCCTAAGGTCAGCTCCTTTCTTGGCTGCCCTTCTAAGAAGGCCCCCGTAGGCAATCGACCCTTGGAGGAATGCGTATTGGATTGGGGCACCTCGCTTAAAAGGTTAATAAGATAAGTCGAGACTCTTTGCCCCCCTCCCATCGCCGCCTCGCGAGGAGAGTTGGTCAAAGGCAAGGCACCCATCGTGAACGCCCTTAGCCCAACTATTCTACGTGATAAGCGCTACGTGGCAAGTAGCCTTGATGAAGCTTCCCAAAGGAGAATGTCCTCCTCCCACCTGTTGGGGCGAGCGGCTCGACTAGGCGCCGGGTAACTAATCAGCCCATAGAGGCCACAGAGAAGGCCTCCAAGGGCAACCCACCTGCGTCTTTACGGTGTGAGCCATAGGCTCCTGTCCACCACTACAAATGGCCGTCCGCACAAGCATCCCAATAGGCCCTACCAACAATAAGCCGAGAGGAAGTAATAGGAGGAGCCTCTGTGCCAAGTCGTTTAAGCAAGATCAAGCCAAGCCTCCCAAAAAGCGATTCATGAAACTCGTGTGAGCAAATCCCACGCAAAGAATGCATTCTCACACACGGCATACGAGCGGTCCATACAAGGAATAATACAATATATTCTTTTACTTCCTTTACAACAAACATTGACTGCTACATTCCCTGGATTATGGTCTCCAGCTAAGTTACAGCTAAAAGGAGTGGGAGATTACAAAGAAAATAGCGGTAGGTCTCAGTGGCTTCACCCCTAGTGCCCCAAGACTGCTCGCACTCAGAAGAATAGGGTGATAGTGCAACGGTAGGATGGGCAAACTTTGTAGCTCTTGCCAGGCCCACCCAGAACAACCCCTTGATAGAAGCTGTCTCATCCTAGTTAACCATCACCCGACTGGCAGGTGCTAATGGATAATGACGGCCGCTCAAGGCAGTCGAGGTCGCTCGGAGGTGTGGAGTACCTCCCAATCTATCAGTAAGGCACCCCACCTAGTCAACGCCGTGATAAATGCCAGTTTATCATCATCCTTAGCATCCATTCACATCTAGTTCCTAAGATTTTGTCAATTGCATTGCATTATATAGTTGCATTTAGCATGCATGTGCATTTAGGGTTTAAAGCATACATTAGCATTCATTTCACATTATCTCATGTAGTTTCCATTTGATTGCCAGGGATGAATGCATTGGAAATCAGAGAAACTCTGGCAGTATGGAAGACACTTGGAACATTTGTGAAGACAGAAGCTCCAGTAGTTGGACCCCAACTCAACTTAGCTGGATCCAACACAAATCCAACTCCTACCCTACTCCTTCACCATAATGGCCGTCCACCTACATTAAAACCACCAACCATTGGTGCCTAAAATACACTCCTTGGCACCCTTTCACATGGTGCTAAGAAAGCTTCCTAACCACCCTCCTTGGCACCCTTTCACATGGTTCCAAGGAAGCTTCCTAACCACCACCCAAGCCACCCTCCTTGGCACCCTTTCACATGGTGCCAAGGAAGCTTTCTAACCACCATCCATACTAGCCTATAAAAAGACCCCCATCTTACCATTCAAACCATCTTGGGCAACTGATAATTCTTCCTATCAAACACCTATAGCCACCATACATCCCATGGCCAAGAAAGGAGAAGGAGAGAAGAAGATTAAGGGAGCAAACTATCCGCTCCCTTGGTGCCTTCTTCCTCATCTTTCTCCTTCCTTGTGCCATGCCAAAGAGCAAGCTCTTCATTAAGGAGGAGGGCTAGGCAGGAGGAAAGAAGGGTGGAGGACGTCCACTCTTGAGAGGAGAAACTCAAGGAGCTAGAAGGAAGTCTTCTTCAAGTCTGGGAGCCACCATTCTTGGAACGAAGGTTGCCTCAGCTAGTCGGGAGAATTTTCTGTCTTTATTTTGTTGCATTTTAATTCCAGTTAAGCATTCATCTACCTAGGGATTAACTAAGTGGAACCTCTGCTTAGTTGAGCTCCCTAGGTACTTTGTAAACATTTCTTCTTAAAAGCAAATGCCTTTCTTCATTCTTAAATTTTCAATTTCAAGTAGCAACTTTATTTATTTTAGTGCATCTCATCTCTCTTCTAATTACCCTAGGCGCACTTACCTAGGGTGAGATTAGAAGACAAGAATTCTCTTGTCACTTAGGTTCTAGTTGTTAGGCATAGTTTCTTTAGCATAGTTTTATTTTCGCATTCGTATCCTACTTATTTCCAAGCATAAAAATTTACAAAAATCAAAATACAAAAAGAGAAGTGTTGATTTGAGGGGCGAGAGAGAGAATGCCTTGCCACTCCTCATTCCCCCACCAACTTCCTCTTGATCTCCTTGTGAGCAAGAGGACCACTTCTTCTCACCTTGCCAAGAAAGCTTCCCCCACGCAGGATGGACCCCTGGCCGGAATAAGCCGCCGTGATGCTTGACATCGCTCGGCAAAGAAAACCCCTAGAAGCCTACGCCAGGAAAACAAAGTATGCTAACTACGCAGAAGGGAGGTCTAGCCATAGTAGGCATCTTAAAAAGATGGAAACCCTTACCTCGGCCTACGCATCAAATAGGGGCATGAAGAGGGCCATGCCCCCATCCGAAGAGCTGCACATAACCACTCTTGGCCGCTTCACCGAACACGCAGAAATTCAGCGGTAGAACTCTATCCAAGGAGCGAATGAGTCACGACCATTCCTCCCTGTAGCTCTTAAGTCCTTCGAGCGCAGCCAAAGGTGATGGAAGGTAGTGAAGCAAGCTCCACATCAGGCCTCTATTTATAGCCCCACCACGCGGCCCTTAAGGGTGGTAACTTCTTTTCCACCCCCTGTCAATTGCCTACGGATTGTTGGTTCCCAAGAAACTGAATCCCTGGAGATACGACACTGATTTCGAGGTAGCATAACTGCACCAATGAAATTGTTGGTCAAGAACCTCGTGGGTTATTACACGCTGGTCATTCAAAAAGCCTCCTGTGCCCCTTAGAAAGGCACGACGCTTCGAGCCACATTCTCACGGTAACAACGGTGCCTGCCTCAACATCAAGGATGGATGAAAAGCTGCCTACTATGGATGAAACCAACTTGGGCTAATACACCCCACGCCTATCTTTCGCTGCCTCCTAAGGCTGGCACTGACTCGGGTTAATATGCCCTATGCTTATCTTCCGCTGCCTCCTAAGGCCGACACTAGCTCAAGCTAATACACCCCACGTGTATCTTCTGCTGCCTCCTAAGGTCGGCATCAGCTCGAGCTAGTATGCCCCACGCCTATCTTCCACCGCTTTTTAAGGCTGGCATCGGCTCCGGCTAATACACCCCATGCCTATCTTCTGTCACCTCCTAAGGCTGACAAAGGCTCGGTCTCATTACCTCCCGCCTACCTTTTGCTGCCTCTTAAGGCCAGCATCGACTTGGGGCCATATGCCCCATGTCGACATTGATTCCTTCCTCATACAACCAGCTCGAACTTGGGCTAACACAACCCGCATTTTGCCTCATAGCATGTCACCTCCTAAAAGCCGACGTGAGCTCGGGCTCATATGTTCTAAAGAAGAAACCTTTTTCGAGCAACTAGAAGCGGGTCAAGGACACATAAATCCCCAAGCATAAATGTTCCCCTCGCTGCAGTACAGCCGGACGAACATCTGGGGGCATCACCAACTACGGAGTTTTGGCCATTCTCACTACTTTCTTAGCAGTTCATACTAGCTAGAGAGTGGGGACATATGATAAGGGGCAAAAAGTTCCCTCAGATCCAAAACTCCTCACCCGATCAGACAAAGGATCCGGCTACCCAGACTTAGGGTGTACAGGTGAAATTAGCACCCCGTCCCGCCTGAGACTATTTGATTAGCCCATAGTTGTGGGCTATTTAAGTATTTAAGTGCCTACACATTAGGTTAATTCTAACATTTATTTAGCATAAATTAGGATGTAAATAGATTAATTCATAGTTTTAATTTAATTACATAATCCATGCATTGCATTCATATCTTAAGTGCATTTAGAATTAGCTTAGAATGGCATTCATCTAATTGGATAACCAATTAAGTACATTGTTTTCATTAACATAGAAGTTGAGGGTTTGTAAATAAATGACCCTAATATTTTAACATTATTTTCTTTATTCTTCTTCTTGCAGGAATAGCTGTCTGCCGCTCCAACGCCACCAGCTGCCGCAGTGAAGAACCCATTCAAGGAGGAGCGGATATATTGGATCTGGTCGGGCAGCTAATTTCAAATTGGTGCAGGACACTACAAAAGGAGGGAGGCAGCCGAGCTCGGGAAGCCTCCACCACCGACCCACCACTGTGCAGAGAGATTTCCTCTCTTCCATTCCATACTGCTGGCTTCAACCGTGGCGGCGAGTCTCCACCACCGTGGGCGTGTGGTGTGACAGGCCATACCGCCATCCGGAGCTCGCCCGCATTACCGTGAGCACCTTAGCGTGCATCTCCCTCGCCGTCATCACCAACCACCACCGCCGCAACCACCGTCACTGCAATCACCTTCTCATTCACTTAAGACGTCCGGGAAATTTCCCGGACATCTGAAGCAACCCGCTCACCTGCGACCACCCGCTTGCGTACCCGTCTGAAGTTCACCCGCACCCGCAAAACCACATTTGCCCACTCCACCTTTCGTGCACTCCCCCCTCCAACCGCACCCGCTCAGCCTGCAGCCGCACTCTTCCCGCACCTGCAGAGCCACCCGCTCACCTCCAGTCGCTCCCGCGCCCTCCTCAGCCTGCAGCACCCTCTTCTCGCGCCTGCAGACCCGCACAACCGCGCACATCTTCCCGCGCCTGCAGACCCGCACAACCGCGCACACCTTCCCCTGCGCTTGCAACCTCAATCGCGCCTGCCGAACGTCCTCCTACGCCTGCAGAACCGCCAGCAGCACCCGCTCTCCACGTGCACCAGCTTGCGCACCCGCCTGAAGCCACACGCGTGGCAGCACCGGCTGAAGCCACGCCAGCAGTAGCGCGCGGCAGTCCTCACCGCCAACAGGCCGCGCGCGCTCACTGGCTGCAGCACCTCCGCCGGAGCTCATCCGGCCGCCTCTGGCCACCGCACGACACGTCGCCACCACCGCTTCGAAGCCCTCGATCCAAGGGACTTCCTCTGAGCTTCCCGCGCCCGACCATCCACTTCTCGTCGTGCAAGACAAAGGGGAAAAATTCCCCTGTTTTGCTACAGTAACCTGCCAATTAGAAATTAAATTTTTTGCCATTGTCACTTTTTAATCATATTTTATTGATTCTGCATTGCGGAAAATATCCTCTAGTTTCTCAGAATTGCTATTTCAGCATTGTTTCTTGCTTAAACCTTAATCTGAAGGCAATCTTGGCTTGATTCTTGTCCAAACTGACTGCGAACAAACGTTTTTATCTGGTGCGAATTTTAATACGTCATTGCCTCCCTGTGAATACGACCCGCTCATCTGCGAGTGGTATTTCTTCTTAAATATTGATTAGTCAATTTTTCCACCACATTAAACTGCAAACGACTTTAAAGCGAACAATCGACCAGTCAAATGGCGCCGTTGCCAGGGAGGCAACAAACGCAATAATTTCGCTTGATTTTGTTTTGATTATTTGTCAATTGCACAGTGATTTGACCATTTATTATTTTCTTTTCTGTGCTACAAAAATTTGTGCAAGAATCAGCCACTGTGAGAGGCGATCCTGGACATCGCCAGAGGAGAATTGGACGAGCAATTTTGAAAGGAGGAGAAGGACGAGGACGTGACAGACACCATTTTATTTAGTCGCTAGTTTAATTAGACTAGAATTAAGACTTTAGATTTAATTTTACATTGCAGTTAGTTTGAAACCCTTGTTCTGGGGCATATTTTGAGGGGTTTGTTCCCCATTTTGTTTTGGGCCCGTGTTGGGTAATTTTTGGGAGCTTATTCCCTTTTCTTTAGATTTAGGTTTTTAGTTTATTGATTACTTTTATTTGGTTGTGCATAAGTAGTTCTCAAAAAAAAAAGAAAAAAAAACGAGCTGCCTGCCTTAGGACGAACCATTTAGGTCTGTATGAGCAGCCTCTAGATTTACTTCTTTACATTGCGTGCATTCTTGCATCGTAGATTGCTGGAGGCAAGGTACGCATTCTTTTACTTTGCATCCTATTCTTGATCACGCATTGCATTTGGGATTTAATTCAAAGACCACAAAGTTTGTCTTGAAGTGATCTAACAAGTGGTCACATATATTCAAAAAAAGGACTAATTAAAGGAGGGACATCTAAAAATCAAGGACTTGATTGTAAAACGTGGTGTGCGATTCAAAATTCAAAATCATTTTGCGGTGAATGTACACTTATATCTATTGCACCACAACACTCATTTAGACACTCCTAAGTCTTGAAACGACTAGGACAAGAACCCTCCTATCGTTGGATTCTGAAGTGTTCGGAACTTGAGATCAAGGGTTTTGTAAATCCAAAGAGGGGGATACCCTGTCACGGATTTTTGGGGGTAGTTGAGAAGCACCGCGAAAGCACAGCTTCAAAGGAAGGCTTAGGCCTACTTGCATCCCTCGATCTTCCGTCTTTGGATTTACTTGACCATTTGAGATTTAGGGAAGAATACTTAAGTTCCAACTAGGTCTTTTTAGGCATTTCGAAGGTTGACAATAGGCGCGTAATTGATTGGGAAACTTGTTTTGTCACCTACAATTTGAACTAAAGTTAAAAGCCTAAATCTGTAAAGACCAAACAAGTCCTTTTGAATTGTGTTTGTAGTGCATGCTTAGTAGGCGTTCTCTTAGGAGACAACTTGTTTTTGATCCAGAACCTGAAAGAATCCTAAGAAGAGACCTTCCAAGGGTAGAAATGGCCGGTCAAAGGAGCCTTAAGGAATATTTCATCCCAACCAATCAAGCTGGCCCAGCACTACGTAGACCTGGAGGGGACAATCCGTATGAGATCAAAAGTAGTACCATATCCTTGCTACCCTCCTTTTATGGTACTACTAGGGAAGACCCTTACAGACATATTGAGGAATTCACCGAGGTCTGTTCCACGGTGAAGCTGCAGGGCGTTACTGATGATGCTCAAATGCGGACCCTCTTTCCTTTCTCCCTAAAGGACAAAGCCAAGTATTGGTATCACATTCTTGATAATATAAATACTTGGGATGCCCTAAAGAAGGAGTTTTTGAAGAAGTACTTCCCCATGAGCAAAACAAATCACTTTAGGAGGGAAATTATGAGTTTTGTTCAAAAGGATGGGGAAGCATTCCATGATGCGTGGGAGCGCTTTAACGATTTGCTGAGACTTTGCCCACATCACGAGGTGCCTAAATGGCAACTGGTTGAAAGGTTTTACACTGGACTTAATGATTCGCATAGGCAAACTATGGATGGTGCCTGTGCAAGAACCTTTCTATCTAAGACTGAGGATGAAGCTTGGAACTTATTTGATACTTTGAGTGAGAATTCTATTCACTTGAATTCTGCCTACATGGATAGAAAGCCCACTCTCATGCAAAGAAAGTTGGAGGCGAATGAAGCAAGGGACACCCAGAATTTAGCCTATCAAATTCAATTATTGAATCAAAACATGGAAAGGCTTATGTCGAACCCGAGTTCATTCGTACCTAACACCTCCACATCCCAAGCTTCCGAATGCGTAATTTGTCAAGGCAATACACACGCCATTGTGGATTGCCACTTGGCCTCCCAATTCCCTGAGCTTGTACAAGCGGATTTAAATGTCGCTCAAGGGTTCCGTCCAAGACCTCGTAATGATCCTTTCTCCAACACTTATAATGAGGGATGGAGGAACCACCCAAACTTTTCATGAAGACAAGGAAATGTCTCAAATTCAGGGAATTACAAACCACAATCCTTTCAAAACCATCAAATGAACCAACCTCAGACCTTTGCCCAACCTAAAACCTTTGAGATGGATGAATTGAAGGCGATGTTGAAAACTATGCAAGAAAGTCAAAGTGCCATCATCCAATCTCATGACAAGGCTATACATGAGATGAAATCACAAATTGGACACCTTGTTGAGGCCGTTAGACAGAGGGAGACTGGGAAGTTTCCTAGTGTTGCTGAGGAAAATCCTAAAGGAAAAGGGATTGTCTTTAGGGAGCATGCTCAGGCGGTGACTATTCTGAGAAGTGGGAAAGAAATTTCCAAACCCGATGCTCCTATAGTCTCACCCCCTAAAAAACCATCCACCCCGACTTTCACCCCCACCGGAGAAGATTTGCCCAAATCTTCTCCGCTTGAAATCACCTCACCGGAAGAAGTTTCCCCCGTTCCACCCCTTACTCGACATGACAACCCTTCCACTTAGAGATCGAGAGTGCCTTTTCCAGTGCGCTTATCCACCTCTGGGTAGACTTCTGCTGGCTCACCTGGAGCCAAAGATAAGACGGATGAGATTATGGAAACTTTCAAGCAAGTACAGATTACCTGCCTTTGCTTGAAGCTATCAGGCAGATTCCGTCTTATGCCTGCTTCTTAAAGGACCTTTGCACGAAAAGCGACAATCTAGAAAACAGGTCCAATCAAAAGTTGTCCTGCCTGATTCTGTTAGCTCAGTTGTTCAACATGGCACACCCCCAAAACTTAAGGACCCAGGAGCCCCATACATCTCTGTAGTTATCGGTGACTTACAAATTGATGAGGCTCTACTTGATCTGGGTGCGGGGGTGAACATCCTTCCGAGCTACGTGTATGAACAACTTGGGGGAGGCAATCTGAAGCCTAGCCCTGTAATCCTTCAAGTTGCTGATCGATCATTTAAGACACCACGGGGAATTTTGGAAGATGTCCTCATAAGAGTGGAGGATTTCTTCTTTCCCGTTGACTTCTTAGTTTTGGAAACTGACCCTACCAATAAGCCAACCAAACCCTCCATCATTTTGGGCCGCCCCTTCCTTGCAACTTCTCATACTTCAATTAATTGCAATACTGGGGCATTGAAAATGGGCTTTGGGAACAGGAAAATCCGGCTTAATGTGTTTGATGACCTGATTGAAGAGGCAACTCCTGCAATGTTATGTGATGACCCCCTTCAGCATGTCATGCTAAATGAGCATTCCCATCTCTTGGAGGAATGTGAAGGGGATATACTAGAACTAGAGGAATTGCTAGGAGTTTCTGCTGAGTCTCTTCCCCCATCATTTTCACCGAAGGTAGATTTGCTACCTGAGATGGGGACATCTATTATGAAACCCTCAACCATACAAGCCCCCAACCTTGAGTTGAAACCCCTCCCTGACACTCTCAAGTATGTTTTCCTAGGTGCCAATGTTACACTCCCCGTTATCATTTCGGCTGTGCTGTCTGAGGCACAGGAGGGAGCCTTGATTGAATGCCTGTCTAGGCACAAGGAAGCTATTGCTTGGAGCATTGCTGACATTAAGGGTATAGACTCTACACTCTGCATGCACCACATTTATACTGATGATTCCATCAAGCCTTTTAGGGACATGCAGAGACGTCTAAACCCTAATATGAGGGAGGTTGTAAAAACGGAGATCCTGAAGTGGTTGGACGCTGGGATCATATATCCCATTGCTGATAGTAAATGGGTCAGTCCCATTCATGTGGTGCCAAAGAAGGCAGGATTTACTGTGGAACTCAACGACCAAGGTGAACAAGTTGTCACTAGACCCTCAACTGGATGGAGGGTCTGTATTGATTACCGCAAGCTGAACACCGCTACCCAGAAGGATCACTTTCCTTTGCCTTTTATTGATCAAATTCTTGAAAAATTGGCAGGGAATAAGTATTATTGCTTTCTCGATGGATATTCTGGGTACAATTAGGTGGCAGTCTTTCCTGATGACCAGGAAAAGACGACATTCACGAGTCCTTACGGTACTTTTGCATTCACGCGTATGCTGTTTGGATTATGTAATGCCCCTGCAACTTTCCAGCGGTGTATGATGTCTATCTTTTCGGACATGATTGACGAGTGTGTTGAAGTATTTATGGATGATTTCTCTATTTATGGCTCGTCTTTCGATCAGTGTCTCCTGCACCTGGAGAATGTGTTGAAACGATGTAAGGAGACTGGTTTAGTCCTCAGCTGGGCAAAAAGTCACTTCATGGTACAGAAAGGAATTGTACTTGGGCATGTTGTATCCGAGCAAGGTTTGGAAGTAGATAAAGCCAAGATTGATTCTATTTCCAAACTTCCATTGCCTACGAATGTCAAACAGATTAGATCCTTTCTGGGCCATGCTGGCTTTTACAGGCGCTTTATTAAAAATTTTAGTAAGATTTCTAGGCCACTTTGTGACTTGTTGGCGAAGGAATCTTCCTTCAGTTTTGATTCAAAGTGTGCCGAGGCCTTTCAAACTCTAAAGGAGGCCTTGATCTCTACGCCTGTTCTCCAAGCTCCTGATTGGACACTCCCATTTGAGCTTATGTGTGATGCTTCAGATTATGTAGTGGGAGCAGTCCTTGGACAAAGGGTTGAGGGAAGACCTCATGTGCTGCATTATGCAAGCAAGACTTTAATTGAACCTCAGCAAAACTACACCGTCACTGAAAAAGAATTACTTGCTGTAGTTTTTGCTCTGGAGAAGTTTAGGTCTTATTTACTTGGGTCTAAGGTGGTTATTTTTACTGATCATGCAACAATGAAACATCTCATTGCTAAGAAAGATTCTAAGCCACGTCTGATTAGGTGGATCTTACTCCTTCAAGAATTTGACTTGGAAATAAGTGAAAAGAAATGAGTAGAAAATGTTGTGGCTGACCACCTGTCTCGCCTTCCTCTTAATGACTCTATTTATGAAGACATTCGCGAGACATTTCCCGATGAAACTCTGATGGCGGTAACACCAACTTTACCTTGGTATGCAGATATTGTAAATTACTTGGTCACTGGACAAACTCCTGGCTCTTGGGATGAGCAGAAAAGAAAGAGATTCATTTCTCAAGCAAGATATTTTCATTGGGAAGAGCCAGAATGATTTAGAATTGGACAAGACCAAGTATTGAGACGTTGTGTGCCTGAAGAGGAACAACAAAGTGTGCTGAGTTTTTGCCATGAACTTCATTGTGGACACTTTGGTACTAAGAAAACTGCTTTTAAGGTTCTCCAGTCCGATTTTTGGTGGCCTTCCTTATTTAAGGATTCTCATAATTTTGTTAAGGCCTGTATTAGATGTTAACGGATTGGAACGATTGGGAAGAAAAATGAAATGCCTCAACATCCTATTCAATCTGTTGAAATTTTTGATGTGTAGGGAATTGACTTTATGGGTCCCTTCCCGTCGTCCCATGGTTTTGAATATATCTTGGTGGCAGTTGATTATGTCTCTAAATGGATAGAGGCCATTCCTACGTGCACAAATGACCACTCTGTGGTTTTGAAATTTGTGAAGGCCAATATCATATCTCGTTTCGGCTGCCTCAAGACTATTATAAGTGATGGGGGACCTCATTTCCGAAACCACCACTTCAATCGGTTAATCAAGAGTTTGGGAGTGACTCACAAGGTTGCTACCCCTTACCACCCTCAGACAAGTGGCCAGGTTGAAGTATCAAATAGGGAGATAAAAAATATTTTGGAAAAGACCGTTAGACCTGATAGGAAAGACTGGTCCCAAAAGCTCGATGATGCTTTTGGGCTTATCGAACGGCCTATAAGACCCCTTTGGGTACTTCTCCCTTTTGGATTGTGTATGGAAAAGCGTGCCATTTACCTGTTGAGTTGGAACATAAAGCACTTTGGGCTATTCGAAGTGTTAACATGGATTTAGAGAAGGCAGGTAAGGCACGACTTCTAGAATTAAGTGAGCTTGAGGAGCTGAGGAATGATGCTTATGACACCTCTCAAGCTTATAAAGAAAGAACTAAGGTCTTGCATGATAAGCTTATTCTTCGAAAGACCTTTGAGCCCAACCAACAAGTCTGGCTTTTCAATTCCAGACTTAAGCTTTTTCCTGGGAAGTTAAAATCTCGTTGGGATGGGCCTTACATAATCACCAAAGTATTTCCGCATGGAGCTGTGGAGATCAAAAATCCTTCCTCTTCAGCAACTCCCTTTATCATCAACGGTCAACGGTTAAAACCCTACATAACTTTAAACGGCCATCTGGTTGACGAAGTCACTCTTGAGGAGCCTTAGCTCCTACCATTATCCGCCTCAGGTAATATCTTCCTTTAGCTATTTTTGTTTTCAATGAGGACATTGTTTGAACCAGACATGGGGGAGTGGACCTGAGGCATTTTGTTTATAGCATGCATATATATAAAAGAAAAGAGAGAGAAAGAGAAAAAAAAAAGAGAAAAAAAAAGAGGGGTTTTGAGTTTAACTGGCTAGATCTTGCAGTCTTAAGCAAATCAGAACTCTAGGGTAGACTAAGTTAATTCTAGGGTCAAACTTTAGAAGCTAAATGAGCTACTAGCTTTAGACCTTTAGGGTCCTTTGTGGACTTAAAAACTTAAGTAGGAGTTAAGTTGCGGACCATTCCTCGAGAGGTTGAGGAAGGGAAGCTAGGGTTTGAGTTAAAAGGTGGGGTAGTACCTGGAGTCTTATTCTACTTTTTGGTTTACGGATCCTTGTAACCCAAGCATCCAAATTTCACACACATGGTCTGGTAATTAACTTAATTTCTATCTGTCTGAAAAGAGATTTGGTTCTCCTAGTTTTGACTTAAGAGAGGCTTGAAAACACATTTTGCTTGGAAGAGTTCCTGCCTTAGGAGAGGTGGAGTATATACTCACCTTGAGGATGCGATGATAACATATTACCTCCTCGGCGCTTGTCTCTTAGGATATCAATCCTACTGGGGGCATGTAAGCGCATTGTGCGGTTCAGGTACCATGGGCGGCCCTATCTAGAAGTGCCGATTGCCATAGGCCTGAATTCACTTAAGAAATCCATGGGCGATACTATCTAGAAGTGTCGATTGCTAGGAGTTCTTGGGGTCATTATGGGAAGTGCTATCTCGAAGCATCGAAAGCCAGGCACCCTTCGAGGTATGGTAATGGGGACAATGAATCTGACACAGACCGTGTTGATAGCTGATCTGAGGTTAGACTTAGAAGAATCAAACAAACAAAAAAAAAAAAGAAAAAAAAGAGAGAAGTATATATATATATATATAAATCCTTTAACTCAAATAACTCAGACCAATGCACAGACACGGATGCTTTAATCTCAGGGATTAATAAACTTTAGGGTAGAGTCAGAAATCAGGGAAACTTGTGCCTGCAACTCGTCTTTAGCCGACCTACTCTGTAACTTAGCAACTACTTAGGAACCTTGGGTATAGAGTCTGAAGTTAATATGCTTCTGGAGGAAGACCAAGTGGGTTGACTAGTCTACTTGGAGTGCTAGGTTTCGCTTAATTTTGCTAGGGACTAGCAAAAACTAGGAATGGGGGTATTTGATTAGCCCATAGTTGTGGGCTATTTAAGTATTTAAGTGCCTACACATTAGGTTAATTCTAACATTTATTTAGCATAAATTAGGATATAAATAGATTAATTCATAGTTTTAATTTAATTACATAATCCATACATTGCATTCATATCTTAAGTGCATTTAGAATTAGCTTAGAATGGCATTCATCTAATTAGATAACCAATTAGGTACATTGTTTTCATTAACATAGAAGTTGAGGGTCTGTATATAAATGACCCTAATATTTTAACATTATTTTATTTATTCTTCTTCTTGCAGGAACGACTGTCTGCCGCTCCAATGCCACCAGCTGCCGCAGTGAAGAACCCATTCAAGGAGGAGCGGATGTATTGGATCTGGTCGGGCAGCTAATTTCAAATTGGTGCAGGACACTACAAAAGGAGGAGGGAGGCAGCCGAGCTCGGGAGGCCTCCACCACCGACCCACCACTGTGCAGAGAGATTTCCTCTCTTCCATTCCATACTACTGGCCTCAACCGTGGCGGTGAGTCTCCACCACCGTGGGCGTGTGGTGTGACAAGCCACACCGCCATCCAGAGCTCGCCCGCATTACCGTGAGCACCTTAGCGTGCATCTCCCTCGCCGTCATCACCAACCACCACTGCTGCAACCACCGTCACTGCAATCACCTTCTCATTCACTTAAGACGTCCGGGAAATTTCCCGGACATCTGAAGCTACCCGCTCACCTGCGACCACCCGCCTACGTACCCGTCTGAAGTCCACCCTCACCCGCAAAACCACATCTGCCCACTCCACCTTCCGCGCATGCCCCCCTCCAACCGCACCCGCACCCGCTCAGCCTGCAGCCGCACTCTTCCCGCGCCTGCAGAGCCACCCGCTCACCTCCAGCCGCTCCCGCGCCCTCTGCCAAGAGGTTGCCCACCCGCTCATCTCCAACCACGCACGCCCTCCTCAGCCTGCAACGCCCTCTTCCCGTGCCTGCAGACCCGCACAACCGCGCACATCTTCCTGCGCCTACAGACCCGCACAACCGCGCACATCTTCCCGCGCCTGTAGACCCGCACAACCGCACACACCTTCCCCCGCGCCTGCAACCTCAACCGTGCCTGCCGAACGTCCTCCCGCGCTTGTAGAACCGCCAGCAGCACCCGCTCTCCACGTGCACCAGCTTGCGCACCCGCCTGAAGCCACACACGCGGCAGCACCGGCTGAAGCCACACCAGCAGCAGCGCGCGGCAGTCCTCACCGCCAACAGGCCGCGCGCGCTCACCGGCTGCAGCACCTCCGCTGGAGCTCATTCGGCCGCCTCCGGCCTCCGCACGACACGTCGCCACCATCGCTTCGAAGCCCTCGGTCCAAGGGACTTCCTCCGAGCTTCCCACACCCGGCCATCCACTTCTCGTCGCGTAAGACAAAGGGGAAAAATTCCCCTGTTTTGCTACAGTAACCTGCCAATTAGAAATTACATTTTCTGCCATTGTCACTTTTTAATCATATTTTATTGATTCTGCATTGCGGAAAATATCCTCTAGTTTCTTAGAATTGCTATTTCAGCATTGTTTCTTGCTTAAACCTTAATCTGAAGGCAATCTTGGCTTGATTCTTGTCCAAACTGACTGCGAACAAACGTTTTTATCTGGTGTGAATTTTAATACGTCATTGCCTCCCTGTGGATACGACCCGCTCCTCTGCGAGTGGTTATTTATTCTTAAATATTGATTAGTCAATTTTTCCACCACATTAAACTGCAAATGACTTTAAAACGAACAATCGACCAGTCACTAGCCGGGTCCCAGTTAATGCAAGCCCGGTCAGCCAAAAGATCCTGCGCAGCCATGGCAGAAGATACGAAATGATGGGCCTGACCACCTGTACCTTGACAGCTACCATGTAGCATGACAAGGGTATTAGAGCTTGTCAATGAGTGTTTTCCCCATGTTATAAATAGAGAGGGAGACCCCTAGTAGGGGGGGACTCCTCCTGAGGAAGAGGGAGCGAGATCATGTAAAATGTCGCCTTGAAATTCTAGTGTATAGTTGGGAGATTATCCTCTCCCCAGACGTACACCCCTTACGGTGGAACTGGGTCACCAAGCCCTTGTTTTCCCTTGTGTTTGCTTGGAGATGGTCGATCTCTCCCCTTAAGCGACGAATGGCATTGGCTAAGTAATGCCTCTTACGCTAATAAATATTTTGGTAGGCTTTCTGAGGCCCATCAAGCCCCCACACCACGTGAACGAGGAACCCGTCCCTCCCCCACATTCACATCGTTTGGTTGCCTTCTACACACGTAGGTTTGAGATGCCCTAGTCCCCCACAATGGAGGCACACTAGGGCGTTGCGGCAATTCGCAGCCACTTGGCCTCTTTCACAGCAACGATAATAAAGAATCCCTCCCCTCCCCTCATTGGAGAACCTCCTACCACCATCCTGACCCCACGCACCTCCCCTCTCTTCAAGTCGCGTGGACCCTCCACTGCCATGTCGACATCAATGTCGGCCTTCCACCCTCATCCAATCGCCTGCCGCCGTCTCTTCATTCCCTAGAGCCTCCATCGCCCCTTCTCCCCCCCAAATGGCATCGTTTGCCCTAAGCCGCAAGCACCAGCGCTCCCTGTGCGTCACAGCAAAGAACCGTGAGGGCTCTTCCTCCTATGTTGCCTTACCTGGCGCACCCTGTGTGTCACGGTGGAGGACAGCGAGGGCTCTTCCTCCTCCGTCACCCTACCTCTTCCCGATGGCTCCTCGATTTTTGCCTGAGGTTACGCAGTTGACGGCGACGTCGAAGAGGGAGTCAACGATGGACCTATGGGTGGCGCAGTGCCCTAAGGCGTCGAGGCATGGAGCCCTAAGGCCTCGAGGGTGATGCGGCGATCTTCGGCAGAGCCCTAAGGAGTGGCAGCATGGAGCCCTTGGTTCTTCGGTTCTCCTCCTGGGCCACAATACAATTGCCTCCACTTCCATCCAAGTTTGAATATCATTTGGGCAAAAATAAGCATGTTGGATTCATTTATATATAAATTTTACCTATCCTCACAAGATCTCACCCAACTGTCTTTTCCTTCTTTACTAAAAAAACAAATATGGAACCCCAACTGTCACTTAATCTCACTCAAGTACTCACTCCTCATCTTACTGCATTACCCATAAACAGAACCCATTGACCACAACAATCAAACATTAGACCCTCTCCATCCAACCTCCTCTCTTTGGTGGGTCATCTCTGACATCAACGACGGCATCACGCCAACGTGTCTCTCTTCGACTAAGGTTAGTCTCCTAACTCCTATCCACCGTCCCCTTCTCCTCTTCCTAGTTGTCCTCCTTCTCCCTGTCAACCCATCCTCCTCCGCGACGTCAACCTCACATGGTCCTTTCCTCCTCCTCCTCTCCTCCATCGACCCCTCCTCCTCCCCATATCCTCCACTCCACCAGCCCCTCCTCCTCTTCCTCTTGTCATCCACTTCACCGCCCCTGCCCTCCCCTCCATAGGCCCCCTCCTCCCCTCCACACCCCCCTCCTACCCTTATCCTCCACTCCACTACCCCCTTTCTCCTCCCCTCCATCGGCACCTCCTTCTCCCCCTATCCTCCCCTCATAGTTTTAAACTTACATTCGAATTTCCTCGACGATGGAAAAAAAAATTTCTTGGGAGATTGGACATTGAATATAGTGCCTAGAATGTCTGAGTTGTAACTTGCAAATGTTTTCCTAAAAGATTAAGTTTATATGATTTGCAACTTACTAGATTTACTTGTCATCACCTTCTCTTTTATCCTTTTTAATTTCACTTGATGCTACAATGTTGCCCAGTTTGAAGGAGTTTCTTGTGGATTTTTCTCTACCTTTTTTAACTCAATGCTGCCCATTTTGAATGTTTATTTGAATGTTTGTTTATGTGACATGTGTTTATGTGAAAGTGATTGTCCTTTGAACTACTTACTTTCTTTGATGTGGTTTAGTTGTTAGACAATGTTGCAATGTTTTGTGACTTGTATCGTATGGTAACTATGTGTGGCACAACTTAAGTTTAATAATATTGAATAATGTTATGTTGAATCCCCACTTTGAATAATATCTACAATAATGTAACATAAATTTAAATTACTAGCTAGAGGATGCACATATTGATTTCGAGTAACTAATTTTGTTATATAACAAAGTTTAGCATTTTTTAGGAAAATAACAAGTTATATTTTAAAGCCTAGTTTATTTAGTTGGTAGGCCTTATTTCAAAATGCAAGAAAGTAGGCCCTAATAGATTTTATGTGCCTTAATGGCCTTTCATGGGCCTAACCCAAAAACTTGGCTCAAAGATCAAAATCGGGCCTAGCCCAGTGATGGGAACACCATCATGAGCCCTATCTAGCTTGTTTTGGTTGGTCAAAGTGAATAAAAGCTCCTACATAACCATCAGAAGGTCCTAAATGCTTAATATTCTATTTTAAGAAGAAAAGATGAGACCAAGGTTATTTCTATAATTTTAACAATATTTCACAACAACAGAACAAGCATAGGGTATTCCAAGGGATAATTGAAGGTCAAATGAACACAAATGTCTAAAAAGTGGGTTCATATATGCAGAAATGGGTTCTCACGAGTTTTGGGAATTAAATGACATCTGAAATCCTAAAAATAGACCTACTTAATTAACTGAGGTTTTGGTCAGGATAAAATTCACTTAAACCTTCTAAAATTCATATAAAAATTTTCTATAAGGTTTGGTATATTTAATTTGACCATTGGAACCCATTTTGACATAAAATAGAGTCTAAGACAGACAGTTGCCTTAATTTAGGTTTCTACACAATTTACCCAGTCAAACTCGGTCAAAACCTAAATCCAACTTCACCATCAATTTCTTGGATCCAAATTAGGTTTGTACCAAAATTTAGGCCCAATCAGAGATCACCTTCACCTAGTTTACATTTCAGTCCTGTCTGCCTCTTTTCTTTCACACATATGCCCTTAACTTTTGAATTAATTATAATCAAGTCCCTAACTTTATCATCATTCTTTGCAAAAAGGCTCTCACCATTTTTGGAAGGTCAGACCTTCACCGTCAAGTTTCAGGCGAGGATTTGTCGCTCGATTCTCAATCAATCAATCACAGATTTGAACCAGTGATTTCTTAAGGAATTCTCTTTCAATCAAACCCGGCCTTAGACTCTAATTCTTTCTCAATCTCCCATGGGAACGCATGGAAGATGTGGGTATCCCACATGCGTAAGAAGCTCGGAGTTTCCAAGCTTGTTCCCAAGCTTGGAACTCCATCCTAAGCCCTATAAAAGCACGCCCAATGCAAAGTCGTGCTCCTTAGCTAGGTTTTGGCTCAAAAGCCCTCTTCAAACTCCCTCTTCGATCACGTTCCGCCCTAGCTCCGGCGACCTCCATCCCCTTCATCCTACAGACAGCCAATGGTCAAATTGGCTTGTCCATCTTCTTCCTCATCCTCATCCGCACCTCGCCAGCCAAAGCGAGGGCTGTCTCCCCCTCTCTTCACCGTCGTCTCCCTCAAGGAACACGCTTCTTCCACGGCACCGGCCATCACACCGGCGCTTGTATTCCTTCCCATTCGTCCATTAAATTAGGTCCTATCTCCTCCTTTCTCCCTCTACTCACTTCCCCCTCACTTACACTCACAAACAACCACCGTCTCAACCCTAACGTTTTTACCTTCCTCTACTCAGGCGAAGCTCCGGCGACGTCTATCCGCTGCTCCACCGCACGGATTGCACCGCTATCACCTTCATCAACTCCACTGTGTCTTATAGATCTAAAGCCCTAACCTATTCCATGCTATTGACCACTCCATCTTCCCACCGAACTCACCCACTTCCGCACACCTACTCCGACCTCGTCCGACCACTTCATGCCCTCTCACGACATGCTACCACCACCGCCACCTTCTCCAAGACCAGGCGAAGCTTCTGAGATGTTCTAATGAAGCTGTAAGGCCTTATTTCATGTTCTTAGGTCACATGTCAGAGCTCCGTCACTGCATCATCTCTTTTGACCCGTTCTTCGTGTTCTAGCCACGCGAGTCCCAGGTGACACCTCCAGACACTGCGAACAAGGCTTAGGACCCCCTCTAGGTCCTTACTCGAAGACCCCATCCACTCGTGCTGTGGCAATTGAGGGAAGACGTCACAGCAGCAGACGCATGTGACAAGAGGATTGGATTTAGTCCTACATTGTGGGATCTCAATCTAGCAGCAGCGCATATATTATTTTTGTCAAGTGGCTTTATCGCCTCAGTACACTGAGGTGAGGT
Source organism: Thalassia testudinum (assembly GCA_037157565.1). Lineage (NCBI taxonomy): Eukaryota > Viridiplantae > Streptophyta > Magnoliopsida > Alismatales > Hydrocharitaceae > Thalassia > Thalassia testudinum. The sequence goes on along the minus strand of JAZHRO010000047.1, from coordinate 30,448,150 downwards.
CCCGCTCACCCGCACACCTAACCCGACCTGACCTAAGACTGTTCACTCCTTAGCTGCGACCCATGCCCTCAGCCCTGGACCCGGGTGCGGGCGATCTGATTACCCGACCATCTGAGAGAGAAAGAGGAGAGGAGGAAAAAGAAGAGAGAGAGCGTGGGGAGGGGGGGGGTTTGCTCTCTGAAGAGTGGCTAACACTTAGCCAAATTTGAGAAGTGGTTCCCCTTGTGCTGTGAAGGAAGAGGAGAGTTGAAGAAGATGAACGTGCCTTTGCACTGTAGCTTCTAAGTATTTAAGTCGGCTGATTAATAAACTTGTCGTCTGATTGAGCATTATCTATGCTACTGGTGCATTATTTAAGTACTATGGTTAAGGTCAAATTGAGGCATGCTTAATTAGAGGATTTAAGTGGTGATTCAAATCACCATTGTTTTTTATTCTCTTTTCTTTTTGCCCTCATATTCTTGACATACATGAGAATTCATTGAATAGTTAATGTGATAGGTTACCATTCATTGAATATCATTATTTGGCTTGATTTCTTGTGCTCATTTACGTTTTAATTGGGATTAGCACTTGAATTGCTATTTGCTCCTTATGTTCGACTTCAGACTTTATATTTGAGTTATAAATTGTATTTGTTTGACCGCATTCGTCATGTACTACAATGCATATCTTAAACAATGACAAATTTGCCCTTAAACATTTTGGCACCGTTGCTAGGGAGAAATGCATAATTCATCGCTATTCTCTTACTTATTTAATTTGATATTTGAGGACTAACTTGTCCTATCTATTTTCTTGTGATTTTGCGAGGTACTTCACAAGGAAATCTTCCACGCAAATCAGCTACTCCTGAGGTAGGTAATTTCTGTTCTTCCCTAATCAACCTCCTAATCTTGGGAAGATAAAAAAAAGGAAAAAATCAATTAGGAATCACCTGCCTTAGTTTCATAATAATTTTTTCATCTAAAAGGCAAGTTTTCCTGATTTACGGAAAAATTTCATATTTGATTGAAGTCAAGACAATTCTATTAGAGATCCCGACCCTAATTTCCTGTAACTATTAGGGATTATGCTTAACTTCTAATCTTCTTGGACTGCGCACCTCTTGTTTGAAGTCTAAGAAGAACATTTTAAAGATCAAATTGGATTTAGAATAAAGCCAATTAGGGTTTCTACATCAGTGTTTTTGGAGTGCTAGTTCACATTTGCCTGTATAAAAGAAAATAAACCCTCCCGCATTTGTGTGTTACCCAAGCCCCTGTTTGAAAAGAACTAACTTGGAAAACCCTAAAAATTAGGCTCTAAATTCACTTGAACCCTAAAATCCTGGACCTAATAAACTAAGAGTCATTCAGGGTAATTTTTGGGTCTTAACCTAGATTTCATTCTGCCATCTTTAGGGCAGGTCAGGTGAAATTGGTCTACTTTGTGGGCCAACCAACCTCTAAATTAGGTCACGAGTCAAATTAACTTCTAAATCAAGTGGAATTAAAGGCACAGATTAGGACTTAAAACTGGTAGACTTAAGAGGTCAAGTTATCCATTCTGGTCTACTTGGATCCGCGGTGACAAGGAAGGCTGGGTAGGGGAAACCCTGTAACCCGTGGGGACACTCTACCGTGTAGGGGTCTTCGCGGGACTCTCCCTTCCTAGCTACTCAGGTAATTCTCAAGCGGACGACTTTCTGATTCAGGGGTATCATCCACCCCGAACCTCTATAGTCATCCAAAAATCCTTGGGTGCCTTGATTGGGTCCAATTCATATCCAGTCCCTCATCTATTCTTTAGAGCACACACACAGGAAAGTCCTTGAGTTTTTAACCTAAGAGGACTCATTAGATCTTCTACAGGATTTCTGATCTGATCAGATCACTTTGATCTGAACCTGAATTTGATTCTACATTCTGATCCACCACTTGATTAGAAGATGTAGCCTGGCAATTTAGGAAGACCATTTAGGAAACCTGAATTCCGAATGTCCATGAGAGATAGAATGATTGAGGATGCCCTAAAATTTTATGGAGTTAATGACAAAACCTCAAATCCAGTCAGCAAGACTTAGGTTAATATCCCAGAAACAACAGCCTTTATTGCAAATTGTGCTCAATTAATATTGACACAAATAAAAAATGGATCAACCCAGGACATTCTCATGATAGGATATATTGAATTAGAGAAATTGCATAACTTTGAATATCTCCAGTGCATGACAAATCCTGTACTTTGCGGAAGACACCAAGATGACCTTGAGAAACGGGAAGAGATGATAAAATTGTTGAAACAGATTATCAATAAAAAATACTCGTATATTCCCCAAGCGTTTAGTGAAACATCTTGGAATAAGACTGAGGATCAATCAAATTTCCCAAATCCTGGGTTCGAGAATCAAGGTTGTTGTGGATCCCCAACCCAGATTAAATATGATCCAACTTATGTGCAGACTGATACGTCTGATCTTGAGTTGGGTTGGGAAGATCCAATTGTAGGTGTTCCCGATTTCGAGCCAGCCCTAGAGATACGAAAACCTGGTTCGCTTAGCTTTGAATTGCTAGACACCTGTAATGATGAGCTTAAAATAGAACTCCTCGAGAATGTAAATCTCGAGCTTATCCTATTAAGGTAATTCTCGAGGATGATTCTGACATCCCAATAGAGCCCAGCCTAGATTTTAGTGATAAAATCCCTACCCTTAACCTAGAATCTAGATTTGAGCCTATTTGGGATAATTATGAGGCCTCATGTGATGAGACTCAGATTTTCGAGTTGAACTATGATTCTGGGCCTATGTTTGATGACTACATCTCTCCAAACTCCTCCGAGATGCAGATCGATTTTTAGGAAATAGCGCCAATTTACGATACAGAAATTGAGGAGTTGGAAGAGTTGGGATTCGATTGGGTCTCTCCTAGGAGCCAAGAACCCGAGCCCATGCCTAATAGGGACACCTTTTTGAGTTTGGATTCTGAGTTTAGGTTAGATCCAAGTCAGGTTGTTGCTTCTCCACATCTCGATTCACTTTGTGGTGGAACGTTCGATTTGAAATCAGGTTCAGAACACGATCTTCGCAAATACTCCGACGATTTCGAATCTTACTCTGATTTCAGAGCATCTTTGTTTGCTGACGACTACGAGCCAATTTATGACCTCAGCATCCACGACCCATTCTTCGACTCTGACTCTGAGGTCCCTAATCCTGAGATCATCGATTCAAAATCAAGTTCCATTTACTTGGAATCCTTCTTTTATGATGTATAGGATTCAGAAACTACAAGTGCCGAGAGTGTATGCAATCCAGAGTTTGAATCCTTTCTTGACTCTGATTTTCATGATCCTATAAGCACTCTCCAAGCATTTACATTTGATTTTGATGAGCTCTATGAGGACTCTCTAGATACAGCTACTTTGAAGCTTTTCTAGAGGAGCCCTCACACACAGTTCTCTTTGAAGCACCTCTTCTACAGCACATACGGAACCCACTCAAATCCGATCCTACCACAGACCTGCAACTGGAATCAATTTCTATTATGATTCTCCTCTCGATGATCTGATCGGATACAATACTCCTCCATCTTTTAATCGGGTTTTGAACTTTGATCAAACTACTAATCTCATCCCATCCTTCTCTGATCACTCTTATAGGATGCCTACATCTTCCACAGACTCTTTTACATTTGAGGATCCCTACTCTGACTAGGCTGAATCGAATCAGCCAAACCCTAGATTTTCATTTCCACATCCTTCTGAGTCATAAAGCATCTGGTGGACACCACACCTCCTGATCCATACTCATTAACCCACTAGACTGATTGGGTTTGGGTTGCATCATTGATCGTGCGGCTCACTCAACTCAGTAATTAAGTTAATTTCACTTAATTAAGAGTAGAAAAAGTCACTTAGGTTAACTCGAAACTGTGTCAGTTGTGCAGTATAGGGTCGAATTAACCTAACATTTTAGAAATTTTTATTAGTTGAGTCCAGGTTGTTCACTGGAAGGTATAATTTTTTTCTGAATTCACCAATTATCTTTTATTTTCTTTCAAGTTTAGGAGGTATAACTAAGTTGATTTTAAAACATGAATTTTGCCAAAATATTAATTAAAACGAAGTAATATGCAAAATCTCATAAGAGAACATATTTACTCAAAATGATCTACTTTATTAACAAGTAAACATGTTAATTTTCCAATTTTATTTCAAAGGGAATTAAGGCAATAAGAATTGTTCTATTAAAACATGCCTTATTATAATTACTAAGAACAAAAAGAAATGCAAGTAAAACAAATTCATTTTTAGTCTTTAGCCTCTCTCTTCTTCTCTCTTTCTTTCTCTTCTTTTCCTTTTATTATCTCTCTCGAGCTCTCTTTCTTACCTCTCCTGCCTTCTGTTCTGTTCTTGCCTTTTTCTTCTTTTCCCTTTGTACTTGTTCTTCTTTAACACTCCTTAGCGCCTGTTCTCCTCCTTTCCTTAGCCTTCAACACTTAGCTTTTCAATCATCGGCTCTTCTTTTCCTTAAGCTTTCTTTTGAACCATCAGTTGAATCGAGTTTATTTTCCTTGTTAACCAAAAATTTATTTTATTTGCGGCGAGGTCCTTTCAAGGATACACAGCACCCTGAGACTAGGGTGGGACCAGACCATACTCGGTCCTCGCCTAATCTCAATTAGGTTCAATTTCAGTTTATTTCATTTTGGTTCATAGTCTCGAGTCAATCTAGCTCAACCCGGCCTCGCCCTCCCAGGGCACAACACTCGCTCACGCCCACTCGGGCGCACACCCACAGGCACACATGCCCGCACACACACATACATATGCTCAGAATAGGTTCAGAATGCTTAGATCGGTAACTGGTGTGCCGAGCGCTGACGATTGGGAAGCCCATGTAACAAATTGCTTTTGTTCCCAGGTGTGCGCTCAGAAACTAACGATGTGGGACTATCTTAACGCCTTTCAAACCCAACTTCAATCAATCATATCTCCCAGCTCAGAGCTCCATTTCAAGTGATTTAAAGTTTGTTAGAAAGCTCTAAGATAGATCTACACAATTGCCGGGTCAATTTAAGGTTCAGAGGATGTTTTCCTCTTCAATTTGAAAGGTAAAATTAGGGGTTCCTACGGGTTATTTATTGCCTGGAAATGAAATTAACTTTACAGAGTCCTCAGATGGACTTTTCTCTCTTATTTAAAGGTCTGTATAGGTTCTAAAATTAATTCTGCATCTGTTAGAGTAGTATAAGCTCTCAAGACCTTCAGGAACAGCATGAAAGCTCTACACTTCTCTGAAAGCTTCAGAGTTCAAAATTTCAGACTTTGATATGTGCAACAGACACTTAAGAATGTTTCTAATTGATTTAAACTAATTCTAAGGGTTATAACAGACTTATCTGGGCAGGATTCAAAATCAAAACTCAACAAAATATCACTATTGTAAGTTTGGGTTCGAAAATAACCCAAATTAATAGGGTTTGAATTCTCACATAATTATTCATCTGAGCTTACTTTAATTACTCTAAAACCATCCAACAGAATCTCAGAGTCTGTTTAAGCTTCTCAATTCATCCAATCATGCTCAAATTCAGAATATCAAACTTAGTTTGACTATGAAGGCACAAAAATTTGACTTTCTATTAAAAGCTTCTCCACAGGAAATCAAAGCCTCAAATAGGATCTTCTCAACCTCAGAAACTCATTCAGATTCTCAGATAGGCACTCTGACCAAGATTTCTAGGGTTTTAGGCTTGCCGCCTGAGCTTGAAAAGGTGTGTGTTCTTCAGAGCCATTCAGAGGTTGTTACAGTATTCTAAGAGCATAAAAAGCTTCAGTGCATTACACTGAAGCTTCTATGTACCTTAAATTCTTCTCAGATCTCTTCTAACAGATTTCTCCAACTCCGCCGGAGTTGGAGAAGATGAAGACCCAATTTGAGCTCCAGTCACTAAATCCTCAATTAAATGACTTCAAATTAATCAGTGATCCATGTTACATTATTCTAGAGCTTCTCAACAAATTCTGTAGGCTGAAGCATAGTTTTGGCTCGCCGGAGCTCCGGTGAGTCCAGAAAATGTGAAAAGTGCGCACAGATTGTTTAAACTTACCATTTTTAATCTAAAAAGGTTCTTGAGGTTGCAAGGAACCTCAGAATCACATTTAATTCTTCATTTGTCTCTTTATTTGTAAGATTTTACAGTGAATTCATTTCTTTAAAAATATGATTTGAATTAAGCTCAGGACTTATTTTACCACTCAATTGAGCGGTTAAAACAAGTCAACAGATAATAGCGGTCATAATTATATAGTTAATTAATAGTTTGAACTGCTCCTGAGCCACCATTGACAGCAAGCTCAAAAGCTTAATTAAGATTTGGGTGTTTAATTTATATGTGATAATAATATGTATTATAGTGTCGATTAGGGTCCATAAGTGGAGGAAAGATGATGAAAGACCCTATGAAGGTGGAATTAGGTCGACTATTGTCACCATGGACAGTGACAGTAGTCGATGGAGGTGGAATGTGAATTAGGCGATTAGGTGATCAATTAAGTGTTTAAGTGAATTAGAAATGATTACGGAAGATAAAGGAAGGTGGACAGCGATTTCGAAAGATGAAATTAAGGCTCTGGCGAGCTCAAGGAGTTCGCCGGAGTCGGAGAAGATGAACACTGAAATTCTAAAATTACATCTAATCTAACTACCTAAACTAACTAAGCTAACCTACTCCTACTCCTAATCTACTGTTACCTGGACGAAGGGGTCAATAGGGTTCCATCGAAGTCTCATGGCGGACGACGAAATCAGAGGGTGGAAGAAAGATCTCCGGCAGGCGGATATGAGGTGGAGCAGAGGATTCCTTTGGTCGGCGCTTGTGTCAGAGATGCGGAAGACCATGGCGGATCTCCTCGGCTGATCAGAATGAATGGAGGAAGTCGGAAAGTGAGATGGAAAGTCGCCGGAGTTTTGGACGAATAGCCTATTGGGTTGGCTGCAGTGTTCAAAGAGGGAAGGGAGCCAACTTGAAAGAAATCTGAGGGGTAAGGGGGTATTTATAGTGGTTGGCGGTGAAGAGAGTGGCGGGGTTTGGCCGAAGAAGGAGCTTGAGGAGCTTAACCTCCGGTGTCGTCTCTGACGACGGTGAGGTTATCTCCCACTGAAAAATAGGATTTCCGGTTAATCCAGACCGGTGGATGAAGAGGAGGTGGTGAGCGTAAGCTGCAAGAGCTTGGACAAAGAAGATTGATGTCGATAAGGGAGGTAATCGCGCGGTGGTGTGACTCTCCGTCGCCAGTTGTTCATTCGGCTAAAGAAGAAGAAGAAGGAAAGGGACTTAAATGTAATAAATCTTAAGGACATGTGTGAGAAATAAGGACCCGATTGTAATAAGTTTTAAGGACCAAAATGTAAACTCAGGTTTTTAAGGTTTATTTTAATTTAGATCATTTTCAACTTTTTATATATGTTAGTAAATAAGGTAAATATTATGTTTTCACCTTGAATTTACATTTTTGACCTTTTTATATTAATTTATTAGATTAAGTAAAATTACTTAAGTTATTATATACTTCGGTATACATTAAGTTTAAGTTACTTAACTTATTAATTAAGGGAATGATTAATAGAATTTTGAGTCCAATTATTATCTAAATTATTAATAATGTTAATTGAATGATAAGATGTCATTTTTAACTTATTTTAAGGTCCTTTACTAAATATCCCTTATTCTATAATTAACCCTTATATGTTCATAACCTTAGCTAATTAACTAGGAAGACTAGTTAATTAGGGGTAATTAGAGATCATGATGAGTGTCTCATCATACCCCCAAGCCAAAGTTTTGCTAGTCCCTAGCAAAATTAACTAAGACTATGATGATATAAAGCACTTGGGTTTAATTATAATAAATAGTAACTATGTAGAGGAAAGCTTAGGTCAGAAATTTTTAAATTTAATATAAATGATTAATGAATAGAGCATATGTGAAAATTTTCTTACTTAGACTTATACTTATAACATTTTTCAAAACATACTTAAAAATAATTTGTAAACAAAAATTTTACTTTGAATTAGAATTCTACAAAAATCTCTTTAATCTTTGTAACTATTCTTAACTCAAATTAGAATACAAAGTGTTTTAAGAAAAAACAAAACTTAAGGATTGAGAATTAAATTTTAACTCAAAAACTCAAATAGATTTAAGTTGATCCTTTGTTTATGATATTTGACTTTTATCAATATAAGTTTAAGCAAGTTAACCAGATACTCATTATTAATCAAACTTAGAGTAGTAAAACTCTAATTTACTAGCCTACAGCACTAAAGATTAACTTCTAGACCTAGGATTCTGTCAATTCTTCTCCTTTAGGTCTCAACTTAAAATCTTCAAAACCCAATTTCTTAGGCTTCATTGCCCAATACCAAGGTTCAGTAGCTATGATTTTAAAACATTTGTGCTCAGTGAAGAGATTTGTCTTAAAGACATCCAAAGTTGCAAAAATCCAGATCTTAAAACATCAATTTCCAATCCCAATTATTCCAATTCAAGCCTTTGGCTTGGCCTTACTCAGGTTTGGTTGCTTTCTCCTCACCATTTTTTTATCCCGAGGTCAACACTTTTTGTGTATATCTCCCCAGTGGACCACTGGATCTCTTATTCCTAATATTTTTTTCTCCATATTTTTTTCTCTTTTTCTATAGGTTAGAACACCCATTTGTAGCGAGGTGTTCTTTTTATTTGATGGAAGGAAGGGTAGCATCCATTTGTAACGAGATGCTTTTATTTATTTATGAAAAAATTGCATAAATAGCCTTTTTTAATGAGGCACTTAACTGCAGGGTGTTTTATTTATTTTTCTTCTTTTTCTTTTTCTTTTCCCCCCTTCTCATTTTTCTTACTAACTTTATTCTCCAAATCCTTTTTTTAGGTGAGTGGCACATCCTTCACCCTTTCAAGAACCACCCCTCGAAAATCCTTGGACTAAAGAGGATTCAGAACTGATCTCTTAACCTCTGTGCTTTCGCGGTCTCAGATGCCAACAGGACAATTCTATGTGTGTGAATTTAGATGTTTAGGTTACTTAGCTCTCAAACTAGAGCTTGGACAACAAGGCCCTTTACTCTCAGGTTCTTCAAATTTTTAGTTTACTCCTATAGGATTCGTCAAGACAAAATTTACCAAGTCTAGTTATTATCTTTAGCTTTTAAGTTTTGTAAACTAAAATTCTACCAACTCTCTATTTAATTAACTCTGAATATCTGGCTTTTTTACTTAACTTTATGATAAAATCAAATTTTCAAAAAGAAAAAGGATTACTTAATCTACTTGATTAAAAAGTTATAATTCAATTCCAAAACTTAAGTTTAAATCTTAACACACTTAGTTTCTTAATTATAGAAAAATAAATCTTTAAAAGATTTAAAAGATTCCTAATTCAAATAAAATCTTGTTAAAAATTTTAAACACAAAAGTGTGTTTTTACAAAATGTTTAAGGAAAATCTAATTAAGAATTGAATGCTCTTAAATACCTATATATATATTCTATGTACATTTTAAACTCTGACCTAAAAGAAAATTAAGCTCTTAATAAATATATTTATATATATTCTTCTTCTTGTCTTCTTTATTAAAAATGAATATACCCCTCTTATTATTTTTATGAATTTTCATTTTCAAATTTTTGTATTTATATATTTTTGTTTTTATGTATATAGGATTTTCCAATTTTTATGATTTTTCAAAAAATTTTCAAATTTTTATGAAAATTTTTGATTTTTTTTAATTTTTATCATTTTTGAAATTTTATTTTTTTAAAATTTCGTGGATATTCAATTTTTATGTATTTTTATTTTTTACCCCACACTTAAGGTGAAAATTTCACTTCAACACCCACCAAGCCAAAATTTTACAATGTCCTCATGGTAAGAAGGGTGAAAAGATATTATACTTCATTTAGTATAGGGTGATGGGAGGAGTCGAAAAGAGGAGATTAAAAATCTCTATGCGGACGATTTGAAGTTGAATTAAATGAAGGTAATCAATATGATATGAAGTGAAAATTTCAGAGTAAGTGTATAAGAAAATCAAAAAGATGAAAACATGAAATAGCTATGTACAAGTGCTAAGTTTTACGCCTTCAGCTAGGCATAAACCCTAGTAAAGAACTCCTAAAAAGAATAGGTATATGGTAAAAATAGAGGAGTTATGAAAGAATTGGATCAAAAATAGAAAAACAGATTAAACCACCCAATCAAAATTCTTTCAGAAATTACCTAGAACAAATCTCACAGAACCCAAAATCAGATTCTCGTGAAAATCTCAAAAAGATCAGAGTGAAAATCATGTGAAGATTAGATCTGATCTAGGTTGAGATATAGAACGTTAAAGATTAAGGCAATTAAAAAAAAATGATTCCACCAAGTTCAGAAGATCAGTATAGTCAATTTTTATTCTCAATAATAGGTGGGTCATTTTGACACAAAATAGGTTGCTGATGCGGGTTTGATGGATTATTTTCAGGGAGTATGGAAGACGGGTTATGATTAGAATCAAAGGCTTGATTAAGGAAATGGACTTGGCCTTGATTTTGCCTAGGATTTGGCAGATTCCTAGGATTCGGAATTGGCTGAGATGGAAGAGTACCTGGTTGACGAGACTCAGCCAAAATGAAAAGGGGAGGAAATTTTGTGAGATTAATTGCATATCATTCTTGAGGAGGAGGAGATGAAGCGTTTTAAATGATAAAAAGGAGCTACAATTTGAAACAAAAAGGTGATAGTCATTAGTAAATGATTATGGAATCTACTTTAGTTCTAGACCAAATCAAAAGAAAAAGAAAAAAATTACGTCCTAAAAGAACAGAGAGACAAAGAGATTAGTATGAGTGTTGTTCTTAGGCCTCTTGGGCTTGTTTTAGGGCTTAAAAATTCAAGTATCCATTAGGATCCGGATAGTCCGCAAGAGGTTGAGGAAAATGCGAAGCTTATGTATTAGGTCTAAGGTTTAGGGATTATTTGGCCTCCTTAACTGATCTCTAGTTTGCAGGACTCGATAACCTAAGCACCCTAATTCACACACAATCTGGTTTAGTACGCTTAATAATCAAAATCACGCAAAAGCGTTATTCTATTCAGAAAATGACACCTATATTAGAAGCGACTTATAAACACAAGTTGATTTGGACGAGTTTCCAGCATAGAGAGGTGGGAAATTCCCCTCGAAGATGTGTAATAACATACCGTCTCCTTGGTGCTTGTCTCTTAGGATATCTAAATATCCTACTAGGGGCATGTAAGCACTTGGTGCTGGTTCAGGTGCCATGGGCAGGATTACCCCGAAATGTCGATTGCCAGGGCCTGAATTTAGCTACAGAATGCCATAGGCGGCACTATCTCAAAGTGTTGAAAGCCAGGGTTCTGGGGGTTGCCATGGGCGGTGCTATCTCGAAGCATCGATTGCCAGGGACCCTGTGAGGCTTGATGGTGGGAGGAAGGAATCCGATACAAACTGTGTTTTTGAGCCAATCCGAAGCCAGAAATAATCAAGAAAAAGAGAGAGAAAACTCTCCAAAAATGTAAAAATTCTTCTATCTCTCTCTCTTACAAAAACACACTACAAACTGAACTGAGACTAACCATGTTAGAAGCACGGGTGCTTTAACTGTTGGGTTCAATGAACCTAAGGATAGTTTCTGCAGGCCTTAGAAACTTTTGCAGTAGACTGAGGCTAAAGCTGGTCAGGTCCAGATCTTGATTGGTACTTGAGTACCTCTAGGCCTACGATTGGCATTCTAACCTAATTTCTAAAAGGAAGAAAGAATCAGGACTTTGAACAACAAGGCATGGTCTCGAATCTGAGTTAATTTCATAAGATTTTGCTAAGGAACTAGCAAAAGTTAGGCATGGGAGTATGATGATAACGTCATCATCAGCCATATCTAGCTTTAATTAGTCAAAATCCTTTAATAAATGCTCCTATATAACCGTCAAAGGACCGTAATTCACTGCACATCCTTCCTGAGCGTTTAACATGAATCTAGGGTTAAAATTGTAATTTTGCCATCATATCATGAATTCAGAAAAACTGCAGGTTTTCTTAGGGGTTTATTAAAGGTCAAATATGCATTAAAATCTAACAAGAGGGTTCGTGCAGACAGAAATGAGTTTTCACGCGTTTCGAGAATTAAATGACATCTGAAATCCTAAAAATAGGCCTGCTTAATTCATTGAGGTTTTGGTTAGGATAAAATTCACCTAAACCCTATAAAATCATAGAAAAATATTCTCTAGGGTTTGGCATCTTTGATTTGACCATTGGAACCCATTTTGACCTAAAACATAGTCTTAGACAGATAGTTGCCCTAATTTGGGTTTCTGTGTAATTTATCTGATCAAACTTGGTCAAATCCTAAATCCAAATTCACCATCAGATTCCTTGGGTCTAAATTAGGTTTGTACCAGAATTTGGGTTCAATCAGAGATCACCTTGACCTAGTTTACATTTTAGTCCTGTCTGACTCTTTTCTCTTACACATATGTCCCTAACTTTTGAATTAATTGTAATTAGGTCCCTAACTTTATCATAATTCTTTGCAAAAAGGTCCTCACACCATTTTTGGAAGGTCAAACCTTCACCGTCAAGTTTCAAGCGAGGATTTCTCGCTTGATTCTCAATCGATCAGTCATAGATTTGAACTAGAGATTCCTTGAGAAATTCTCTTTCAATCAAACCTGGCCTTGGACTCTAATTCTTTCCCAATCTCCAATGCGAACGCATGGGAGATGTGGGTATCTCACATGTGCAAGAAGCTCGGAGTTTCCAAGCTTGTTTCCAAGATTGAAACTCCATCCTAAGCCCTATAAAAGCACACCCAATGCAAGGTCGTGCTCCTTAGCTAGGTTTTGGCCCAAAAACCCTCTTCAAACTCCCTCTCCAGCCATGTTCCACCCTAGCTCTGCCGACCTCCGTCCCCTTCTTCCTACAGATAGCCAACGGTCAAATTGGTTTGTCCATCTTCTTCCTCATCCTCATCTGCGCCTCGCCAGCCAAAGCGAGGGCTGTCTCCCCCTCTCTTTGCCGCCGTCTCCCTCAAGGAACGCGCTTCTTCCACGGCGCCAGCCATCACACTAGCGCTCGTATTCCTTCCCATTCGTCCATTAAATTAAGTCCTATCTCTTCCTTTCTCCCTTTACTGACTCCCCCTCACTTACATCAGAAACAGCCATCGTCTCAACCCTAACGCCTTCACCTACCTCCGCTCAGGAAAAGCTCCGGCGATGCCTATTCGCCACTCCACAGCTTGAATTGCGTCGATGTCACCTCCATCAGCTCCATCGTGTCCTATAGATCTAAAGCCCTAACCTATTCCATGCTATTGACCACTCCATCTTCCCACTGAACTCACCCACTTCCGCACACCTACTCCGACCTTGTCCGACCACTTCACTCCTCACGACTTGCTACCACCACCGTCACATTCGCCAAGACCAGACAAAGTTTCTGAGATGTTCTAATGTGGCTGTAAAGCCTTATTTGATGCTCTCAGGTCCCACGTCGGAGCTCCGCCATCGCGTCATCTCTCCTGCCCCGTTCTTCTTGTTCTAGCCACGTGAGTCCTAGGTGACACCTCCAGATGCTGCGGACAAGGCTCAGGACCCTCTCCAGGTCCTTACTCGAAGACCCCATCCACTCCTGCTGTGGTAATTGAAGGAAGACCTCACAGCAGCAGACGCATGTGACAAGAGGATTGGATTTAGACCCACATCGTGGGATCTCAGTCGAGCAGCAGCGCATATATTATTTTTGTCAAGTGGCTTTATTGCCTTAGTACATCGGGGTGAAGTCCCGCTCACCTACACACCCGACCTGACCCGACCTAAGATTGTTCACTCCTCGACTGCGACCCACGCTCGCAGCCCTGGACCCGGGTGCACGTGATTTGATTAGCCGGCCATATGAGAGAGAAAGAGGAGAGGAGGAAGAAGAAGAAAGAGAGTGCAGGGAAGGGGGGTTTTTGCTCTCTGAAGAGTGTCCCCTGTGCGACACTTAGCCGTAGAAGAGAAGTTGGTTCCCCTTGTGCTGTGAAGGAAGAGAACAATTGAGGGAGATGAACAGTGCAAAAGCACTGTAGCAAGCAAAGAGTTAAGTTGTCTGTTCTGTGAAGGCGACGTTTGATTTGGGTTGATGATGGTACTGTTGGAACATTTAGGTACCTAAGTGGCATGGTTGAGGATATTGTAGCATTATTTGAGTTATTTGAATAAATTGAGATGCATGCTTAAATGTGGATTTAAAAGGTGATTTAAATCACCACTTTTTAGGATCATTTCCATTCTTTTTGTCTCACAAAATTCTTGATATACTCTTGCTTAGTATTAAATATCATTTGAGTAGTTATTATTCATTGAATATCATTCTTGGCTTATTTCTTGTGCTCATGTATACATTCATTTCGATTAGCGTGTGAATTACAACACTTGCTCCTTGCATTTGAGCTCGGACTTCAAGTCGAGCATAAATTTTATTTCTTTTTGCACTTTATCGGCTATACTACAACGTATCATTTTTAAAACCCCAATTCAAAGTGAACAACACCCAACTCGGCCTTGGGCCCATAAACATGGGTCTTGGTTGGGCTCGGGCCATGATTTTAAAAAAATTTTGGGCTTGCTAATGCTCAAGCCGAGCCAGGTTGAGCCCAGCCCAATGCTCCATCCTAGCTATGCCTATGGTTTGACAGTGCACCTTTTTCTTTGGAGATGCTACAAGGGCAAAGCTGATGCTTGGTAAGGTCGGATGCTAAAGACAATGTGGTAATAATAATAATAATTATTATTATTAGTATTATTATTTTCAAGAAGAAAAAATAGAAATAATATGTTGAAATTTTCTATAAAAGGATTCATAAAATTTGACTAAATAATTTAATTGAGTTTAATTTGGTCAATGGGGTTTGCTAAATTAAATAAAAGGGCCACGTTGATGGCTAGTGGTTAGAGTCAATTATAGTAGGAAATTCCAATGTGATCAAGATTTTCCCTAATCGTACTCTTATAAAAGGATAGAGGTGCCTCTCAATAAGGCACATCCTCATTAGAGAAAAACTCTAAAGATCTTAGTGCCTCCTCTCTATCAGGAAGTCCCATTGCATCAAGGAGAAAACGGAAGGAGAAATGTATGTGTGGTCGTGATCATGCGTGTGTGCACTCCAACTTGCTTTCGCTTCATCGTCATGCATAGTTTTTCTCTCCACACATCTATAATGTCCCACCCTATTAACCCTCTCTTTAAAGGCGAGTATAGTTAAAAGGTGGATATCAGTTCGAACCCAACGCATTTGACCTGTTCAAAACTTGTATAAAAACAACCTGTGACCTGTACAAAATATAAAGATACATCTGTACATTCATAACACAAATGGGCACTCCCTAGGGTTAGTCATTACCTTATACTAAGCAAGATATAAGCCATGCTAAAATATTATACACACACACACACACGCACACACATATAGATAGATAGATACATGATGAGGGAAGAAAAATCCTTTTAGTTGGGCCTCACTAAGAGGGCCCACAAAGGAAGTAAGATCATGAACCAAATCTAATAAGTTGCTTACATGGCGATATGGCCAGGTTTGGATACTTGCAAGCGCGTCTTCACCCGTTTGCTTGACAACCCAGCCAGATCCATCTACTAGAAGGCGGATCCCCATCCAAAGCACCAGTAAATCGGCATGCTTCATCTACTTAGTAGATAGATGGGCACGACAGTTATGGGTCACGTCCCCTTTATTGATTAGATTGTGGGATTGTGAGTTGATTTGAGGACCCACATCCCCATGATCGAGGATCGGGCAACCTATATAAACCTAGGATATTCAAAGAGAAATGGTTACGCAATCTGAGAGAGTGAACTCTTTTGGGTTCAATATTCACCAAATTTATAGTGGATTTTGAGAGTTTGACACTCTTCCTAGACGTACACCATTTGCAGTGGAACTGGGTTATCAATTACTTGTGTCTCTTGTGCTATTGCATTTGAATCGAGCACTCTAATCTAAGAGGGCACGATCAATTGGCATTGTCTATAGGAAACATTTAATTTTTCTTCTTACATTCTCCACTTTTGATTACTTTGATGGCTCCTTCAACTCATCACTCTTCTTAAGCAAATCTTGAAAGGTAGGCTCTTGCCAAGTCTAGCCTTTCTATTTCGAAGAAGCGTCACCAAACCAAGAGGACAAGCAAGGCAAAGGAAGTTCAAGCTGGCCAATAGCTTGAGCCTTCTCGTTAGGAGGTTCTTTGTAAGGATCCGCTCCTAAAAATTCAAGCAAAGGAGGAGGTGTATGAAGCTAAGTTCGTTGCATTAAGGGCGGAGCAAGAGTTGATAGTGAACCAGGTTGAAGAGGTCTAGTAGTTGAAGGAGAAGGCGAAGCCCTAGTAGAAAGAGCCTCATAACTCCAGCACCACTGACAATCAGTTGAAGTGGTGCCGCTTTGTAGAAGAAGAGAACGTCTGTTTGCATGAATAGCTCGAGAAGCTAAAGTTGAAGCTCAGTAGCTAGAAGGGTGAGGTCCCCCTCGGCCCCCGAGAGCCCCTCCTCCGTCATTGCAGGAATCGAAGGAGTAGTTGGGTGCTCTGGCCTTGACACCGAGCGGAGGAGGCTCCATCCCTGAGATTGTCTGCCAAGTTACTCGAGTGATTAGGGGCATACACCCCAGGGCGTATGTTACCACATACCCCTTCACAGAGGAGGTGATGATTGCCCCTTTACCTGAGAAGTTCAAACACCCTATTTTGGCTTAATATGATGGTACTTCTGACCACACCAACTTTGTCGGAAGCTATCATTAGATGATGTTGGTCCACGGGTGTCTAGACGGGGTACTCTGCCAGGTATTCCCGTCTTATCTTTTTGGAATGTCTCACAAGTGGGTCAATGAGCTGCCGGTTGGACAGATCGATTGCTTTCAAGAGTTGGCTGACAAGTTTTGCCAATGCTTCTTTAGATAGCAACGGGTTAGGGACAACCTAGAAAGGCTGTCAAAGGTCTAGAAGCGGAGACATGCATCTTTCCATTCCTACCTCGACAAATTTAAGACTCAGTACTTCAAATGCAAGAGACCCCATGACTCCATCGCCATTTAGTACTTCAAGTCAGGCCTCTTGACTAAGAGGTTCTGGTACGATATTGACGATTTCCCACCTAGAGAAATGGTAGAGTTATGGGGATAGAGCTACAAAGTTTGCTGAACAAGATGATTCTTTTTGTTCCCATGGATGTCTAGTGGATAGCTGCGGGGATGATTAATGTTATTCCCCAGATGAGAAAAAGGCGATCGTGGAGACTTCCACCATCTCGATTCGCGATAGTAACCTCTTTAATAAGCGAAAGGGGAATTTCCAGGACCAAAAGCAGGATCGGCAGAATCGAGGTCACAGCAATGGGTCCCGACAACCTAGGTGGGACTTCTATGAAGAGTACACTCCCTTAATTGTGAACCAGGAAGATATCTTGGCTGAAGTTTGGTCGATGAATAAGGATCTCCTTCCGCCCCCTCGACCATTGAAGAAGAAAGTGGACTCCGGGCCTTACTATAAGTACCATCAAGCCTGGGGTCATGCCACTGAGGATTGCCGTGACCTGCGATACCAGATTGAATTCTAGATCCGAAATGGCAACCTGGTCCATTTCATTAAAAGAAATGAAGGCTAGGATAAAGGTAAGCAGCCTATGGAGGGCCTAGAAGAGTACCACCGGAAGAAACTACAACAGCTTCGTGGGGTGAATATGGTTCTCCTTGGAGGTGAGTCTTTGATGGACCCCATAGTCACGATGGCAGAGCAAGGGATACCACCCGAGCTTCCACCTCCCAAATACCATCGCCAAGCCCATTGGCGGCCAGGTGGCATACTATTGAGGTCGAGAGATTATCTTCCCCTTGCCAAACACTGCCTCAGGTGAACCCGTTAACTAAAGATCGGGTGGGTGCCATTTTTGGCATTAATACCACCCCTCGTAATCAGCTGACCCACCATGACGGTAGACCCTCTCGAGAAGTGTACCCCACTCTTCAGTGGGCCATTCCAGCTGATGGAGGTGCCATCCGCCAGGCGGCCTCAGGATTGTTTGTTTCTCTCCCAGATCTGGGTGACCACAGGGATCCACTTTTGGTAACCTTGCTGCTCGCAGGATGGACCCAATGAGACTTCTCATTAATGAAGGAAGCACGGTGGATGTCCTCTTCCTTAGAACGCTCATCCAATTGAGATTCAAGGAAGAGGATCTACCACCATTGGCGTACCCGGTGATTAGATTGGGAATCACAAAGTGATGGCCAAGGGAGAGATCGAGCTGCTGGTGTCTATATTTGATGGAGATAGGCACATCAACTGGATGACTACATTCGTTGTCGCCAATCTGGCAGCCACATTTGACGGCATCATTGGTCGCCTGACAACTCACGCATTCAAAGTGTTCCCCTCGTCTTATTTTCAACATGTACTTTTCCAAACTCCGCACAAGATTGGAATTGTTCATGGGGATCAATCTATTGGATGTGAGCTCCTATGTATCGAGCTCAAATGCTTGATGGAGAGAAGGCCCCTCAAATCACAAAAATAGGGGAAGAAGATTACAAGTGCAAGCAAATAGAAATAATAAGCTTACAACTTAAGTCTTAAGCCTCCCAACAATATGTAAATTTAAAGAATAATACCAAATGGAGCTAAGGATAAAAAATGGCGTGCTAATGATTGAAAACATCAAATATATCAATGCTAAAAAAACTTGCTACACTTAAAGAATTTTCTCTCAAGCTAGGGCAGCAAACTCTCTTTAAAGCTAAAATTTGAGCATATAGGAGCTCTTGAAAGTAGAAGAGTGTAGTATGAATTTGTGTGTCTAAACAAGGCCTAAGAAGGGTCTATTTGTAGGCCAAGAGCTACCCACCCACGCTTCATAGCCATTGGGGGCAAATAATTGGTGATTCAAATGGAAATTAAGGTAGATTAGCCATTTAAATTTGACTCAATGGGCAGTTGGTACCGGTACTCAAGTATGGGTACTGGTACTAGCTGCTCACAGTCTACCAAAGGCTAGTACAAAAGGGGTTTGGATACTAATACACATCATGTGTACCGATACTCAGCACTCCCAGTTGAGTATCAACTAAATAACAGGTATCGGTACTCATCTTGAGTACCAATACCTGTTACTCACATGTTGTTCTCAGAGTATAAACTATAACCTACACGTACTGGTACTCATGATGAATGCTGATACTTGTTAGGTTCAGGCAAACCCTTAACCCAAAACTGTAAGCACCATGTACTGGTATTCATGATGAGTACCAATACTTGTTCATAGTTTGAGTTAAGTATTCAAACCTGTGCCCTGCATGTACCGATATTTATGATCAGTAATGATACTTGCAACAAGTACCTTATTAATGATTTGTTAAACCAAGTTTTAATTTCTTTCAAGGCAAAACAATTTTAACTCCATAGAGAAATGATTTTAGATTTTGAAAATGGACGTTTGTTGTGAGTATGAAACTTAATTATCTCTAATTGATTTTAACTTGTATATCGATTTTTTGTTAGGAAGCATATAAAGTCTAAGATAATAGAAAAAAACTTTAAACCAATCTTCATCTATGGTCATCAACATCTCCATCAACATTCATCGTCTAAGCCATTCCATTCCAAAATCTTACAGAAACCCATTAGATTAAAAGGGGTTTTGTTAACACTAAAACTTAGAAGAAAGTGGAACTAGGTTCTAACAACAATAAGTGGGTTCGCAAGAGGAAGTTCACTAAAGGAGAATTAATTCTAAGGTGAGCTGACGTCTTAAATCCGACAAAGCTAGGCAGAAAACTCACTACCGCCTGGGAAGACCCTTATAAAGTTTGTAAAGCTAGTGAGGGTGATTTCTATAAGTTACAAACATTAGGTGGCAAGGCAGTCCCTTGCATATGGCATGCCACAAATCTGAGATTGTAGTATAAATAAGAATTGACAGGGCAACAATTTTTTTGCATTCATTTTGAGCACATATCCCTTGGTTTCTTCTTGTACATAAGCGATGCTAAAAAAAAAAAAAACAAAAAGGCACACATACACGTAACATCTTGCCATCCTTATATATCATCCGATAGATCTACGGTTGGAGTTGGCGGCATTTTGGCCTTGGTCATCGGGCTATTCCTGCCTGGGGAATCCTTGGTAGCTTCTGTGTTAGGTAGGGCATTTGAAGGACCTGCTTGCACCGCCATGTCCTCTGGGGGGGATTGGCGTACTGGTTCTCTTCCATGGGAGAGATAGGCGCCTTATCCTTGATGAGCTCCTCCTTCACTTGGCAATCATGCTCTGCATTGAACTTGTTAATTGACCAAGTGCACAGCTCTTCAACAGAAGATGCGCGCCTTCTAGCATTAACTGCACGATTGCTAGAGTGAACTTCCCCACCTCACTTGACACGAGGTTCCAGCTATGTTCCATAGGCGGATCCGTGGAAAAGAAGTTCATAATAGCTTCTGGGTCCATCTCCAATCAAGGCAAATTTTCCAGCTCGTGGACTTTTCTAGCTCCTTCTGCAAGCTTCTTGGCGGCCGGAGTTGCTAGTTCAAGCCCTTTGCTTCTGCCTCTGCCTGTTCTCGTGCTACCTTAAATTTGGTAGGCTCATCACTTGTGTTGGTCAGACGGAGGCGTTCTTCCTCCAATGCCCCTTCTCATTCCTCAACAGCAGAGGAATGAACAATCTTGAACACTTGCACCTCTTCCTTCAAGTTTGAGAAGTTGATGCAGGCGGACTTCACTCTATTATTAAGTTCACCTATCTTCTCAAGATGTATCAGGTGAACTTTAGTTAATGATTGATCGATCTTGATGATCGATCTTCCTGCAGCTTTAGGGAAAGGTGGGCCTCTTTCTCCCTTTTCTAGGCATTCTCCATTGCTCCAATAGCTTCTTAGTCTAGGAGAGTTCTTTCTTGGCTTCCTTTGCCTCCTTTTCCACCTTTTGCTTTGCGGAGTTAGCTTCTTCATCCTGGTGGTTGAAAGCCCTCCACGTCGCCAGAGCGGTCACGACCCATTCAACCATCTTCTTAGCCACCCAACCGATAACATCTATCCCCTATGCTTGTATCTACCGAAGAGGCACTAGGAACAAAATTTATCCCAATCATCTCTACATGTACAGGAGTAAGATAATTTAATGGCTTCCCATAAAAAAAGCAAGCAAACCAGTGAAAGTACAGCTTACCACGTGGAGACAGTAGAAATAATTATTTTTAAGGTTGATCCTCCCTTGAGGGGGCACAGCCCAACTAACGGCTGCATTCAGATGATTAGGCACCTGCGCTTCCATATTTGTCGGCGGAGCACCCCCGGCAGTTGTTTGTTTCCTCCCTTGGGCCTCTGGTACTTCGACCTTGCTCTCGGGGAAGTCGCCCGTCTGTTCTGGTGAACTATCCAGAGCCACAAGGCTTTGCCTTCAAGGCGCTCGAATGAGCCTTTGCTCTTCTTTTGCCTATTTGTTCAATCCTTCGAGGACGGAACCTTCCACAGTTTCGAAGGTCCGTCCGGTATCACCAAAACCCCCTCGGTCGATGGGGTCAATCAGCACACGTTGTCCAGTGGCGCTTCGCCTCATATACAGCTCCTGAAAAAGAGAGTGCCCGAATGTCCTCCCCGTCTCCACTGCCCCTCGTGCCACTTGCACGAATGGGCGGATAGGAGACAGGTCGAGCACCCTCACACTGCCGACAGTACTGTCGGCACAGGGAGATTTTTTGGCCGGCTCCACAATAGTTTGTGGTTAACTTTGGGTTGCTGACGGAGCACTCTCCTCGGCCCCGATACTCCCGATCGAACCCGATCCGGTTGGGTGGTGGAGTATCCTTTCAAAGGCAGCCCCTTCAATTCTTTCAATGGGACCCCCTCTTGTGTGCTCGATCCCTCCTCCGTGTCCTTCCTTTTATGTTCACGGGTGCACGGAGTCGAGCCTCTCTTCCCCCCCGTTACTTTGTTTGCGATCTCTCCTCCGCCTTACTCTGCCAGACAGGCCCGCGCAAAGAACTCCTGGACCCTGGCTTTGTTTCTTTGGAGTTTTCAGCTAGGCGAACTTCCTGAATGCTGCTATAAAAAATAAACAGGTTATTTAACCATTCCTCCAGAGCGTATACGTAAATTTCACCACGCCTAACTTCCTTGGTGTAGGGGATGAATCCGCCATCTACGGTAGTGCCTTCCGCACATCCGGCTGTCGTAATTTAGCATGGGTTATCGCCCCAAACTTTATTATTTTTTTGGCATCCGGCTGAACGTCTGGGTCAAAGCTCGTGCAAGGCTAACGACAGATCTTCCTTTGCAGATTTGGCTAGCTACTAAGAACTTCTACCTTCTTCCCATTATGAATAAAGAAGAAATGATGGTCTTACCTTTCTAGGCTATCTAGTAAGTCTGTAATTCTATATTTGATCCTCTGGCTATAAAGGGTGTAGGTTCCAGATGACGGTCTCTCCTTCTTTACTTTCAAGGGTATCAAGTCAAAAAAGAGGCAGAATAACCCCATCCAAGGACAAATTTCCAAATGGAGATAGATGATAGTGAAAGTATTTAACATCGGCCAGCAGTTAAAGCTCAATTGAGAGGGGGCAAGCTTATAATAAGAAAGGAAGGAGGTGATAAAAGGATTCAACGACACCCTTAGGTCGTGTTCTATAGAGTATTTGCAAATAATAAAGAAATATTCCCTGTCGAGGGAACAAAGATGAGTGTTGTGATCAGCGTATTCCCGTAGGAACCATTGTATCGCTGACTTGTTATGGAAGTCTGAACTAAAGGTATATAATGCTAACGTCTCACCTGATAATCTGGATGAGGAAGAGGAGGATTGACCTTTTCCTGCGATCCCTGACATCTAAATAATGATGGTGAATAGTGGCTTCTTCTTCGACATATTTCTCCTCCGAGGTTGTTCGCTCGCAGGATCACTAAAGTTTTAATAGCGGGAGCATGAGGGCATTTATTGCCCCCTATTTGTAGCTTCATTTGGCACGACATTCAAACTTTTAGATACACGCCATCATTACGAGTAGTTAATGCCCCTACGGGCAAATCATTATCCCACGATTCGCCTCCATAGAAAATCGCGTAATATGTACCAATTACCATGGCAAGGATTTTCATCGTTGCGGTAATTAATGCTCGTCTTGTCGATACTAAATGACAAGTATGAACTTGCGGTGACCGGTAATCACTCGCAACAAATGATGCTTATATTGTACAACATAAATCCTAGGATGGCGGCTTCGAAAGCCCGTTAGGTAAATGGCGGTGATATGCCTATTTATCCTCATAAATGGGTGATGATATGCCCATCATTTTGATGGGTGGTACCTTGCCCGCCATCATGACAACTACATGAGTTTACCCTAAAAATGACCAGGCTTCCTAATGAATAGCTGGCCTATCATTGGGGGCACCAGGCGCACAAAGCTTACTTCCTATTAATGACCATTACTCTCTTTGTTGCCTAAGCTGACAAAGAGAGTAGGGGCAACTGATGAGGGAAGAAAAATCCTTTTAGTTGGGCCTTATTAAGAGGGCCCACTAATGAGAGACTCATTATGGCTTCTAATTCATCTAAATAAGCTAGTTTACATATTTAATTAATTAGGAATAACATAAAACCAGGGTTAATTAGTAAATAAGTTGATATTGTATAAGGACCTTAATTACATGTTAAAGTAGCTTAATTATTGTATAATAAGCATTCCTTTATATTTAATTAATAATAGGGACTTAAAATCTATGTATTTAGCTATTTATAATTAAGTTACATTAAGTTTATGTGTGTTATATAGTATAAGTTAATAATATTAACAATAATATTAATCATTAAATTAAATAATGCACAAAGGGACAAAAATGTAATTTTGACCCAAAAATATATTATTTAACATATATTTAACCTATGATAAAAAGTTGGAAAAGAAATAAATTAATTTACATATTTAAATTAATAGTTTGTATTATAGTCCTTAGAATTCATTGCATATAAGTCCTTTTTATTTCATTTCGATCCTTCCTAATTCACATTTAGATCCTCCGAACACTTCTCTTCTTTTCCATCAACAACCGGTGATGGCCAGATTTCTTCTTCGCCAATGACGATTCATCGGACGACAGACCATAGATTCCTTGACTATCAAGCTTGCTAGCAACAAACCACGTGCATGCAATGGTTTAGATTCATTGCTAACTGCCTAAGCTGACATGTCAACCTCTGCTGTTGTCGGAGACGATAATGGTTTCTCTGACGTGCCTAGACATTCTCCTATCCTGATTCATCCATCTTTTCCATCTCTGATGACTAGAAATAGCCGTCCACCTCTCCAATTTCCTAGTATCACCCCTCTTCCCTCTTTCCCCACGAGCATAGTCCTAGGCTATTCTTCCTTAGACTTTGGTGACCTCTCTCTCACTTCTTGAACCCGCTCCTCTAGCATGGACTACCTCACTGACCACCTCTTCCTCCGCTCTGTAGATTCCCTACTAGGAGGGGGTGACGTAATAAAATGCGGAATAGAATATATACCAATCTCACAAAATAAACAATCACACAATGTACACAATTATTTTTAGGTGAAAACCCAAATCGGGTGAAAACCACCACCTAACCCTCTCAAGTTAGGATTTTCCGATCAACCAAGTTGATCAAATCCATTAAACAAATCACTTAAACGAGGGTGATTCAACCTCAATTACAACCACGTTACTTTATACGAGGGTAGCGTACCTCAAACCCCTTCTCTTCACGAGAA
This sequence comes from Thalassia testudinum, assembly GCA_037157565.1. Classification (NCBI taxonomy): domain Eukaryota; kingdom Viridiplantae; phylum Streptophyta; class Magnoliopsida; order Alismatales; family Hydrocharitaceae; genus Thalassia; species Thalassia testudinum. The sequence goes on along the minus strand of JAZHRO010000047.1, from coordinate 30,423,328 downwards.
GGATTTTGTCCCACGAAGGAGACGGGAATTCGCAAAGCGAATACCCAACCAAAGAACAAAGATAAATAAACACAATCCTATAGAGCCAACAAAGTAATTTTTAACCTAAGCTTCTATAGGAATTAAGATGCTTCCCTTTGCAAGGAGTGCGTCGACGACACGGATGTGTGAACTACACGACGACGCAATGTCGCTCTCGTGAACTTAGGACGGGAGAGCGGGTGCGCAAAAGCTTTATGCTCTCTAGATGAAGAACTGGAGCTTGGAGAGCAAGAGCTTACTTCTTAGGATCAAGAGATACAAAATGGTATGAAAGTGTATTACTAGGTGTATATTGGTGTACAAGAGGTTCTTCTCTATTTATAGAGGCCTTAGGAAGGCTTTGGAAGGCTTAGGAAAGCTTCCATAGCCGTTGGGTGCAAAGCCCAAGAGAATCAGGCTAAAATCAGGAACAATCATTGCACTGACATGGTTATCAGACGTCTAATCCTGGCATCAGACGTCTGGAAAACCAGTTTAAGACATCTGGGAACAAAGTCAGACATCTGATTTTAGGTGGGTTTCTTCTTGACTTGAATCAGATCTAAACAGGGTTCTAGTGTAAGTCCATCAGACGACATACAGGACGTCTGTCACTATGTCTGGACGTCTGGAAACCTACTTTTCTGCGGGAATGGATTTCCAAGAGATTGCAACAGCTAGAAAATCTCTGACAAGAGATTTTCGAGTCAGCCGAGGCAAAACAGCCATATATCAGACGTCTGGAAAGGCTTAAGGACGTCTGATAAGGCTCTAATGGTCATATTCTTCAGTGTTTGTTAAGCCAGCCAACGATTCACTACTTGGACGTCTGGCAAAAACATCAGACGTCTTCTAAGACATTTGGACTAAGGTCTAGACGTCTGATTTCATCAGACAGAATTAACTAAGTCCAGCTTAAATGTTATTAGACGTCTGAATCAACAGTCAGACGTCTTAAAACCCATTATCAGACGTCTGTTTTTGGAATTAGACGTCTGAAAAGGCTGTTTGAACCCTATATTGGTTTTCTAAGTTTTCTATAGAAAACCTAAGTATCCTAAGGTTGTGTAGGTGTTCCTAGGACTACTATTAGGGTACTTTGAGGCTTTTTAACATGATGTTCTAAGGAACAAAAAGAGCAAGGAAATAAAGACAAAAGTACATGAAAGAAATAAACAGAATTCTATCCTATTCTTCTTGTCCTTCCATCTTCAATCTATCGCTCCTCGCGAATCTCTTCTGCTCTCCATCAAGCTCCTTCAATCCGTCCTGGATGCGAGCTCGAACTCCGTCTAATCACGTCTCCATTTGCAATTGACCTGAAATCTAAGACTCCAAGTGCAAATGTTAAATGACACGTGTTTTGTTATCATCGAAACAACCGATCGCGGTGCTCTAGCACCAACACACTGTACCTCTTTCGACGATGGAGCCACGCTCACCTTCTCTCTCTTTCTGCTTTTTATCCTCGTCGGAATGTTGTCTCCCCAATTTGAGTTCGTTCTTTACTTTGGTGAGCGATCGTCAGAGCCATTCTCATCATTTCCTCCAGGCAAGTAGCTTTAACTTCTCAGCTAGTTGTTTAGAGTAGTTTTAGGTAATTAATTAAATAGATTAGTTGTAGTGTAACTCCATACTTCTCACATCCTTCTCTGACTCTAGTGACATCAATTCGACATTGTTTAGTCTTCATTCATTAATCCAACTCCTGTCCACCCTTCCTCACCACCTCACGACCATAATCCACTTCTTCTTTCCTCCGATTAGACTTATATCACCAAATGACTAATTTCACTTCATCGTTAGATCTCCACTATCTATGGTAGAGGTTTGACGAGTTTATCCACCTAAATCAACCATCTCACCACCATCGCAATTACTTAGGAAGGAAAATGTCCAATTTATTTTGTTGAATCACTACTGTAGTGTTCTGACGAACTCAAGATACTTCTTGATTTGATTTGAGTTCGCAGAGTCTTCCTAAGCCTTCATTGAGCTAATTGAGAAGCCTTTGAGCTTCTTGAGACTTTTAGGATTCTTCCGAGCTAATTTTTATGGTGTTTTATTGAGATTTAAACTCTGATGATCGTCACCGTGAGTCGCCAGAGCTTTGACGACTCTAATCTTGAGAAAGAACCTTCAAATCAACTTTAAGAGATTGTACATCACTTAAGAAAAATTTAGTTATCATTTTGCACCAAGTTAACCTGAGTTTTGTTGATTGCATCACCCTGAGCTCAGTTGTCTTCCCTAACTCTGACAGAGCTATGCAGAGTAGTTTTTGATAATTATACAAGAGAGGGGGGGGAATTTTATAATTCAAGTATTCAATAAAAATAATGGCAACTACAAAAATTCAATCCACAAATAACACCAAGATTTATAGAGGAAACCCAAATCGGGAAAAAACCTCTATGTAGTTAATCCCCAACAATACTTTTCCTCTTGCTCTATAAGTAAGAAATCCACTAAACTTTACTACAATCGAGGGTAGTGGGCCTCTATCATAATTCCCTTCTTGTACAACCCACAAGAAGATATTTTATTCTTCACTCACCAGAAGAACGGAAAGCCAACAACCCTGGCACTCAATTACAATAAGAGAAAGAATAACAAAATTGATACAAATCCTATTGAGCCAATGTGCAAGAATTTTAATCAAATGTAATAGGACTTAGAAATATTCTTTTTCAATTCTCTTTGAATATATCTTGATGTAAGGGAAATAGAATTTTATGCAATTGATGTACAAGTAGAACTTTAATAAATATTTTCTTGCAACTTCTTTTTGATAGAAATATAAATTTTATATTGAGGAATTGTATATGAAAATGGTTAGAATTAATAATATATTCAAAGATGTAAGCACAAGATTCTAATATCAAAGATTTTGAATGAGCAATTTTGCTTCTAAAGATAACAAGATATGTATATGAAGCAAGATCAAAAGATAAAAAATACTCCCTTGAACTTCCTTCTCAAGAGTATGAAGTAGGTGTGGAGGAAGTAGAGAAGAAGATCCTCCTCAAGGATTAACATTGTTGGCGCACATAAGGAAGTAGAAGCTTGAAAACTTTTTGTTGAAGCACTAAGTTGGCATGGAGTATGCTTCAATTAAAGCATAAAATGATGTGGAGTATTCTTCTTTGAATGCACAAAAATGGTGTGGAGGGTTGAAGCAATTTCTCAAGATTGTATTTGCAAGTAAAGAGTATGTGCATTTAATAATGAATGTTGTTGTAAGAATGAATGAATCCATGTAGGGTATAAATAGAATAAAGATAAGATGTTATGAATTCATGAAAGGGTCTGAATCCAAGAGATGCCTAGTTAATAACAGTTTGCACATGTTAGAATTCGAGTATAACCATTAGGAGTTAGTTTAAGTGATTAGTTAATTGATTAATACACTCAGATTTGTCTTTAGCAAAATCGCAGAAAACGGACCAGCGAAATTAATTGATTAATTCTATAGCCGGTAGAATCATGAAAGAGGTTGTTATTTGGGTAGTTTTTCTTTTACATAAAGGTGTAATTACACATGTAACTTCCCATCTAAAGGGATGCAACGTTTAAAATGGATAACTATATTTCTAGAAAGTGTAACCACTCATTCTAGAAGAATAATTATTATTTTAAGATATTTTAAATACATTTTACACATTTTTAGTAGTTTCAATATTCTAGAAGTTGTAACTACCATTCTAGAAGATTGATTTAGCATTATAATATATTTTAGAATATGTTACATGAATCAGATTAATATTAAGCATTTATAATTTATTTATTTATTTTATGTGCATGTAATACATTAGAAATATTTCAATTAGGTAATTGAATTAATTTGTGCGTGTGAATAAATGTGTTTGATTCTTAACAAAATATCTAATAAGCAATACAACATTAAATTAATTGTAGGAGAAGCTAGGAATCATCAAATTTAATCTTCTAATATCTCCTTTTGCTGCAATCAACATCTTTTAATAACAATGAACCTTCCTTTCATTATCATTGTGATCTTCAACTTTATATCTACAACAACTTTATGACATAATATGATAATGCATAAAATATTAAAATAAATGTAATTAGAACCTAAGTACTAACAATTTTCTCACTCTTCGAGATCTTAAATAGGTTCTTAAGCATCAGTAAGACTCTCTGAGTATAGAACAACCTCCAAATAGGTTATTTAAGCTTCAGTTCACTCTGTCAATCAAACACACTTGAGAGCTTAGGTGGTAGACTTGGAGCTATGTGTTAGATGGATCAATTTCTTTAATTGATGCTTTTAATGAGTTTCAGAGTTCATTTTGAGTCCATCTAGGTCGTTAGATTTATCAAAATTGGTTCTGTGTTCGGAGTCAACTTTTCATTTAATTTGGTCAAATTACATCTCCATAGGAACTTAGAAGATCTTGAGTTCATCTTAAAGGAGTGCAGTATGGTTTTTAGGTTGTTATGAGTTGGTTAGAATTAGTTTTAAGAAGTTTTGAGGTCATTTGAGTCAGTTCTTATGTTCTGAGTTTGTTGGGTCATTACAGCCTGTAGATAAGTTCTATTGAATCATAGATGAATTTTAAAGGTCCTCTATAGCTCGAAAGAAAGCATTTTAGTCTGCTGAAAGTGTGAGAACAAGTTTGGTAGTTTAGAAATAGGATTCAATCTGATTTGAATGCTTGATTCTTTCCTCTGGTAGAGTGAACCCCTGTAAGGTTATTTCCAGGTACTCCATTAACTCAGGAAGCTTTCCTTTATGCTTCGAGAGTGTTTAACATTCTTTTAGGCACTGAAGAGATTTAATAGGATGAGTGAGAGAGAGTTTAAGGTCTTTTAGAACACAACTATTGCAGGTGTTGAAGCTCTGCTGCTGCAAACAACCATGGTGATTTAACTGAGCATCAAATGGATTTATGGAGTTAATTCGAGCATCAATTGATGATTTGGATGATGTTGGAGCTGTTGCTGCTGCTGTGGAGTTCAATTGTAGAAGAATAACTTGAATTGGAAGAGGAATTGAAGTTGTGAAGCTCACACGTGCATGTGCAGAAGAGAGGGGTGACATCGGAAAATGTTATGAGATAATTTGTACTTTGTAGCATTCGCTTACAACATCAATTTTAAAAGAATATAGATGGTGAGTCCAAGTGTCGAACACATGGAGGCCAGAAATCAAATCCTTTTATCGCTTAGTTTATTATGTCATGATGCATTATTTCATTTTCTTGCGTGAAGAATAGAGAAAGGATAGAGTTAGAAATCTGTAGAAGAATATGGTTGCTAACTACACCTTCAAAAACCAAGCATTAAGTATAGTGATGATATGATAATCAAAGTGAGAAACTAGCTTAAGGTGCATAAAAATAACATAGGCATAATAGCAGAGAATGGTTCTTTGAATTACAAAAATCGTTTTACAATTATGAGCAACAAAACTAGAGTAATGATTAAAGGAATATAAACTACAAGCTAAAGAAAACTAGAAATTTAGTGCAAAAAGTAGAGTGTCAAGGTAGCTACGGTGGTGGAGAGGCTTCTGTCGATGGCTCGGCGGCTTCGAGAACTTGCTTTGACGCTCTAGAAGGTGGAAGAATGCTTGGAGGTAGTGTGTGTGTAGCAAATGGAGGTCTTAAGGGCCTTTTATAGGTGAGGAAACACTATAAACTGGCCTTGAACCACCCCAAGTCTTGCCTCTAAGTGTGCTGAGCCAGTCCAGATGAGCAATCGCATGCTGAAGTGGCTTCAGTTGTTGCACACGCACTGGCACACGTTAAACCACGCAAAGGTGATGCATCCTGATCTCCACCGTCTGCTTCTTGATCAACTGTTGAGAGGTGAGCCCTTAAGCGTGCTCTGAATTGCGCTCTCGCTATCGCAAGTCATCCAGGTTGGCCACGTGGCACAATGTGCACCCGAGGATCGCGCTTCAGCGATGGCGATCGTGAGAAGATGAATGGTTGGATCGCGTGGATCACGTTCGCCTGATGTGGTCGCATCTGACTCGTCAAATGGGAATCCAGCGGAGAGAATAGGGTGTGATTTGCAAGTGGGGGGCACGCGGATTGCGATTTGATTCCACGTCCCACGCGCTAGATTGCTGGCTCTTATTCATGGTGCTATGTGAGGCGAGGGCGAATCTCGACCGTCCATCAGGGATCATGCGGTTGTCAGAGAGGCGAGGCGTGAGGCATACGATGGTGATCGAACAGTGGGGGGTCGCTCATGCTCGTGTGATGAGAAGTAGTGCTCCCTGCTTGCTCTCGATGGGTGGCTGTGCTTCTTCGACTCATTGCGGGAGCTACGAAAGTCAGATTAGGGCGATTTCAAGTCCGTTGGACTCTAATTTTCGTCTTGAATCCATCTGTGTGGTTTGATTGCTCATCTGAGGCCTATTTCAATGTGATCATTCATAATCTGGCCATTAAACGTTAGTTCCAAGCAATATCAATATAAAATTTTTGCAAAATGCATGCATGCCACTAAGCCTGCTAGATTATCGCAATTAAGTGTAAAGGCCTTAGAAATTGACTCTATATGGCATAATTAACACTATTATTTATAGAGTCGTCATACCCCCATGCCCATCCCTTACTAGTCCCTAGTAAGGTTAATCATAAAGAACTAGAGCCAAGGAGTGACTGCCAGGGCTGAATTATCTACCATCTAGAGGAAATGTAATACTTAGGGTCTTAACTACTAAGACTCAACAGTGTCATGATGCCGACCAAGATATGGATCGCCCTATTCCTTGCTTTATTCATATACATATATGTATATATTATTATTATTATTATTATTATTATTTTTGTGTTCAGGGTTTAGAGCGGTGTTCTACGGCTACCCAACCTACCTAAGACTCGAAACAATCAAAAAGTGCTAAGCATCTTATTGTGTAGGTGATTGACTCGTTATACAGGCAACTAGAGTGGACCTCAGGTATCCATAAGCTCTAGGTGACCCTAAAATGAAATGATTGCCACCTAAAAGTTTGTCTCTCCGATGGTAGCTTTCTCCCTACTACTTATTTTAGGGTCAACACTAGGCACACCCAATGTATATCTTCCTGGGCTTTTATTTCTACTTCTTTGCTTCTCCCTAATTGGGGATTTATTCGTGCTTTTCGTAGGGCTCTGAACAACCAGCAATGGGGGGTTGCCCACGGCAACTTGCCAGCCATACTTGTGCGGTGAAGTGTGGTCTAATGTATTTTTTTCTCCTTTTCTTTCTTTTTCTCTCTTTTTTTTCTTTTTTTGTTGCACTTTTCTCATTTCTCTTCAAGCAGGTGGCTTCCCTAAATTGAGATGTACCTAAAGGTGGCAGCCAAAGAGAGATATGTTCGATGGCTGGGCTCTAGACAACCAGCAATGGGGGGTTACCCATGGCAACTTGCTAGCCATACCACCACTAGTCTTATTGGCTCCCTAATTTCCACTATGATCGCTTGTACAACAAGTCAATGTGTAATATGTGTAGATGGTTAACCTTCTAGATTGCTCCAAATCAGAGGGTGAGTTGATGGGTAGCCTACTTATCACCCCACTTTATTTACCTTATTATGGTTAAATTAAGTTGACAAGGATTAAGGGGACAAATCTATATCTTAATAAACATTAGGACTAATTAAGCCGCTCGGCCTGAAGAGTCCTAGTGAAAAGATCTTAACTGTATTATTTCCTAAGGTAGGTGAAATTCGGTGCCTAAACTTCCTAGCTTTTTTTATTACAATAATTTTTTTAAAATAAAAATAACGACAATTAATTCAAGTTGACAAATTTTTTGCTCAGAAAATAAAAATTACCCCCCCATGCCTATCTAGCACATTATCCTCATTGGAAAAATAAACACATGCAAGGGAGTAAGGATATAAATCACTTGAGTATCAATCTGTAATCGGTTAGCTTGAATTCTCTGGGTTGCCTCCCAGGAAGCGCTGAGTTTATTGTCTCCAGCCGGGCGGAGCTCTAAGTTAACCCTCAATGAGGGTTACTACTTCCTTTGAGGGTAGCAGGGCAAGAAAATGTTTTAATCTTTGTCTGTTTACTGTAAATGTTTGATCGGTCTTAGGATCTACAATTTCGATCGCCCCATTAGAAAATGGCCTGACCACCTGGTAAGGTCCCATCCACATGGATCTTAATTTCCCAAAGAAGAGTTTGAGTCGTGCATCAAAGAGGCAGACTTGTTGATTTGGCTTAAAGGTTTTTCTATTAATGTACTGGTTGTGGACAACTTTGATCTTTTCTTTATTTAGTCTACTATTCTCATGAGTGTCCTGACGAATCTCTTCGAGCTCAGAGAGTTGGAGCTTCCTTTGGGTACCGACCATATGGGAATCCATATTACACTACTTGACAGACTAATATTCCCAGTTCTCTAGCTCAACAGGAAGGTGGCAAACTTTGCCAAAGACCAATCGATGTGGTGACATGTCGATAGGGGTCTTATAAGCGGCCCTGTATGTCCAGAGGGCATCTTCAGTTGGGTGGATCAAGTCTTCTGATCAGGTCTCACAGTCTTTTGTAAAATATTTTTGATCTGCCTATTTGAGACCTTGGTTTGCCCGTTCATTTGTGGGTGATACGGGGTGGCAATGTGGTGAGTAACCCCATATTCCCTAAGTATGAAACTAGGCATTAATAAAGTGGCTCCCACCATCGCTGATCATGGCCTTAGGTATCTCAAATCAGGAGAAGATGATGCTCTTCTTAACAAAATCCATGATGGCCTTATGATCACATTTCCAAGTAGGCACGACTTCAATTCATTTTAAGACGTAGTCGACTGAAACAAGTATACACTCGAAGCCATTGGATGGTGGGAAGGGATCCATGAAATCAATTCCCCAGACATCGAATATTTCGATGATAAGTGATGTAGACACATCCATTTAGGTTGAAATGCCTATTTATATACGTTCTTAGGCTTAGATTTGCATTCCATATTATAAATATTGCATAGCATGCATCATTCTGCATTTAGAGTAGTTGTATATATTTTAGGTTAATTACATTCTTTTTGTGGTCAAGAGAGAAGGAGATTTATTTTGGAGCCCCGGATTGACGATCTGACTGTACGTATCTAATCAGGACGACGATTGGAGTTCAAAACCTCCGAAATCGCCTTGATCGAAGTCTTGTAGCACCATATGCAGTCCAAGGAAGATCAATGGCCAAGGAATTAGGTGACGTAATTCAGAGCTTCAAATGACAAATTTGACAGCGTGGATGGATTTAGGTCGACGATCGCAGCCTAACAGTGCGAAAATCGACTCAATCCGACCTTTGCAGCAGCCCCTACAACGACGGAAAGAAGATGGACGACCCAGATCGCACCACGTGGCGCAACCCAAGCTACCCATGAGCACGCACACGCCACTGCACGGGCACAGCAGCGCGGGTACACACATGCACGGAGGCACCCATGCACAGCGGGCACAGCAGCAGCGCACGCGGATGGGTAGCTCGCAGAGGCGCTTGACACAGGCACGCGGAGCGTGCGCAAGTGTAGTGGCAGCGTGGGCGCAAGGCTGTCTTCAACGATGTTTGCGGTGGATCTTCAGTGACGTTTATGACCGTCACTAATTGTCCTGTATACGAAATTGTTCCTTTCCTTCACTATAAAAGGACACATACCCCTCCCATTCTTCTTCATCTCTTCCTTTCTTCCTCTCACCACCTCCAAGGTTCTAGAGAGAGCTTGTCCCAAGCCCGGAATGCTCCTTTAGAGTAGAATCAAATATTTTTCCCTCCCCTCATCCCCATTCGTGGAGCATCCCGGGCCATCCTCTCACCTCCTTCGGGAAGAAGATCCTCGCCGCGACGCTGTCCTGCCTTGCCCTCCGGCTCCGTCCTCGTTCGTCCTGCTCCTCACCACCTTCATCTAGGCGACGTTAGAGCGAGACATTTCCCAAGCGACCGTTGAGGGGGATTTCTCTCACCTATCTCTATCTTTATTGCTTTCATAGTATAGTTTTCTCGCTTTCTTAGTTGTAGAAAACATTTTCTTTAGAAATATATGTGATTGTTTCTCTCTCTCTCTCTTATATTTTGCAAGTAGATTAGTTAGATAAGAATTCATCGACCTAATCTCTTGCTAAAAATACCAAAAAAATTAGAAAAGACAAAGACGACAAAAATAAATAAAAGCGAAACGTAGATTTTTTAAAACCAAACATTCGCCTCCTCGTGTTCGACCTAGGGCTCACTTTTCGAGTTTCGGTTATAAATTTTATATGATCGATAGATTTTTTCGCGAATCGAACTACGACAATGGATTTTCCAAACTTCGAACCTTTCCGCGTGCGAATCCACCGTTATCATTTTGGTGCCGTTGCCGGGGAGGCAACGCTCTTTAGTTTTTCTTGCGTTTTCCCGCATTAGTTACATATTTTTCTAACCTATCTTTCTTCTTCGATTTATTGTCTTGCAGGAACCCGATCGAGGAGCTGAAGGCGATAGATTGGAGTAAAGTGCGGGTAGAGACATTTGTAAGTTTATCCCCTACCACCCCCACCCTAGTTTCCATTTTGCCACACTAATAACTCAAACTCAAATCAACCTAGGTGCTTTTATAAACCTTAGGATAGATCTGATTGTTTGATTATCACTTCACCTCACCTTACCCACCTGCATACATTAAAAAAATAATAAAGAAAAGTACTCTTCTATTGTGGGATTTTCTGAAAGAGACACACATTAACACCCACAACTCTCGACTTAAGGTGCACCACTTCACATCGATTCTACCACTTAACCGGATCTGACCTGTGGATCCGGTACACCCTAACTTAACACACCAATAAGTGAGTAGAAATTTGACTAGGTTAAGACTTTTTGTGTGCCTTAACTAAGTGGTGCAACATGCCAATTGATTGAGTTATTTGGGCCGCACCACTCAAATTAAAATTGATTCATCAAGTAGCTTGCTACTTAGGGTTGTTTTTTAGGACTGAACCAGGCAATCCACATTTTATTTTTGATTTTAAAAAAAATATATCTACACCCGTGTCTTCAAAACTTGGAGTGCTCTCCTAAACTTGATTGAATACACCTAAGATTAAACCCTAAAAGCTACTAAATAAGGTTAAACCCTAAAAGACACAATATCAAATAACCTTGTTTGCAAACCCTGGTTGTGTACGCACACACATTTGCATCAATCATTAAAGGCACAACCCATCTAAAGGGCCCATCACATTCCAAGAGCACAATCATCCCAAGCCTAATTAAAACTGAGTAGATGTTGACCTTAAGGATTGATTCGCTCTTCGGGGCTCAAATTGAGATTTTTTTCGATTAATCTCCTTCTACTAGTCTATTTGATGTCTAATTAGGGGAGTAGCGTCAAACAACCGCAGCTGGGGGGTGCACTAGGAACCGAAGGCGCAAGCCAAAGGAAGAACCTTCTCCCTAGCCCCTCCCTCTAACTAGTTAGATTGACTGGATAGAAGTAGACCAAATCATTTATAATCTCAAGATGGGTCCTGGGAGTCTGTAGGTCTTTAGGCTAACCCACCTAAGGACATGGTTGATTACTTGTATTGCAGGGCTCCTTTCTCTCTTCTGATTTCCCTCCTATTCTACCATGTATCCTTTCACATCTTACACGCATTTCCCATCCTACCCTCCTACCAACACTTATCCCCAAGATGATTACTATCCTGACTTGACTTATGACTACCCATCTCCTAGCCGGGACAACTTCGATTGGGGATATGAATCCGGACCTTAGTGTCCAGGGTCAAACCCTGGACAACATGACTATGATTACTATCCTTCCCAGAGCTACAAAGATTATAGATCTCCACCCTTTGATGATCAACCTAATTAGATCTACAACCATGAAGGATATGCTGATTATAACACTTACCCTCCCTAGTATTCCACTGAATATAGGTCGCCACCATTCTTTAAACAACCTGAAATGACCTACCATCTGGGAGGGACCCGAGAACCTCGATATCTTGACTCCCCTAGATTTAACCCAAACCCACCCAAACCTGAATTGAACCATTTGGTTCAGGTGAACCAGATCCAAGACAGGGTGTTGGCTAGCTTAAGGAACACCATACAATCTTTAGAAGCCCAGCCAACACCATGCACTGAAGTATTAGAGCCTATGATAAAAATGATCGATGAGCTGAATAGCTCTTATTGGATTTGCTCCAAAATGTTAGGGATAGGGGTCGGGTGAGTTTCTACTTGGGAAATTGTCGAGGTTGAGGATGAAATTTGTGGTTGCCCTAGTCCAATCTTGGGATGATTCTCAAGATGAACCCCCTTCAGGAGAGCCAATGTCTGAACCCACTCAGGCGCCTATCGGGGGGTTACATTTTCTGATACTAGAGATGGCCAGGTTGGTCTAGAGCAACCGATTGAGGGTGAATCGATTGCTTCACCTGAGATCCCCGAGCCAGGGAATGTCAAAAAATGTCTTCAAGGACCATGAAATGACATATGATTTTGAGACATATATAAATGAGGATCAAGAATTCTTTAATTTTGAGGGTGAGGAATCTTTGAGTGACGTCTCACTTGAAGTTAAGGAAAATGATTTTAGTGAGGCAAATGAGCTCGAGGAGTATGACGAACCATTTGATAGCCCAATTATTGAAGATTTGGATTTGGTTGGGGCTAACTTGGAGGATTCGAATCCTCATTTACTAGAAGATTCAATCAGTAGCCCCATTCCTCAACCATACCCGAAGGGATTGATTTTGATTTGGAAATCATTGTACCCAAGTCAATTATGAGTCAGTCATGATTTTTGGACTTGGGTAAATCATATGGGGTGAATGATATGCTAGAGGTCCCAAAGCCTGAACACTTAATGTTGGAGGATAGGAATTTGGAAGTGAGGATTTGGGAAGTTTACTTCAGGGAAAGCAGGAGTTTGGATTTAAGGATTCCTGTTGACCTAAAACCACCTACTTTTTACCAGGACCCTTATGATACCTTTGATGTGCGACCCAAGCTCGGAATAACTGATTATTTTTTTGAGATGAACGTTAAGTGGACATCTGAACCTAGTGAACCAAATCTACCTTTTGTTCAACACTTTAGTCCTAGGTTGCACACCATCAAACTGCAGGCTCGGCCCCGCAAGCAGAATAATCTTCGGTTCTGGGTGATTTTCATCTAGAACCTTAGAACCACTCAACCTTGGGGCATGGGTTTGTACCACAACTTGGTCCACATCTATGGACATCTTCTATTGGCGGGTCTGAGGATTAACCTTTTGATTTTGATTCTGACCTGCACTTGTGAATTCTCATATTCTTCTTTGTATGTATATTATGCCTAGTTGAAGGCATTAAAACTTAGCACGTGTGTATACTCTCTTCTCTCTACGGAGCTGACCAGATTGTCATGAAATTCAGGTGATATTCTATTTACTCCGCCCTTTTCATGTCTTTATTTTTACAATGAGGAGATTGCATCATTTAGGCATGGGGGGTGGATACTTAATCCTGAAATTGTTTCGTTAGCTCGTAGAATTTCTTTTATTTTCTTTAAAAAAAATTTAAAAATTCAAAAAGAAAAAAAAGAAAAAAAAGAAAAAATAGAATTAGGAGAAGAGAACTTAGGCTTTTGGAAGTTATTAACTTTAGCAAATGATACGATAGGACCTGAACACTTAGACTCTTCAGGTCTTCGGGTTTAATTAGCTCAGGTGTTTACTCAATTGTGGACTTAGTCTCGAGTCCTCGTCAAGTAATTTTACTTTAATTTGGTGAATAAATTGGGATGATAAGTACATGACTTATCAACCCACCCTCTAATTTGAGGGCATTTTAATTCTAAGCATCTACACACTATTTGCACTGGCTCACTTTCCGGCTGCTTTTATGGAAATTGGGTAGCTAATGAACTGTCTAGGGTAGTATGGCTGGCAAGTTGTCGATGGTAACAGCTCATCGGCCGGTTGTTCAGAGCCCATCCACATGACCATTCTCTTCATACTGCCTTTAGGTAAATCTTAGATCAGGGAAGCCACCTATTTAGGAAAAAGAAAAAAAAAGTAGACAAAAAGGGAAAAAAAAAGAAAAAGGAGAAAATAAAAAAAATAAACCATACTTCTCCGCACGAGTATGGCTGGCAAGTTTCCGTGGGTAACAACGCATTGGCCGGTTGTCCAGAGCCCAGCTCACAAAAATGCACAAGAATTCCCAAAACACTTAGGCAAGAAGCAGGGAAATAGAATAAATCGGAGAGACATATACTAGGTTCTCCCTTATGTTGACCTCATAAAAAATAAAGTAAGGAGAAAGCTACTATTCGAAAAAGTAATCCTTTAGGCAGAAACTCTTAAGGTCACTTGGGGTCGTACAAACCCGAAGTTCGTTTTAATAGCTGCTTAGTGAGTCTATCACCCTTTCACAAGATGCTTACCACTTAGAGTCCTTTTCGAGTCTTGGGCTGGTCGGGTAGCCGTAAAAAGTTATCCCGAAACTCTCAAACTCCAAAAGTCCAAAAAAATTAGAAAAGAAGAAAAATAAAAAAATGTGTCTTCCCTTTTCAAATAAGGCGAGGACTTGGGCGGTCTGCATTCTGGTAGGCACCTGGGAACTGTTGAGTTTTTATAGTTTAGGACCTTAGTTGAAATTTTCTATTGTTAATAAACGACTTAGGCCTAAGCGATCCAGTCCAAATTCTATTTTTATATATAGCATGTAGTCTAATTTTGCTAGGGACTAGCAAAAGATAGGCATGGGGGTATGATGTAGGCACATCCATTTAGGTTGAAATGCCTATTTATGCATGTTCCTAGGTTTTGCATTCCATATTATAAATATTGCATATCATGCATCATTCTGCATTTAGAGTAATTGTGCATATTTTAGGTTAATTGCATCCTTTTTGTGGTCAGGAGAGAAGGATACTTATTTCGAAGTCCCGGATTGATGATCCGACTGTACGGATCTAATCAGGATGACGATCAGAGTCTAACACCTAGGAAATCGCCTTGATCGGAGTCCCGTAGCACCATATGCAGTTCGAGGAAGATTAATGGCCAAAGGACTAGGTGACATAATTCAGAGCTTCAAATGATAAATCCGACCGTGCGGATGGATTTGGGTCGACAATCACAGCCTAACAGCACAAAAATCAACTCAATCCGACCTCTGTAGCATCCCCTACAACGGAAAGAAGATGAACGGCCCAAATCGTGCCACGTGGTGCAACCCAGACCGCCCATGCGCACGCACGCGCCACCGCACGTGCATAGCAGCATGGGCGTGCATGGAGGCATGCACGCGGAGTAGCACAGCGGACGCACATGGGCACTCGCGGAGGCAGCGGCAGTGCACGCGGGCGTGTAGTGCGCGACACGGCGCGCGGAGCACGCGTTAGCACAGCGACAGTGTGGGTGCAAGGCTATCTTGAGCGACATTTGCGACGGATCTTCAATGACATTTATGACTGTCACTAAATGTCCTGTATACGAAATTGATTCTTTCCTACACTATAAAAGGCCCCCTACCCCTTCCATTCTTCTTCGTCTCTTCTTTTCTTCCTCTCACCACTTCCAAGGCTCTAGAGAGAGCTTGTCCGAAGCCCGAGATGCTCCTCTAAAGTAGAATCAAATATTTTTCCCTCCCCTCATCCCCATTTGTGGAGCATCCCACGGCCATCCTCTCACCTCCTTCGGGAAGAAGATCCTTGTCACGATGCCGTCCTACCCCACCCTTTGGCTCCATCCTCGTTCGTCCCACTCCTCACCACCTTCCTCCAGGCAATGTCAGAACGAGTCATCCTCCAAGCGACCATCAAGGGGGATTTCTCTCACCTATCTCTATCTTTATAGCTTTCATAGTATAGTTTTCCCGCTTTCTTAGTTGTAGAAAACATTTGCTTCTGAAATATATGTGATTGTTTCTCTCTCTCTTATATTTTGCAAGTATATTAGCTAGAATTCATTGACATGATCTCTTACTTGCTAAAACTATGAAAAAAATTAGAAAAGAAAAAAATGATAAAAACAAATAAAAAGCGAAATGCAGATTTTCAAAACCAAACGTTCGCCTCCCCGTGTTCGACCCGGGACTCACTTTTCGAGTTTCGATTATAAATTTTATCTGATCGACGAATTTTCTCGTGAATCGAACTACGACGATGGGTTTCCAAAATCTAACTTTTACGCATGCGAATCCGACGCTATCAATAAGAATGGGTTAGAGAGGCATCATATTTTTTTTGGTCATTGTCCCAAGAGTCTGGCATCTTGTGCAGGTTCTAGCAAGGTCGTATGTGTCCTTGAATAGTGATGGCTAATAAAACCCAGACTGCAAAACTTTTGCAGCTGTCTGTTTTTTGGAGAAGTGGCCACTACAAGCTTGGTGGTAATAGAAGGACAACACACTTTGAACCTTATCCTCGAGGATGCATCTCCTAATGATCTGATCAACATAGCCTAAATAGCAAGGGATCATCCCAGAAATAATGTTTGGCCTCGGCTAAGTACTTGTCCCGCTGTTGTCTAGACCAGCCGTGTGGAATCTGCCCTACAACTAAGTAATTAACCAAGTCTGCATACCAAGGGAGATTCTTTCCATGCACGGCTAGAATATGCTCATCAGGAAATGTATTAGTCATAGGTAATGAGGGTCCAATATGCTCCAGGCTAAGTCTAGATAAGTGGTCGGCTACAACATTTTTGGATCCGACCTTGCCGCGTATTTCTAGGTCAAATTCCTACAGGAGTAGGATCCATCTGATCAGCCTGGATTTTGCATCCTTTTTGTCTAACAAGTGCTAGATAACCGAGTGGTCAGTGTAGATTATCACGTGGGATTCTAGAAGGTATGATATGAACTTTTCTAATCCAAAAACTATGGTGAGCAACTCCTTTTCTGTGATAGTGTAATTCCATTGAGCCTCATCTAAGGTTTTGCACACGTAGTTGATCACCATGGGTTTCTTCTCCTATCTTTGTCCTAGGACAACTCTAATCACAAAGTTTGATGCATCACACATTATTTCAAAGTCTTGGGACCAGTCTGGGGGTTGTAAATTAGGTGCAGTCGAGACTGTGTCCCTCATGGTAGTATAACCTTGGATGCAATCAGGTGTCATGTTAAATTGAGTGTCGTTGGCTAAAAGATCAGTTAAGGGCTTGGATATCTTTGAGAAGTCTTTTATGAACCTTCTATAAAAGCCAACGAGTCCCAGGAAAGATCGTATTTGTTTGACCAAGCTAGATGGTGGGAGTTTGGAAATCAACTCGACTTTAGCTTGGTCAACTTCTATGCCCCTTTGCGAAATGATGTGACCGAAGACAATCCCTTCTTGAACCATAAAATGGCTCTTTTCCCAGCTTAAAGCAAGGTTGACCTCGATACATCTCTTAAGGATTTTCTCCAGGTTGCTTAGGCAATGGTTGAATGAATCTCTGAAGATGAAGAAAGCATCCATAAAGATCTCCAGATATTCACCCACCATCTCAGAGAAAATGGCTAGCATGCAATGCTGAAAGGTAGTGGGTGTGTTGCATAACCCGAATGGCATATGGCGGAATGCAAATGTGCCATACAAGCAAGTGAATGTGGTCATCTCTTGATCCTTAGGTGCAATTGCAACCTTGTTATATTTTGAATATCCATCCAGGAAGCAAAAATATTTTCACCTTGCCAAACATTTGAGAATCTGGTCAATGAACGGTAGGGGGAAGTGATCTTCTTGGTGGCCTCGTTAAGCTTCCTATAATCGATACACACCCGCCAAGTAGTGGTGGTGCGGGTGGGGATGGATTCGCCTTTTCCATTTGTGATAACAGTGAGCCCAACTTTCTTTGGCACCACTTGTGTAGGGCTCACCTAGGGCTTGTCGGAAATCAGTTAGATGATTCCCGCATCAAGCCATTTTTATGATCTCTTTTTTAACAACCTCTTACATGTTTGGGTTTAGTCGTCTTTATATCTGGCGAGAAGGTCGGGCCCCATCTTCTAAGTAGATCTTGTGCATGTAGTAGCTAAGGGTAATCCCTCTAAGGTCAGAAATTGTCTACCCAATGGCTGCTCGGTGTTTTGGTAGGGTCGTAGTCAACCTAAGCTCTTGGTCCCTAGTCAGGTGTGCATTTATAATCACAATGAAGGTGTTGTCAGGTTCTAGGAAGACATATTTAAGATTATCAAGCAAATGTTTGAGTTCAAGTGTAGGTGGTATAATGTCGGATGGGTAAGGGAAGGGAGGGAGTTGTGTGATATCAATCTCTTTAGGGGGAGGTTGCTAATAATAGTCAGCTCTATGTAGATTCACAACCTTCGGGGATTGGGATGGGTCAGGGTACTCTATAGTTGGTTGAGTTTAATGGTCCTCTAAGGAACTGACTGTCAAGCATTCTTCAACTAGGGTGTTTGCAGGATTGCATTCCTTGACCCAGCCACAATCAAAAGACTTAGTTGCTTTGAAGATATCTAGTTGCATCTTCTTATCTCTAAAGGCAATTTCCATACATACCGTCTTGCAGTCAATGTTTGCTTTAGTCGTAGCCAAAAAGGGTCTGCCTAGGATGATGGTGTATTTTGTAATTGTTTGGGAACTTCCATGTTAAGGATTGAAAAGTCAATTGGGAAGTAGAAGTCCTTAACCCGAATAATTACATCCTCGACTACCGCCTTTGGGGTTTTTATGGACTGGTCAGCTAGTTGGATAGTCATTGGTGTAGGCTTCAGTTCTCCAAATCTAAACTGGTGATAAAGGGTAGTTGGGATCAGGTTTATTGAAGCACCTAAATCAAGGAGTGCTTTGTCAAAAGTTAAATCACCAATATTACAAGAGATCAGAGGTGCTCCAGGGTCTTTCCTTTTAGGAGGTAGGCTACTTAAAATCACCAAACTAGCCTGCTCTGATAGCACTACCTTCCTAGGTGCTTGGGTTCTTGGCTTACGCTTGGGTGTACAAACATCTTTCAAAAATTTTGCGTAAGCCGGAATATGCCTAATTACTTTAAGGAGGGGTATGTTAATTTGTACTTATTTGAATATCTCCAATAACTCCTCGTTATCAACCACATTTTTCTTCTTCTTGACCTTATCCAAGGCTAAGGGTATGGGATTTGGGTTTGAATTGGGTTTGGTTCCTGAACCTTGGGTTCCTCTCGCTCATCCTCCAAATCATCAATTATCTTAGGATTTGTAGTTATGGGAGGGGTTGGCCATTGGGGGTCCTGGGTTTGGGTATCACTTCTCAAGGTAATCGCATTGCCTGAGGCATTGGAACCAAGGTTGGATCCTTGATAAGAAGAAGCGGAAAATTCAGGGGGTGTTTGAGGGGCATGTAAAATCACACGGGCTTGCCCCTAATTTTGTTGGAACCCTTGAGGATTGTGGCCTCTGTTAATTACATTCTTCAGGTTCGGTTGTGGCTGAGATAGAAGAGATCCTTGTTGTTTTGTATCCAATAGCTAACTCAATTGTCCCTTCACTAAAGGCATTTCCTCTTGATGTTTTTGGTTCATGTCAGCCATCATCTTAATCGAGGTGTCCATTTGGCTTTGTTGTGTAGGACTTATCCTATTTTGGTTATAGGGTGGTCTATTAGGTTGCCCCTATTGGTAGGAGGAAGGATTGGGCCTGGGTTGGTTCTGGTATTGGTTTGGCTTTCGATTTAACCAGGCAAAGTTTGGGTGGTTGTGCCATCCAGAGTTGTATGTGTTTGATAAAGGATCAGTCTTAGAGTAGCCCTAGATGGCATTAGCATCTTCAAAAGTAGAAGGTATCGAAGGGGAGGGGAAGGAATAATCAGGGTATGAGGGAGCAAAGGTCCCTCCCTGGAACATAGTTGAGGGTTGTTCTAGGTGCATTTGGTTAATAGGCTGAACCAAGTCAACAATGTGTGCTCCCTTTGCCAGGGAAAAGGTTTTCATAGGGGCTCAAGATTGGTTCAGAAGCTCATCGATCTTTTTATCCACCATCTCAACTCGATCTAGCTTCTTAGCTATGATGTCCATGTCAACTGTACCTGAATTGGTGTGCACTTCATAAATTCCACCATGGGGTTGACTAGACCTATTAAATGTGGTCATGGAGGCATTATTAAGCGAGTTCTCACTCATCGACTCAAAAAGTTCGAACGTGCTTTCCTCATCTTTATTCAGAAAATTGACTTCACATGAGGCATCGACGAAATTCCTAAGGGTGTTGTTCAGACCATGGTAGAAGATTTGGACCAATTGTCACTCAGAACCTCATGGTGTGGGCATTTCCTCAATAATTCATTAAATCGTTCCCATGCCTCATGAAATTGCTCTCCACTCTGCAAGGTGAATGTGGTAATGGCTCTTTTGAGGGCATTGATTTTTCCTATGGGGAAAAGCTTCTTCAAGAAGGCATGCCTCTATTCCTCCCAAATGGAGATGGGTCTCCCTAAAGTTCTAAGCCAATGGGAAGCTTTGTCTTTTAGGGAGAATGGGAACATCTTCATTAAGACAATATCAAGGTGGATGTTCCTAGGTTTCACAGTTCGGGCAATCCGATCTAGATCCTTCAGGTGTTGGAAATGGTCTTCATTTGAGCTCCCCCTAAAGTAGCTTTGGATCAAGCTAAGGACATTGGGATTCAAGATCACAATCATCTCCCCCTTCGGGGACCCTAAGATAAGGTTCAATTGGAATAATAGAAGGATCATAGAAATCACGGAGAGGCCTAGGTTGGCCCTTAGGGGGTCTTCGTAGGTTTGGTGGGGGTGGAGGTGGTTGCCCTTGAGGGTTCTGTAACTGGTGTATGGCCTACATTATGGTTTGGATCTGTTGTTGCTAGAGTTGGTGGCTAGTTGTAATTTGAGCTTGGATAATGGACATAGCATCAGGCTGAGGTTGGTCCTCCATATTCTCAATTCTTGGGTCGACCATTTCCTCAATCCTAGCCTTAGAATAACTTAGTCTCCTTCTTGGGACTCTCTAGTGCAACCAAGTTAGAGTTAAGTGAGTGCCTTCTGTGCATACACTAGCAGAATCGGGAGGGATGAGAAAGAGATAGAAGAGAGAACTGTGTGTACACAATCAAGCAAACAAACTAAGCCCTATAGTGCTGACCTAGTTGACCTAGAAGCCTTGGAGAGAATGATCAAATTTGCAAGCACTTAGACCTTCTTTCCCAAGGTTAATATGACCAAGTTGATTACGAGGGGATTGAGAGGAAGGTTCTCCCTTTGGCTCATGCCTTCGGTTCCTTGATGCCCCCCAACTGCAGTTGTTTGATGCTTCCTCATAGCTTAGTCACCAGATTTCACGATGGGAATTAAGGCCAAGCACTTAATAAACCCAAACATACTTCTAGGACTTAGATTAGTCCTACCTAGGGCACATCTACTTGGTTTTAATTTAGGGCTAGGATAGTTCTTGTGCTCAAGGTAAGTAATGTGGCGTTGTTGGGGGTTTATGCCTCTTAATTAATCCGATTGAGCTTGTGTGTGCACTCAACAAAACATGGTTTTCAAGCAAGGTTTTGAGGATGTGGTGTTTTCTAATGATTCGTCCTTGCTTAGTGGTTTTTAGGGTTAAAATTTCTTAGTGAGTTCAGACAAAGTTTGTAGTGGGCACACAAAGTTTTGCATACAACGGATGATAGTCAATTTCCTTTACAACAAATATTGTGGCTCTAGAAATAAATAACCCTAATGTATTCACCCTTAGAGTTTATGCAAGTCTACTTGGTGAATTAATTTTAATTTTTGGTGAGTGGTGCAGCCCAATACGAGACACGGTTGGCTTCGCAAACACCACTCAGAGAACACTCAAAAAGATTTTCTAAAGAATATTAGATTGTATATTTTTTTTTTCGGGTGGTGGGTTCGAGATGTGGATCAAGTAGCAATTCCCCATGCCAATTTTTTTTTAAGATTTTCATATTTTTTTGAGACTTTTTAACAAGCAAGAAAATAATCTATCCTAAGGTTCATGCATGATCCTAAATGTAATTTTTTTTTTAGCTAAAGGAAAGATGGACTATGCTAGGTAAAGTGATAGTCACTAAAGTCTTCACAACACTATACTCCTAATATACCAACTTGGATCACGCTCCTCCTGCTGCCTACACACCAGGTTCCTGCAACCAAGTCAATTGAGAGAGAAACGAGAGTCATAAACTTTAAATACCACCAATGCAACTATGAAAGCGACTAAAAGATCCGTTGCATCCTTGACAACAGCGCCACAAACTGATGTCGAAAAGGCAATGAGATAATTTATACATTGTAGCGTGCACTTACGACATCAATTTTAAAAGAATATGGATGGTGAGTCCAAGTGTCAAACATAGGGAGGCGAGAAATCAAATCCTTTTATTGCTTAGTTTATTGAGTCATAATCTGTTATTTCATTTGCTTGCGTGAAGAATAGAGAGAGAGAGAGAGAGAGGATAGGGTTAGAAATCTATAGAAGAATACGGTTGCTGACTACACCTTAGAAAACCAAGCATGAAGTATAGTGATGATATGATAATCAAAGTGAGAACCTAGCTTAAAGTTTATAAAAATAACATAGGCATAATAGTAGAGAATGCTTCTTTGAATTATAAAAATTATTTTACAATTATGAGCAACAAAACTAGAGTAATGCTTAAAGGAATATAAACTGCAAGCTAAAGAAAATTAGGAATTAAGTGCGAAAAGTAGAGTGTTGAGGTAGTCATGGCAGTGGAGACACTTTTGTTGGTGGCTTGGCAGCTTTGGGAAGTTGCTTTGAAGCTCTAGAAGGTGGAAGAATGCTTGGAGGAGGTGTGTATAGCAAATGGGGGTGTTAACAGCCTTTTATAGGTGAGGAAACACCATAAACCAGCCTGGAACAACCCCAAATCGCACCTCTAAGCGGCTAGGTCGATTTAGACTGGCGATTGCACACTAAATTGGTGTCAGCTACCACGCATGTCTGGCATGCGCTAATCCACACAGAGGCGATGCGTCCTGTTCTCCATTATCCACTTCTCGATCAACAGTTGAGAGGTACACTCTTAAGTGCATGCTGAATCATGCTTTTGCGATCGCAAGTCATCTAGGATGGCCACGTGGCGCAATGTGCGCCCAAGGATCATGCTCCAGTGGTGGCGATCGCATAGAGATGACAGGCTAGATCTTGTGGGTAGTGTTCGCATGACGTGGCCGCATTTGATCCGTCAAATGGGAATCTAGCGGCAATAATAGTGTGTGATTTGCATGTGGGGGGCGTGCGGATCATGATTAGATCATGCATCTGGTGAACGTGATTTTGTATGCTAAAACATTTGGTTTAAAAACCTATCGTTGCAGCGCGTAAATATCTGCTATCAGATAAAATTTATAATCGAAACTTTGGTGAGTCTTGAGTTGAACATGGGGAGGCGAACGTTTGATCAAAAATTGTGTTTATAATTATTGTCATGAAGTAGATTAGCAGGTCAAATTAAATCTACACTAGCTATTTTACTTAAATAATAAACAATAGAAAAAAGAGAGAGAATAATACAAAGAAAGAAAAAATAGGGAGAGAATGAACAAATTTTATAACCATAGGAGCATGTTCATTACATCTAATTGCTATAACTAGAAAGCTGGAAGTCTACACTAGAAAGTGGTAAAAAGAGAGGGATGAGAGAAATCCTCCTCGACGGCTGCTTGGAGGATGAGCCATGTTGACAAAGTGCTCGAAAGAGGGTGGTGAGATGCTAGATGAGGGTGGACGAAGCTAGAGGATGGAGGACGATGCAGGGAGACGTCGTGGTGGGATCCACTTCTTGAATGGTGGTGAGAGGACAACCACGGGCGCTCCACGAATGGGAATGAGAAGATGGAAAAATTATATTTAAGACACTAGTGGAGCATCCCGGGTATGGGACTAGCTCTTTAGAGCTTTGGATGGGGTGAGAGAAGAAGAGGAGGGATGAAGAAAAAGTGGAGGGTGTAGGGGCTTTATATAGTTGAGGTACAAGGGAAAAAAGGGCATTTTATCTCTCAAAAATTAACTCTGCTGCCTTTAGTGACACATGCCCATGTCGCTGTAGATAAGCGTCAGTGAAGACGGGTGCTTCATCTCTATCATAGAGCGCTGATTGGAGCGCTCTCGTTGAGCCATGTCGATGCCTGCTGCTCTTCTACCGTTGAAGCCTTCTCACTAAGCGATGGCTGATCAGGACCATTCGATGGAGATCAAACAATCCTGATTGCACGCTGATAGCGCGCTTAGGATGTGCGCCCGCACTTCTTGGATCAAGATCAGCCGTCCGATTACATGATCGGACGACTTAAAAGTCACTTTCGCGCTCTGATGCAGTGCGTCTGATCGGGCGTTGTAGATGCGCGTGAGATCGTGCGTCATCAACTAGCAGCCTAGATCATGCCACATCAACGCCTTCAGCACCGCTCGATCATTATTTGATGGTCGAATTTGGCCGCGCCCACTACTACCGCTCGATTTGAGGTGAGGTGGGCTTCGAATTCGCGCCTCCCTCTTCGCGAACGAGTGCTCTACCGTTGCGCCACACTTGGAATTGTGTTGCTCTTCTAATTCAAGTTCGTGCACTTTCGGCCGTTGGATGAAGATCCAACGGCTGAAATCTCACGATGGAGTCTTTTGATGATATGTGAAGGAAGGCGAGGTTTAGTCTTAGCCGTTGGATCAAGATCCAACGACTGAGATTAAAGATGGCATGGATGTATGAGAGGGCAGCGGCCAATTTGGAGGGTCTGGATGGCGCAACATGGTGCCATCTGGACAGTCTGCCTTCTCTTGCTTGTATGTGGTGCCACGGATGTCTGATTAGATCGATTTTCACACCATTGGGCTGCGATCGTCGATCTGAACCCATTCGTGCAGTTTGATTTGTCGTCTGAAGTACGGATTTACACCATCTTGACCCTTGGCCTCTGATCTTTCTCGGACTGCATCTGATGCTATGGAAGTCCAATTAGGGAGTTCTTGGAGGCGTTGGATTCCGATCGTTGCTATGATCAGATCCGTATGGTTGGATCTTCAATCTGAGGCCCTGATATGGTATCACCCTGTCCCCTAGCCACAAAAAGGGAAAATTAACCTATAATTTGTACAAACTAATCTAAATGCATAATGATGCATGCTATATAATATTTATAATGTTGAATGCAATTATACGCCTAAGAACACTCATTAATAGACAGTTTATGTGACATAGATGTGTTTACATCAGCATCCCTTGCACTCGATCGCTGGAACTTATTCGTAGTGCTACGCAAGGTGCGAGTGAATCTCGATCGTCTATTTGAGATCATGCGATTGCGGAAGAGGCGAGGCGTGAGGCATATGATGGAGATTGAACGGTGGGGGGTCGCTTACACGTGTAATGAGGAGAAGCATCGCACGTTGCTTGCGTGCAATGGGTGGTTGTGTGGTTGACACGTGGTGGATTGTGGGCCATTGATCATCAGATTAATGGCCAGGACTTCTTCGACTCATTGCGAGAGCTACAGAAGTTGGATTGAGGCGATTTCAGGTTGGCTGGACTCTGATTTTTGTCCTGAATCCATTTATGTGGTCTAATTGCTCATCTGAGACCTATTTCAATCTATTATTTCATAACCTGGCCATTAAATGTTATTTCCAAGCAATATTAATATAAAAATTACACAGAATGCATGCATGCTCCTAAGCCCGCTAGATTAAACCCTAATTAAATCTATATGATGTAATTGATGGGAACCCCACCATAGGCCCTAAATAGCCACATTTAGTCAGGTTTGATTGATTAAAGCTCCTACATAATCATTTGAGAGTCATAACTCTACATTGTTCTGATTTGAGAAGAGAATGGGAAATTAGGGTTAATTTTATAATTTTAACAACACATCTTGAACGAAAATTAACCACGGGGTCACTCAGGAGCTAAATAAAGGTCAAATGAGCTTAAAAGTCTAAAGAGTGGGTCCACACAGATAGAAACGGGGTTTCACGCATTTCAAGAACCACATCTGCACATAAAATCCTAATTTCAGACCTACTTAAATTAAAGAGGTTCTGGTCAAGATGAAATTCATCTAAACCTTCTAAAAATCATAGAAAAATATTATAAGAGGTTTGGTATCCTTGGTTTGACCATCTGAACCCATTTTGATCTAGAATAGAGTCTTAGACGGAATTTTGCCCTAATTTGGGCTTCTGTGCAAATTACCAAATCAAACATGGCCAAAACTAAAATCTAACTTCACCATTAAATTCCTTGGGGCTAAATTAGGTTGGTACCAAAATTTGGGCCCAATCAGAGTCCATCTTGACCTAGTTTGCAATTTAGCTATTTAAAACTCTATTTCTTACATTTACCCCCTTAGGTTTCGAATTATTTGTAAAAGGGCCCCTAAATTCTCATCATTTTATTCACTTTGGTCCCTGCTGCCATTGGCGGTGGGAATGCATCTTCATCGAGGTTCGAGGGAGATTTTCTCTCTCAAATCAAGTCCAATCACCTCCAAACTTGGAGGGAAGATTTATAAGAAGTTGCCCGATCTGCCATACCACATCTTGACCTCCAAATCAAGCTCTTGAGCTCGAGCGAACACAAGATTTCTAGGGATCCTTCTACTATAAATTTTGAGCTATTCAAGCTCCTTCCCAAGCTTGGAGCTCGACCTTGGCCCTTTAAAAAGACCCCATTCGCCATACCGTCCTCAAGGTGGTTTAGGGCCAGAAATACCCTCTTCTCTCTCTTTCTCAGCTTGCTCCGACCAAGCCCCGGTGACACCTTTACTCTACCTTCGTTGCCCTCTGCCACACACGATGGGTAGAGGGAATCTTCTTTCCTCCGTCATCTGCTCCTCACCATACCAGCCAGGAGCTCCCTCTCCCTTTTACGTCGCCGTTCTCCCTCACCGGAGCTTTCCTCTTCTCCATCACCAACCCATCATAGCCGGTGCCATACTCTCTCGCCCCTCGTCCGTAAGCACCCTCTCTTGACTCCTCTCACTTCCTTGATTTTTCCTGCCTACTTAGACTTTAGATTCGCACACCACAACACTCGCATCTCTGTCATCTTCCCCAACTCTGGCCTGACTTCGGTGAGTCCGTGCCACCTCTCCACCACACGAAACTCATCGCCATTAAGTCTGTGAGCTCCACCTCGCCTCACTAATCAAAAGCCTCAAAGAAATTTGGGCTTTTGATCTCTCACGCACTCCACTGAACACACCCACTCACGCACACCTCTTCTATCTCCAATAGCACTCCACCGACCACCATATGCCTTGAAACCACCACCATGATTGCACAACAATCATAAGTCCTAATCAACCTAAATAATGTTTGAACCTAGCTTAATTTGTGAATATTGCACTCATATCATGCATATCATGCATTGCATCATTTTATATAGAATAAGATGAGATATCTTGCTATTTAATGTTTTTGTTGCTATTTGCAGGTAATAAAGTGATCCAGGATGCGAGATGGAGTGGAATAAAGCAATAAAGAAAGAAGAAGACTGATCCAGACAAGGGGAGTGAGGAGGATAGCCTTATCCCTACCCTTAGAAATACCTTAGGAAACCTGATTAGAGACCTCCTAAGCCTATCCCACTATCCATACCCTTACTTATCTTATCCCTAACCCAACCTACTAGGATTACCTTAGCCTAATCACACACACATCCTATTAGACTTGACCTAGACCTAATTAGGTTCACTCGTATCCAATTAGACCTTCCTAAGCCTAATTAGGTCCACACGCACCTAATCTCGGTTGACCTAACTTAGATTTACCAAAACCCACACAACCTAGCTCTACGAAATTCAAAACACACATACACACTTCTTCTACCTAGCCTATTCTAGAACACCTATTCTTAGCCATCCTAATTTTAGTAAACCCAACCTAAGAACCTACTACTAAGCCCCCATGGACTGCCAACACTCCAACCATTCTCTCCTCCCCCTCTCAACTTGCGACCACACCTTCCCCTCCAACCTTAAGGGCCGTCCACCCTCCTCCTCTCAAGGACACCCATGGTGCTCCTCCTTCTCCAAAGCTCCTCCATGGGTGGTTGGTAGCAAGAAGAAGGAGGCCGTCTATCTTCTTCTCCTTTCAACATCAAGGTAGGCTTCCTCTTGTCCAAGGGATTCTCTTCCTCCTCCAAGCACCTCCATGGACGGATAACAAGGGAAGGTCTACAAGGGTGCATGGCCACCCTATTCTCTCTACTCCTCTCCTAGTGGACGACCAAGAAGGCTTCTCCATAGCCTCTCTTGGTTCATCCCTTTCTCATCTTTCTTTCCTTTCATGTATCCGGATTTATAGTGACTTAATATTTGATGCATGATATTCTTTTGGTTTTATTTGCACCTCTTATGACTTGGATGCACACCTCTTAGTCTCCATAGGAATGACCTCTTTAGGGATAGTCACACCATGCACGGCCACCATGGCCTCATTTAGATGCACGTAGTCACTTAGGTTTTCACTAGCATATTTAGATCTAGGTTTCCTGTTGCTTTTCAAAAATCAAAAACACAAAAAAATTGCAAAATACAAAAAGACCAAAAAGGTTAGGTTAGGTTAGATCTAGGTTTATGATAAACATGCATGAATTCATGATAAAATGCTTATTTATTATCGTTCCTAGTCTTAGCATTACATATCATAGCATAAATATTGCATAACATTCATTGCATTGCATTTAGGATAGTTTGTGTACTCTGTACATTAATTCCATCATTTTATATGGCTAGGAGGCAGTGCGACATCTTTACGGGCTTCGGATGAAGAATTCGACCGTACTGATGGATCTGGAGCGAGGATCGCAGTCCATCAGAGCAAAAATCACTTCGATCATAGCTCCGTAGTATCCTTTACAAGAAGAAGATGGACGGCTTAGATGGCGCCATGTGGTGCCATCTCAGCCGCCCTACATGAGCCGCAGCCCCCAACCTCGCCTTAAGGAGAGAATCCCAGCCGTTGGATCTCAATCCAACGGCTGAGAAGCACTCTTCATCACCTGGCCTTAAGCATCTCAAGGAAGACATCATCTTGACTGTTGGATCTTCATCCAATGGTCGAGGCACACAGCCTCACCTCATCTCCATGCGACCAAGAAAGTTCTTGGCCAAATGGTAGCGCACCCGCTCCTCAAATGAGAGGTATGGGTTTGAGGCTCAATCCTCCGTGCCCCCTTTAGCGCCCGAAGAAATTAGACCGCTCGATCTTGATCGAGCAGTTGGCATTGCATATGCGTGAGGAGACACCGCTCGACGACGCGTAGCCGCATGCCGAAGTAGACGCGCACCATCTAGAGAGCTCATTTAAGTCGACCGGGTGTGGTAGCTGTCGTCCGATCGTCACGATCGCGTAGTGAGTGCGATTCAAAATCAATGAAGGCGCGATTTGTGGGTGCCTCCCAGCCGTGCGATGGTGGATCCAACGGCTGCCAGCGAGCACGTGATTTGAATGAAGGCAAGCGCACGCGATGTCCTCGTGATCTCAGCCATCCACACTCGATCCAATGGCTAACGATTTCCTTGCCACGTGCCAACTGCAGCCACGCCTCCTCATGCCAGCCAAGGTGCTTGAATGTTTAGCAACACCCCCGAAGAGTCTTGAGTGACGTTTTAAATGTCGCTGAAGACCCGTGCACGCAAAACACCTCCACTCATCCACTATATAAACCCGATGACCCCTTCCCTTCCAAACCATCTCTACCTACTCTACTCCCACCTACTTTTAAGCTCTAGTAGCCTACCAAAGCTCACTTAGAGCTTATTCCCAAGCTCCAAAGGCCTCCTACTAGTGTAATGCTCCTACACCCCACCAAATATTAGTCCTCCATCTCACCACCTTCATAGGAAGCCTCGGAGCCGTCCTCCCACCTCCATTCTGGTAGAAGATCATCTCCATCTTCTTATCCCCATTCCAGAGCCTTGGTGAAGCATTCCTCTACTCGACGTCCTCCTGCATCTCACCTCTGTCGTTCAACACCTCACCCTCTTCGTCCAAGCTGTCGCCAAGTGTCGTTGTCTCACCAAACAGCCAATTTGGGAAATTTCTTCTCACCCCTATCGCTTTTATATTTTAGCATATTGTAATAGACGTTTGAATGACATTGTGATATATAATATTTGTTTCTCCACTTTGTGAAGTTATCTTGCTTGTCTTTTCAATGAAAGTAAACGTCGCCTCCCTGTGTTCGACTTAGGACTCCCTTGGAGTTTTGGTTAAAAATTATATTTGATAATGTGTTTTGCGAACTACAACGATAGGTTCTCAAAACCCTAATTTTACTTCGCCAAAACCCGTGCTTCATTTTGGCGTTGTTGCCTGGGAGGCAACGGAATTTGCTTTCTTGTCTTCCTTGTTTCTTTGCATTTACTTATTATTAACCTTGCTTGCCTCTGATGTACTGTCTTGCAGATACCCTAGTAAGGAGAACTGAAGGCGATAGATTGGAGTAAAGTGTGGGTAGAGTAATTTGTAAGTGCCCCCACATTTTCCCCCCCACTAGTTTCACTTTCGCCACATCAATAACCAAGACCTAATCTACTTAGGTGTTTGCATAAACCTTAGGATAGAATCTGATTGTCTTGTTTGCCACTTACACTCATCTCACCCCTGCATATAAAAAAAAATAAAAAAAATATCTTCTGATTGTGGGACAAATCAACATACACACTATATAAACCTACATTTGAGGCACATAACCTAACTTGATTTTTATCTACTCAACTAGGATTCTGACCTGTAGAACTGGTACATGCAAATAAACACATAAAAGAGTAAAAATCAGACTAGGTTAATCATCTCTATGTGCCTAATTGGTGGTGCTTCTGGGTCACTTGTTTGAGCTGTTTGGACCGCACCACCCAATTTAAAAATAATTCATTTTGTAGCTGCCCCATAGGATTCATTATTTAGGTCAAGCCAGGCACTCCATATTTCTCTTTGATTTGTAAAGGAAAAGACTTGAACTCGTGATTTCAAACTTGGTTTGCCTCTTGGAAATTTGGTTGAATCTTCCTAATATTTGAACCCTAAAAGCTACTAAGCAAGATTTGAACCCTAAAACTCACTTCATCATCAACATTTTGGTTGAAAATTTG
Source organism: Thalassia testudinum (assembly GCA_037157565.1). NCBI lineage: Eukaryota > Viridiplantae > Streptophyta > Magnoliopsida > Alismatales > Hydrocharitaceae > Thalassia > Thalassia testudinum. The sequence continues at coordinate 30,392,288 of JAZHRO010000047.1, read as the reverse complement.
CTTAAAAACTTTGCTCTTGGAAATTTGCTACTAAGCAGGTTTGCCTTTTGGAAATTTGCTTGAAAACTTTTTGGTTGTGTACATACACACATTTTCAATGAATCATTAAGGGCATAACCCATTAAGGGCCCATCACATTTTGAAAGCACTAAATATCCCAAGCCTAACTAAAACTGATTAGACGTTGGCTGTAAGGATTGATTTGCTCTTCGGGGCCCAGTTTGAGATTGTTCATGATTAACTTGCTTATATTAGTCAATCTGATGTCTAGCTAGGGGAGTAGCATCAAATGACCGTGGCTGGGGGATATCAAAGGAATTGGAGGCTCAAGCCAAAGGAAGAACCTTCTCCCCAACCCCTCCTTCTAACTGGTTGGATTGACTGGATACAAGTAGAGTAAATCGTCTATAATCTTAAGACGGATTCTGAGAGTCTATAGACTTTTAAGCTACCCAACCTAAGGACAGGCTTGCATTTTTTGTGCTGCAGGGTTCCTTCTCTTCCCTGTCATTTCGACTTCCTTCCAGTGTATGCTTGGAAGGAGGTCATTGAACCCTCACTTGGAAGGACCTAGAGACCATTCCCAGAGGTGGAGGTTGAGTTATAGCCAAGCAGATCCCATGGCTGATCAACAACCACCTCCCCTACCCCCGAACCAGGTGGAGCTGATTTAGAGGCAGTTGGAAGAATTGCAGCAGATGCAGCAATGGTTCCAACGAATGAATGGTCAGGGTGCTTGACCCTTGAAGGATTTTTATGTTCCTTCGAATTGTGAGGATCGTCCTGACGTTGTGATCCTCGCTGTTGATGTTGAGATCAAGTCCTAGGTTTTGAGTTTAATTAAACACTCTCACGAGCTTGGCTTAGAGGACCCATTCCAACATTTGGAGGACCTGACCACTCTGGTTCAGACCACCAAATCGCGGAATGTGGATGAAGAATAGATGCTCATGAGGCTTTTCCCCCATTCACTCAAGGATAAGGCCGCACATTGGTATCGTACCATTGGAAGACCAATTGCTACCTAGACAGCTTTGAAATCAACCTTCCTAAAGAAATTCTTCCCAATTGGGTGAACCAATGCGTTGCGATGGGCAATTACCACTTTTTCCTAGCGGCAGGGGGAACCGTTTCATGGGGCCTGGGAGTGATTCCAAGATCTGTTGCGGAAGTGTCCACACCACGAGGTGCCTAAATGGCAACTTGTGCAGATTTTTTATCACGGGTTGAATGATCAACTTTGTAATCATGTGGATGCTTCTTATGGAGGCAATTTCCTCAACAAAGACGCAGATAGCGCGTATGATTTATTTGAGGAAATGAGTGAAAACTCTTTAAACCATGCCTTCATGGAAACCTTTAACTGATCCCAACAAACTAGATCAAATGCCAATGAGGTTCAAGATTCTCATACATTTGATATGGAATTGATCTGCAGTAAATTAGATAAGGTGGATTTGGTTGCTAAACGAATGGAAGAGTGAATGTCTAGAAACTCTAATTTTTCTAGATCCACTCAATCCCAGGGCTCGGGATTCCATTCTTCGTAAGCTCCTATGGGATGGGAGTTTGTGAACTAGTTGGAGTCAGCTCGACCTTCAGGCCAGCTCTTCTCGGAACCTTATGGGTTTCAAACTGGGGCCTTTGATCCTAGTTTTTCTGATCCTTCTTCATCCTTATCTTATGAGGATGTTCATGTTGTACTAGAGAATGTTAGGTTCAACCCTTACTCGAATTCCTACAATCCTGGTTGGAAAATCACCCTAACTTCTCTTGGAAAGATCGGGGGCAATAGACCTACTATTGACCCAACAATTATGTACTACAAAAACCAATGGGTTAGGGTCATGTATATACTCAGTTGCCCCTAAATCAGGTTAATCAGTCAATGTGGAATGCTCAACAACCCACTGGGCAGGCTGATTTAAACCTGAAGATGGTAGAAATGCAAGGGTCAATGCTCCAGCTCATGCAACAAATGAAATCTTCGCTGGATACCTTGCAATCTGGACTTAGTGCAAACAATCGACAGGCCGAATCTCTACCATCACAACCTATACGAAACCTAAGGAATGTACAAAATCGAGGAGCTGGGCCTCAAGGATTTGGTAATGGTGGGGAGCTGCATGCTCAAGCTCATACTATCTATCAGGCTACCCCAGCCCCTCCCGGAGCAAACCAAGTTCCCACCATAATCAACCGGGAGCCTCCTGTTTTGCCCAACCCTCCCCAAGGCACTAACCAACAACATTTTGCCACTGCAAATACCATCACCTTGAGGAGTAGTAGTAGACACAAGGGACCCACCCAACCCCATTGCAACACCATTAGGCCCTGTAGTAAGAATTATAGACACCCAACTAAGAATGTCATCAACAAAACATCAGAGTCTGATTTGGGAGTATGTTGTTGTATGGGAAAATAGAAAAATTCAGAGGGGAAATTAGAGGAAAGGATGTCCTTACTTCAGGCTTTCAAATTGACAATCATTTTACTCCTTGCGGCTATTGGATCAATCCCCACCTACACCAAAGGTTTATTGAATTCATATAAAGAAAAGCATAGAGCGGAATCTAAAAACAGTAGGAGAGTAGTCTTGTCTGATAACACATGCACACTGATCTTAAACAAGCTACCCCCTAAGAAGTAGGACCCAGGAGCCCCACTAATTTCCTGCACAATAGGAAGCATTACTTTTGACTGGGCCCTCCTCGACTTGGGTGCTTCCATTAATGTGATCCCCACCTCACTACATATGAAACTGGGTCTAGGCTACCTGAAACACATTGACAAAACCTTGCAATTAGCTGATATATCCATTACAAAACCAAGGGGTCTTTTGGAGGGTGTTTTAGTCAAGGTTAATGATTTGCATTACCATGCTGATTTCATGGTCCTGGACATGGAAGCACCAAAACAGCTCAACCACACCCCGATTATTTTGGGAAGATCTTTCTTGGTTACCACCAAGGCAAGGATTGATTGTGAATCAGGAAATATAGAAATGGCCTCTGGGAATAAAATAAATCGATTTAATATTTTCGAGGTCTCAAAGAAGGATAAAATTAAGTGTGGTTTGATGGAGGAGCTTGAAAAAATAGAGGAGGTAATGGCCATACATACCTTAGACAACCTTTTAAGGGCTAACTCAACCCAAACTCAGGAAGAAAATCACATGGTTGTAGGGATAATTGAGGACAATGAAGACATACAATCAACTATGGCAACTTGGGATGAGGAAGATATTCATGAAATTGGAAATTTGTTGGATGATTCACATGATCAAGTTAAAACCCAACAATGTCCTCATCCTGAATTTTAGAGTTTGAAGTTCAACTTTTGTGTGGGAATCATGAGGATCAGGATAGTTGGATTAAGCACCCTGATTTTGGGGATGAAATTGAACTTTGGGGAGGAACTCCTGAAATGTTGGGTATTCATTTTCAAACCATCTTTCAAACAACACCGCTCATTTGAAAAAATTCGGATTGTGTAATTTTTAGAAATTAGCGATACAAGGGGGTCAAACTAACCCAGATTTGAAAATTTTTGAATTTCAAATAGAAATTACGAACAATCTGCAAATCTGATCTGACAAAAAATGGTGGGGTTTTAAAGTTGATCAAATTATCTTTCATTTCCATATTTTTACCAAATTTGCAGAGTTTATTTGACTCTGTTTCAAAGTGGAAAATCGACTAAGGGTCAAAATCCCAGATCTGATCCCCAGATAATAAAAAATTCCTATTTATTCAGTTGAAATAGTAAAAATTTCAAAAAATTATTCCCTGAATGCCTTATTGAAAAAGGAATATCTCAATCAAATTTCATTTATTTAGATTCCTTTACTGATCTGGGGAGTGATTTCAAGTAGAATAAGGTTTGACTGCAGATTTTCAAAAGAGCATAAATCCTAGGACATCGAACTTTAGGGTTTAATTTTTTCTAGAGACCTAAACTGATTTGAATCAATTTAATTGCCTACTAGGTGAGGTTGATTTCTTGATTGACCCCCTCACCTACCTGAATTAAACTGATTTACATTTCAACCTAGGCAACCCTTTAGGTCTATTTCACTTAGTAGTGATGCATTAGGATTATTATTTTCCTTGATTGGGTCACACCACTTCTACCTTGTTGGACTTAAAATCATCATATCGACCTATCTGATATTAGGGTTTCCACACTAAGGTAGAGCACATTTGCATTCCATACTTAAAGGAAATTCATATAACAAATTGAGACTTGCAAAACCTGTTGTGTGCTCCACTGCAACCATGTTTGAATTGACTTAAACAAGGAACTCCTAAAAGAAATTAATACAAGCACTTGAACCATAAAAGCCACCACACCAATTAAAGCTTGTATTGAAAATCCTCTGTCTATGCACTTCACACTTCTAAATCCAATTTTAAGGGCAACACCCCCAAAACACCCAGTCACATTCCAAGAGCACTCTAAGCCCAAGCCTAAAACTAAGTAGATGTGCCCTAGGCAGGGTAATTTACTTGGTAATCAAAATTTTATTGGGTGAAAATCAATGCCTTGTCTATTTGGACCAACTGGTGACAAAAAAGGTCGGTGCGGTAACCGCGTTAACCTCTAGTGGTGTCCCGCTGTGCGGGGTGTCCTAGGGGCCCCACCCTTCTGGCCAGCAAAGTAATTCATGGGTTAGTTTAACTCAAGTCCATTCAGGATACCAAGTTTAGACCCAATTAGGGTATACAATTTAGGGCTAGATTGTTTGCTTGAATTGGGGTTTTCTCCCATCTCTCATCATAAGCCTTGGCCTTATTTTCACCAGCCCCTTGTAGCAGGGTGTGTCTTCCTGAGGAAGACCTTCTCTTATCTCTATTCTCTTCTCTTCTCGGATACCCATGAACCCATATCATCCTTCTGACCAGCAGGGTCCCCCATTTCCCAACCCAACCATGATTTCGACTCCTCCTACTTGGGAGACTCGTCCTCAGTAGTTGGGATATGATTATTCTCATGCTCCTTATCCCCCATCTTATTTAGAACCTGAACCTCATGAATTCGACCCTTATCTAGATCAGAACTGATTGAACGCCATAGTTATTGAATTCTAGGAATTTAGCAAGAGCTTAGAGGATCAATGTGCCAAAATCTTAGAGCAACTTAACAATGCCAGGCACAATCTCAATCTTATCACTCCTCTTAGGTACAGGAGACCTTGAATACCCAGCCTAGTGGATCAAGTGACCCATATTTTGGACCCACTAGCTACTTTACTGACTCTTGCTACCTTGGGGAGGCATCTTGGACCCAGCCAACCCAGAAGGCACCTTTGGACCTACTTCATTATTTAGGTAGGTCATTTAGGGAATGCACCATTTATAAAACACCTGTACTTGATGATATATCACTTAAGAATTGGAATAATGGATCAGAAGTATAGGACCACACATTAGGTTCTCAATCAACTCCCTCTGTAGTCAGCCCCACTCAAGGTGATACACCCTTTGATTCATATCTTGATTTGTATGACCCTGAGTGGAGAGATAATCCTGATCTTTCATGGCCACCACAGAGGCCGATTCAAACTCAAGATCATTTGTGACCTGGGCTCTAGACAAATGGCCAATGGGTTGTTACCTATGACACTTGCCAGCCATACTCGTGCGGTGAAGTGTGGCTTATTTAATTTTCTCCTTTTTCTATTTTTTTCCTTGTTTTTCTTTTTGAGTATATATATATATATTTTTTTTTCTAAGTAGGTGACTTCCCTAATCTAAGATTTACCTAAAGGCAGTAGAATGAGTATGGTCATGTAGGTGGGCTCTAGATAACCGGCCAATGAGCTGTTACCCACGACAACTTGTTAGCCATACTACTATAGAAAGTTCATTAGCTACCTAATTTCCGTAAAAATCATCGAAAAGTGAGTCAGTGCAAATAGTGTGTAGATGCTTTAGACTTAAAGTTCCCTCAAATCAGAGGGTGGGTTGATAAGTCGTGTACTTATCACCCCACTTTATTAGCCAAATTAAAATAAAATTAATTTAGCGAGGACTCGAGAACATGTTCACATTTTAGTGGACACCCGGGCTAATTAAGCCTGATGACCTGAAGAGTCTAAGTGTTCAAGCCCTAAAGTATCATCTTCTAAAGTTAACAACTCTTAATGCCTAAGTTTTCTTCTCCTAATTCTAATTTTTTTTTTGTCTTTTTGACTTCTGATTTTTTTTTTAAGAAAATAAAAGAAATTTCACAGAGCTAACAAAATAATTTCAGAATTAAGTATCCACCCCCATGCCTAAATGATGCAATGTCCTCATTATAAAAATAAAGACATGAAAATGGTGAAATTAATAGAATGTCACATGAATTTTGTGAAAATTCGGACAGCTCTGTAGAGAACGTGGAATATACACTCATGCTAAGTTTATTGCCTTTAGCTAGGCGTAATATACAAATAAGGAAGAAATTAAGAATTCACAGGTGAAGGTTAGGATCGGAATTAAAAGATCGATCCTAAAACCAGCCAGCAGGAGATGTCCACAGATGTGGACCAGATTGTGATGTAGGCCTAAGCCGCAGGGTCGAGTGCTTCTAAGGTTTTGGATGAAAATCACCCAGAATCGGAGATTGTTGTGCTTGCGGGACCGGGCTTGCGGTCTTGTTGTGTGCAACCCAAGTCTAAAATGTCGAACAATGGATAGGTCTAAATCACTGGGCCTGTTTGTCCATGTGGAATTTAGCTCAAAATATAATCAATTATGTTATGCTTGGGCTGCACATCCCCAGAATAAAAATTGTCATAAGGGTCTTGGTAAAAAGTAGGTGGTTTTATGTCAATAGGAACCCTTAGATCTAACATTGTATTTCCCTCAGAATTAGCCTCCCATAATTTAACTTCTAAACTCCTTTCCTCTAAAATAAATGTTTCTGGGACCTCTACGTTGTTATACACCCCATCCAAGTCTAACAAGTATGGATGAATCATAATTGACTTGGGTTTAGTAATCTCAAGAATAAAATCATCATTATGCCCAATGGGGTGTGGTTGAGGAGTGGGGCTACTAATTGAATCTTCCATCAAATCATGATTTTTATCCTCCAAGTTAACCCCAACTGAATCATAATCCTCAATTATCGGGCAATCAAATGGTTCATCAGATTCCTCAGGCCCATTTGTCTCACTAAAATCATTCTTCTTAAGCTTAAGTGAGATTTCACCTAAAAATTCGTCACCCTCAGAATCAAAGAATTCATGATCCTCATTTATATATGTCTCAAAATCATATGTTGTTCCTTGGTCTATAGAGACATATTTTTCCTCGCTCACTGGCTCATGGATCTTGGGTGAGAAACTCAATTCATTCTCAATGGGTTGCTCTAGACCAACCTGGTCTTCCTTGGTCTCATAAAATGTGTCCCCCTGACAGGCACTTGAGCGAGTTTAGACATTGGCTCTCTTGAAGGGGGTTCATCCTGGGAATCATCCCAAGATTGGACTAGGGCAACCACAAATTTCATCTTCAATCTTGATAATTTCCTAAGTGAAAACTCACCTGAGCCCTTATCCTCAATATGTTGGAGCCAATCCAATAATGAACTATTCATATCGTCAATCATTTGAATTAGAGGCTCCAATTCTTCATTGCAGGGTGTTGGCTAGGTTTCTAAAGATCGTATGGTGTTCCTTAAATTGGCCAACACCCTATCTTGGACTTGGTTCACCTGAACCGAGTGGTTTAGTTCAGCGTTGGGTGGGCTTGGGTTAAATTCAGGGGAGTTAAGGAATTGAGGTTCTTAGAGTCCTCCTTGATAGTAGGTCATTTTAGGTTGTTCAAAAAGGGGTGGTGACCTATATTCAGTATAATCCTAGGGAGGGTAGGTGTTATAATCATCATATCCTTCCTGATTGTAGATCGGGTTGGTTTGTTCATAAAAGGGTGGTGATCTATTATCAATGTAGCTCTGGGAAGGATAATAATCATAATCATGATGTCCAGGGTTAGGTCCTGGACATTGAGGTTCGGAATCATATCCCCAATCAAAGTTATCCTGGCTAGTGGATGGGTAATCATAAGTCGAGTTGGGATAGAAATCATCTTGAGGATAAGTGGTGGTAGGAGGGTAGGATTGGAAATGTGACTATGGTGTGGAAGAATACATGATGAAGTAGGAGGGAAAACAAAGGAGAGAAAGGTGCTCTACAATACAATCAATCAAACCTGTCCTTAAATTGGGTAGCTTAAGGACTTATGCTTCAGAAATAAACTCTGACCACATAACGACTTTGATGTTGTCCTTACTCCCGAAGTTGGTAAAGTTGGGCCTGCGAAGCAGGGGGAGCATGTCCCGAGGGCCATTAATTATGCCAAACCCGTACTTACTTAAGTCGTTTGACAATCAGGCCCCCCCAACTTAGCACCTTTTGAAGTAAGCAGACGTCACTAATTCGAAATGCATTCAAGAGAATACCCTGAAATGGACTCTATGATTCCTAGGGCCAACGCCTACTCAATTTTAATTAAGGCTTGGGATGATTGTGCTTTTGGAATGTGATGGGCCCTTTAGATGGGTTGTGCCCTTAAGAATCGATTAATATGTGTGTGTGTGCATAACTAGGGTTTTCAAACAAGGTTATTTTATGATGTGTCTTTTCGGGTTTAACCTTGTTAAGTAGCTTTTAGGGCTTAATCTTTAAGTATGTTCAATCAAGGTTCAGTGGAACACTCCAAGTTTTGCAAACACAGGTGTAGATATATTCTTTTAAAAATTAGAAATATTGTGGAGTGCCTGGTTTAGCCCTAAAAATCAACCCTATGGGGCAAGCTACTGATGAATCACTTTTATCTTTAATGGTGCAGCCCAAACAACTCAATCAATTAGCCTGTTGCACCACTTAGTTAAGGCAGACAAAAAATATGTAACCTATCTAAATTTCTAATCACTTATCTGTGTGTTAACTTTGAGTGTACTGGGTCCACAGGTTAGAATCTCGGTTAAGTGATTAAATCAGAAAGGGTATACCTTAAGTCGAGAAATTTTTGCGTGTGTGAGGTGTGTAAATTTTAGTTATGTCCCATAATAATTTTTTTTTTGTATTTTTAATTTATGCGAATGGGTGAGGTGAGGTGAAGTGACAATCAAACAATCAGATGCAACCTAGGGTTCATGCAAGCACGTAAGTTGATTTGAGTTTGAGTTATTAGGTGGTGAAATGGAATCTACGGTGGGGGTGGTAGGGATTCACTTGTAGAACCTTCATCCGTACTTTTCTTCGATCTAACCACTTTGGACTACCTTAGAAGAGTCCTTGCAATCATAGTAAGATCAGAGAAAAAAGTGAGATAAAAGTTAAGTAAGGCGGAAAATGTGAGAAAAACCAAAGAACGTTGCCTCCTCGGCAATGGCACAAAAAATGATGAGCGTGTATTTCGCGAGGAAAAATTAGGGTTTTGGAGAACTCGTCATCATAGTTGCAAAAATCACTACCAAATAAATTTATAACCGAAACTTGAGGTGAGTCCCGGGACAAACATAGGGAGGCGAACATTTGGTTTTGAAATTTATGCTTTCGATTTTATTTGTTTTTGTTGTTTTTATCTTTCAATATTTTTTTTGGTATTTTATAAGATAGAATATTAGGCGAATTGCGATCTATTCTAATCTACTCTAACAGAATAAGAGAGAGAGAGAAAGAGAGAGAGAGAAACAATCAACATATATGTTCAAACAAAGTTTTCTACAGATAATCGAGAAATTACAACTAAACTAGAAAGAGATAAAAGATAAAGGTGAGAAGAATCCCCCTCGACGGTTGCCTGTAGGACGACTCGCTTTGATGTCTCCTGGATGACGGTGGTAAGGAGCTGGACAAAGGAGAACGGCGTCGAAGGAAGGAGGATGGGGTAGGATGGCGTTGCGGCGAGGATCTACTTCCCGAAGGTGGTGAGAGGATGGCCACAGGATGCTCCACGAAGGGGGGTGAGAAGTGGTAAAAATATTTGATTTTCTACTCTAGAGGAGAATCTTGGGTTTGGGACAAGCTCTCTCTAGAGCCTTGGAGGTGGTGCGGGAGAGAAAGGAAGAGATGAAGATGGATGAAGGGGTGTAGGTCCTTTTATAGTGGAGGAGAAAGAACATTTCGTGTGTAGAGCATTTAGTGACATCAAAGATGCCACTGTAGCCTCACCATAAACGTCACTGAAGATCTGCGCCTGCTGGCTCTCCGCTTGCACAGCTAAGGTGTGGTCCAAGGAGAGCCGTTCGATCTTCATTGGAGGGCTATAGATCACGCGGATGTCGCATGCTCAGCTGACAGGTCAAATCGAGCATCTGATCGTGCATGCGATCGTGTGTGTGCGCGGGGGTGCACCTGCTCTCATCCATTGCGCCGTGTGGCTACATTTCAGCCGCTTGATCACGATCGAGCGATCAAATTTGGGGATGCCTCACCGCTGTGCTGAATTGGAGGCATTGAAGGAGTCAAACCCATACCACGGATTTGGGAGAGCCTTGCAGGACCACTGTGCTACTCCTATGAGAGTGTCAAGAAGATAAAGTTCTGAAGCACAGTGGAGGCAGCTTCTCAGCCATTGGATCTTGATCCAACGGTTGAGAATTGATGGAGAGGATGAAGAGGAGGTGTCGTGGTTGCTGCTAGTCGGTTTGGATGGCGCCACGTGGTACCATCTGGACCATCCATCTTCTGATGTTTGTAGGTGGCTCCACGGACATTGGATTGGGTTGATTTTCATGCCGTTGGGCTGCAATCGTCGATTCAAATCCATCCGTGCGATTGGATTTGTCGTTTGAAGCTTTGAATTGTGTCACCTAATCCCTTGACCATTGATTTTCCTTGGACTACACAATGTGCTGCAGGACTTCGATCAAGACGATTTTGGAGGCGTTGGACTCCGATCGTCATCCTGACCAGATTCGTATGGTCGGATCATCAATCCGAGACCCTGAAATAAATCTCCTTCTCTCCTGGCCACAAAAGAATGCGAATTAACCTAAATTTATACAGTTATTCTAAATGCAGAATGATGCATGCTATGTAATATTTATAATATGGAATGCATCTATAAACTTAGGAACATGCATAAATGGGCATTTTAACCTAAATGGATGTTTATACATCAACAACCTTAGAGGTGATTGAACCTAAATATGCTAGAGGTTGTCAAGAAAGAGATCTTTAAATGGTTGGATGCAGACATTATTTATCCTATTTCCAATAGCCAATGGGTGAGTCCTATTCAAATTGTGCCCAAGGAAGCAGGACTCACCGTAATCAAGAACGAAAAGGGTGAATCCATCACGACCCGAACCACGACTTCATGGTGGGTTTGCATCGATTACAAGAAATTGAACACGGCTACCAAAAGGATCATTTTCCTTTACCTTTTATTGATCAGATCTTAGAAAGGTTAGCCGAGCACATTCTTTTGGTTTCTGGATGGATACTCCGGGTATAATCAAGTTGCGATCAACCTGAAGGATTAGGACAAGACAACTTTTACATGTTCCTTTGAAACAATCGCTTTTAAGCAAATGCCCTTCGGCCTCTGTAATGCACTAGCAATATTTCAGCGTTGTATGATGGCCATTTTCTCTGTTATGATCGGGGACTATGTAGAAGTATTTATGGACGACTTCTCCATTTTTGGAGACGACTTCTCCATTTTTGGAGACGATTTCTTGTCTTGTCTTGATAACCTCACGAAGATCCTAAGGAGGTGCATAGAAGTTAACCTAGTACTTTCATGGGAGAAAAGCCATTTTATGGTGAGGGATGGCATTGTACTAGATCATAGGATCTCTTCTAATGGACTTGAGGTCGACTGAGCTAAGTCTGAAATCATTTCTCGATTACCTCCGCCTAGCTTGGTCAAGCAGATTAGATCATTCTTAGGACATGTTGGATTTTACTGAAGATTCATTCGAGATTTCTCAAAAATTTCCCATCCTTTGACAAATCTTTTGTTAGCCGATGTCCCCTTTAACTTTGATTCCTCATGTCTCAGTGCTTTTGAGACCTTGCGAAGCATTGTATATAACTCACCTATTCTCCAACCACCCGAATGGTCTCTCGAATTTGAGATGATGTGTGACACCTTCGACTTTGCTGTCGGAGCTGTTTTAGGCCAGCGTCGGGAGCTCTATCCGTTTGTAATTTATCATGCTAGTAAGATGTTGAATGAGGCTCAGCACAATTATACGGTTACTGAGAAAGAACTACTAGCCGTAGTATTCGGGTTGGAGAAGTTTAGATCTTACTTACTCGAGTCGGAAGTGATCATTTTCACTGACCATTTTGGCCTTCGACATTTGTTGCAAAGAAGAATGCAAAACATCGTCTTATCAGATAGATCCTTCTTTTGCAGGAATTTGATGTCGAGATTTGTGACAAAGTTGGAGCTCATAATGTTGTGGCAGATTACCTATCTTGGCTAGACCCTGAACACATCCCATATTCCCTGCCTATCTTAGATCAATTCCTGGATGAGTCCCTTTTGGCTGTAAATTCTGTTGAGTTTCCTTGGTACATTGATATTGCAAACTATCTTGTCGCAGGCAAGATTCATTTCGAATGTCAGGTTTTATTTCTAGGATGACCCCGTGCTCTTTCGCATCGGGCTGATTAAATCATCAGAAGATGCAACCCCAACTCAAAAATTTTGAGTGTGTTATCTTTTTGCCACAACGATGCTTGTGGTGGTCATTTTTCGGGTTGAAAAACCATTGCAAAGATTTTGTAGTTGGGGTTCTTCTGGCCAACTATTTTCAAAGATACACACGAGTTTGCCAAATGTTGCAAGCAACGTTAGTCTGTCAGTTTTATGACCTGAAGAGACCTGATGCCTCTCCAACCCATTCTAGTTGTAGAAGTGTTCGACGTGTGGGGCATCAACTTTATGGGCCCTTTTTCGAACTTGCACGGCTTCGAGTACATACTTCTCGCAGTTGATTATGTCTCGAAGTGGGTTGAAGCTATCCTGGCAAGACGAGCTGATCATAAGACCATTATATTCTTTGTCTGGGAATTTATTTTTGCGAGATTCGGAGTCCCCCATGCCTTGATTAGCGATGGGGGCAGTCACTTCATCCATGCTAATTTTAAATCACTATTGAAGAAACATGGGGTACATTATCACATTGCTACCCCATATCATCCATAGACCAATGGGTAGGCTGAAGTTTCTAACTGTCAAATCAACCTTATTCTTCAGAAGATGGTTAGGTCAGAAAGGAAGGATTGGTTTGATCGACTGATCGATGCACTTTGGGCATATCGGACCGCGTACAAGGCCCTGCTTGGAATGTTGCCATACCGCATGGTGTATGGAAAGGCCTGTCACCTTCCTGTCGGGCTAGAGCACCATGCCTTTTAGGTAGTGCAGAAATGTAATTTTAACCTCGATGCAGGAGGTTATGAGAGGAAGCTCCAGCTTAGTGAATTAGAAGAAATTCGGTGGCAAGCCTATGAGAATGCTAAGATATACAAAGATAAGACTAAGGCTTTTCATGATCACCACATCCAGAGGATGGAATTCACGCCAGACCAATAGGTTTGGTTATTTGACTCTTGACTCAAATTCTTTGTGGGAAAACTCAAGTTCAAGTGGATTGGCCTGTATTTGGTGATCCACTGATATTCTAATGGGGCTGTCCAAATTATGGACCCAAAATCTGGGCATGTTTCTACGGTAAATGGCCTGCATCTCAAGCCATTTTTGGCCCAAGAACCTCCTCTTACTGATGAAATTATTAATCTTATAGAGGACGTGTAATTGAATTTCCCCTAGTTGGAGGCATTGAACTCAACACTTATACGTATATAGATATCCTCTATACATGGCATATTTCATTTTGGCATACTGTTCTGCATATTGCAATCATCATTATAGTGTTGGCATATGCTAAATGACAAATCAGGATCAATTCCAGGTGATTTCTATCCACTTACTCATCTTAATTCATTTTCTCATTCGTGAGGACATGCAAGAACTTAGGCATGGGGGGGTAGTACATATAAACTGAAAAATTTTCTGCCAACACCTTAGGAAATAGATCTTTTTATCAAGAGATTTTATTAGGGATTTATTGTTTAGTTGATTCTTAAACTTAGAATCTAGTACAATTTCACACTTGCACGTAGAATTTGTAATGGATCCATTGTAAAGAACGATAGACATCTTTAGTTTGTTGAGAAGAAACATTGCTTCTTTTCTTAAACCTTTGGACAGTAATTGGGGAGTCAGGAAAATCAACTTCTAGAAGATCTACCAAACAATTGTGAGGTGAGAGTAGAAAGTCTACTAGTGCTCTAAGTCTAGTATGAGGAATCTTAATTTCTGGATAATTGGATAATGGTACTTGGAGTTAGGCTTAGTTTTCACTCTCGGTTCTTGCGTACAAATTCTTTGTGTGAATCTTGGTGAGAGCCACCAGAAAAGGAAAATACATAGAGAGAGTGTTCTAATAAAATTAGGACTAAGGTGGATGGTTACGACTATCCGTTATGGAATCCTCGGCTGAAGGAGGGTGTTAATGTCAAGGTCAGAAATACGTTGTCTCATCCATTCCTTCTCTGGTGACAAGAATAGGCATTTCCACCAAATAAGCCACCCAATATCCTCTTGAACATCACCAATCTCGAATAATGTCTCGTGAATAAAAGTGCGTATGTCATGTTGCATTGCGTTGTGTTGGTAGATATATATGCAAGAAAAATAAAGAGAAAAAAAGAAGAAAAAGTAAAAAAAAAGAGAAAAAAAGGCATTGAGTTGCATTTATTTCATTTTAGGACAAGCATATTGAGGCAACAATACCTACTACCCTTACGATCCACCAAATACAACCTTAACCTACTTTTCCTTTATTTCTGACTACCTGAATACTGGCTGAGGAATTCTGACTTAGTTATAGGGTTATCAGAACTTAATTGAAGTGTTAATGCTATGAGAGACCACCAAATATATTTACAAAACTTGGTGAGATGTGAGTTCAAAAACAAAAAGAAAAGAAAAAGAAAAGAAAAGAAAAAAAAAGAAGAAATGAGAAGAAAAAAGAGAGAGAATGAGTACAAGGAACTTAAGAGAGCATAGTTTTTTTGCCTTTCTCTATGCTAATTTATTTGATAGTCTAGAAATCTAGATTCTGAAGTACTAGTCTCCATGTAGCACTAAAGGAGTGTGAGCCACCTAATACAAATCCACTTAACTCAGTCATCTTTTACCTAAGTCAAAAGTTGGGGCTAAAATTAGAGATGATTATATATCCTCGAGAGAAAAAGTTTGCCTATCCCAATAAAGTTTTACTAAGGGTCAAGTATAAACTTTAGATGTGGATCGACTTTTCACTTAGATCCATTGCATAGTCTACAACAATACACTTTAATGCTTATCTGGATTTCTAAATTTTTGGATGAAAACAAAAGAAATAGATCTCTAGTAAAACTCTTGATAGAATGCATTTAGTTTTGCATTTGCAGATTTAGGTATGGGGGTATGATTGCGCAGAAATATATGTCCTAATCTACTTGAATTAAGTTAGATCCTAGCTTAACCTAGGAATAATGCATGCATAAGCGTCTTATTTTACATCATAGTCGATTTGTTAGCTTTGTAAATAATAATGCTATATTATGTTCTAATTGAGAGGTAATAATAATTGCAGGTAATTTAGGGCCATGGATGATGAATCCAACCATACGGATCTACTCAAAATGACGATGGGAGTCCAATGCTTCCGTGATCGTTTTGATTAGACTCTCGTAGCATCCTATGCAATCTGCAGAAGAGCAAAGGCAAAGAAGCAAGGTGGTGAAAATTCAAACCTCAAATGCAAAATCCAACTGCATGGATGGATCTGGATCAACGATCGTAGTCCAATGGTGCAAAAATCAACTCGATCAGAGCCCTACAACACCATCTACAAAGCAAAGAAGATGGCGCCACGTGGTGCCATCATAACTGCCCAAGGCTGCCACCCTCATCACTGAAGAAGTTCTATGAGCTTTGTGGGCCGTTGGATCATCATCCAATGGCCATTGGAGCGCCACGTCACCATTTCACCCGCACCTAATCAAGGAGGAGATCATCTCAACCATTGGTTCATCATCCAACGGCTGAGGATAGCTGTGCACAAAAATAAGAAATGTGAAGTGTAGTCCCTAATAGGCATAGGAATTTTTGGGTGAGATCTCTAAACAGAATCGCTTCAACTCAATGAGATTTGAAAAGAATTTCGCAAATCAGGATACTTGCCTTTTAAATGATGATTACTATGAAAAATAAGGCAGGTGATTCCTAAATAATTATTTCCTCTTTTTTTTTGTCTTCCCAAGATTAGGAGGTTGATTAAGGAAGAATAGAGAAGTTACCTGCCCTGGAGTGGTTGATTTGAGTGGAAGATCTCCTCGTGAAGTACCTCACAACATCACAATAAAGCAAACAGGGTAAGTCAGTCTCAAATATAATCAAATATAGCAAGAGAATAGCGGTGAATTGCGCGTTGCTCCCCGGCAACGGTGACAAAATGTTAGTCAGTCTGAAACAGATTTTAAAATTGTTGCGTTGTAGTATAGTTTGAATTAACATGAAAAATAAATAAAATTTATTGCTCAAATATCAAAAATGAAGTCCGAGGTCGAACACAGGGAATATGAAATTCAAGCGCTAATCTCAATAGATAATATAATTGAGTACAATTAATTACTCAAAATCTAATATGCAATGTATGGCATGAGTATACGAAGAATCAAAAAGAATTCTAGACAAAATAATGGTGATTTAGATCACCAATTATTAGTCTAACACATATAACAAATACTCAAATATAATCAAATGAAGGAATTGATGATCTAAAAGGCATTGCTACAGTAGTCCTTTTATTTTTCTTTTGTTGTTCTTCTTTCGTGCCTTCTCTTCTTTGGCTTCTTCTCCTCTCTTGGCTTCTTCTTCTGCCCATCTTCTTCCTTCTTTCTTTCTTGCCTTGGCCTTTCTTCTTTACGCACAGAGGGAAAACCTCCTTTAAACGACTAAGTATCAGCCATTCCTTTTCAGAGCAAAACCACCCTTCCCCGCACACTCTCTCTCCTTCTCTCTCTGGGTTTCGCTCTCCCAGAGCCTTACACAGTACCGGGTAATCGGATTCGGATCTAAGCGCACTCGGGACCAAGGTTGCGGGCGTGGGTCACAGCCAAGGAGTGCTTGGCTAGGTGGGTAATCGGATGCACCAGACCTGTGTGAGTAGTGTCATGGGCGAGGTGCGTGGGGGTGTATGGAACCTCACCCCATGACTAGGAGGCGAAGAGCTTATAGGATAAAAATAATTTATGCCACTGCTTTTCCTTTCCAACCAATGAGGTGGGACTATCTTAGTCCCCCTCCTTCATTCAACTGGAGCAGAGGAAGATACTTCCAATTGAGTTCTAGGACGTAGTCAAAGAGCCCAATTGATCACCTGCTCCTCTGCTTGGGTGGATTCTGCTTCACCTTGGGTGTGTCCCTGGTGCTGGAACCTCACGAACACTGCTGGAGCTCACTTGAAGATGCTCCGTTAATGGTAGCTGAAGGTCCTGTACCTAAAAACATAAACACGGCCTCGCAGCTACATTAGAAGTGCTCAGAAGCTTCGCTGGATGTCATGGAATGTAACTGTGGTGGTGGCGTGTTGTGAGGATGTGTATAGGTGGCTGGCGAAGGCGGAACAGGTCGAAGATGATGGGTTTGTTTGGCAGGGTTTTGGGTGGACGGGAAGGTGAATAGAGATAGGGGTTTTGTGCATGGAGGGATAGCGGTGCTTTTGGGAGTTGTGGCAAGGCTTGTGGATGAGTGTAGCGATGGAGGCATCTCATCGAAGGGATTGCTGGAGATGGGGATGATGAGGGTGAGTGGCGTAGTCAAGGGGTTGTTTTTGGTGTTTTAGGTAGGAAACTAACCTAGGAACCTAGAGAGACCTAACTACCTATTCTAAGTAGATGAAAGGGGGGAGATCTGCGTTGATTTTAGTACATCGGAGATGGAGAAGACGAACTCTCCTGTAGGAAGGAACGGCGATGAAGACGTGGAAGGGGATGACTGCTGGTATTGCGATATGTGGAAGAATCTGAGGATGAGGAATCCGCTGCTGGTTTTGTAAGAATGGAAGAGGAAGGAGGTCGAAGATATTGCCGAAGCTCGCGGAGCTTTTCGGTCGGAGATGAGGGAAGAACGTGGGGTAATTCTGGCCAAAAATGAGTCTGAGAGATCCGCTGAGCCCTGGGCATGTTTATATAGGGATTAGGAGGTTGATTTGAGCTTGGAAGCCAAGCTTCCAAGCTAGGAATGTTCATCGGAGTAGGAACTTGAAAGGTACCCAAATCTCTCATGCATTCGCATGAGAGATTGGGAAGGTTTTTAGACTCATGACCGAATTCATTGAAAAGAGAACTCCTCAAGGAATCTCCCTTCCAATTTTGGAAGGGATTGAGCGAGAAATCAGGGAGATCTTCCCATTTGAAGGTTGCTAGAGTTGTAGGAATAGGATTTTGGTGCGGTGGGGACCTATTTGTGAAGAAGATGACAAAGCTGGGTGGCTATTTGTAAGAATTTCAAAAGTTATGGGCATGTGTATGAAATAAAAGAGTTAGACACCCAACGAATCCAATGGTGAAGTTAGATTTAGGTTTTTACCAAGTTTGACTAGGTAATTTATGCAAAAATCTAAATTAGGGTAAATGTCTGTCTGGGACTCTATTTTGTGTCAAGATGGGTTCTAATGGTCAAATTTAGGGTACCAAACCCTAGAGAATATTTTTCTATGAATTTTAGAAGGTTTAGGTAAATTTTATCCTGACTAGAACCTTAGTTAATTAAGCAGGTCTATTTTTAGGGTTTCGGAAGTTATTTAATTCTCAAAACACGCACAGACCCTTTTCTATCTGTTCTAACCCACTTATTGGACCTTTAAGACCATTTGACCCTTAATTACCCCCTAATAAAACCCATGGTTGTTCTGCATTCAATATATGATGGTTAAATTTCAGTTTTAACCCTAGTTTCTTGTCTTTCTCTCAGAATGGATTTATAATGAATTATGGCTCTCTGGAGGTTATGTAGGAGCATTTATTCCTTGATAATGACTAAATTAAGCTAGTTATGGCTCATGATGGTGTTCTTATCAGTAGCGTGGTGGTTAGTGCACTTGAAGATGACCGTGAAATGTAGGGTTGAGACTTGCGGAGGGGAAAATTAGAGGGGCAACGAGTGCAAGCGAAATTTAGCCATGCGATTTCAATCGGGCGGCAATGGTGTGGCCACGTGGCCTGATGAGAGGCTCATCATGGCTATTAACTACCCCTAATTAACTAGTCTCTCTAGTTAATTAGCTAGGAATATGTATATATGAGAGTTAATTATATAATAAGGGATCAATCATTAAAGGACCTTAAAATAAGTTAAAAATGCTAAATTATTAGCCAATTATTATTAATAATAATTTAATTAATAAATGGATTCAAAATATTATTAGTTAGTTACCTAATTAATAGTTAAATTAACTTAAGCATAATTTATACCTAAGTATGTAATAACTTAAGTAACTTTACTTAATTAAATAAATTAAGCTAAAAAGGTCAAAAATGTAAATCCAAGGTTTATATATAATATTTATCTAATTTATAATCATATATAAAAAGTTGAAAAAGATTTAAATTAAAATAAGCCTTGAAAACCTTAGTTTACGTTTTAGTCCTTAAGTTTCATTACAATTGAGTCCTTTTCCTTCACTTAGGTCCTTATCTTTCCTTACATATAGGTCCCTATGAACATCTTCTCCTTCTTCATTCCTTCTTCAATGTTTTGACAACTGACGTTCGGCGGCGCTTTCACCATCTGATCATCATCCATCTCGCGACCTTCCTTCCTTGCCAAGCTCTCGGAGCTTACGCTTACTCTCCCATCTTAATCCACCAGTCTGGATTAAACCTAAATCCTATTTAGGGTTTGAAGATAACCTCACCGACATCGGAGTAGACACCGGTGGTTACCTCGCACCTAGACACTATAGCGTCCAAATTCAGCCACCTCCTCAACCGTCGAACCCTATAAATACCCCTTGATTCCTCCGATTTACGGAAGTTAGCTCCCTACCCTCTTCCCCATACTGAGCTAACAGATAGGCTATTCACTCCAAATCCGACAACTTTCTCTCGATTCCACCATCTTCCTCCAATCATCTCCACTTGCCTTTGATCTCTGCCATCGTCCGTTGCGTCTTCTGACGAAACGCTGACGACGAACTCCACCTCCGCTTCTCACAAACACCTGTTGGATTTCTTCCTCTGCCCCTCTGATTTTCTCCTCCATTACGATCATCGACGGAGACTTCTTTGCCCCCTTCGTCCAGGTAATAGTAGGATAGGTAAGATAGAGTAGTTAGTTTAGTTAATTAGATAGTTTAATTAGGTTAAATGTTAGTTTTCTCCATCATCTTCTTCAGCTCCGGCGAGCTCTTTGAGCTTGATTGGAGCATCTTTTTATCTTTTTGAATCACTGATCACACTCTATAATCTTTCACGATCATTTCCGACACATTGATTTCTTAATTATATCACTTAAATGTCCAATCCACCTCCACCTTCACCGGTGACTTCTACTGTCCATGGCAGAAGTTTCCGAGGTTAGAACACATGCAATGGAGCTCTCCATCACCTAATCATCTCTTAAGGGCTTCGATTTTACACTTAATTTGTATAATTAACTTATATAAAGTAAACTCCCAAATTTCATACAACCTCCTGAGTTCGCTGTCAATGGCAGCTCAAGAGGAGTTCTTCCATCTAATTAACCACTTGTATACCATCGCTGTACACATATAACCCTTTCCCTTCACTCAATTGAGTGAGAGGAGCATCCCTGAGTTCCAATGAACTCAAAATCTCCATTTTCTGAATTCACTGAATGTATCTGATTTAGTTCACCAATAGCTTTAATTGTTGTGATCCTGAGGTTCCTTGTGACTTCAGGAGTCTTCTGCGACTGTCCATGATCTATTTCATCGATTTTCAAACTCCAGCACTTTATTTCTGAACTCACCAGAGCTTCAGTGAGCTCCGACGAGTCATTTTTGAACTTCAGCCCTTGATAGGTTTTGAGGAGTTCCAGATTGCATTATTGAGGCCTAATGATCCTGATTCGATGTTTATTTTGATGTTTTATCTTCTGGAGCTCAGTGTATATCTTTGTCTTCTCCAACTCTGGCGAAGTTGGGGATACAATTATGGACTTCAATGTCCAGGGCCTAACCCTGGACATCATGATTATGAATTCTATCCTTCTCTGAGTTATACTGATTATAGATCTCCACCCTTTGACGATCAACCTAACTTGATCTACAATCATGAAGGATATGATGATTACAACTCTTACCCCCCCCTAGGATTACACTGCATATAGGTCCACAACCATCTATGAACAACCCGAAATGACCTATTATTAGGGAGGGCATCAAGAACCTCAATTTCTTGACTCCCTTGAACTGAACCCAAACCCACCTAACCCTGAACCAAACAATTTTGTTCAGGTAAACCAGGTCCAAGATAAGGTGTTGGCTAATTTGTGGAATACCATACGATCTTTAGAAGTTTAGGCAACACCTTGCACTGAAGAATTGGAGCCTCTAATTCAAATGATTGATGATCTTAACAAGTATTTGTTGGATTAGATCCAAGATGTTGAGGATAAGGATCTAGGTGAGTTTTTACTTGGGAAATTGTCAAGGTTGAGGATGAGATTTGTGATTGCTTTAGTCCAATCTTAGGATGATTCCTAGGATGAACCCCCTTTAGGAGAGCCAATGTCAGAACCTGCTCAAGTACATATAGGGGGAACACATTTTATGAGACCAGGGATGACCAGATTGGTTTGGAGCAACCTATTGAGGATGAACTGATTCTTTCACCTAAGATCCCAGAGCCAGGGTACGAGGAAAAATATGCCTCTGTGGACCAAGGAACAGCAAATGATCTTGAGACATTTATTAATGCGGATCCAGAATTCTTTGATTCTGAAGGTAAAGGATCTTTATGTGAAGTCTCACTTGAGTTTGAGGAAAATAATTTTAGTGAGACATACGGGAACGAGGACTATGATGGATCATTTCATAGCCCAATAATTGAGGATTGTGATCTCATCAGGGTTAGCATGGAAGATTCAGATCTTGTTTTCATGGATGATTCCATCAATAGCCCCATTCCTCAATCACACCCTAAAGAGTTGAATGATGATGTTTTTGAAATCATTGTACCCAAGTTAATCCTGATTGAATCACAATTGTTAGACTTGGATATTGCATATGGGGTGTGTAATAACCTAGAGGTCCTGGAAATCCTGATTTTGGAGGATAGGAATCTGGAAATGAAGATTTGGGAAGCCAATTCTAGGGGAAACATAATTCTTGATCTGAGGGTTCCTTTATGTTTGAAACCACCAACCTTTTTACCAGGACCTTTATGATATTTTCAACTATGAGGATGTGCAACCCAAGCACAGATTAATTGATTATCTTTTTGATCTGACTTTTAAAAGGACAAACACTTCTATTGATCTAGATTTTCCTATTGTTTGACATTTTGGATTTGGGTTGCATTCTCATAAACCATAGACTTGACCCCACAAGTTGAAATATCTCTGGTTCATTCTGGGTAATTTTCATTTAGAACCTTAGATACATCTGACCTTGGGGCATGGGTCTGCATCACAATCTAGTCCACATCTGTGGACATCTTCTTACGGGTTTCAAGATCAATCTTTTTATTCTGATCTTGATCCACACCTGTGAGTTCTTGATTTCTTCTTTGTTTGTATAGTGTGCCTAGCTGAAGGCACTAAACTTAGTACTTATATAGTATGTTTTCATCTCGGAGCTGACCTGTTAATTATGAAATTCATGTGCTTTCTTTTCTACTTTGCTTTATTTCTTGTCTTTTTAATACAATGAGGACATTGCATTAGATAGGCATGGGGGGGCGGATACTCATTTTTGAATTATTTTGTCACCTCCGTAAATTCTTTTTATTTATTTTCTCGTTATATATATATATAAATTTTTAAAAAATGAGAATTAGGAAAAGATGACTTAGGCATTAGAATTTTTCTACCTTAAGAAATAATACAATTGGACCTGAACACTTAGACCCTTCAAGTCTTCGGTCTTAATCAGCCCAGGTGTCCATTGAAATGTGAACTTGTTTCTCGAGTCCTTGCCATTCGTAAATTCATTTCTAATTGTTTAAATAAGTTGGGATGATAAGTACACAACTTATAAACCTACTCTCTGATTTGAGGGAGTGTTTGACGCCTATTGGTTGGTTGTCCAGAGTCCAACCACATGACCATTCTCTTTCTGCTACTTTTAGGTAAATGCTAGATTAGGAGCCACCTACTCATAAAAAAGGAAAATATTCAAAAAGAAAAAAAATATGATGAGAATTAGAAAAGAAGAAAAAAAAAGCCACACTTCACCACACGAGTAGGCTGGCAAGTTGCGTGGGTTTAACTCCCCATTGGTTGGTTGTCCAGAACACAGCTCACAAAATGCATGATTAATTCCTAAACACCTCGGAAGAAGCGGGAAGCAGAATAAATTGGGGAAATATATGCTGGGTTCGCCGTTGTGTTGACCCCATAAAAATAAAAAGTAGGGAGAAAGCTATCAATTGAAAAGATAAACCTTTGGGTAGAAATTCTCTTTAGGGTCACCTAGGGTTTGTAGAAATCTAAAGTCCATTCTAATTGCCGATCAGTGAGTCTATTACAGTTCCACAAAAAGATGCTTAGGACTTAGAGTTCTTTTCAAGCCTTGGGTGGGTTAGGTAGCCGTAGAAAGCTACCTCCAAACTCTAAACTCAAAAATCCAAAAAATTAGGAAAGAAGAAAAAGAAAAAAATGTATTTGCTTTTGGATAAGGCGAAGGCTTGGGGCGATTTGCATTTTGGTAGATATCCAGGGCTGTTGAGTCTTTATGGTTCAGGTCTTTAGTAGAAATTTCTTAGTGTTGAGAAATAACTATTGCTCAAGTAATTTGATCCTAATTCTTTTATAAATAGCATGTAGTTTTGCTATGGACTAGCAAAAGATAGGCATGGGGGTGTGATGTGTACACATCTAATTGGTCTCAAATGTCTATTTATGCATGTTCCTAGAGTCATAGAAGCATCATGCGTTATAAATATTGCATAACATACACCATCATGAATTTAGATTAGTGTGTACAAATTGTATATTAATTCACCTCTTATTGTGGCCAGGGGACATAGAGATATCATTTTGGGGCCTCGGATTGAAGATCCAACCATACGAATTTGATTAGTGCGATGATCGAAGTCCAACGCCTCCTAGATTGCCCCGATCGGACCTCCGTAGCATCAGATGTAGTCCGAGGAAGATTAGAGGTCAAGGGACATGGTGGTAAAAATCCAGACCTCAAATGAAGAATCCAATCGCACGGATGGATTTGGATTGACGATCGTAGCTCAACGATGTGAAAATTGGGCAATTCAACATCTGTGGCATCCCTTAGAAGCAAAGGAAGATGGATGACTATGATGGCGCCACGTGGCACCATCTTGGCCTTCCAAATGGGTCGCTCGCACTTCTCCTCAGCCGTAACCACCGATCTGAGCCGTGGGATCACCATCCGATGGTCCAGATCTTGCCATGTTGCTCCAAGCTCAGTGCCTCACATCCTTTGAAGGCAAAGGTCATGCGATATCGACCGTTGGATCTCAATCCAATGGTCATGAGTGTGCTACCCTTAAAACACAAACGAGACAATGAGAGGCTTGTAGTGCAGCGGTTCAATGCTTTACCTGGAGATCACGACGTGGGTTCGATCCACGCTCTGCGAATTAAATCCGCTGAAGAGGAGCGCAGGTGAAATTGACCCATCGGATGCAATTTGAACGACGTTTTATCCCAATACTCCGATATATTGGAATCTAATGTCTTCGAACAAATATCTTTGAAATATCAGCTCATTTCTGTAATTGATTCATAACTGGATTAGGTAGCACTCCACGAATAGCTAGTGGGAACAAGACTTGCATGTAAACGTGAGAGTCGTGACTCTTTAACCCACTAATTTTCTTTCGAGTCTCGTTTACATATCGAGAAAGTTGTGAAGAATAGTTATCTAGCACCCGTACTTCTTTTAAGAAGGTGAAAATTTTTTATCGCTAATTATTATTTAGGTTGTAAATGGTTTCTGGAAAGTCACAACAGCCATCTTCTTTTTCAATAACATGTAACTTTGGATGAATTCCTAAGGTTATCATGCCTTTCTTCATCTTCATTGTATCCTTTGGACTATCAATTAAGTTGAACACATCCAAAATGTTATCCATAACATTTTTCTCAATATGTATTACATTAAGATTATGTCGAATTGTCACCTCTTTCCAATATGGGAGTTCCATGAAGAAAGTACTTTTTTTTAAAACTTGTATGTTTAAAAGTTTGATTTCCCTTGAATAGACGACCTAATCGTAAGTTGCCAAGTTGTTGTAATTTTTCCATTACTTGAAAACCTGACAACCTTATTGAATTTGTACTTACCTTATTTCTTGAATTCTTTGAAGAATACCAATAAGTTTTACCATTGAAGTTGCCCTTAAACATTGCAGTTTGCCATCTATACTCAATAGACAGGAATCTACGGTGTCCTAAATAACAGAATTTATTGCTTTCAGGTAGTCGAAGATGATGAGTGCCATCCATACAAACTAGACAAATGGACTTCCCTTTCGTACTTCATCCCAACAAATTTGCATATATGGGGAAGTCATTAATGCTCCACAATAACACAACATACATATTAAAGAATTCTTTTCTGTGTGCATTATATGTATGAATGCCGTTATACTACAATAGTTTTAGTTCATCTATCAATGGTTGAAGATAAACGTCTATTGCATTCCTTGATTGCTTTGGACCTGGGATGAGGAGAGTCATCATCATAAACGACGATGGCATAAAAACCACGAACATAAGTTGTAAGTTACCATCACGACTGTCCAAATTGAATAGGGTGAGTATATGTTCTTACAAGGATTAAACTCATCTCTTGCAAGCCCAATTTGACATTCTTGCATCCTTTACACTTGCTAAATGAGTGTTGTCAAACATTTTCCACTATTTTGAATCTATAGAATGATGAATGTGTCCATCTCATGACTTGTTATCCTGATGCCATGTCAAAAAATTCCTAATTCTACTTGAAATAAAAATGCATTGAAGCCTAGGAATCAATGGAAAGTAACGTAGAACCTTCTCAGGTTATTTTTTGGCCATTATATCTAGTGAATTTCCCACTTTATATCTGTTCACACCACACTATCGACAACTATTCAACTCTGCATATTCATTTTTGTATAACATGCAATCATTTGGACATGCATCAATTTTCTTGCAATTAAAACCAAGTACACGAATCTGTTTCTTTACTTCATACCATATCTTTGGATAATCTTTCAAATTTTTTAAAAGCTCTCCAATGAATTTAAGCACTTTAGACGTCAATTTAGCGGTCACTATATTTAGAACCTTCATTCAAAATAACTTCAAAAGAAATGACAATCTTGAAATGGACACGATACCGAAAGCAATAGGTTCATCCGCCACCCTAATAGCATCATAGAATTAATTAGAAGTTTCCCCACTAGCCGGATCTTCAACTCCTGCTCTCATTTCATCAAGCATTTCATCGATGTCATTAGCTTCAATATCCATAGCAGACTCATCAAATCTATCAGAGATCATCTGACTTACTCTATAAGATCCTCTCCATAAGCAATCTACTTAGTATAATGCTGCTACCAACTATTGCAAATTGTATGCTCAAATACAGTGTTCCTATCATGAGAATATCCATTCAAGCACCTCCTACATGGGAAAAATATCATGTCAAACTTGTCTCCTCATTTAAATGACTTCCTATCATCATGAAATGCCCAATCAAGGAACTCTCTCACTCCATTCTTGTATCGGGAGTAATCTGAATTCTTCAAACTAATCCAAGACTTATCCATGATAATCTACAAAAATAAAATAAAATCGCTCAATAATTATAATCTGATTTTAACGGTGCTTGTATTTTGATTAGAGTTTTTACTTGATAGCCCATCCTTGAAGATTTGATCACAACATTACTTGTTACATGTAACTATTGTCTACACTGAATCGAGGTTTTAAAATCACTTCATTGTAATATAGCCGAAAATAGAACGTCAACAGATACAATTTATTACTCGAATTCAAAATAGTATCTGAGGTCGAACACATGGAGCAAATATGGAATTCACGCGTTAATCTCAAATAATATGTAAATGAGCACAAGAAATAAGTCAAATAATGCTATGTAATGAATAAGAATCACTCAGAATTGATTATCAATATAAAGCATGAGTTTAACAATAATTTGACATAGCAAAAAGAATCCAATGGTGATTTAGATCATCGATTACTCAATATAGATATATATGCATCAAGTTAAATAATGCTACAGTGCCGTCAATCATCCAACTTAGGTACTCAAATATATCAACAGTACCCATTGCAGTACCCAAGTCAGACGTCGAATTAAGTCATCAGACTACTTAAATGTTTAGCCTCTACAGTTCTTTTCTTTCTTTCCTCTTCTTCTTCTTCTTCTGATCTTCTCTTGGCTTCTTCTGCCTCTCTTCTTCTTTCTCCTTTACGAACCCTTTCCTTTCTCTCTTCTTTTCTTTCTTCTTCCTTCCTTCTTTCAGCATGCACAGACCCTCTTCTTTCCTTCTCTCTTGTTAGGCTCTTCTTCAATCTCTTCTCTTCTCCAAGCATAGGGGAAAGGGCTCGAATTTTGGCTAAGTGTTAGCTAATGCACAAAAGAGCAAAACCCCCTTCCTCGTTCTCTCTTTATTTCTCTTTCCCTCCTTATCTCTTCCAAACCAGTCTCAACCGGGTAATCGGGTGAACGTGTACCCGAGACCAGGGCTACCGACGTGGGTACTAGTCGAGGTGTGAAGGTGGGTCGGGTAAGGAGGACCTCCCCCTCGTGTTAGGAGGCGAAGAAGCTAAGGCACAAAAACATAATAAGGCGCTCCAGCGGCTCTTCCCTATTCGATGCGGGACTAAATGTCCTTGCTTTCTTCCGCGAGCAGCAGCTTCAGGTGCTTCTTCTAATTCCGATCAAAGAGCCAGTCAATGGTCCAAATTAACTCCTTGGTTGTGCTCCTGGATGAGTTTCGCTGAGCTTGGAGATTTCTCCTGGGGTTATTGGCTGGGAAGCTTCAAAACTTGCTTGAAGCTCTTTGGTAATGGCGGCTGGAGGTCCTGAACCTGAAATCCAAAGAATGGTCTTTCGACCCTATTAAACCAGCTCAGTAGTGTCGTCGGATGACGACAAATGTGATGGTGGCCATGCGGTGGTGTTTGGCAGAGTGAGGAGGTCGTACAACCTTGGAAAGTGTGAGTGCGATGAGCGTGGAGTCCGGTGGGCGATTTAAGTGAGAGAAGGGAGAAATTGGGAGAGGGGTTTGGTTTGTGGAGTCAAGGCGGAGGTTTTGGACTTGTTGGCGAGGGATTTGGAGTTGTGTAGTGAGCGGAAACCCTCGCCGGAGTGATCACCGGAGATGAGGATGAAGGCGGATTACGTAGGCATCAAGGCGTTGTTTTTGATTTTTGAGGGTGTAAAACTAACCTAGGATGCTAAACAAACTAAACTAACCCTAATCTAATGGACGAAGGGGTAGAATTGGCAATTGCGTTGGCAGGCCGGCGCCGTGGAAGAACTCTCCATTGAGGGTAGGACGGTGAGGATGATGGAGGGAGAGGTGTCGGCTGGTACGACACTACGTAGAGAAAGACAAGGAAGAAGAATTCGTCGCCGGTATTGCGGGTGATGTAAACACATTTATATCACATAAAACATCTATTTTTGCATGTTCTTAGATGTAGAGTTGCATCATACATTATAAATATTGCATAACATGCATCATCTTGCATTTAGGTTAGATTGTACAAAGTTTAGGTTAATTTTCTCTTTTTGTGGTCAGATAATAGGGCGATATTCAATCGGGACTTCAGATTGAAGATCCAATTGTACGGATCTGATCAAAGCGACGATCAGAGTTCAACAACTCCAAACTTGCCTTGATTGAACTTCCGTAGCATCATATATAATCCGAGAAAGGTTAGAGATCAAGGGCTAGGATGGTGTAAATCCGTATATCAAATGACAAATCTAACTGCACAGATGGGTTTGGATCGACAATTGTAGCCCAACGGCACAAAAATCGATCCAATCCGACATCCGTGGCACCATCTACAACTCATAGAAGATGAACGGCCGAGATGGTGCCACGTGGCACCATCTCGGCCACCCAAATTGGCCGTAACACCTCTTCTCAACCTTTGAAGGCACAGGCAAGCCAAGATTTGGGTCGTTGGATCGTGATCCAACGGCCATTGGCATGCATGCTTAAAAACTTAAGCGAGACAAAGCAGGTTTTCGCAAAGAAAAGTTAGGGTTTTGAGAAACCCGTCATCATAGTCGCAAAACTCGCTATCAAATAAAATTTACCGAAACTCGAAAGGGAGTCCAGGGTCGAACACGGGGAGGCAACGCTTGTTTCTTTGAAATATGCATTTCTCTTTGTTTCTTTTTGGTGTTTTGTATTTGCTATTTTTTTTGGCGTTTTAAGATAGTGTGGAAACAAGCAGGAATATTATCTATACTAAGATATTCTAGAAAGAAGGAAAGAAATATTCTACTTGCTAAGTATGAAGGAAGAGAAAAACTACTAGATAAATGCCTAACAAATGTTTATTACAATTGCTTCTACACTATGAAACTAGTAAAATGGAAGAGGGTGAGCGAAATCCTCTTTGTCGACTGCTCGGAGGACAAAGCTATGTTGATGTAGCCCAGACGAAGATGTTAAGGAGCTAGTGAAGGAGAATGGCGTTGGAAGATGAGGAAAGATAGACGATGTTGCGGCAAGATCCGCTTCCCGGAACGGGGTTGAGAAGATGGTCGATGAGATCTCCATGAATGGTGATGAGAGGGTAGAGAATAATTTTTCTTTTCTCTAGTGAAGCACCCCAAAGGCTTGGGACACAAGCTCAAGGTATGTTTTGAGCTCTAGAGTAGGTGAGGAGAGCATAGGAAGGGATGAAGGTGGATGGAGGGGTGTAGGTCCTTTTATAGTGGAGGAGAGGAAGAAATCCGCCCATGGGCTATAGCGACATCAAATGCGTCGCTAAAGATCTACCCCCAAATGTCGCTGAAAGGCCTACTAGCACTCGCACATGCACGTCCTCCGCACGCAGCAGCTGGAATGGTGTGGATGAAGCATGGCCGTTGGATCACGAACTTGCGGCTGAGGATCGGGCGGAGATCGCACCTTTGATCGCATTGGATGGCACGTAAGAATGCGCGTTGGGTTAGGCGTCGGATCGTGCTGCCACATCCACGCTCATCCATGCACCCATGTGGCTGCATCTCGTTCGCTCAACCATGATTGAGCGGTCGAATTTGGGCACGCTTCTTTTCTGCGGTCGGTTAAGGGTGCTGGGGGAATTGATCCCGCGTCGCAGATTTGCGAGTAACCTTCGTGACCGCTACGTTACCATGCTGGATTGTTGAGTGGAGGAGTTGAGTGCTGTGGGCGCGAAGGCATGCCAGTCATTGGATCTTGATCCAACGACTATGGTGCAAGATCGCAAATGATGAGGGGTGCTCGCGGTTGCTGTTGGCCGGTGTTGGGTGGCCTAGATGGCACGACGTGGTGCCATCTGGGCCGTCCATCTTCTTTCTCTTGTAGAGGATGCCATGGTGCCCAGATCAAGATGATCTTTACGTTGGTGGACTGCGATCGTCGCTCCGAATCCATCTGTACAGTCGGATTTTTCATCCAAAACCTGTTAGGATGTCGCATTGCCCCCAGGCCATTGATCTTCTTTGGGCTGCATATAATGCTACAGGATTTCGATCTAGACGATTTCGGAGGTGTTGGACGTCGATCATCATCCTGATCAGATTCATATAGTTAGATCATCAATTTGAGGCCCCGAAATAAATCTCCTCTCCTAACCACAAAAGGGCATGAATTAACCTAAAATATACACAAACTACTCTAAATGCAGAATGATGCATGCTATGCAATATTTATAATATGGAATGCATGTCTAAGCTTAGGAATATGCATAAATAGGCATTTTATCCTAAATAAATGTGTCTACATCAAGGTCCATCACACATTCTGTCCCTCATCTAGCTCTTTAGTGCATGTTTGGGAGGAGGTCCTTAAGACCACCCTTGAGACCTCCATTAGTAGTCCATTCTCGTCAAGGCTAAGCCTCGACCTGATTGACATCTCTTCTAACTCTTCTACTTCTGAGCCTAGATCTCCTTCATCCATATCCATGGAGAATCACGAAGAAGAAGAACCCAATCTCTAGAATTAGCTACAGTGCCTTAATGATCTATTCCAGGCATTGATGAAACCACCACAGTGTCCTCAAATTCAAGATCACTACAATCTTGCTGGGGTGGCGATCGAACCTAGGTGCAAATCTCGACTGGAGAACCTGATACTGAACTCAAGCCGAATTTGATTCATGCTATCCTAAAATTCCATGGCTTGAACTTCGAAGATCCCTTCCAGCACATCAAGTAGCTGAAACATCTGGCCCAGACCTTTGGGCCACCTGTTCAGAATTGGGACATCCTACCCATGAAGATGTTCTCCTTCTCCCTATGGATAAAGTTGCTCACAGGTATCAAACTCTAACTCATCCAATCAACATATGGGAGGAACTCCAATATGAATTCTTGAAGAAATTCTTCCCAGTTGTTTCGACGAATGCTTTGAGGCACCAGATCACTTACTTCACACAGAATGTGGGAGAACCACTACATGAGGCATGGGACTGCTTTTTGGATCTCATACGGAAATGCCCCCATCACGGACTTCCTCAATGGGAACAAGTACAACTTTTTAATAGGGACACCATGAGGTTATCAGGCTCTTTTTCAATGCAACTTGTGGTGACAACATCATGGGTCAGCATGAAGATATAATTTGGGAGATTCTCGAGAACATGTGCGAGAACTCCATAAACAATGAATCGATGGGTGTGTTCGAATGAACGGCCACCCACACATTGACAAAAACGTGAGGGGCACACAAGACTTAAGGCCTATCCACATCCGTTGATCTGGAATTGGTGGCTAGTTGCTTGGATAAGGTCTCAATCATCGAGAAAAAGGTGGACGAATTGACTCAACATCTGCAGAGAGCACCGTCGCACAACAGAACATGTATGCGCAACTGCCATCTGGTAGGGAGGCTATGCATAACATTTACCATCACTCTCACCAAAAGATGGACTCATATCCACCCCCATTTGATCCTGGTTTTAGAGGAAACTCCGGACCCACCTACTCTAGTTGGGAGAACTTTAAACCCTTGTATTCTGACTTTTCTGGAGTTCCTCAGATTTGCGAGGAGCTCCATTCCATCTAGAATGATCCATTCTCCAATACTTGTAACCCTAGATGGCACAATCATCCTAACTTTGTGTGGTCAGGAAGTAATTAGAATACTGGACCTCAATTCCAGCCCTGACCACAGGCTCCGCACCCATATCAACCTGATCAGCCTAGGCCCAATCCGAATTACCAATCTGGCCCTAGCAAGGAAGATCACATGACTCTGATTCTACAAGCCCTAACTGACATCGAGAAGACCAATACGGCTATGCAGAAGCTGCACAAAGATGAGATCACAGAGGTTCGAAATCAACTCGCACAGATGAGTGGACTCACCTTCCTGGTGCACTTCCTTCCCAACCTTTGCCAAATCTAAACAACGTGTCAACCCAAAAACATGTGGTGAATCAAATCCAGGGTTAATCATGCTACACTCAGCCAGGCCCATCGACTCATACCTCAGCTGATCCGAATTAAGCCTACATGACCTATCCTATTATTCAACAATAGTGTTCATTCTCTCTCCTCCACCTTTGCATCATGACTGTGCTATGATCAATGTCGTGGGCATGAGAAAAGAACACAAGACTAGGCCCTGAGGTCCATCTCACAAATCTTACCTAACCCATGATCAATGCAACAAGGTCGAGAACAGAACCAAGAGGTGGAACAGAAACTCGTCCCCCAAGATAGCGAATCCATTCCCCTATCCTAAATCTTATCCCACCTCCACACTAGAGGACTATCGGAATCTGTCATAATGGGACCATTGAGGAATGCACAAGTCACTATCCCAGTACTTGATATCCACACTCTCAACTCCACCTCGCCTGACTTATCCAAAAAAGAGGTGGAGGAAGCCTCACAAGGGAAGGTAGTACTGTCTGAAAATGTGAGTGCCATAATCCAAAATAGTCTACCTCCTAAGAAATTTGATCCAGGCACCTCACTGATCCACTGCAAGATTGGTCGTACAAATTTCAAGTGGGTTGTACTAGATCTTGGTGCTTTAGTCAACCTAATCCCAACCGCCCTATTTGAGAAACTACGGATAGGACAACTAAAACCCATTGATGTTACTCTGCAATTAGTTGACTGAACTGTAATCACCCCGATTGGGCTGGTAGAAGATGTGGTAATTAGAGTCAAGGATTTCAGCTACCTAGCTGATTTCCTAGTTCTTGACATGGTTGCGCCACAACAAATATATGATATGCCCTTGATTTTGGGGAGACCTTGTTTGGCTACTGCAGGAGCCATAATCAATTGTGAATCAGGGCACGTGATAATTGCTCTGGGGAAAAGCGAATTGAGATCAATATTTTTTAGGCATCCTTTAAAGTAAAAGAAAAGTGCTTGGCAGGATAGCTAGGTTTGATTTTGGATCTCATGACCATTTCGATAGTAAGAAACCTAGAACCAAAATTGGAAGTTTTCTGCACGACGGAGGATCTCGATTTAGCCGAGCATGATTCTAGCAAATTGAGAGTATTGGAGGCTTTCACCTTTGATCTTGAGGACATGCACATGGATTTCGGGGAAGAAGATGACATCCGACGGGATTCAGAGTTATATTCCATGGATCTGGAGACATTTTATTCTGATGATTGTTTTGAGGATCTCCAGGAATTTGGCATGGTAGATACTGAGAGTGACCACAACCCAGAGTATGAATCCTTTACAAATTTGGAGTTGGATGATCCAAAAGGCACTATCCAGGCATTCACTTTTGATTGGGATGAGAACTATAGAGAAGATTCATTAGAAGACCCAATCTTCGAGTCATTTCTGAAGGAATTGATCTTTCACCCATTTGAAAAGAATCAAGATGACTCATTGGATAATGATCCATTAGGTCACATTGCATGAGAGGAACCACACATCTGGGATATGCTGACTAGATTCACCTCTGTTGGGTCCTGGACTCATGACAATCTTACTTCAGATCCCCATGATCACTACATCTTCTGAGTGATTCCTCTACAAAAACTCCATAAGAGCCACCTAGAAATGAATCAACTTGATCCATATCATGGATCCTCTGGAATGACTCTTCATAATGATTTGATACTCATTTGTAGCCATCTGATTCTCATCTACCACGATCACATATTTTCTCCTATCACTCATCATAATACAATAGTTGATCTTCCTAGCCCCTTGGCCATGGATCTTCCTCGGACGGCATAAGGTGTTATGAAACTTCGATCAAGATGATTTCAGAGGCGTTGGACTATGATTATCGTCTTGATCATATTTGTATGGTTGGATCGTGAATCTGAGGCCCTGAAATAAATCTCCTTTCTTGGCCACAAAAGGATGTGAATTAACCTATAATTTATACCCACTATTTTAAATGTAGAATGATGCATGTTATACAATATTTATAATATAAAATGCATCTTTAAGCTTAGGAACATGCATAAATAGGCATTTTATCCTAAATGGATGTGTATACATCAACCACCCTATAACTAGAATAGGGCAGGTCCTACGTAATAAGGCCAAATGGACACCCTGATTAAGATGATGACAGAAATGAACGAGAAACATCAGGTAGATATGGCTTTAGTGAAGGGATAGTTGAGTTTGCTGTTGGAAAAAAATAGCAAGGATCTCTTCTGTCTTAGCCACAGCTGAACCCGAGGAATGAAATGAACCGAAACTACAATCCTTAAGGGTTCCAACAAACCGAATCCACAGCAAGTCCATGTGATTTTACAAGCCCCTCAAACACCCCCTGAATTTGCCTCTTCTTCTCAAGGATCCAACCCTGGTTCTAGTGCTCAGCTAATACGATTACCTTGAGAAGCAGTACCCAAACCTAGGACCCACAATGGCCAACCCCTCCCATAACTACAAATCCTAAGATAATTGATGATTCTGAGGATGAGGAGGAGGAACCCGAGGTTCAGAAACCCGACCCAGTTCAGACCTAGATCCCTTACCTTGAAGCCTTGGATAAGGTCAAGAAGAAGAAAAATGTGGCTGATAACGAGGAGTTATTGGAGATATTCATGCAAGGACAAATGAACATACCTCTCCTTAAAGTAATTAAGCGTATCCTGGCTTACGCGAACTTTTTGAAAGATGTTTGTACACCTAAACGTAAGCCAAGAACCTAAGCACCTAGGTAGGTAGTACTATCAGAACATGCTAGTTTGGTGGTTTTAAGTAGCCTACTTCCTAAAAGGAAAGACCCTGGAGCACCTCTAATCTCTTGCAATATTGGTGATTTAACTTTTAATAGAGCACTCATTGATTTAGGTGCTTCAATAAACCTGATCTCGACTACCCTCTATCACCAGTTTGGACTTGGAGAGCTCGAGCCTACACTTGTGACTATCCAACTAGCTGATAGATCTGTGAAAACCCTAAAGGGGGTGGTCTAGGATGTAATTGTTCAGGTTAAGGACTTCTACATCCCAATTTACTTTCTAGTACTTGACATGGAAGTCCCTAAATAGTTACAAAATACCCCCATCATCCTAGGTAGACCCTTTTTGGCCATGACCAAAGCAAACATTGACTGCGACACGAGATGTATGAAAGTTTCCTTTGGAGATAAGCAAATGCAGCTGGATATCTTCGAAGCAACTAAGTCTTTTGATTGTGGTTGGGTCGAGGAATGTCATCCCGTAGATACCCTGGTTGATGAATGCTTGACAATTAGTTCCTTAGAAGACCATCAGACTCAATTAGCTATAGATCACCCTAACCCATCCCAATCCCTGGAGGTTTCAGATCTGTGCAGAGCTGACTATAATCAGCAACCTCTCCCTACAAAAATTGATGTCACACAACTCCATCCCTTCCCTTACTCATCCAACATTGTACTACCTACACCTGAACTCAAACCTTTGCCCGATAACCTTAGATATGTCTTCCTAGGACTTGACAACACCTTCCCTATGAGTTTAAATGCACAACTAACCAAGGAACAAGAGCTTAGGTTGACTACGACCCTAATAGAACATCAAGCAACCATTGGGTGACAATTTCTGACCTCGGAGGGATTAGCCCTGACTACTGCACACACAAGATCTACTTGGAAGATGGGGCACGACCTTCTTGCTAGATGCAAAGGAGACTAAACCCAAACATGCAAGAGGTGGTTAAAAAAGAGATCATAAAATGGCTTGATGTGGGAATCATCTACTTGATTTCCGATAGCCTCTGGGTGAGCCCTACACAAGTGGTGCTAAAGAATGCTGGGCTTATTGTTGTCATAAATGATAAAGGTGAATCCATCCCTACCTGCACTACTACTACTTGGCTGGTGTGTATTGATTATTGGAAACTAAATGAGGCCACCAAGAAAGAACACTTCCCCTTGCCATTCATTGACTAGATTCTCAAATGTCTGGTAGGGTGAAAATATTTCTACTTCCTAGATGGATATTTAGGATATAACCAGGTTGCTATTTCACCTGAGGACCAAGAGAAGACCACGTTCACCTGCTCGTATGGCACATTTGCGCTCCACTGTATGCCATTCGGGTTATGCAATGCACATGCTACCTTTTAGCGTTGCATGCTAGTCATCTTCTCCGAGATGGTGGGTGAATATCTGGAGGTCTTTATGGATGATTTCTCCATCTTCGAAGACTCATTCGACCATTGCCTTAGCAACCTGGAGAAAATCCTAAAGCGATGTATTGAGGTCAACCTTGTTATAAACTGGGAAAAGAGACATTTTATGGTTCAAGAAGGGATTGTCCTCGGTCATATCATTTTGCAAAAGGGCATAGAAGTTGATCGAGCTAAAGTTGACTTGATTTCTAAACACCCACCACCTAGCTCGGTCAAACAAATGAGATCTTTCCTAGGACACATTGGCTTTTACAGAAGGTTTATAAAGAATTTCTCCAAAATATCTAACCCCTTGACTGATCTTCTAGCCAACGATGCTTAGTTTGATATGACACCTGATTTCATCCAAGCCTAAACTACTTTAAGGGATACAATATCGATTGCACCTATCTTACAACCCCCAAACTGGTCCTATGACTTTGAGATAATGTGTGATGCATCAGACTTTGAAATTGGAGCTATCCTATGGCAAAGGAAGGAGAAGAAACCTGTGGTGATCTACTACGTGGGAAAAACCTTAGACGAGGCTCAAGGAACTTATACTATCATAGAAAATGAGTTGCTCACTGTAGTTTTTGGCTTAGAAAAGTTTTGATCATACCTTCTAGGATCCCACGTGATAATCTACACTGACCACTCAACTATCCGGCACTGGTTAGCCAAAAAGGATGCAAAACCCAGGCTGATTAGATGGATCTTGCTACTGTAGGAATTTGACCTAGAAATACATGATAAGGTCGGATCTAAGAATGTCGTAGCCGACCACTTGTCAAGACTAACCTCGAAGCATATTGGATATTCACTACCTGTGATTGATGAATTTCTTGATGAGCATATTTAGCTGTGCATGGAGGGAATCTTCCTTGGTATGCGGACTTGGTTAACTACTTAGCTGTAGGGTAGATTCCACATGGCTGGTCTAGACAATAGCAAGACAAGTTTTTGGCTGATGCTAAACACTATTTCTGGGATGATCCCATGTTGTTTAGACTTTGCATCGATTAGATAATTAGGAGATGCATCCCTAAGGAAGAAGTTCAGAGTGTGTTGTCCTTTTGCCATGATCAAGCTTGTGGTGGTCGCTTCTCGGGAAAACAAATGGCTGCAAAAGTTTTGCAGTCTAATTTTATTGGCCATCACTATTTAAGGACATACACAATTTTGCTAAAACTTGTACAAGATGCCAGACTCTAGGGACCATGGCTAAGAAAGATATGTTGGCACTCTAGCCCATTCTTGTTGTTGAAATATTCGATGTCTGGGGAATTGATTTCATGGACCTCTTCCCACCATCTAACAGCTTCGAGTATATACTAGTCTCTGTAGCCTGTCTTGAAATGGATCGAATCCGTGCCTACCCAAAAAAGTGATCATAAGGCCATCATGGATTTTGTTAAGAAAAGCATTTTCTCTCAATTTGGGATACCTAAGGCCATGATCAGCAATGGTGGGAGCCACTTTATTAATGCCTAGTTCTATCTTTACTTAGGAAATACAAGGTTACTCACCACATTGCCACCCCGTATCACCTGCAAACGAACGGGCAAACTGAGGTCTCAAATAGGAAAACCAAGAATATTTTACAAACGACTGTGAGACCTGACTGGAAGGATTGGTCCACTCGACTTGATGATGCCCTTTGGGCATACAGGGTCGCTTATAAGACCCCTATCGGTATGTTCCCATACCAATTGGTCTTTGGCAAAGCTTGCCACCTTCCGGTTGAGCTTGAGCACCGGCATATTGGGCTATCAAACAGTAATATGGATCCCCATATTGTAGGATCTAAATGGCACAAGCACACTAGAAGGGGGGCATGAATAGTGTGGTAAACAAAATATTGGCAATAAAACAAAAAACAAAATAGTACACCAAATATATAGTGGTTCCCCTCACTTGTGTGCTCCACTACCTAAGTCTCCCGACTTAGGATTTTTAACCTAATTCCCTCAACCCGGAGGGAATCAATTTACTATAAACTGAGGATATTAATGGGTTACCTCAACCTAATTACAAGATTAGATAAAAGCAAAAAATTACAGGTGTAAGTAAGAAACAAATTAGCTTACAACTTAATTCCTAAGTCTCCAACTAAACTAATTTCGGGCTCATTTCCTGATATATTTTTGAACATGTCCACTGCCATCTCCACTATCATCATCATCATCAGCTTCTTCATCTTCATCATCTTCTTCATTTTCAATTTCTTCATCTTCATCTTCACTTTCGGCATAAGAGATTTCTTCATCATCTTCATTTTCTTCTTCCTCTCCATCATCATGAAGGATAGGTTCTTCTTCCGCCATTGGAGAGGAAACATGAGATGGGTCTTGAAAATGCTTTTGCCATCTCTCACTGTATTCTTTAGGCAGTTTTGGTTGAGTATGCTTTTGTTGCTTAGAATGTTGAGTGGAAGAAGCAAAACGGAAGGGCTCAATAGAAAGTGAAAGTTCATGGAACTTATGTTCCATGTGACGAATACCAAAGTTGAGATTGGTAAGATTTTGACCAATATAATTAAAGGTGTTAATCATATTGGGGTTGGTTCTAGGCACATGAGACAAATTTACCCAAGGCATGTCAACTTCGGGATATGGATAGGTCATAGGAACAAATGCTGAGGATGAGACAGGAACTTGATGAGAAGAAGATTGAGCATTTGAATCAACTTGATCTTCTTCTTCATCATCACTCGATGATTCCTCTCTAGCAGGCTTTACTCCCTTTTTTCGGAGTGTGGACCACTTGAAGTAGACCACTTTTCTAAGTGGAGTAAAGTTTGAGAGATCAATTCTACTCTTGGAGTTGAAGCATGGTAATGAGGTCTTAGGAAATGGATGAATACCGTATTCCAATTAACAGAAAGCTTGCGATAATAGCATAGATTAAGGGTAAAATATCTACGGCAATTTTATGGAATCCCGAATATTTGACCCTTAAATTCCATGCTAAAATTCTGAATAAGACTCTAGTAAATAAGGTCATGTTAGATGCAACCAAGGCTTTTCCTTGACAGCTAGGGAGCAGAAGTGTTTCAGCAGGCTTTACTCCCTTTTTTCGGAGTGTGGACCACTTGAAGTAGACCACTTTTCTAAGTGGAGTAAAGTTTGAGAGATCAATTCTACTCTTGGAGTTGAAGCATGGTAATGAGGTCTTATGAAATGGATGAATACCGTATTCCAATTAACAGAAAGCTTGCGATAATAGCATAGATTAAGGGTAAAATATCTACGGCAATTTTATGGAATCCCGAATATTTGACCCTTAAATTCCATGCTAAAATTCTGAATAAGACTCTAGTAAATAAGGTCATGTTAGATGCAACCAAGGCTTTTCCTTGACAGCTAGGGAGCAGAAGTGTTTCATGAATTTGTGAAGTGAATTTTTCCTTAATGGTATTAAAAGCATGACCTTCATGGTAGAACAAAATTTTGGTGTAACTATTGCTTTTTGACCAAAAATATTTAAGGTTAAGACTAGATGACCTCTATTGTCTTGTTCTTGGAGATTTGAAAAAAATAGACAATTAATGTCAAGATAGACTCTGGAACATCAGCGAAAAATGACTCATCAAAGAAGTGCATTAGATGTTGTTCAGATAGACGAGTAGTGAAATTAAAAAGGTGTAATGGAAAATAGGCCTGCAATGATGAAGCTTAAGGCCCTTATACCAATCAAACTTCGACTTTGCATCCTCATTGATGCAAAATTTGTGAAATGCATCTTGAGGTGTAGTTCCCTTACTTTTGGACTTAGGTGCTATCTATAAACATAAAATAAATAGAGTAGGAAAAACAATGAGAAAGCAAGAATATTTCCTTTCATGCATGCATACAAAAACACACATAAGCTTGCATGTACTGGTACTGGTCGTAAGTATCGATACTGGTTGGTTCCAGTTCCAACCAAAAAATCGAGCAAGTACCGATACCTACTATCAATAGTAGGCTCTGCTGCACTCAGCAAATACTGATACTAATGATGGGTATCGGTACCAATTGGTACCTGATGAAAAATAGTATGCAGCAGCAGGTAGTGTTTGTGGAGTAAGGAAACAAGGTCTAGGATGAATAAGATCTACTAAGAGAAGAAGAGAATACCTTGAAAGGCTTGAGTAGAGACTTGGACGAGGTGATCCTTCTTTTGGCTAGGGTTTGGAGGAGCCCTTGAAGAAAATGTGAACTAGGGTTGAAGAGTGCAAAATGAGGCAAGTGTTTGCACTTGCCCTCTTTTTATGGGTTGGGTCATGTGCAAGTCACATGACCACTTAAGTGGTTGAGAAAAATGCAAATGAACAACTTAGGTATTGAAGAATAATGTAATCAATACCCTAAGTTAAGTAACCATATTACAAACAACACCTTGATATTTTCAGAAATACGAAAATATTACAGTATACCCCTTTTTAACAAAAGTAGGTAAATTGTAGTTAGGCCCTCAGGGATTTTTATAATTACAAACAAGTTATAAGGCAATCAATCTTTTAATTTTGAATTTCTTTAATTGTACAAAGCCCCAATTTTCTTCTTATAAAGTAGAATCTCTCTACTGCAAGAAGTTTTGTAAAAATGTCTGCCAATTGGTTTTGTGTATCTATGAATTCTAATTGAATTGCACCTTGAAGCACATTTTCTCTAAGAAAATGATGACGAACATCTATGTGCTTGGTATGTGAATGATGTATCGGATTTTTAGATAAATTAATTACACTTGTACTATCACAAAATTTTAGATTGCACAAAAAATAATCCAAAATCGGACAAAGTCTATCTCATCCAAATGATCTGAGTGCAAGCAAGTGAAGCAACAATATATTCTGCTTCGGTCGTAGAAAGTGAAACACATGTCTATTTTCTAGAGAACCACGAGATCAGAGATTCTCCAATAAAATGACAAGTACCGTTAGTGCTCTTTCAGTTTGTCCAACTCCCTGCATAATCTGCATCACTATAGGATAATAAGTCTAAGGTCTGTGCTTTAGGATAAAAGAGACCAAGATCTCTTATGCTATTTAGGTATCTAAATATTCTTTTTACTACGTTTAAATGAGATTCCTTTGGTTTAGGTTAAAATCTTGCACATAAACATGTAGCAAAAGGAATTTCAGGTCTAGAGGCTATAAGGTAAGTAGTGAACTTATCATACCCCAGTATTTCTTTTCATCCACCTTACCGGATAAATCTTCACCAAGAGAAGTAGATGGAGCAATTGGAGTCTCTTTTCCATTTACATTATCAAAGTCAAACTTCTTGAGAATTTCAAGAACATACTTTGTTTGACTAATGTAGATACCTGTGTCTAATTGTTGTATTTAGAGGCCTAACAAGAATCTGAGTTCACCCATCATACTCATTTCGAACTCAGTTTTCATAGTCTCAAAAAAATGTTGACACTTGGACTCTTTGGTTGATCCAAATATAATATCTTTGACATATATTTGAACCAACAAGATGTGATTTCCTTCTTCCTTTACAAAAAGATTTGAATCAACAACTCCAATTTGATATCCATGCTGGAGAAGGAAGGACCTAAGTTTATCATACCAGGCCTTAGGAGCTTGTTTAAGTCCATATAATGCCTTATTGAGCTTGAATACATGCTCTGGGTGTGCTGGGTCCTCAAACCTGGGAGGCTGATGAACACAAACTTCTTCCCTAATATAACCATTAAGAAAAGTGCTCTTAACATCCATTTGAAATAACTTGAAGCCCTTTGCACTTGCAAAGGCAAATAGCATCCGAATGGACTCCAAGCAAGCAACAGGAGCAAATGTCTCATCAAAGTCAATTCCCTCTTGTTGGTTATAGCCTAGAGCTATGAGTTTGGCCTTATTCCTCATTACTATACCAGATTCATCCAATTTATTCTGGAACACCCACTTGGTTCCAATAATGGAATTACCCTCAGGAGCAGGTACCAAGTCCCATACATTGTTCCTTGTAAATTAGAGTAGCTCCTCCTGCATAGTTACAATCAAAGACTTATCCTTTAATGCCTCATCAACTTTCTTGGGTTCAAGTTGAGAAATAAAGGCATTAAGGACAAAGTCAGCCCTAAAATGAGAACAGGTTTTTACACCTTGTTCAATATCACCTATAATTTGATCTTGAGGTGATCCTTGTGGTGTGCCCATTCCTTTGGAAGATCATGTACATTTCATGTATCTTCCATTTTTGATACATTGATGAAGGGGGTATTGAAAGAGTGATCTTCGTTTTTGTTGAAAACTTTAACATAAAATGACGTGTCATTATAGTTTGTTGCGTGGTAGAAAATTGCTTTCCAAAACATTTAATATTCAAACTCTAGCCACGAAAATCGTTAGGTCATCTCCATAGGGAGGAATCAGCTTATTATGCTAGTGAATGGTGCCTCAATTATTCAGGAAACTCAATAGGTGAGCATATTACTTAGCGCAACTCTCTTTCTCACATAAACTCTTATTCTAAATAATTAATCAGGAATGTAGGTGTTTATATGCAAAATCACCACAACCCAATATTCTGTTAAATAGTGATCTTGGCAATGGATATCAATGGCAATATTAATTTCCAATAAACGAGACCTTGTTCGTTGTAATCAACATAACATTCATGAGAAGAATTTGACTTTTAAGCAATTTACCTAGAATAGGGGGATATTCATGCAAAATTCTTTCAATTTATTAATTCAAAAAAAAAAAAGAATAGTGAAC
Source organism: Thalassia testudinum (assembly GCA_037157565.1). Lineage (NCBI taxonomy): Eukaryota > Viridiplantae > Streptophyta > Magnoliopsida > Alismatales > Hydrocharitaceae > Thalassia > Thalassia testudinum. Next base: position 30,348,505 of record JAZHRO010000047.1, on the reverse strand, counting down.
TTAGCAATGGCATGATCTGTAAATATTAATTATGAGAAAACCAGAGGATTTCTCCTCTCTCTTCCTCGCACGTGAAGAAGGAGCATCGATGGGTTGTTGACGAGCGAGGGAGGTTGACAAAGACGAGGCCGATCCGATGGAGGTTGCGGCGTCGACGGAGATGGCTGGAGGTGGCCAGCTGGCGGAGGAGAAGCTCGCCGGCGGTGGGTTTCCAACGAACGTGCGTAGGCTATCAATGATGGCTCTAATGGCGTGGGTCATCAACGGAGGTCAAGGTGAGCACTTTGGTGATGTCGGTAGTGAGGGACATGGCCTACGGTTGTTGCTATGAACGTAGGTGGCTGGCGAGACTTTGGATTCTTTCGATTGTAGGCGGGTTGAATAAGAAGAGGAAGAAGGAGAAGAAGAGGAAGAGGGAGTGGATGGCGTGGGGGTGGTGCGCTTCTGTGGTGGCGTGTGTGTTCACACGACTTGATCGTGTTTTAACAGTCAGTTGCGTCGTAGTATAGGCGACCAAGAGTTGTCAACAAATAAGAATTTATTCTCAAAAACATAAGTATCCGAGGTCAAACACAGGGAGCAATTGGAATTTATTACTAATCTCAAGAATGCAATTGAACACTTAATTACTCAAAACTTAATTCAAAATATATATATGCATGAGTTTAAAAGTTAATTGTGGCAAAAATAGTAAAAAGACGTTTTCTCCTATCTGCTTCTTGTTCTTCTTCTTCTTCTGACTTCTGACTTTCCTCTGTTCTTCTTTTATTCTTTGGCCATGTGCTTCTTCTTCCTTGTTTCTTCTCTGCAGCTCCTTTCTCTACTCTTGCCCTTCTTCTTCTTTCCTCTGTCTTCTGCCTTGCCTCTCTTCTGCAGTTTCTTTCTCCTTCTTTTCTCTGCGGGTCTTCTTCTTCTTTCCTTGGCTCTGCTTCCCTTAGCTTCAGCTTTTCTTCTTCTTCTGCTTGTCTTTCCCTTTCTTTATTTCTTCTTCCTTCTTTAGTTCCTCTTCTCTTTGGCTTCGCCTCTTCCCTCTGCCTTGCCTTTCCTTCTCTTTTTCCTCTGTGACTAAGTGTCAGCTTCACTTCTCCTTCTTCCCTACACAAACCAAAGAGAGCAAAACCTACCCCTCTACCCACACTTGTGTCTCTCTCTCTTTGTATATCACTCTTCAGTACTCTCTCCTAGAGCCAGGTAATCGGGTCGGGTTGCGTGCCCGGGTCCAAGCACACCAGCGTGTGTGTGGTGCTCGAGGAGTGCTCAGGAGGGTAGTCGGGTCGGGTCGCCAGGTCCGCGGGATGAAGTCACGGATGAGGTGCGTGTATAGGTGAGGGACCTCACCCCATGTGTTTTCGAGGCGAACAGCTAATATCACAAATTCAATTTATTGTGCGCACCTCACTCACTAGTTCACGAGGTGGGACTAATGTTCCACCCGCTGTTGCTCGCACGCCCGCAGAAGATCTTCCATCCAATTGCAGTAGCTGTAGGCCTCGCAGCGCCAATTGCTTGGACAACTGGATGCGTGAGACTTCCCCAAACCTGCTGGACCTAGAATCCTGAAGCGCTTCAGCCTGGAGCGAGCTTGCAACCTCCTTGAGCCATCGCTAATGGCGGCTGGTGCTCAGACCCTGCACGACACAAAAGGGGCCTTGCGGCTCTATTAAACCACAGGAAGACCTTCGTCATGTCACGGCGAAGGTGAGGCAGTAGGTGGCAGGCCGCGAAGTGGCCTAGGCGTGCGTGCCTATGTCGCTCTGTGGTCGGATTGATGGGTCAGGTTGGGGGGTGGTTTTGGTGGTGTAGGCGGTCTGTGGATGAGTGGAGGATGTCCAGTGGAGTGTGGCGGAGGTTGTGAGGTGGGTGGCGAGATGTGTGGGGGTGCGGAGTAACAGGTGCGTCTCGTCGGAGGGTGATCGGAGATGGGGAAGATGGTGGTGGACCGTGGCTGTCGAGGGGCGTTTTGTGAAATAGGTTGAGGGGAATTGGAGAGGGGATAAAGACGAGTGGTTCTAGCCTAATTAGGTGGACGAAGGGGGCAAGAGGGTGGCTGGCAGTACCTGCTGTCGTCGGAGAAGAAGGCATCCAGTGGAGGAAGACGACGGCGACGACGGGGCTAGGGATGCGCACGTGGGTGTGGCGTGACGCGGAGGAGGAAGGGGAGGACAGATCTGCCACTGGTATTGTGGCAGAGCGACGAGAAAGAGGAGGGAGGCTTGCCGGAGCTCGCTGGAGACTTGGCCAGAGGAGAAGAAGAATTTGAGATGGAATTCCGGCTAAGTCGAGCTAAGGAGGTGCGACCGGAGTTGGGGGTCAATTTATAGGCACTAGCAGGGACTCTTGTGCTTGGAAGACAAGCTTCCAAGCGTGGGAATCCTCACCGGAGATGGAAGTCTGTTAGGTACCCAAATCTCTCGTGCATTTGCACGGGAGATTGGGTGCAAATCATAGCTCAGGACCACGCTCAGATGGAAGGGAATTCCTCAGAGAATCTCCCTTCCAAATCTGGGAGGAGATCTTTGAGGAATCAAGGAGTATTCCCCCTCTATTCCTCGTCGGAGTAGGATTTCTCCCCATTAATGGTGGAGGGACCTTCTTGTAAGAGGGGCGAGGAAGTTAGGGGGGTTTATGTAATGGTTTTCAAAAGATAGGGGCCAAGATGTAATTGGGTGTACTAATTTGCAAAGTAGGTCAAGATGACCTCCCCTTAGGTCCAAATTTTGGTACAAATCTAATTTGAACCTGAGGAATCTAATGGTGAAGTTGGATTTTAGGTTTGACCATGTTTGACTAGATATTTTGCATAAAAATCCAAATTAGGTTAATTAATGAGCTAGGACCTTAATCTAGGTCAAAATAGGTTCCAAAGGTCAAATTGAAGGTTCTAAACCCTAGGGGATATTTTTCCATGAATTTTAGATGTTTTACTTGATTTTTATCCTAACCAAAACCTTGTTGAATTAAGCAGGTCTGTTTTAGGGTTACATGATGTTATTTAATTCCTAGTTTGCACATAAACCCATTTTTGATTGAATCAACCCACTTTTCATCTTATTCAGACCATTTGACCTATGTTTTACCTCTGAGAAATCCCAGTTATGTACTGTAATGGTAAAATTATAGTTTTAACCTTTATTTCATGTTTTCTTCTCAGAACACTTATTCCTTCAATTAAGCCTTTCTCTAGGTTATGTAGGAGCTTTTATTCTCTTTTTTAGGTCAAAATAAGCGAGTTAGGGCTCATGATGAGGTTCTCATCATACCCCCATGTCTAGTTTTTGCTAGTCCCTTAGCAAAATTTCAAGGTTTTAACTTCTATTCTAGACCCTGAGTGTCTGTCATCAGTTATGATAAGTGCTTTTCTTTTTCTTTTGTGATTAGGTCAGAATGCCAACAATAGGCATAGAGGTACTCAAGTATCAACAAAAATCCGGACCTGACCCGCTTTAGCCTCAGTCTTCCACAAAGGTTTTTAAGGCCCACAAAAACTATCCTAGGGTTTGTTGGACTCTGCGGTTAAAGCACCCGTGCTTGAGACATTTTAGTGTGCACTGATCAGAGAAATAGTGCGGGTGTTGGATGCTTCTTGTTGGCTGACGAGGAGGAAGAAGATGATGAAGATGAAAAAGAAGTGGGATGTAGATGGGGTTGCTACGGTGGTGGCCGCACGCTGTCACCATGCGATCGTTGAGAGGACGAAGGCAGGAGGCAGGTGTGTAGAGACCACGGTGCATGCTGAAGTCCATGGTGTACACCTGTTGCACAGTGGTGGAGGTGGAGAAGAAGTCCCCACCAGGGGGAGCGGATGGATGGCGAGCGTCCCCTAGCCGCACTTCTTATCTGTAGTTTGTTGCTTCTGCCGAATGCTTCTCCAACCATCCGCGAAGGATGCGAGTGGTTGGAGAGGTAGAATCTATCAGACGTCTGATCAGACCTTCAGACGTCTTAAAAATGTAGCTATTAGTAAGTTCCTGCTGGCAGTCCTAGACGTCTGTCATTTACTCCAGACGTGTTATCGATGTAGAAATGGTCACCTAAACTCATGTACCTAGCTTGCATTCATCGAATGAATTATATTATCATATCATATGTGGTTAAATGTAAAATTAACGCATAAAATTATATCCAGACTAAGGTAAATTACCATATATCTCCTAGTCAATTAACAACTAAGAGCAAATAATTAAATAGTACTTAGGTTAAATAATGGTCCACGAAAGCGAACTTATCAAATGCCCCCATGCCTAAGTTTTGCTAGTCCCGAGCAAAAATGAAAAATAATATAAGTAATAAGAAGATTTCTTCTTTCTATATTCCAAAAATTTAGAAATCCAGACTCATGTAAAGTGATAGTAGCCTAAGTAACGGATTCAAGTGAAAAGCCAACTTACATTTGAAGTTCTTACTTAACCCTTGATAATATTCTATCGAGATAGGTAACTACTTCCCTCGAGGATAAAGCGGAAGATAATCTGTAATTTGACTCTGGCTTTTTGGCTTAGGTAGGAGATATCGAGTTGAATGGATTTGTATTTGGTGGCACACACTCATCTGGTGCTACATGTAATCTAGTATTACAAACTCTAGATCTCTAGACTATTAAACAAATCAACTCGGAGGGAGGCTAAATAACTGTGCTCTCTTGATATTCCTTTGTGCTTACTCTTTTCCTTCTTTTCCTTCTGAGATCACAAATCTCACCAGATTTAGTAAATGTACTCACTGGTTGGTGGCCTCACATGGCATTCACACTTCAACTAAAGTCCTAATAACTCTACAACTAAGTTAGAGTCTTCAGCCAGTATTCAGGTGAACAGAAATATTGAAAGATAGGTATGGGTCATATTTGGTGGATCGCAATGGGTGTTTTTGTTGCCTCAGAAACATCGTCACGAAGATAAAACTATAAACTTGGACTCTTTTCTTTTTTCTTTTTTCTCTCTCTTTTCTCTCTTTTTTTTTAAATATAATTGTTTCTTCTTTTTTTTTCTTTCTTTATAAATCAACATAACACGACACAGACTTTTATTTATGAGGCATTATTAGGGATGATGATGGTCAAGAGGATATTGTGTGGCTTATTTGGTGGAAGTGTTACTCTCAGCATCGAGAAGGAATGGATAGGATAAGAATATTTCTGACCTTTGCCATTACTACCCTCTTTCAGCCGAGGACTCTATGAAAGACAGTCGTAACCATTCACTATAGTCATAGTTTTATTAAGACTTAGTCTCTGTGTATCTATCTTATTTGGTAACTCTCAGAAATTCACACAATGTACACACACAGGAATAGAGAGCGAAAACTATGCCTAACTCTGAAGTATCATCATCTAATTGTCCAAAACTTAAGAGTCCTTGCACTAGACTTAGCGCATCAGTAATCTCTCTACTTTCGTCTCACAAATATGAGGTGGATCTAATAGAAGATAGTATGCCTAACTCCCTTTTAACTGTCCAAGGGTTCAGTGGACTAAAAATGGTTATTGGTTCTCTTCAAAGATCCATTACCCAGTCTACGTGCAAGTGAAGTAAATGTACTGGATTCTAAACTTAAATAACAACTTAAGAAGAAAAATCTTTAATGACACCTCCATGACAAAGATGTTTTGCTAGGGACTAACCATTTCAACTCAAGAAAAGAATTTTTTTTATATGCTAACCTAAATGCATGAATACTTTCTAAAATGCAAAATGCACCCCCCTATGACTAAATCCTACAATGTCCTCATTGCAAAATTAAAACAGGGGGAGAAAGGAAGGAAATCACCTGATGATGATGTTATTCAGAATACTGGGTTGCCTCACAACAAACGCTGTATTTTCTGTCAGCAGCCAGACTTATAGGGAACCTGTAAGTCTAGTTCCAGATAGAAAAAGCTAAGCCCTAAAAATATGTGAAATAGCACGGGCCTAGAAAACAGGTAGCCACAGATGTTGGCGAGTTGATGATGCAACATTATCCCAAATGCTTGCCAAAAGACATGAAAGCAAATAACCTCATAGGCTACCTGGGGATGTCTAAGAATAATAAAAGGAATATGAAAAGGGACCTCTCAAAATGGAATAAGTGGAGGATAACAAGGATCCTCCAAAGTAGGAAGGGTTTTAGAAGATATAAACATAATTATTTCAAACCCTTGAATGGTTGGACTAAATGTACAAGCATCAATCCAAACTCACCATTCTACCCGAGGATGAAATGGCCTGATATTCTCCCCAAAAAGAATGTAAGTGAGTGGAGACCTGAGCCAAGGATCGATTAGGGAGTGGAAGGGTTGTTTGTGGTGTTGGGTGGTAATTATTAAGTTTAAGGAGGGCTTAGTTGATGTCAAGTCCAATTCCAACATCGATTTAGATTGTGTATTCTCCTTAATAATTATTGCAAAAAAATTCAAGTCACCCTGCCTATCATTAATGATCAGAGTCATATTTTCACCTTCCAGTATATGTGAATCAATGGTGGACTCCAAATTAAATTTCTTTGATGGCAGGGTCGAAGCAACTGAATCATTATCATTAATCTCATCCCCGAATTCTTTTGGTTCACTCAAATTTTTGTCGGGGTATATATGTGATTCATTAGTAAAGAAAGGAGTTGGATTAGTATCCTCAATTATTTTTGAAGGAGGATCAGTCTTAATGTTATGGAGTAAGCTTATATCACTCAATTCTTTATTTTTCTCGGGGCATAAATCCTCAATTAATGTGCATCGTCCCTGAGAGTCTCTCCTAGGCTTCTCACTTTTGTGTTCATCCTCCTCCAATATCAACTCCTGGTTTTACGGAAGATGTCTCTCAAAATCAAAAGAAGGAAGGATTCGGATTTCACCAGATTAGTTATATCCTCAGGAGGTAAGTCCTTGAATAACACATAATCCCCCTATGATTCACTCCAGATTCTAAGGTCGGGTTCCTCATTTGGGTCATCCTCATCCTCTAAAATAGACTCTTTATATCCCCGAGACCAAAATTGATCTAATTCATCCTCCATTCCCTTAGGGTCACCTTCATTGGGTGCATTTAAATCCTTTGAATGCTGAATGGTAGGTGTTGATTCCCTAAGTGGAGGGTTAGGATTAGGCTCACTAACGGTAGAATGAGGTTCCACTAGATAATTAATAGGGGAAGTGATATGAACAATACGACCTTGACCTGGGTTATCAGGGGTAAGGAAAATACTATCATTGGGGTCAAGGTCCTCAAGAGGTACCATCTTCCCTTTCTTTTGACTCCAATATAGCTTGGGTGGATAATCAGTAGGATCGTTCTCCTCTAGTGGCCGTGTCTCATGGGGAGAGTCTAAGTGATAGCTACTCAAAACGGGATCCCTATCATCATTGGTTTCCTCAGAATTATTTTTATGATCACAGTTATATGGGTAAGGATCAGAATCACTAGTAAGAGAGTAGCTAAGTTGTCTAATTTCTTTGTTTAATTGTTGATTATTCCTCAACATCTCTCCCATAGGCTCCATCATTTCTTTCTGTTGTTTTTGCATTTCTATCATAAAAGAGGAGAGGCTACTACTATCAGATTGGGAAAGATAGTCAATCTCAGACTCTGGTTGCCTATGGGTATCGGTCCAACGTCGATACGGAAAATCACGAAGGGTGGGAGGGTTGGGTGTTTGCAAAGTAGTGGGGATTCCATGGGTGGAAAATCCTGCTCCTAGGCTCTTCTCAAAAGTGGGAGCTATCGGGCCAGTACTCTTAGGATAAGAATATGAATGATCCCATGGATTATCAATATACCCATCAAAGGATGGATACGCTCAGGACATGGGATCCTAATTAAAATTATAGGAGTAAGGATAGTCTATTTCTTTTAATTAAATAGGTTAAACTCTCTTAGGATTTAAAAGAAATTAGAAACTTACTAGAGAGTTCTACCACTGTCAAAACAAATGCAAATACAGTGGGATCTATTTTTAGTAGATTCTAGGTCTTAGGTGTTCAGTTGGTGGCCAAACAAGTTTTGCAAGAATTACGCATCCTAGGTTGACCTTCGTTGGTGCTTATAACCTACTCGCAAGGGATAGAAGTCTCGAATCGCACCCATGCACAAGGAACTGAAGTAACTTGGTGGATATGATTGTTGATTTCCGACTAACTTCCCTTGTAGTGAAAAAAGGAGAGGTAGAAATTTACCTAGTGACCTTATGTATGAGGTGCACAGTGTCTCAGGTGTGCAATCATATGTTCGTGTGAAATCTCGCAAACAGGATCCTTTTACACGCAATTTTAAGTCATAAATTTTAAGGTCCAACCTCTTAGCAGTCCCAATTTTTAAAGTGACCACTGAATTAATTCGATTCAAGCACTTTAGTGGTCTTAGATTTAGGTTCAATGCAGATACATGACAGGTAATTGATGCTCAAGAAAAAGACGTACCTTACTCTAGCTTTCTTCAATGCAGGGATGTTTGCAATGCAATTAAGATAAACTAGGTGCTGCTCATTCAATCCTAGATGATCGCCCTATTGATATGTAGCTTCTAGCAGGTAGTTCGATATATATATATTTTTAAATATTAAGCAATCAAACCTAATATAACTAACTAACTAACCTATATGCAGTTCAAATAATTCAAATAATCCTATACTCTAAATAAAATGGGAACACACTCCCGAAAATTTGCTCCCACATACAAGAGCGATAAAAAATAAAGAAACACTTAATGTCTATCTAATCTAAATCTAAACTAAGAACTAATGACTAAATCAGACAAAGGCTCCTCTGTATGCCTACGTGAGTGGAATCAAGGCCCACAAGCCCCATTGCTGGCCTCCAGGTGGCGTCAAGGTCCACCAAAAATATCCTCTCCGTCGTACACACCCGCCGCATTCGTTTATTATTTTTGCATAGAAAAAGATCCATAGTCAGAAATTCAAAAAAGCTTTCAAAATAGCATAAAAATAATATAAAATTCCCAAAAAAATTAATAGGCGTGTTTCCACCCCAACAATGGTGCCATTTGAAAGAGTGATCTTCGTTTTTGTTGAAAACTTTAACATAAAATGACGTGTCATTATAGTTTGTTGCGTGGTAGAAAATCACTTTTCAAAACATTTAATATTCAAACTCTAACCACGAAAATCATTAGGTCATATCCACAAGGAGGAATCAGCCTATTGTGCTAGTGAATGGTGCTTCAATTATTCGGTAAACTCAATAGGTGCACATATTACTTAGCGCAACTCTCTTTCTCACATAAACTCTTATTCTAAATAATTAATCAGGAATGTAGGTGTTTATATGCAAAATCACCACAACCCAATATTCTGTTAAATAGTGATCTTGGCAATGGATATCAATGGCAATATTAATTTCTAATAAACGAGACCTTGTTCGTTGTAATCAACATAACATTCATGAGAAGAATCTGACTTTAAGAAATTTACCTTGAATAGGGGGATATTTATGCAAAATTCTTTGAATATATTAATTCAAAAAAATAAAAGAATAGTGAACTTCGCAATGGCATAACCCGTAAATATTAATTGCGAGAAAAACAGAGGATTTCTCCTTTCTCTTCCTCTCACGTGAAGAAGGAGCGTCGACAGGCTACTGACAAGTGAGGGAGGTTGACGAAGATGAGGCTGATCCAATGGAGGTCACGGCGACAACAAAGATGGCCGGAGGTGGCCAGCCGGCGGAGGAGAAGCTCGCCAACGGCAGGTTTCCAACGTGCATGTGTGGGCTATTGGCGATGGCTTTGATGGCATGGGTCGTTGACAAAGGTTAAGGCGAGCACTTTGGTGATGTTGGAATGAGGGACATGGCCTATGGTGGTTGCTGTGAACGTAGGTGGCTGGCGAGACTTTGGGTTCTTTCGATTGCAAGCGGGTTGAAGAAGAAGAGGAAGAAGAGGAAGAGGGAGTGGATGGCGTGGGGGTGGTGCGGCTTCTGTGATGGCGTGCACGCAGTGCACGCACGTGGTTGGTTGTGCGCGTGCCAGGGCATGCTGCTGCTATGCGGTTGAGCATGTGCACAAGCTGGTGTGCAGGTGCGTGTGGGTGTTGGATGCTTGCTGTTGGCTGATGAGGAGGAAGAAGAAGATGAAGATGAAAAAGAAGTGGGATGTAGATGGGGTTGCTGCGGTGGTGGCCACACGCTGTCACCGTGCGACCGTCGAGAGGGCGAAGGCAGGAGGCAGGTGCGCAAAGACCACGGTGCATGTTGAAGTCCATGGTGTACGCCTGTTGCACGGTGGTGGAGGTGGAGAAGAAGTCCCCGCCAGGCGGAGCGGATGGATAGCGAGAGTTCTCTAGCCGCTCTTCTTATTTGCAGTTTGTTGATTCCATCGAATGCTTCTCCAACCACCCGCAAAGGATGCGAGTGGTTGGAGCGGTAGAATCTATCAGGCAACTTCTTCACTAGACATCTGATCGGACCTTCAGAGGTCTTAAAAATGTAGATATCAGTAAGTTCCTACTGGCAGTCCCAGACGTTCGTCATTTTCTCCAGACGTGTTATAGATGTAGAAATGGACGTCTAAACTCAAGTACCTAGCCTGCATTCATTGAATGAATTATATCATCATATCATATGTGGTTAAATGTAAAATTAACGCATAAAATTATATGCATACTAAGGTAAATTACCATATATCTCCTAGTCAATTAACAACTAAGAGCAAATAATTAAATAGTACTTAGGCTAAATAATGGTCCACGAAAGTGGACTTATCAGGTATACTCATCATCAGACATACAATCTTCATTCTTCATGTCATCCACATTTCTTCCTTGTTATCATCCATACTTCTTAAATCTTGTGACTTCCTGTAAATAACACTTCATAAACTCATTAGATTTAAAATAGTTTTGTTAACACCAAAACATAAAAGAGAAGTGGAACTAAGTTCCAACACATATGGCCAGTACTGAAAGGAAGCTCTAGCTTTCCGAGCTTGAAGAAATTCGTCGAGACGCTTATGAGAATAGTCAACTGTACAAGGAAAAGATGAAAGCTGTCCACGACCAGTATATTCATAGGAAACCCTTCGAGCTAAATCAATAAGTTTGGCTCTGTGATGCATGACTTAAACTTTTCCTCGGGAAGTTACGATCCAAGTGGATGGGAGACCCTACTGGGTAGTCAGACCGTTTTTCAATGGGGTGGTCGAAATTGCAGATCCTAAGATCGACCAAACATTCACAGTTAACAGACAAAGACTTAAACATTTTCTTGCCCAGGTACCCCTGAAGGAAGTAGTAACCCTCATTGAGGGTTAAGTTGGAACTGTGCCCAGCTGGAGGCAATAAATTGAACACTTCTTAGGAGGCAACCCAGAGGATTCAAGCTGGCCGGTTACAATTTGATACTAAGGTGATTTCTATCCTTGCTCCCTTACATATATTTATTTTCCAATGAGGACATTATGCTAGGTAGGCATGGGGGGGTGATAATTCTTATTTTCTAAGCATGGATTATCGGCTTGAAGTAATTTTTTTTTTAAATTGTAATAAAGTTAAGAAGAGCTAGGAAATATGGGCACCAAAATTTACCTACCATAGGAAATCATACAGTTAGGATCTTTTCACTAGGACTCTTCAGGCCGAGCAGCTTAATTAGTCCTGATGTCCACTAAGATATAAACTTGTTCCCCTGGTCCTTGCTAACTTAATTTAATTGCAATAAAGTGAATAAAGAGGGGTGATAAGTAGGTGACTTATCAACTCACCCTCCGATTTGGAACATTCTAGAAGTCTAATCATCTACATACGTCGTGCACTGACTTGTTGTACAGGTGACCATAGCAGAAATTAGGGAGCTAATAAGCAGGCTAGTGGTGGTATGGTTAGCACGTTGCAGTGGGTAACCCCCCATTATTGGGTGTCTAGAGCCCAGCCATTAGACCTATCTCTCTTTGGTCGCCACCTTTAGGTACATCTTAGATTAGGGAAGCCACCTGTTGGGAAAAAAAAAGAAAAAATGGTATCACAGAAAAGAAAAAAAGGGGGAGAAAGAAAAAAATACAATAAACCACACTTCACTGAACAAGTATGGCTAGCAAGTTGCCGTGGGTAACCCCCCATTGCCAATTGTAGAGAGCCTAGCTTACGAAAAGCATGAATACATCCCCAATTATGGAGAAGTGAGGAAGTAGAAATAAAGACCCATGGAGATCTAAACTGGGTTTACCTAGTGTTGACCCCACCAAAAGTAGCAAGGAGAAGCTACCAGTCAAAGAGACAAACTTTTAAGTGGCAATAACTTCATTTTGGGGTCACCTAGAGCTTATGGATACCTGAGGTCTGCTTTAGTTGCCTGTATTACGAGTCAATCACATATACAATAAGATGCTTAGCACTTTTCATCTTTTCAAGTCCTGGATGGGTTTGGTAGCCGCAGAATGCTACTCCAAACCCTGAACATGAAAAAAGAAAAAAAAAAACTATATATATATATGACTAAGGCAAGGATTAGGGCGATCCATATCTTGGTCGACATCATGATATTGTTGAGTCTTAGTAGTTAAGACACTAGGTATCAAATTTCCTTTGGACGCTAAATACTTCTGCCTTGGCAGTCTCTCCTTGGCTTCGTACTTTTCGATTAACCTTGCTAGGGAGTAGAAAGGGGTGGGCATGGAGGTATGATGACTCTATAGCTATTAATGTTAATTATATCAATTAGAGTCAATTTCGAGGGCTCATGAACGTAAATATGATAATATAGTGGGTTTGAGGGCATGCATGCATGTAGTATAATCTTTATATTAAGATTGCTTGACATTAATGTTCAATGACCAAGTTCTACAAGTGCATATTGAAATAGGTCTTAGATGAGCAATCGAGCTACACGAATGAATTGAAAATGAAAATCAGAGTTCAATGGCTCCGAAATCACCCCAATTCGACCTCCGTAGCTCCCACAAAGAGCCCGGGAAGTCCTAGCTGTTGATCTGATGATCAATGGCCCACGACATGCCACATGGCACCTGCTCAGCCCTCCATCGTGCACCTCAGACCTCCGCTCATTCTCTTCATCGCATGGGCACATGCGGTCTCGCCCGTTTGATCTTTATCGTACAATCTAAGTCGCGCAACGCCCATGCCTCACCACGACCCTTCGATCAATCATCAACAGCTTAGATCATCTCACTCTCCGTATAGTGTGGTGGTAAGGCGTTGCAATTCTCAAATGTGCGATGTGCGATCGACCAGCAATCTGCAAGCGTGCGTGGATTAAATTCCGCTGCACGATCGACATCCGACGAATCTCGTGACACCACGTCACTATCCATCGTGAGCGCACGATGTGCGAAATCAGACCCTCCATCCCCACGCAAATCTTAGTCGACCGTGCATGATCTGCGGGCGTAAAAGGTGCCATGTGGCCAGCTATGATTCGAGCGATTACGAGAGTGTGATTGCGTGCTCTTAAGGGTGCAAATGAGGACTCTCCTTATTCGCTAGATGCGAGTGTACACGATTGTGATTCAACCATGTTGTCCCCATGTGCATGAGCATGCGCAAGTGCACGTACGTGAGTGTGGGTGTCGGTTCAACGTGCTAAGCCAGCCCAGCGGTGGTTCAAGTGTGGTTTGGGGGTGTTTTAGGTCGAACCAAGGTCCTCCACCTATAAAAGGGTCCTATGACCCACCATTGCAAACCATCTCTTCTCCAAGCATTCCACCATCTTCCTAAGCTTAAAAGCTGGTCCTTGGACCTGTTAATAGAGCTTCCTCCACCACTGTGGCTGCCTTGACATGCTTATGATGCAAAAAATACGTGGTTTGTTAATTATACGAAATAGTGTCATTGAGACATGTAAATCCGCAATCAACTCTTAAATTTATAATACCTAGATAGTGGAGTATCTAGGGTCATCAAAGGAGGCCAATTTGTTAATCACATGAATGGTTCTCTCTCTTGCCTCTCAAATCTGCACTTTCTTTTTGTGATTTTTGAGTTTGTTGGCTTTATATTTTTCAGAAACAATGGGGTTTGAGGCAACAAAATGAGAAGACTTAATTATACTACAACTAACCCTAGGTGATAAGAATGGAGTCCTCTCTTCTAAGCTCACCCTAAGCAAGTGCGCCTAGGGTAATTAGAAGAGGAGAGTGTGTGCACTACAATTACAAGAACAATGTGGAAAACACACTAACTACAACATGAAAATTGGAAGGCAAATTTCTGTATTACTAGTAAAGTCAAATATAGGTAGAGGAATGCTTCTACAAGAACATTAAACTGCTAGCTAATAGAAAAAGTAGAGTGGAAGATAAAGAAGAAGAAAGGGGGATCCTCTAGTTGAAGTTGGGATGGCCCTTGCTCTAAGTGCAGTTGCCCGGCACTTGAAAAGGGTCTTCCTTCATCCTTGATGTAGTCCTCCTCCAAGCTATTCTCCAAGGTGGGCGTCAACCACCTTGCTCCTCTTGCCTGGCCGTCCCCTTGATGTTGAAGATGATCTCCTCCTTGGCGTGGCTAAGGGAGAAGAAAAGAGGGGAAGAAGGCACCAAGGGGGCGGGTAGATTGCCCCCTTGATCTTCTTCCCTTCTTCTTCCTTAGCGTGGAGATGGGGTGGAAGAATGGTGAACCTAACTAATAAAGAAGATGGATTTTTGGTGGTGATTATGGTGGGTATTTATAGAGGTAGATGAGGGGTGGTTGGCGTGGGCTTAGGTGTAGGGCTAAGATTAGGTTTGGTGGGTAGTTAGTGGTGGTTATGGGGATCCTAGGGTGCAGGCTTGTTGGCACCAACTTAAGGGTGTGAAGGGGGGTAGTTGTAGGTGGTGTTGGTGGCTTTTGGTGGTGAAGAGACACATCAAGTTGGTGCCAAAGGAGGGGGTTTCTAGAAGGCTTGGTTGGCACCAAAACATGGATGGTGGAGATCATGGTTGATGGTGGATGAAGGGTTGGGATAAGGAGTTGGGTTGGCACCATTTTGATAGTGGTTATAGAGGGAGTTTTGGAGCCAAAATATGGTGTCCCTTGGTGGTGATGGTGGGTTGAAAGGGTGAGTGAAGTTGGCGCCAAAGTGGAGTAGGACTAGTTAGCTTAGGTGGACTTAGGTTTAGGGTTGTTAGGTGGAGTCTACATAGGTGGGTTTTAGGGTTAGGTTGGGTTCCCAAGGAGGTGCCTAGCTAAGCTAGTAGTGAGTAGGGTTGGAGGCATTTGGAGCTAGGGTTTTGAGGGAGAAGAGCTAGAGGTAGTTATCTTGAGTTGCACTAGAGTTGGTGGCTGCTGAAGAGAGTTGCAAGAAACTACCTTAGCTGGCTTAGCTTGCTAGTTCTTTGCTAGCTGCTAAGCCAAGCTAAGATGAGTTGGCTTCGGCTGATGTGAGCTGAGGCGAGCTGGGTCTGATATTCCCGGGGAGAACTTAGCTAGCTGGAGTAGCTAAGGTAGCTTAGCACAACTAAGTTGAGATAAGTGGAGTCCCCGGGAGCTGGACTTGAGTTGGCATGAGCTAGTTAAGGTCATTTTCTATTGACCAGGTCTAGCTAGTTGATGTCAGTAACTAGTCCTAGTTAGGTTGAACTTCCAATGAACTTTTATGAGCTGGAAGAGCTGGAATGGAGCTGGGATCAACTATCTTTAGCTAGTTTGAGATGCCATACAACTGAGGTGAGCTGAATGGAGCTAAGGTGAACTAACTAGAGCTACCATTTAGTGGAGATGAGTTAAATGGAACTAAGGGTGAGTTGATCCAGCTAGAAAGAGCTAGGATCCAGCTAGGATGGGCTGGATCTAGCTAGGATCTAGCTGATAGGAGCTTCTTCTTCATCTTCTGCCTTTCTAAGTGCCAAGATGTGTGGGATATGACATTCTGCCTAATCCTAACACTCAGATAAATGCATAAAAAATACATTAAAATGCAATGCAAGCTTATCCTAGGTAAATGACTAAATGCAGCCCAAAAACCCATTTGCGGAGTTAAAACCCTAAGAGCTAGGTTTGTTTTGGGGCATAAGAATGATGATAAACTAGCGTTTATCAGCCTATCCTAGCGATAAAACTATCTTTTCCTTAGCTTAAGTTCCTAATTTTATTCAAGCATTCATTTAGTTATCATTGTTATGTTTGTATATGATCTTCTGAATAAAAGAATAATCTTTCTATTATCATTATGTTGTCTTGATGAATGCTAATTGAAGTGAGTTTTCCTTAATACCATGATTGATAGTAGTAGTTAGTAACATTCATCTCAGATTTTTAGCCCTATTCGCTTTCTCTCTCTCTACTTCTCATGCAAGCAAAGAGACGTAATAATCTTATGGCAATAAATCTTAGTGACAAGAAGATTCGATTTTGCACCTCCCTGTGTTCAACACTCAGATTCACCATTTGATTATTCTTATTAAAATTGACATCGTAATCGCATGCTACAATGAATGAATTATCATAACAGGTTTCTCGACATCAGTTGGTGCCATCATCGAAGCTCTTCCTGGTTTGGGAACTCACAAAGACCCAATCAAGCTCCACAACACTAGACCAGACAATATGGGAATGTGGCACCTGTAAGTACCTTTGTTTTGATGCACCAAAATTGTGCTATCTACTAGACTAATCTTTCAGGACTCATTCTTTTTGGATTCATGGAATAAAGCAAGAAGATTGTTGTTTCCCCCTTAGAGGCTTTTTTTATTTTATTGAGTGTAGAATATTTTGTAAGGAACCTTAAATTAACTTCAAATGAATTTTCATGCTTAACATAAAAATCAAGTTCTTAGGTTAATTGATCAACCAACCAACTTAATTAATCTATCAAATCAGCCAATTTTAGGAAGTTGATTAATACACCTTTGATCGACCATTTAGCTTAATTAATCGACTAAACATTGATCAATCAAATAACTAGTTTGACCGACCAAATCTCATTTTGATTGACTAAACTATCTTAATTGATTGACCAATTGAATTTGGATTAATTCGTTTTCAAGTCGATTCTCTAGTATAAATAGAGGTCCAAGGTAGACCTTTTTCAACACACATTCCAAGAAAAAATATCTCTAGAAAAAGAGCTCTCGTGCTTTCTTTCAAGTGCTTCTACGCTTCTGCTTCTTCACTTTCCAAAGCACATCGATCCAAACCTCTACGAAAAATTTGGTTTGACTTTCCTTAAGGTTCCATAACATTATACTATTTTTATCTCTATTTGTTGCTTTTATTATGGATCCCAGGTGGTTGGGAAGATTCCTTGTTGTTGTGCTTCTCTTCAGGTTGAAAAGAGAAGGGATTGTTGTAAGATGTTGTGCCACCCTCATTCAAGTGGTGTGATACTGGATTGACTAGCCTCGCCTAGTTGGAAAAATCCTAAGCTAGGAGGTTTAGGTAGTGGTTTTTACCTGGGAAGGGTTTCCACTATAAATACAGGTGTCATATGTGCTTGTTATTCTGTGGTTTGAATTGTTTTTGCTATTATCTTTAAATTTTTTAAAGAGATACTATTCACCCCCGCTCTAGTATACTATTAAAATCCACAGGAACCACAGCACCCACATACCCTAGGTAGCAGCCAGTCCCATATTAGTAACAGTCTCGATCTATATTTCAATTTGTTCGCGATGCTACCCCTGACCCTCCACCGTAGGTTGGTGCGATGGGTGAATTACGGAAAGCTTCAAAGCTATTAGAAAAGGGTCAGATAAAACTAATGAGCTAGATACGAAGCATCCATACCACATAGAACCAGATGCTACAAGAGGGCAGATCGTAGGGAGCCCTACCCTCCTAGCCTGTCCTGAACCCCCAACATGTGCAGAACTAGGGTGCCCCACCAACGTTTCACACACCACAGGGACAAGCGCATGTAGTTCTTCAAGCACCTCCAGTACCACCTGGGTAAGCTCTTCCTACTCGGTTGCCAACCTCGACCTATTCTACCCCTTCCGCTCCTCCACTTCAGGGATTGTACACTGATGTAAAGGCTATCACTTTGAGGAAAATCAGGGTTTTGGAGAACTCGTCGTCGTTGTAACGCGCAAAATCGATCAACTCTTAAATTTATAAACCTAGATAGTGGGGTATCTAGGGTTGTCCAAGGAGACAAGTTTGCAAATCAAAATCCCTTACTTAGAAATGGAAATCAACTTTCTTTTTGGTATTTTAAAATATTTAATTTTTGTTTTGAAATAACTAAAGCAACATAAAATCGATGGTAGGAAGATGGCTAACACCTAAATTTACTAAACTAGAACTTAAGTGACAAGTAATTCCTCTCTCTAAGCTCACCTAGGTAGGTGGGAACCTAGAGTAATTAGAGAGAGGGTGTGATTATACTAAGGTAAAAGTAAAAGAAAATAATTGAGAAAAGGCAACTTTACTCAAGGAGAAAAAAATGTTTTACAAACCCTAGTAGAGGAATGCTTCTACTACTAGAGAATTGCAACAAATAAAATAAAACACAAATCCTTCTGAATTATTGGTGAAGAGGGGAAGCTCCTTGCTCCAAGCTTAGTGGCTCCTAAGCTTGAAAAGGGCTCCTCCTCCTTCCTTGAAAGGCTCCTCCAAGGTGGAAACATCCACCTTAACTCCTCGTCGAAGTGAGATGCTCCTCCTCCAAGGGTGGATGTCCACCCTAGGTTCTTCTCCTTTGCCTGGCCATCCTCCTTGTAGTAGAATAGCCCTCCTCCTTGGCGAGGCCCAAGTTGAAGAGAGTGGGGAGAAGAAGGCACCAAAAGGGCGGGTGATGTACCCCCTTAATCTTCTTCTCTAGTCCTTCTTCTTGGTCGTAGGTGTAGGTGGGTATAGGTAGAATAATACACTAATGGAGGATGATGAAAATGGTGGTAGGTGATGGGTTTTTGTAGAGGTGGAAGGTGGTGGTTATGGTGGAGATGAAGTGTTGGGCTAGGATGGCTTTTAGGAGGTGGTTAGGTGATCTTATGGTGGAGGATGGTTGGCGCAAAGTGGGGGGATGTGAAGGTGGTAGTTATGGTGGTGGAGAGGCACCTAAAGGTGGCGCCAACCATGGAGAGGTGCCTTGGTTTTGGCACCACCATGGAGGCTTCTAGAAGGGGGGTTAGGTGGATGGCTTGGATAGGTTGTAGGGTTATGTGCGAGGCCAGGATGTGGAGGTGTTTTGGCACCAAAAGGGAGGGCTTCTAGAATGTTATTTTAGCACCAAAATAAGGTGTCTTTTGGGTGTAGTTAAGGTGCTAAGAGGTGTCCGTCTTGGTGCCAAAATAGAGTAGAGGTTTAGGTAGCTTAGGTGGACTAAGTAAGCTTAGCTAGTGGAGCTAGCTAGGGTTGAGTTGAAGGTGGAGGATGGCCAAGGAGCTGGATGCGAACTAAGCTAAGCTAGGTTAGCTAGTAATGGAGTAGAGGAGGAGGCAATGGGAGCTAGGGTTTGAAAAGAGGAGCTGGATAGAAGAAGTCTGGAGTTGAAATTGAGCTGGCGGCTACTGAAGGAGGTGGCATGGAGCTACTCTAGTTGGCTTAGCTTGCTAGTTCTTTGCTAGCTGCTAAGCCAAGCTAAAGTAAGCTGGCTTATACCATAATGAGCTAAGGTGAGCTGGGTTTGGTGCTCTCAGGGAGGATCAAGTTGGTCGAGGTAGCTAAGGTAGCTTAGCTCAACTAAGTTAAGCTAAGCTAAGTCTCAGAGAGCTGGACCTGAGCATCCTGAGCTGGAATGAAGTCATCTTCGGCTGGCTGGAGTTGAGTGGAGCTGGATGTAGCTGGACCTGAGCTGGGGTGAACTCCAGTCAACTCAGCTAAGCTAGCTAGAGCTCCCTGTGGACTAATGGGAGCTGAGATGAGCTACACTCAGCTAAGTTGAGCTGGATCTGAGCTGACCTAAGCTAGGGTGAGCTAAGATGAGCTCTCTTGAGCTGCCATTCAGCTGAGATGAGCTGAATGGAGCTAGGATGAGCTAACCCTAATTCAGGTGAGCTGAATTCCAGCTATGGTGAGCTAGATCAAGCTGAGTTCCAGCTGGTGAGATCTTCTCCTTCACCAGTTGCCTTCCTGAGTGCTAGGGTACTAGGGATCTGGCAATCTGTTTATCCCTAACACTCACAAAAACACATTAAAAACACAATAAAAAATGCAATGCATGCCTAACCTAATTAATACCTAAATGCAGCCCAAAAACCCGTTTGAGGAGTAAAATCCTAAGAGCTAGGTTTGTTTAAATGCATAAGAATGATGATAAACTGGCGTTTATCAACTAGTGCTGCAGTAGAGCTAGAGTAGAAGACTTAGGAATAAAGTAGAAAAATAATGTATGGTTGAGGTATGCTACTCTACTTAGTAGAATTTAATGTAGAGTTAAATTATGAAGAACTTAGGACCAATCCTACCCTTAGGATAGCCTTAGAGACCATCCCAAGCCTTAGCCAACCTTAGATTAGGTCACCTTAGCCTAGGAAGCCTCAAAACCCTAGTTTTAGTCCTTATCTGGACATCCAGATAAGTTATTGGACGTCCAAAACCCTTAGGAACAACCTATAGACCTAGAACCCAAGTCTGCAGTGCTATTGGATGTCCAGACAAGTTGTTAGGCATCCAATTTCTGCAGAATCCCAAGTTAGAACCTTGAATCCACCCTGACCTTTGATTAGACGTCTTGATAAAGGTCTGGACTTCTGATTTTTGAGTATAAGTCATTTGACACTTAGATTAGACGTTTGATACCCTTCTCCAGACCCTGTTTTGGAAATCAAGCTTGGATCTTGATTTCCTAGGTCCCTAAACCCAATTCCAAACCCTAGGGAACATAAATTAAGGTACCCTAACCCTAGTACACTACCCCTAGACCCTCCTAAGAACCTAATTAGGTTCTCACTAAGACCAATTGACTTGGATCATAGTCGATTACATTTTCCTAGTCAATTGGACTCAGTGAGAGTCCAATTGACCTAAGCTCAACTTAATTGAGTATTCCCACTCTCAATTATGTTTGCACTCTCTCAAATAAACTTATTACAAGTTTAATTGCACATCTACTTTAGTAATTAGGGTTTCCAACCCTAATTCTATGACCTAACCTAACCCAAACCCTTAGGACCTAACCTAGACCACTAGACCACTTAGACACACACACATGTTCATGCACACACACACACACACCCTCACCTAGCCAAAAATACACAAGAACTCTTATCCAAGTGTTGTTATTTTGGTTGCTAAAAATAGCAACCAAGAGTAATTCAAATTTTTAGATTCACATTTTGTGCATCTAAAAACCACCTCTACCTCATCTTGGCCGGCTACCTTGGGCCTGTCTCTAGAGAGTTCTACACCACTCTAGGGAGCTTCCCTGGGGTCTATTTAAAGACCCTTAGATAGCCACTTGCAACCCATCTTGGTTCTACAAACATCCACCCATCAGCATAATCCTTTCACCTCCACCTTAATGTGCACCTCCACGAGTTCCACTACAATGGCCATCACCACCTCCGTGCCAAGAGCCAAGATCACCTCTCCCTCCTTCCTCCAAGGGTCGGATTAACCACCATTGGCCGCCCCTCTATCTTCTCCCTACTACCTTGTTTGCACCTCAAAACACGCCTGTAATAATGCCTTCTTATGCTATTTCCTAGCATTAACATTGCATATTAGGATCCTATAGTTGCATTTGTAAAAACGCTTGCATGTATGCATTTAATTGAGAGGAGAAGAGAATGGAATAAATGGCTTGCATATTTACATTTTTTCTCAAGTGTTTCTTTGCAAAAGTCCCTTCTCTATTTTTTACTTTCATTTTTTCTTCTTCCCGCGGCTGCATTCTTCTTCCCGTGCCCACATGCACGCCATGCCTCCTGCAGCAGCCATTCCCTGCAGCTGCCACTCCCACGCCATCCCCCCTGCTGCAGCCACGCTCTCCTCCTCTATTTAAAGCCACAGCCTCTTCCTCGCGAATAGACCCGAAATACACGCTGCTGCAGAGAAGAACCCGCAGCCACCACCTCCTCCACTGTCTTCCCCTCCCATACGTCGGCCCTCCGTCGAGGAGGCACCCGGCGAGCAGGAGAACCCACTGTGGTGCACACCACCACAGTAGGAGCACCACCGCCCAGCTCTTCGATGAGCCGGTGGGCGTGGTGCATTCCCTCACTTCGTTTTTTTTCTCTTTAACGCCATTGCCGCCACTCCAAGCTTCGAAGCTTGAAGCCACGGCAGCAGCAGCCACGCAGCAGCAGCAGGTCCTCCCGCTCCTCCGTGACCGTCCCCGCACCCGCCCATCGACTTTGCGCGCCCCTGCAGGGCCATTCCCCGCTCAACCTCCGTCCTGACGTCCCCGCAGTTGCACCTGTAGCCGTCCGCCGCGCGCACTGCAGCGGCCGGCTACGGCCTCGCGCCGTCCCCTGCCAGCCCCGCGCCCCTCCGTGACCACCTGCCAACCTCCTCCACGCTCGCTCCTCCACGCCTTCGCCCGCCCGTCGACTTCGCGTGCGCCTGCAGAACCCTACGCGAAGCCGCGCCCGCGCGCGTCCGATCTCTCCCGCCCGCTCTCTCTCTCTTTCTCTCT
This sequence comes from Thalassia testudinum, assembly GCA_037157565.1. Classification (NCBI taxonomy): domain Eukaryota; kingdom Viridiplantae; phylum Streptophyta; class Magnoliopsida; order Alismatales; family Hydrocharitaceae; genus Thalassia; species Thalassia testudinum. Next base: position 30,326,079 of record JAZHRO010000047.1, on the reverse strand, counting down.
CTTTTTTACTCACAGCAACACACACACACACATTCACCGACGCACACACACCTATACCAACACATACACACACACTCACACACTTATAGTAACATATATATATATATACATACATACATAAATATATATACATACATATATCTATACCTATATATATACATATATCTCGATACATATACTTATATACATATATATATATATCTATATAGTATAATATATATATACTTATATACATATATACATATCTATATACATACATATATACATATATATATATATATACATCTACACCTATATATATACATACATATATATCTATATATATCTATACATATATACTTAGACATTTAAATATATATATATATATTTACTTATATACATACATATGTACATATATTTTCATGTTATTTACTATATGCTGTATCGCGGGAATATCTGCATCAGTTGCTGATATTCCCCGATACACGCGTACAAAAACCATGGACACAGTCATCATCCATCATCCATCTTCACTCCACGCGGCATATAGTCGTGTTGGTTGCGTTTCTCTAGACGATGACCGACCCGACATGGTGCTACACTTCATCGCCACCTCCACCCCCACCCCTTTATATATATACTACATATATATATATATATATATATATATATATATATATATATATATATATATCTATAGATATTATATTTACTTTCTGTCTGTTAGCTTCCTTCTTAGTAAAAAGATAAAAAATATAAAAGAGGAAAGATAATCTTGATTTGCAGGTACCCTGTCTTGCGAGTAGCAAGGCGTGTTTTGGAACTCTGTTTTGGCTAAAAGCCAAGGACATAATTTTGAGGGTGTGCCTCAAGAACAAGGATTACCATAAAAAACCTAAATAAGAAAAACACCAAAAACACAATAAACGAACGGAAGAGATGCGTTTTAAGGAAAACGTAGAAATTCTACTTGAAACCCACTTCCCTTAGTTCGACCCTGGGTCTAAAAGTGACAAGATAAAATCAAGTACGTCAGGTTAAAAATTTTGTAAAGAGATGGTTAGGTTCGAATTAGGTTAACCACTATACACATTTCAATGATAAAATCTCCATATTAACAACCTGTTCGGGTCGACCCATCACACCTCCATCTCAAAGGCCATTGGCGACCACCTCTGATGCCCTTCTTTCTGCTAGCGTAGATAAGTAGCTCATAGTTCTTCATAGTTTTCTCTACTTTAATTTTCTACTTTCGTAGTGTAGCTCTCTTCCCCCTCAATGATGCATGTGTAATCTCCCCGTAGATTCACACATGCACTTGTTTTCTGCTAGCTAGTTGTTTTATTTAAGTTTTCCTGTACAAGCTTTCAGCTAGATTCGATTCTGGATTCAATGAAAATCATCTAATTATATCTATATGTTTGCTATGAAACCACCATGAGCTTCTTTGTGAAATCTTTATTGTGATAGTAAATTTGCCTATTTTAGTCTCTGCATCTTTAGCAACAGCATGTCATGCATAAATAGGTAAATCATTAAAAAGCAACATGAGTTTTAGCAATTAGAGAGAGAGATTGGAATCGAAATTTGCATTTCCAAAATGTCTCCCTGAGTTCGACTGGGATTCACCGTCTCATTATATTTTTATTTTGATCGGATTTCGCACTATACTATGGCATAACGATCGATTTTCATATTCAAAAATGCGAAAATCCCTTCGAACAAATGGTGAAATTGCCGATGAGGCAACATAATTTCTTATTTTTGATTCTCTGAACTTCATAGTAACAAATCTTTATTTGCTTGCTCTCTTTGATGTGTAGGAAAGCTGGATGAACCGAATCTACACACATATCAAGCATAGATTTTTAAAAAAAAATCAGGTGCACATTTTCTCTACCTTATTTTTAGGTTTCTTTTAGATTTGAATTTTAGTTAGATTTTTATTTATGAAAAAAAAATTATTTGCTTATTTTCGTGAAAAAGAATATATAAAAAATTAGAAAGTAAGATTAAGATTTCTTTTGAATCTTAAGTTAGAATTAGTTTGTTTGAGAAAAAAAAGAGAGAAAAATTTGAAAAAGTTTTTCCCTCCAAAAAATTTTGAAAAATTTAAAAAAAAAGAATTTGTTTTTGAAAAAAACTATTTACATCCCTGATTTTCGGCCTGATTTCAAGAAGCGATTTAAAAATTCATTTGCCTAAAATATATTGAGCGAAAAATTTTGAAATTCAGGTAAAAGCTTTATTTTCAAACTAGCTTACAAACGATGCCTTTTATTTGAGAAAATTTGGATTGTGTAATTTTTAAAAATTCAGGAATTACAAGGGAGTCAAATGGACCCGGATTTGAAAATTTTCAAATTTCAAACAGCAATTCAGAACAATCCACGAAGCTGATTTGACAAAAAATGGTGGTGTTTGAGAGTTGATTTAATTAGATTTAATTTCAATAATTTTCCCAAATTTTTGGAGTTTTTTGATACTATTTCAACTTGAAAAATCGACCTGAGGTCAAAATTCCAGATCTGACCCCTGGCATTTAAAATTTTTTATTTATTCAGTTGAAATGGTAAAAATTTTAAAAAAATATTCTCTGAAAGGATAATTGAAAAAGTAATCTGGTTGTCTAATTCAAATTATTTGAATTCCATTTGTGTATCAGAGAACTATTTTACTCTTGTTGGTCTATTGAAACCCTAAAACTGCATGAACCCTAGGTTACACCTTTAAGGTGAAATTTTTAGAGACCACACATTTGGATAACCTAGACTAAATTAAGTCTACTGGCTAGTCGGTGAGCTTGGTCACCTTGTAGGCCACTCACCATAAACTCCAACTGAAGAAAAAGAGTTAAGAAAATTGTTAAAATACATAAATCAACCCGAATTCGTTGTCGTACTACTAGGTCGTCACAACCACCTTAGTCGAACCTTAGCCAAATCTACAGAACAGAATCAAACGATCGCAGCTTAGGGGTACAAAGGAATCGGAGGTGTGAGCCAAAGGAAGAATCTTCTCCTTAGTCCCCTCGTTCAGATTGGCTGGGTTAGCTCTGAGGGTTAGGACTACTTTCATTCAGTTGAATGACGAATTTTTCTTCAGGAATTAGAATTCTAACAAAAATATCTAGTCATCTGATCATAAGGACCATCTGATTGATAGGTCCTTAGCCTTGTTTGGCTTGGCTGCACCAACCAAGGGGTTGGTTGGTGTATGCAAGGGAGGAGGTCATTTAGACCTTGACTAGTAGGACCTTGGGAGCTACTCTCAATGAGGCGAGTCACCTTGCCCAGACCATCTTCTCACCCCGCTTCTATTCTCTTAGCCAAGATGGCTAACCCTGGACTTGGACTTGGACCTAGTCAGAATCCAAGTAATCTGGACCCGATGGCTTGTCTGGAAGCCCGAGTTGCTGAATCTGAGGAGCAACACCAGTAGAGTATGGATCGCATCTTGACTACTCTGGACAGAATGAAGCATCCACCATGAGGAGAATAGCTTCAGCATTTCTATGATCTGGTAGCACCGATTGTTGCACCTCTAGTCTGAATTCCCGCAGGCGGAGATGCGTTCGAGCTCAAGCCTAATGTAATTAGTCTGATCCAGAATTACTTCTATGAGAAATCGAACGAAGATCCATTCCAGCACTTGGAGGACCTGAGTCGAATCACGGAAATGGTTCAGCCCAAGGACTTGGACCTAGTAATTATTCTCATGAAGCTTTTCCCGTTCTCTCTTAAGGACAAAGCTTCATGCTGGTTCAAGACCATCAGGAGGCCAATTGGAACTTGGTTGGATTTACGATGTGAATTCCTGTAAAAGTTCTTCCTAATCGGTTGCATGAATGCGATGAGGCAAGCGATTACGACTTTCTCCCAGGGACCTGAGGAGAAGTTGCATGATGCTTGGGACCAAGTTCATAATCTCCTTAGGAAATGTCCGCACCATGGTGTGCCCAAATGGCACTTGGCTCAAATATTTTACCTTGGGCTAGATGACACACATTGGTATCTGGCCGATGCATCTAGTGGCGGGAATTTCCTCGTGAAAGATGAGAACAACGTATTTGAGTTGTTCGAGTCTTTGGTGGAAAATTCGATGAATGCTGCGTCTATGAACCAATTCCAGTGGCCTGGACACAGCGGGTTGGTGTCCACGAGGCTCACACTGAGTCTATTCAAGCCTATATGGAAAATCATCATTAAGCAGCTGGATAAGATGAATATGCTAGAAAAGAAGATCCACCAACTAGGTCAGGTTTGATAGGATCTGGTCAGAAATTTTGCTGCTCTGAGATCCTCTTATGCACCCCGAGCCCCACCTGCTCGAGTTAATCTGCTCACTCAGGATGTATCTTCTCTGTATTCATAAGATCCTGTATATCAGGATCCTGCGAATAATCTTGATCTGGCACCTGATAATCAGGGTTACGCACCACCTGATGATTTCAATGCATATCCCCTTGATGGATATGCGTCTCAGACGTCGTTAGCCTACGAAGACATCAGAGCTATTCAGCCATATGAGAGTAATAACCCGTATTCGGAGACATATAACCCTGGTTGGCACCAGCATCCGAATTTCTCTTGGTTTAGTAACTCACAGAGACCACATCAAGATCCACACTATCTGACCAGGCAGTACAAGAATGCGCAGAACACGTATCCTAGGTAGCAGCCATTCCCATCTCAGCAGTAGCAACCCCGTTCTATATACCAGCCACTGCATCAAGTTGCCAGTCACCCTCCAAAGCGGGCTGACCCTTTGGAGGCACTAAAAGAGGAGATGCAAGAATCGATGAGAAAGTCTACACAAGATAGCTTGCAGATCATGAAGGCAATGGCTAATCAGATACAGACTATACAGAACGCGTAGAACCAGCTGTTGCAAGACCATAGGACTCAGGGAGCCTTGCCCTACCAACCTATTTCGAACCCATGATATGTGCAGAACCAAGGTGCCTCGCCTAGGTTTTAGGCACCATAGGGACAAGCACACACCATGTTACAGGCGCCTCTTGCACCAGCTGGTTATGCTCAAGGGCAGCAGCCCTTAGTACAGAACCCCGCATACTATGCCCCTTCCGCTCCTCCACCACCTCATGAATTGCATGTTAATGCTAAAGCTGTCTCATTGAGGAGCAGAAAGAAGACATACGACCACCATTTAGGCAGGCGGGTCCTGATCTTTCCCGCTCTCCATCGTAGGATGGTTTGACTCCATCTTGGGAGCCACCTACGATAGATAAGGGCAAGAGGCCACTTGACCCTGAGATTTTTGTTCCTTTTCTAGAGGCTCTGACACGAAATGTTGTGCGGAAAAAGGATATGTGGAATTTCGAGGAGCTGAAGTCACTGTTCAAGGAAGTACATATTTAGGTCCCTCTCCTTGAGGCCATTGATCACATCCCTGCTATCGCTAGGTTCTTCAAGGACTATTGTACCCTGAAGCAACAGCCGAGAATTGGACGACAAGCAATACTGTCGAAAGAGGTTAGCGCCGTGATTCTAGCCGACTTACCTCCAAAGAAGAAAGACCCTGGCACCCCACTCATTTCTTGCTTTTTGCAGGATTCTCCATTTGATCAGGCCCTTCTAAATCTGGGTTCATCCATCAACCTCCCACTGCCGTATTTGATTGATTTCGATTTGGGGAGTTAAAACCCACCTTGGTTACAATTCAGCTGGCTGATAGATTAGTGAAAACACCGAAGGGGGTGGTTGAGAACGTGATCGTAAAAGTCCGCGGATTCTACTTTCCCATAGACTTTTCGTTCTCGATATGCGATGACAATACAATTATTAATGTTAATATCATCAATTAGAGTCAATGTCGAGGGTACTTGTGCGATAATGACATATTATAATGGGCTTGGGAGAATTACATGCATATTGCATGATCTTTACATTTTAATCTCTTAGAATCAATGTTTAATGACCATGTGTACAAGTCCATTTTAAAACTTGTCTCATATAAGCGATCAAACTGTATGAATGGATCCGAATCGACGAACGGAGTCCAATAGACTCAAAATCACTTCAATCCGACCCCCGTAGTTCCCACAACAAGCCCGAGAAAGATCAATGGCTAGGGGACATTGCGACATCCTTGTAGGCTTCAGATGAAAAATCCAATCGTATAGATGGATCCGGAGCGACGATCGCAGTCCGGCAGCGCAGGAATCATCTTGATCCAAGCCCATGGCATCCTCTACAATAGAAAGAAGATGGATGACCCAGATGGTGCCACGTGGCACCATCTAGGCCGCCCAACATGACCATCATCCACCAACACACCCTTCATCAACGCGTCATCAATTTCCAGCCGTTGGATCTTGATCCAACAGCTGAGAAGCCGTCTCCACTGCATGCCCTTAGCCTCTCCTCTCAACAATCTCGCGGACATGGTGCATTGGTCTTGAGAGGAGATCTCAAGAGAGGGATGCGGGTTCGAATCCCCACGACCCCCCTCAATTAGCAATTGAAGCAGCAGCGTAGCAAGGCACTCACGCATGCGTGCACAGGGAGCAGCAGGCGCAGCATAGCGCATACGCATGCGGCAAGGCCTGGGGAGCAGGGGCGCATGATGCACGAGCCAACAAGGGCGCGAGCGGTGGGGGCACACCTTCAGTGACAGCTGCAAGGGTCTTTAGTGACTCTTGTAGCTGTCACTGAAGACCAATGACGAATTTGAGCCCTTTCTTCAACTATAAAAAGGGTCCTATCCCTCCCATTTGCACCAAGCTTCCACCCATGAGATACCACCACCTTCTAGAGTTCCAAGAAAGGTCTCAAAGCCACCGAGCCACCGACGGAAGCCCCTCCACCGCCGTGGCTATCTCGACTCGTTCTTCATCCTTGTCTTAGTGTTATTTTATTTTGTAGTGTAATTCATGTCTTGATTTTGTTAAAGCATTCATCTACATTATGCTTGATTACACATTTGATAAGAAATTGTTGGTACATTGATCTTATGATATGGTTCTCTAACCCTTTTCTCTCTCTCTCTCTCTATCTCTATCTCTCTTTCTCTCTCGTTTTCTCAAATAGATTTTCAAGTCCACAAACGACATATTTACATGACACAAAAGCGAGTATTTTGTCTAATTATTGCCTCCCTGCGTTCGACACTAAAACTCATCTCCGATTCTTTATTTAAAATTGACATCATAAGCACACTACAACGAATGTTTTTAACCAAACGCATCAGCGAACGTCAATATGGAGGTTCCTCCTAACTTCCGTGATGCACCAATCATTTTAGGTTTCCCATTTTTGGCGACAGCCTAAGAAAACATTGACTGTGCATCCGAGTGTATGGAGATTGCCTTAGGAAACAAGCGACTTAGAATTGACATATTCAAATCATCTAGGAACTTCGACTGTGATCGCATTGAGGAGGATGGTGAAGAGGAAGAATCAGTATACTATGGTAACATTGGGCTCCTTTGTGACAACCAAATGTCTCATTCGTCTGCACTATCAAGGTTTCTGGACCTTGATCCACATGAGACTAAGACCACTGCACTGCACATTTCTCCCCGCGGATCCAATTGTCTAAGGCATTTATCTGACCACAGCATCCCTGACTCTGACTATCCTGATCCGCACATTACTGAATCGCCCCTACTGACACAGGAAGACTTGACTACAACAAACGGGTTCCTCTCTTATGAAGTCACAACCGAGTATGTTGCAAATGGTGAATCGGTGGATCATTAAACTCCCACCTTCGATTCTGCTCCTCCTATTCCAACTCCCATCCCCACCTCTGACTCTGACCACACCACTTGGGTTATGCCTTCCATTCATCACCATTACCAAGATCCATATCATTTTACCCCACACGACTCCACTCATACCCCAACCACCCGTCTTCTCCATCACCTCTTCGGGATGTCTTCATCTTCATTTCTTCCAAGCACCCACATTTGTCTGTCCTTCTGCGATAGCGCTTGGCTGCAGATAATCTCAAGCCCTATCTACATATTTTTCCGATATTTAGTCTTGGATTCCATGGATAGCTGGTCCGCATTTGCGGCTCATTGTTGGCGAACAAGATTAAAATTTTTATCATTTTACGCGCCATTCTCAATACTATATTGACATATCCTTTTTGAGTTTACGCCCAATTGAAGGCTTTAAACTAAGCATTTATAAATAGCAAACTCAGCATCTGTAAATTGCAAACTCAACACTTATACATAGCATACTGAGCATTTATAAATACCATTTATACATATCCTTTTTATACATAGCATATTTTTCTTTTAGCATATTTCCTTTCTATTGCATATCATCATATTGGCTGGTGCAGAATGCAAAATTTCAGGAGAAATTCCAGGTGATCTCTACCCACGTATACTTCACTTAGACTTGTTCAGACCAACCAAATCTGAAAGCTTAAGCGAGTGCAGATATTGTTTAGTCATAATCGATGATTTTTCTAGATTTACCTAGGTATCCTTTTTAAAAAGTAAGGATCTAACTATAGATGTTTTTAGTAAGCTTGTAAGAAGACTACAGAATGAGAAAGGATCTGAAGTCATTAGGATTAAAAGTGATCATAATGTAGAATTTGAGAATGAAACTTTTTCTAATTTTTGTGATCAATATGGGATAAAACATGAATTTTCCTTCCCTAGAGCAGCATCTCAGAATGTTGCAACAGCCCTTCTTTGTAGCCCTTGTTCGTATGTTGCAGTAGCCCTTCTGTGATCAATATGGGATCATCGTGGGATTTTCAACGCAACCCTTCTTCGTATGTTGCAGTAGATTCAACGTAGGGAGATTGCGCTGATGGATGGAGCTCATCCACCATCGGATCTTCAATCCAAGGGCATGGATGGGTTCTTAGAGTGAAGTTGTGCACGATGAGGACCTTCTCTTGGGGTTCGCCAGCCAGACGAAGGTCGACGACGGTGATGTTGAAGGGTTTGACGGTGAGAACCTAAAACCAAGAACACAGGCTTTTGGCCCCAATTAAATGGTTCATTAGCTTCATCATAAGGAGTGGGAAGTAGTGGTGGTGTTGGTTTAGTGATTGGCATCGTGTGGAGGTTGGCCGAGGTCGACGTAGGTGGCGGTGGGATGGGTTCTCCTGTCGGCATTTTGGGTGAGCAAAAGCCTTAATTTCTTGAGGGATTTTACTCCCCAAGGTGTGGGCATGGTTGTGGACCAAGTGGATGGTTGAATGGTGGCATGTGGTGGTAGCACGAACTCGCCGAAGTTCACATCAGAGTTGGGGAAGGAGGACGGAGAGCAAATGTGGTTGAAACTAAGTTCCAAGGGGCTAAACCTAATCTAGGAAGCAAGGGGAGAAAGAGGACCTACTTTATTGGATGAAAGGAGAGGGTTCCATGTTTGACTTATCTTGTCGAACCTGGGGAAGATGAAGTCTCCGATGGGGGAAACAGAGACAAGGAAAGGATAGAATTGACCTAGTTATCGTTGGCTAGCGTTGAAGGAGTTTGGGGAAGAAGATGGAGCAACCAATTTGACCATTGGATGACCAAAAGAGGGAGAGCGTCGAGGGTCACCGGAGTTGAGTTGGAGGTGGTCGGTGAGGGAAAGAGATGATTTTTAGCCTAAACTCGACTAGGGAACTCATGGGAAGTTGGAGAAGCTTATATAGAGGATGATATGGCACTCAATTTCGAAGAAATCATGAGATTTCTTTACAATTTTGCAACTCAAGCCCAAGAATCTCAGAGCTTGCTGGCGGTCTCCAGATGTGAATTGGAGCCCATGATTAAGTGCATTTGATAGAGGATGCTTTGGTTGCCATTCCCTCTAATTTTAGAGGGATTTAATGAAGATTTGATGATTAAAATCATCAATCAAATCTGATGGTTATTGGGTGCATTTCTCGTGCTAAGTTTCCAAATTGAGCTCAACGAGGAAAAAAGGAAGGGACCCACTTGTATTGGAAACTGAAAATCTAGGGGGTTTTATGTAATAATCATAGACTCAGGCTAAAATGCAAATTGAATCAAGACAAACTCTGATTGGGCTTAAATTTTGTGATTAACATAATTTTGGCCCAAAGAATCTAGTGGTAACCTTAGATTTGGGTTTTGAAATAGTTTGATTCAAAAAATTACAAAGAAGCCCAAAATAGAATAAATTCCTGCCTAAGTCTCTATTTTTGGTCAAGACAGGTTCCAATGGTCAAAGTGAAGGTAGAAAACCTCATAGAATATTTTTCAATAATTTTTAAGGGATTTAGATGACATTTATTTCTACCAAAACCTATTTAATTAAAGTGAGGCTGAAATTAGGATTTTTATAAATAAATTAATTCTCAAATTTTATAAAACCCTGATTCAGTCAACTCAGGCCCACTTCTTGGGAATTTAAGCTCATTTAACCTTGGATTAAGCCTTGATTAACCCCTTAGTGAATTTGTATTTGTGATTAGGTGTTAAAATAAGAGAATTAACCTAATTTCCTATCTTGTATTTAGTTCAGAAAGGAATTACGACCCTTAAATGCTTATTTAGGAGCTTTTATTATTGGATTTTGACTAAATTGGACTTATTAACACCAATGATGGTCCTACCATCAGAAACATGGTGTGGAGCCACATTCTGTCACCACACGATTGGAGGAGGTAGAGGTATACAGTCGCAGTCGAAGTCGAAGTCATGACGCAATGATGAACGTAGTTGGGAGTGGCACGGTGATGATGTCACAATTTGGTTATCGTGGACGTCGTGGGGGTGAACATGTAGGTGATGGTGCACAGTGGCAGTGAAGGTCGGAGGGGAGTCGTCGAGATGCAGTGAGGCTAAGCAGAGGGAGGTCGTGGTGGGTTCACAGTGGTGGCCACAATGAAGGTGGCTGTCACATTCACTGGAGAGATCGTCGAGGATGGAGGTTATGGTGGCGTGGCTGTTGCTATGTGTGGGCATGAGAGAGAGATCGAGCGGGCTTCATGTGGTCATAGGTAGTGGGGAGTTGAGAATTAAGGTGTGTGTGCATGCAGAGAGACTACGTGGAGGGGGACTTCAGTGCATGCAAGGGAACATGAAGAGAGGGAGTGCGTGGGGGCTTTTTCATTTGTGTGCAGGAGGGTAATTGATAAACGTGCATTCATTCATGATAAAATGCCTACTTATGTTAGTTCCTAATCTTAACATTGCATGTAGCATTGTAAATAATGCATAACATTTAGTACATTGCATTAAGGATGATTTGCATAATTTGTATATTGATCCTTACATTTTGTGAGGCCAGGGGATAATTGACAGAGCTGACTTTTCGCTTTGAGTTGTAGTATTTAAGTGGTGGAAAAATCAACTAATCAAAATAAAAATAACCACTCACAGAAGTGCGGGTCGTGTCCACAGGGAGGCAATTATGCAATAAATTCTCGATTATTTTATATTCTTTCGGTAAATTGTGAAATCCCTATTAAATCTGACATAAAATGTGATGGGAAGTAGATTCACAATAACTTAAAAAGATAAGGGTATATGTGCAGTTTTCCCTCACTGAAATCTTCAATAAATATATGATGATTGTATAAATTTTTCACGTGACGTGTACTAGAGAAAATTAGTGCACCGGTTAAGCCCAAAACCAATCTTGAAATAGGTTAATATCATTAATGTACAATTATCAGAGAATATGAGTGTGCATGCACAATTTTGCCATAATATAATAATAATAAATAAATAACAACAATGGCAGTGAATGTAATTTTTAATTATGGAGGAAACAGAGCATTTGCTCTCTCTCCTCCTCGCGAGAGAGAGAGAGCACCGGTGGGGCTTTTGAGAGGCTAGGGAGGTCGGCGAGGATGAGGGCTATCCGATGGTAGCTGCGGCGTTGATGGAGGTGGCCGGAGGTGGCCGTCCGGCGGAGGAGAAGATGCCGGTGGAGGGTAACTGTTGTAGCCGCTTGCTGCAGATGGCGCGTGGTAAAGGCGTGCGGTGCAACGCCGGCGGGCAAAGGTGCGGGTCGGTGGGTGGAAGCGGTCTGCAGATGTGCCTACAAAATGGGCGCAGGTGCTGTGGGCTTAAGGCGTTGCTGAAGGTTGGAGCGCGCGGTGAGGCGTGCGGGTGCCTGAAGATGGGCGTGCTGAGGCGCACCTACAGGAAGCTCTGGAGAGGTTGAGGCGAATGCGGTGAGGCGTGCGGGTTAGGCGGTCTGCAGATGCTGGAGCGCACGTGGAAGGTGGTCGCGCTCTGCACGCAGTGCCTGCGGGCGCGGCTTCAGGCTGAGGCGCGGGTCTACGGTGGAGAAGGGTGCGCTTGCAGGAAGGAGGGCGCAGCAGTGGTGAAGGTGCGCGGCTGCAAGCTAAGGTGCGAGTGCTGCAGTCAGTAGATGCGGGCGCCGGGTGGTGATGGGGAGAGAGGTGACAGAGGTGTGCGCCTGCGGGCTGGCTGGAGATGAGCGCGCGCTTGCGGGCGTGCAAGGTGGAGAAGGAGGATGCGCGGTGCAGGCTTGGAAGCGGTGGTGAAGGAGCGGTGCGGTGGCACAGTGCATGCGGTGGAGTTTTTCCTCGCAAGGGGGAAGATGCCTTCTGTTCTTCTCTCAACCTCCTCTCTTTAACTCCTCTCTCTCCCCTCATGCGCCAATCAAGGGATTTTCAAATCCCTTTTCTAATTTTGGCTGGGGAGACATTCTTCAGGGCAGCGGCTGTTGAGGGTGATCGATAGAAAGGGAAAAGAGCAGCCGCCGGTCATTTGAAAGGGTAATTTACCCTTTCCTCCTCATTCTTTTGCCACTTATTTTTCCTGCACATAAAAAATACATATTAAGTTATAGAATAGATGTAAACCTAAATCAATATTCATGCAAACATTCTATAACTTAATATAGTTATTAACAAACCTAAAAGATATAATTAAAGTTACTTAGGCGTAATATTAGTCCATTAAAATGGACTCATCAAATACCCCCATGCCTAAGATTTGCTAGTCACTAGCAAAAATGAAAAATAATAGAAGTAATCAGAAGATTTCTTCTTTTCTTACTTCAAAACTTTAGAAATCCAGACAAATGTAAAGTGCTGATAGCCTAGATAACAGATCCAAGTGAAAGAGCCAATTCGCATTGGGAGTTCGTACTTCACCCTTGGTAAATATTTCTGCCGGGATAGGCAACTACTTCCCTCGGGGATAAAGCAGACGATAATCTGTAATTTGACCCCGGCGTTCGGCTTAGGTAGGAGATATCGAGTTGAATGGATTTGTACTTGGTGGCACACACTCATCTGGTGCTACAAATAGTCTAGTACTGCAGACTCTATATCTTTAGACTATTAGACAAGTCAACTCTGAGCGAGGCTACACAACTGTGCTCTCTTAATGTTCCTGGGTACTCCCTCTTTTCTTTTTCTTTCTGAGATCACAAATCTCAACAGATTTAGAAATTGTACTCACTATTTAGTGGCCTCACATAGCATCCACACTTCAATTAAAGTCCTAATAACTCTACAACTAAGTTAGAGTCCTCAACCAGTATCCGGGCGATCAGAAATACTAAAACGTAGGTATGGGTCATATTTTGTGGAACGCAAAAGGTGTTCTGTTACCTCAGAAATAATATTACATTAGAAACTTGGACTCTTTTTTTCTTTTTCTTTTTCTTTTTTGTAATATAACTATTTCTTCTTTTTCTTCTTTCTATCTTCTTTTTCTTCTTCTTTTCTCTCTTTCTTTTTTTTTTATTTCTTCTTGCTTTTATTTCTTTTTCAATCAACACAACACGACACGGACTTTTACTTACGAGGCATTATTAGGGATGATGATGGTCAAGAGGAAGTTGTGTGGCTTATTTGGTGGAAGTGCCTATCCTCGGCACCAGGAAGGAATGGATAGGACAGGCGTATTTCTGACCTTTAACATTATTACCCTCCTTCAGCCGAGGACTCTATGAAGGACGGTCGTAACCATCCACCATAGTTATAGCTTTATCATGACTCAATCTCTGTGTATCTGCCTTATTTGGTGACTCTCAGGAATTCACTCAAAGTACGCATACAGGAACAGAGAGTGAAAACTACTCCTAACTCTGAAGTATCATCATCTAAGTATCCAAAACTTAAGAGTCCTTGCACTAGACTTAGCACACCAGTAATCTCTCTACTTTCTTCTCACAAATATGAGGTGGATCTACTGGAAGATAGTATGCCTGACTCCCTATGAACTGTCCAAGGGTTCAGTGGACTACAAATGCTTATTGGTTTTCCTCGATGATCCATTACCAAGTCTACGTGCACGTGAAATAAATGTATTGGATTCTAAACTTAAGAAATAATTCCGAAAGAAAAACCTCCAATAACAAAGGTATTTTGCTAGGGACTAACCCATTCAGCTCAAGAAAAGAGAATTTTTTTTTTATGCTAATCTAAATGCATGAATACTTCCTAAAATGCAAATGCACTCCCCCATGCCTAAATCCTACAATGTCCCCATTGTAAAATTAAAACAGGAGGAGAAAGGAAAACTATCACCTGACACGGTCTGCTGTGCTGCCTCCCAACAAGCGTTACATTTTCTGTCAGCAGCCAGACTAAGAAGGAACCTATAAGTTTGGTTCCAAACAGAAAAGGTTAGGCCCTAAGAATATGCGTAACAGTGCAGGCCTAGATAACAGATAACCACGGATGTTGGCGAGATGATGATGCAATGTAATTCCAAATGCTCGCCAGAAGAAATGAAAACAAAAAATCTCGTTGGCTACCTGGGGAGGTCTAGGAATAAGAAAGGGAATATGAAAAGAGGCCTCCCGAAATGGAATAAGTGGAGGATAACAAGGATCCTCCAAAGCAAGACGGGTTTTAAAAGATATAATCATTATTAGTTCAAACCCTTGAATGGCGAGAGTAAAAGTACAAGCATCAATCCATACTCGCCACTCTATCCTAGGATGTACTGGCCTGATATATTCTCTAGAAAGAATGTACATGAGCAAAGATCTGAGCCACGGATCGGTTAGGGAGTATAGGGGTTGTTTGTAGTGTTGGAAGGTAATGGTTAAGTCCAATGAGGGCTTAGTTGGTGTTAGGTCCAATTCCAACAATGATTTAGATTGTGTACACCGCCTAACAGTTGTAGACAACTTCAAGTTATCCTGCCTAGCATTAATGATCGGAGTCATATTTGAATCAAGGGTAGACTCCAAATTACAACTTTTTGATAGTAGGGTCAAAATGTAAGAATCATTATCATTCAGCTCATCCCCAGATTCGTTTGGTTCACTCAAATATTTGTTGGAGTGTATATATGATTCACTAGGAGTTGGATCAGTATCCTCAATTATTTCTAAAGGAGGATCAGTCTTAATATTTTGGAGGAAGCCTATATCATTGAATTCGTTATTGTTCTCAAGGTATAAATCCTTAATTGATGTGTTTTATCCCCGAGAGTCTCCCATAGACTTCTCATTATTTTGTTTGTCCTCCTCTAATATCAACTCCTGTTTTGATGGAGGATGACTCTCAAAAGAAAGGAGGAATCTGGATTTAATCATATTATTTCTATCCTCTGGAGGTAAATCCTTAAATGATAAATAATTCTCCTATGATTCACTCCAGATTTTCAGTTCTGTTGGGGCATCCTCATCCTCTAAATTAGACTCTTCATATCCCTGAGACCAAAATTGATCATCCTCTATTCCCTTAGGGTCACCTTCATTAGGTGCATTTGAATCCTCAGGATATTGAATGGTAGATGTTGATTCCCTAAGTGGAGGGTCAGGAGTAGGCTCACTAAGAGTAGAATGAGATTCCACCAAATAATTGATAGGGGAAGTGATAGGAATAATACAACCTTGACCCAGGTTGGTAGGGGTAAGGAGAATACTGTCATTGGGGTCAAGGTCCTCAAGAGGTAGCATCTTCCCTTGCTTTTGACTGCAGTATAATTCAGGTGGATAATCACTATGATCGTTATCCTCTAGTGGCCGTGTCTCATTGGGAGAGTCTAAGTGATGGCTACCTAAAATTGGATCCCTATTGTCATTAGGTTCCTCAAAATTATTTTCATGACCATGGTTTATTGGGTAGGGATCAGATTATTGGGAAGCGTGTAGCTAAGTTGTCTTATTTCTTCATTTAACTTTTGACTATTCCTCAACATCTCTCCCATTGATTCCATTATTTCTTTTTGCTATTTTTGCATTTCTATTATAAAAGAGGAGGCTACTATTATCAGGTTGGGGAGGATAGTCAATTTCAAGCTCTGGTTGCCTTAAGGGTATCGGTCCAACCTCGATACGGACAATCATGAACGGTGGGAGGGTTGGGTGTTTGCATGGAAGTATGGATTTCAGGATTGGAAAATCCCGCTCCTAGGCTCTGCTCAAAAGTGGGAGTTATCAAGCCAGTACTCCCAGGGTAAGAATGAGAATGATCCCATGAATTGTCAATGTACCCATCAAAGGATGGATACGCTCGGGGCATGGGATCCTGATTAAAAGATGGGAAGTATTGACTCCGATAATCTGAATGATAGGAGTAAGAGTACTCCATTTCTTAAAGAAAAATAATTTTAACTCTCTTAGGATGTAGCAAAATTCAGAATATAAGCAGAAAACTTCCTAGAGAGTTCTATTGTCAAAGCAAACGCAAATTCAACGGGAACTGTTTTTAGTAGATTGTAGGTCTTAGAGTTATATGTTTAGTTGGTGGCCAAACAAGTTTTGCAAAAATTACGCTTCCTAGGCCAACCTTCGCTGGTGCCTATAACCTACTCATAAGGGATGGAAGTCTTGAATCGAGCCCACACACGAGGAACCGAAGTAACTTGGTGGATAGACTTGTTGATTTCCGACTAACTTCCCTTGTGGTGCAAAAGAGGAGAGGTAGAAATTTATCTAGTGACCTTATGTGAGGTGCACAGTGTCTCAAGTGTAAGCATACGATCGTGTTTTGATTTTTTTGAAATTCCACAAACAGGATCCTTTTGCACACAATTTTCAGTCATAGATTTTAAAGTCCAACCTCTTAACAATCCCAACTTTTTAAAGTGACCACTGAATTAATTTGATTCAAGCACTTTAGTGGTCTTAGATTTAGGTTCAATACATATGCATGACAATTAATTAATGCTCAAGAGAAGACGTACCTTACTCCAGCTTTCTTCGTGCAATGTATGCAATGCAGGAAAAATAAACTAGATGCTGCTCATTCAGTCCTATATGATTGTCCTATAGATATGCAGCTTCTAGCAGGCAGTTCGATATTTTTTTTTTAATTTTTAATAATAATAACAAATAGACCTAATTTAACTAACTAACCAAAATGCAGTTCAAACAGTTTAAATAATCCTATAATATAAATAAATGGGAACACGCTCCCGAAAATATGCTCCCGCATACAAGAGTGATAAGAAATAAAGTGACACTGGGAACACGTTCCCAAAAATACCCAACACAGGTCCAAAAGACAGAAATTAAATTCTAATGTCTATCTAACTAAATCTAACTAAGATTTACTGCCTAAATCAGAAATAGGCTTCTCCATAAGCCTATGTGCATAGGATCAAGGCCCACGTGTTCCTGTTTCTGGCCTCCAGGTAGTGTCAAGGTCCACCAAAAAGATCGTCTCCGCCATGCGCATCGTTCAGGTTCAATGTCGTCGCTCTGCTACGCCTTGTCACCATGTCAGATTCCTCGCACAATAAGAAAAATGATTAGATGATTGCGCAACTCATAATATTCAAAAAATAATAATAACGTGAATCTATTGCATTTGTTGCCTCCCCGGCAACGGCGCCAATTTGACAGAGCTGACTTTTCCCTTTGCGTTGTAGTATTTAAGTGGTGGAAAAATCGACTAATCAAAATAAAAATAACCACTCACAGAAGAGCGGTTCGTGTCCACAGGGAGGCAATTATGCAATAAATTCTCGATTATTTTATATTCTTTCGGTAAATTATGAAATCCCTATTTAAATCTAACATAAAATGCGATGGGAAGTAGATTCACAATAACTTAAAAAGATAAGGGTATATGTGCAGTTTTCCCTCACTGAAATCTTCAATAAATATATGATGATTTTATAAATTTTTCATGTGACGTGTACTAGAGAAAATTAGTTCATCGGTTATGCGCAAAACCAATCTTGAAATAGGTTAATATCATTAATGTGCAATTATCAGAGAATATGAGTGTGCATGCGCAATTTCGTCATAATATAATAATAATAAATAAAAAACAACAATGGCAGTGAATGTAATTTTTAATTGTGGAGGAAACAGAGCATTTGCTCTCTCTCCTCCTCGCGAGAGAGAGAGAGCACCGGCGGGGCTTTTGAGAGGCTAGGGAGGTTGGCGAGGATTAGGGCTATTCGATGGCGGCTGCGGCGTCGACGGAGGTGGCCAGAGGTGGCCGGACGGCGGAGGAGAAGACACCTGCGGAGGTTGCCTGTTGTAGCCGCTTGCTGCAGATGGCGCATGGTGCAAGCATGCGGTGCAGCGCCGGCGGGCAGAGGCGCGGGTCGGCGGGTGGAAGCGGTCTGCAGATGCACCTGTAGGATGGGCACGGGTGCTGTGGGCTTGAGGTGCTACTGAAGGTTGGAGCGCGCGTGGTGAGGCATGCGAGCACCTGAAGATGGGCGTGCTGAGGTGCGCCTACAGGAAGCTCTAGAGAGGTTGGGGCGGCTGCGATGAGGCATGCGGGCGAGGCGGTCTGCAGATGCTGGAGCGCACGTGGAAGGTGGTCGCTCTGCACGCAGTGCCTATGGGCACGGCTTCAGGCTAAGGCGTAGGTCTACGGTGGAGAAGGGTGCGCTTGCAGGAAGGAGGGCGTGGCAGTGGTGAAGGCGCGCGGTTGCAGGCTGAGGCGCAGGTGCTGCGGTCTGCAGATGCGGGCTCCAGGTGGTGCTGGGGAGAGAGGTGCACAGAGGTGTGCGCCTGCGGGCTGGCTGGAGATGAGTGCACGCCTGCGGACGCGCAAGGTGGAGAAGGAGGATGCGCGGTGCAGGCTTGGAGGTAGTGGTGAAGGAGCGGTGCGGGGGCACAGTACATGCGGTGGAGTTTTTCCCCACAAGGGGGAAGATGCCTTCTGTTCTTCTCTCAACCTCCTCTCTTTAACTCCTCTCTCTCCCCATGTGCGCCAATCAAGGGATTTTCAAATCCCTTTTCTAATTTTGGCTGGGGAGACATTCTTCAGGCCGGCGGCTGTTGAGGGTGACCGATAGAATGGGAAAAGAGCAGTCGCCGGTCATTTGAAAGGGTAATTTACCCTTTCCACCTCATTCTTTTGCCACTTATTTTTCCTGCACATAAAAAGCACATATTAAGTTATAGAATAGATGTAAACCTAAATCAAGATACATGCAAACATTCTATAACTTAATATAGTTATTAACAAACCTAAAAGATATAATTAAAGTTACTTAGACATAATATTAGTCCATTAAAATGGACTCATCAATAATGCGACATCTTTACGAGTTTTGGATGAAAAATCCGACCGTATGGATGATCCAGAATGATGATCGCAGTCCAACAATGTAAAAATCATCTTGATCCAACATCTGTAGCAGTCCCAGCAAAGGAACAAAGATGGACGGCCCAGATGGTGCCACGTGGCGCCATCCAGGCCAACCAACATCAGCCGCAACACCTGTTGCCTTGCCTCAAGAAGTGATCCCAGCCGTTGGATCTCAATCCAATGACTGAGACTCATCGCTGCTCACCACTCAAACTCCAAAAGAGAAGTTTGATGAGATCTCAATCGTTGGATCTTCATCCAACAGTCGAGACCGAGGCTATGGCAACTCTTCGGCACAACAAAGCAACGCTTTGGCAAGGTAGCGTGGCTACTCAAAGAAGTGGTGCAGGTTCAAGAGACAATTCACCGCAACCTTGTTGATGCCAGCGAAATTAGACCACTTGATCTCAATCAAGCGATTAGGAATTGCACGCGCAGATGGACGCTTGCTCGATGACATGTGAAGGCACACCAAATCAGACACACGTGATATGGGGTGCTCACTTAAGTCGATTGTGTGCGCTCTCCACCGTCTGATCTCGGAGAGGCATAATGTGCGAGCATTCAAAATTCATGAAGGCATGATTCGCGTATGCTCCTCAGCCATACGATCGAAATTGAACGACTGGAATTCGCCCTTGCCAGCATAAGCGTGACGCGTACGATTTGAGAGCATGGATCTGCTCTCGCTCTCCACCCTCAGATGGACATCCAGCGGCTACGGATGCTCTAGCATCTTCCAGCTACGGTGCGCGGATGCACCATCGCTAAGTGTGCGATGCACGCGTGCGTGCACTGCGATGCGCATGTGCGTGCACTGCGCTGCGCATAGCTGTGCACGGGTGGTGTGCTCACAGTGCGTGTCTTGCGCGCAGCAGTGAGTGCATGGTCACGGAGGACCTCTTCCCTTCACCTATTTAAACCCACCTTCACCTCCCCATTGGCCTTCATCTCTACCTATGCTATTTCCACCTATCCAAGAGCTCAAGAAGCCTACCAAGCTCCCAAAAGCTCCATTCCTCTAAGGGCACCCTATTAGTGTTGAGTCCTATCCGTCCACCAAATATTCCTCCCACATCACATCCCCTTCATAGGGAACCTCAGAGCTGTCTCCTCACCTCCATTCAGGTAGATGATCACTTCCACCTCCTCATCACCATTCCCACAAGCTTGGCGAAGCTTTCCTCTAGTCAGATTTGTCTTGTGCCTCATCTCCGACGTTCAGCATCTCTCCTCCTCCATCCAAGCTACCGCCAAGCACCGTCCTCGCCAAACATCCGTTTTGGGAGATTTCCTCTCACCTTTATGTCTTTTAGTTTGCTTAGCTTATTGTAATAAACATTATTTCATCTCAAGTTATCAAGTTGTGTTTCATCTCTCTACTCTCTTTATTCAGTTTGCAAGTGGTTTTATCACTCTCCTAAAATACCAAAAAAATAACAAAACCCTAAAAACACCAAAAAGAACAAATCGAAATACAGATTTCAAGAAAACAAGCGTCGCCTCCCTGTGTTCGATTGGGACTTCCTTTTGAGTTTTGGTAAATTTTATTTGATTGTGAGTTTTGCGATTACGACAATGAGTTTTCCAAACCCCTAACTTTTCCTCACGAAAATACGCTCACCAGTAATCATGAGACAGGGGGTTGGGTGGAGTTGGCGCATGCACGTGGAAAAAGAGAGCTAAAGATGAGAGGTAGAAGTGGTTAATTTATCGAGAGAGAAAGGAAAGAAATCATGAGAGGAGGAGAGAATAGTGGGCAAAGGGGGGTCTTTGGTGCATGGGTGATTCATCTAGAAAAGGAGAGAAAGGAAAAAAAAGGAAATAAGGGAGTGTACATGATTGGAAAGGGAGAGGAATTTGGAAAGAGAGAGATCTGTGGGGTTATTATGACCGAAGGGGAAGGCTCATGCATGTAGGGACTGTGAGAACATTGAGAACGTGGTGGTGGTAGAATTTGGTGATTGAGGAAATCTCCTAAATTGAAAGAGTGCCACCATTCTCTTTTAAGTGAGCTTGCCAAATGAATAAGAACCAAAATAAGGAAGCAAGCTCTAAAGAAAATCAATGTTGATTCCCTTGCCATGTTTATTGGAGAAAAATATTAAAGCCAAGATGACATTCCAATTTTGATCCTCAAATATTCCTACAAGGAAAACATACATGCATAAATAATAATTAGTATGCAAATGTGCATTAAGTAAAGAACATATGCAAATGAAGTACATTAATTAAATAAAAATGCAAGACCAACAAATTACACGGTTAATTAATTTCCTAATGTAATGCATGCTCGAAATTCGCTTAAATCTGTACATTGAAAGTTCTTAGGCGTAATTATAGCCCACTAATGTGAACTTATCAAAAACCCCCATGCCTAAGTTTTGCTAGTCCCGAGCAAAATCATATGGAGAACCAGATCTCTAAACTAGAATTTTTCATCAGGATGCCTTATCATGCCACGCTTCTGGAGACTAGTTTGACATATATCCCTAGGCCTTAAGGTACTCAAGTATAGATGAAGATACAGACCTGATTGGCTTTAGCTTTAGGTCTTCAACAAAGTTTTCTAAGGCCCTAAAGCTACCTAAGGGTTTGTTGACCCTAGAAGTTAAAGCACCCATGCGCTCGTGCAAAGGGTCCAGGTTCAACTTGCCAGCACATTTTTCTGAACAGAGATGGAGAAAATTTTGAGGTTTTTCTCTTTTTGTAATTTTTATGAATCCTTTAAATCTAACCTCAGATCAGCTCTCAACACGGTCTATGCCAAATTCCTTATTCCCATCATCGATCCTTGAAGGGTCCCTGGCATTCGATGCTTCGAGATAGCACTGCCCATGACAACCCCCAAAACCTTGGCAATCGACACTTCAGATAGTGCCACCCATGGCATTCTTTAGCTCATCCAGACCTTGCCAATCAACATTTTGGGATAATGCCGCCCATGGCACCTAAACAGCACAATGTGCTTGCATGCCCCTGATAGGATATTTAAATATCATAAGAGACAAGCATCGATGAGATGACATGTTATAACGCATCCTTAAGGGGAGTATTTACTCCTCTCATGCAGTGGGAACTCTTTTAATCAACTTGTGTTTTCGAGCCTTCCCTAAGTTAGATTTTCGAGAAACCTTTTTTTCAGACAGAGGAATTTTTTGACGTTTTTCTTCATTAAGTTCACTGAACCAGACCAGTGTGTGAGATGTGGATGCTTAAGTTACCATGACCCGCAAATCAAAGGGAAAACAAAGAGGCCAAATACTCCCTAAGCCTTAGACTTAATACATCAGCTTCTCAACTTCCTCAACCACTTGAAGAATAATATATATCTTAACAAATACTCGAATTTTTGAGCCAAACGGACCCTAAAGGCCTAAAGTCAATATATCTAACTTATCTCCTTAAGGTTTGGCACTTCAGGTCTTAATTCATCATTTGTTCCAGCCTAGAACTTAGCTAAACTCTTCCATAATCAAATGTTGGGACTAACATAGTTTTTTTTTGCTCCTTTTCCTCTGTGTGTCTCTTTTCTTCTTCTCCTTTTTTTTCAATATATATAACTACTAATGCTCTAAATACAGGCATGCAAAATATGTATAAATGCTATGTACAACCTCAAGTTATACCCCCTATGCCTAGATTTGATAATGTCCTCATTGGGAAGTAAAAAGCAAAGAATGATTGTACCTGAAGAAGAGTTGGGTTTCCTCCCAACGAGCTAGATGGGCCATTCCTGCAAATCGAGGTCTAGAAAAGAAGAGAGAGACCCGAAAAAGATACATAACAAAGCGGGCCTTGTGAATAGGTAACCCAAGATGTTGGCAAGCTGGTGATGGAGAGTGATGCCCAATGCTAGCCAGACATAGGTAAGAACAGGATATTCTTGGGCCCATTGGAGGTCTTACATAATACACATGAGTAGTAACCTCCAAGAGTGCAGGGCGAGGAGGCAAAGGATCCTCGAGCAGAGGCATGTGGGAAAGAGAGGGTGCTAAGAGGAACACCCTATGGATGATGGACTAACCTGGACAAACGTCAATCCCTACTCGCCACTCCACTATAGGATGTATCGATCTAGTTATCCCCACGTAAAGTAGAAATGTGAGCAAAGACTTGAGGAAGCTGGTTTCAATGGAGTTTAAGACTCTAAGTTGCGGGGTGGTGAAGAGAGTCAAAAAGGACTTGAGAGGTTCAACATTCATTCCCAACAACCATTCTAGTTCCTGAATGTCATCAGTTGCAGCCTTAGTAAATGATTAAATCGCATCTTGCCTATCATTGGGGCACTCATCCTGGAATGGGGCCAAGTGTTTTCCCTCTAGATTGGATGACTTGAGGGTGACCCCCATTTCATTATCATGTGAAGGTAGGTTTGAAGCAATAGGAGTGCGAATTTCCTCAACAACAATATCCCTGAGTTCTTGTTTGTTGCTAAGATCATTCCCCTAGGGTGTATAGATTCCCTTATCATGAGTATCCATTGGTTCCATTTCTTCCTAATTTTTGTAAGGATGATCCTTATAATCAAAAGTAGGTAGGAATCCAGATTTGACTAAATTAGTAAGATCCTTAGGGAGTAAGTCCTCAAACAAAACATAATCCCCACTGGAGTCACTCCATACTCTGAGTCTGGGGCCCTCAAACTCATCATCCTCCTTCTCAATGTTTCTTCCCTCTTGCCCCTAAGACTCAGAAAAATCCTCAAAGCCAGGATCAAGTATTTCAAGTGTTTCTGTATCTTCCTGATGCAGAAAAATATGTGGTTTGTTAATGATGCAAAATAGTGTCGTTGTACGTGTAAAATTGATTAACTTTTAAATTTATAAAACTTAGATAGTGGAGTATCTAGGGTCATCCAAGGAAGCCAATTTGTTAGTCACAAAGTTGGTTCTCTCTCTCACCTCTCAAATCCGCACTTTCTTTTTATGATTTTGATTTTTTGTTGTTTTTATAATTTTCAAAATAATCGGGCAACATAATACGAGATGATGATTATACTACACCTATCAACTAACCCTAAGTGACAATAATGAAGCCTTCTCCTCTAAGCTCACCCAAGGCAAGTGCACCTAGGGTAATTAGGGGAGAAGGGGTGTGGTGCACTAAGCTACTCAAAAGCAAGAAAAACACACTAAAATTGAAACATGAACTTGGAAGGCAAATATGAACTTGTATTGCTAGAAAGTGAAGTACATGTAGAGGAATGTTTCTTGCAAAACAAGAAACTACTAGCTAACACAAAAGATAAAATGGAAGATAGAGGAAGAGAGGTATCCTCCAGTAGAAGCTTCAAGAAATCCTTGCTCCAACTGTGGCTACTCTCGCAGTTGAAAAGAACTTCTCTTTGGCTTCTTCCTTACAATGATCCTCCTCTAAGCCTCCTCCAAGGGTGGATGTCCACCACCCTTATTCATCCTCTTGCCTGGCCGTCCCCCTAGATGAAGGCTTCCTCCTTGACATGGCACAAGGGAGAAGAAGAATAAGGAAGAGGGCACCAAGGGGGCGAGTAGGTTGCTCCCTTGATCTTCTTCTCTTCTTCTTGTTCTTTGACCTTAGGTGTGTTGGTGCTAGCACACCACGATCATTTGTTTTGATGATAACAAAACACGTGTTATTTAACATTTGCAATTTGAGTCCTAGATTTCAGGTCAATTGCAAATGTAGACGTGTTTAGACGGAGTTCGAGCTCGCATCCAGGACGGATTGGAGGAGCTTGACGGAAAATAGAGGAGGTTCGCGTGGAGCGAAAGATTGAAGATGGAAGGAAATGAAGAATAGGATAGATTTCCTTCTTTTGTACTTGTTGTTTTTTCGTTTCTTTTCTTGCTCTTTATTTTCCTTAGATATTTCATGTTAAAGAGCCTCAAAGAACCCTAACAGTAGTCCTAGGAACACCGGCACAACCCTAGGATACTTAGGTTTCCTGTAGAATACTTAGAAAACCAATATAGGGTTCAAACAGCACTTCCAGACATCTAATTCCCAAATCAGACGTCTGATAAAGTATTTTAAGACGTCTGACTGTTGTTTCAGACGTCTGATAACTGTTAGGCTGGACATAGTTAATTTTGTCTGATGAAATCAGACGTCCAGACCTTAGTCCAGACGTCTTAGAAGACGTCTGATGGATTTGCCAGACGTCCAATTAGTGGACCGTTGGCTGGCTTAAAAAACACTCAAGATTATGACCGTTAGAGCCTTATCAGACGTCCTTAGGCCTTTCCAGACGTCTGATAAATGACCGTTTTGCCTCGGCTGACCCAAAATCTCTTCTCAAAGATTTTCTAGCCGTTGCAACGTTTGGAAATCAATTCCCACAGTAAAAGTAGGTTTCCAGACGTCCATACATAGTGCCAGACGTCCTGTATGTCGTCTGATGGACTTGCACAAAAACCCTGTTTAGATCTGATCCAAGTCAGGGAGAGACCCGCCCAAAATCAGACGTCTGAACTTTGAATCAGACGTCTTATAGTGAACTTCCAGACGTCTGATGCTAGAATTAGACGTCTGATAAGCCTGTTAGAACAATGATTGTTCCTGATTTCGGGCTGATTCACTTGGGCTTTGTACCCAACGGCTATGGAAGCTTTTCCAAGCCTTCCAAAGCCTTCCTAAGGCTTCTATAAATAGAGGGGAGCCTTTGCAACACAAAAACACACAAGATACACACCTAGAGAGACCAAGATACACAAGAAACAAGTTGTATTACACTTTCCACTCTCTTGTGTCCTAGCTAGCTCTTGCTCTCCAAGCTCAAGCACCATTCTCTTGAGAGCATCAAGCTGTTGCGCACCCGCTCTCCCGCCGTAGTTCATGAGAGCGAAGTTGCGCCGTCGCGTGGCTCACGCACTGCGTCATCGTCGACGCACTCCTAGCAAAGGGGAGTTTCCTAAATCCTATAGAAGCTTAGGTTTATTACTTTGTTGGCTCTATAGGTTTGTTGTTTATTTTACCTTTGTTATTTTGGTTGGGTATTCGCTTTGCGAATTCCCGTCTCCTTCGTGGGACAAAATCCTTCTCGTGGAGAGAAGGGGTTGAGGAACGCTACCCTCGTACTTGTAGCGTGGTTGTACTGAGGTTGAATCACCCTCGTTTTAAAGTGATTCGTTTAGAGGATTTGATCAACTAGGTTGATCGGAAAATCCTAACTCGAGAGGGTTAGGTGGTGGTTTTCACCCGGTTTGGGTTTCCACCTAAAAATTACTTGTGTACATTTTATGATTGCTTATTTTGTGAGATTGCTTTATATATTTTATTTCCGCAATTATTACGTCACCCCTCCTCGTAGGGAAGAACTTTCAAGGTGTAGGTGGTGTAATGGTGGAATATACAAAGGGAGAAGATGACGTTAATGTGATAGTTTGGTGGGGTATATATAGGATGGGAAGAGGGTGGCTATGGTGTTTTTTGGAGGAAAATGAAGGGGTGCTTGGATATTTTTGGAGGGAAAAATGGAAGGGAAATGAAGAGGTGCCTTGTTTTTCCCTCTAAAAATATCTTCTAAAAGATGTTGATTTTGGAGGGAAAAAATGGAGGTTGGAGATGGATTTTGATGGTGGATGTAGGGTGGTGATGGAAGGGAAAGTTGGCACCAAAATGAAGTAGGAGTAGGTGGCCTTTTTGGTGGAGCTTGGGTAGTAGGGTAGTAGGTTTTGGTGCCATGGAGGTGGACTAGCTAAGCTAGCTTACCTAATAGATGAGTAGAAAAGGAGGCAAAGGGAGCTAGGGTTTAGAGGAGAGGAGTTGGAAGGAGTTGCTTTAAGCTACACTAGAGCTGGTGGTTGCTAAAGAGAACTGCAAGGAGCTACCTTAGCTGGCTTAGCTTGCTAGTTTTGTGCTAGCTGCTAAGCCAAGCTAAGATGAGCTGGCTTCTGCTGAAATGACCTGAGGTGAGCTAGGTCCGGTCTTCCCGGAGATTACCTAGCTAGTTAGAGTAGCTAGCTTAGGTCAAGTAGCTCATCTCAACCAAGTTGAGCTAAGTTAAGTCTCCGGGAGCTGGACTTGAGCTGGTCTGAGCTGGTTGAGGTCATCTTCAGTTGACTAAGTCTAGCTAGTTGATGGCAGTAGCTAGTCTTAGTTAGGTTGAGCTTCTGATGAACTATTCTGAGCTGGAGGAGCTAAAATGGAGCTGAGATCAACAATCTTGAGCTAGTTTGAGCTGCCATCTAGCTCAGGTGAGCTGCATGGAGCTGAGGTAAACTAATTAGAGCTACCATTCAGTTGATATGACCTGAATGGAGCTAAAGATAAGTTGATCTAGCTAGAATGAGCCGGGATCCAGCTGGGATGAGCTAGATCTAGCTGGGATCTAGCTGAAATGAGCTTCTTCTTCACCTTCTGCTCTCCTGAGTGCCAAGGTATGCAGGATTTGACATTGTGCCTAATCCTGACACTCAAATAAACACATAAAAAATACAACTAAAATGCAATGCATGCCTAACCTAGGTAAATGCCTAAATGTAGCTTGAAAATCCTTTTGCAGAGTTAAAACCCTAAGAGCTAGATCTGTTTTAGGACATAAGAATGACGATAAACTGGCATTTATCACTTCCTCAAAAATTAAATCTTCATATCCCTGAAACCAAAATTGATCCAAGTCATCTAATTCAGTATCAATCTCATTAGGGACACCTATGTTGGGCACATGTAAATTCTTAGAATGTTGTATGGCGGGTGTTGGTTCCCTACGTGAAGGGTTCGAGTTTTTATTATTGACTTCCAATATGATTCCTTCTAACACCAAAAAGTCATGAGATTTATTAACTTCATAATCACAATCCTTAGGAAAATCTAATTGAGGTGCAAGGTCCTCGAAGGGATAAGGTGTAGGCTCATAATTCCTAGGATGGGGTGCAGATTCCACCTCACAATCAAGAATGGGAGTTGGATCGACTATTTGACTATGACCCTTTTCATCAATTGTAATAAAGATACTATCATTTGGGTCGAGTTCATCTAATGGGACTATGTTGCCCTTTGATTAGCTCTAATAAATCTCAGGTAGAAAGTCTAAGGGATCCTCCTCTTCTGGTTGCCACCATTCTACATCACAATTCATCGAGTAGCTACTCCTTTTAATTTCCAATGTGTCCATGTAGCCCCCCTCCCCCTCAATGCCAGGACTTCTCAAAGAAGGATTATCGAGCATGGAGGGGTTTACATTATCCACAAGAGGGTAGCTATACTCCATGATTAAGTCCCTAGTGTCCCCTTCCATCTTATGGCGTGGCTCTCTCAAGGGAGATGCATTTAGCGTGGAAGGGTTAGAATCAACCTCAAGAGAGTAAATCAAGTGACTGATTTCTTCCTTTAATTGCTGACTTGTCCTTAAAGACTCTCCTAAAGATTCCATCATTTTCATATGCTGTTTTTGCATTTCAAACATGAATGTGGAGAGGCTATCATTCTTTTCAGGAGGAAAGTCAAGCTCAGGGTTATAATACCTAGGAGTTTCTGTCCAACAACTAGAATTAAAATCATCCAGAAAGGATGGGTTGGGTTTGTCTAAGGTGTGTGGCAATTAGAGAAGGTGTATCCCACTCCTAGGTTCTGCTCGTAATCACATGATTGGGGATTAACCAGACCAATGCTCCTATAGTAGTAGTAGAAAAGATCCCACTGTTCATCAGGATATCCATTAGAGGATGGATAAGTGCAAGTCATGGGACCGAAATGAGGTGTTCGGGGGTAAGGGTAAGAAGTGACACAATGTAATCCATTTGAAAAATAGGCCTTGAAAAACACTCGCCCCAATCAAACACAAAGTAATGGGACTCTCCTTTCATTTTAAGATTGATTAGGCCTTTCAGCTATCCTCCAAACTACCCCTCAAAGTTGTCAAAAGGGGCCAAGTTTGTGCCCATCCATTACCACTATAGTGGTATAAGAGCGAGAATGTGACTTGAGATCTCTGACAAGCTCTTTAGAGAAGAAGGGAGGACAATTATGTTATCTCTTGGTGGCTAAACAAGTTTCTTAATCCAGTTATGCGACCTAAGCCAACCTTTGAGTGCTCTAAGACCTACACATTGCTTAAATGATATTCTCAAGTAATTTAGTGAGAAGTTACTCTAAGGATGGAACTAAGGGATGCAAGTAGGGTGAACCCTTCCTTTGAGGCGATGCGTATGCAGTGCCTCTTAATTATCCTTTTGTTCCTTTAAAGGGTGTCCCCCTCCTTAAAGTATCAAAACACTTGGTCACAGGATAATACCACCACCGCGAAATGAAGTAGGAGGGTCTACATCGATAAAGAGATTGGTACCTATAGCCTTAAGGGATTGAGACTTAGTGCGGTGCCTAAAGTGCATGCTTAGCGCGAAAGTGTGACTCACACCACAAAAATCAATTTTGCTTTGTAAAGAGTCACATGCAAGTCCTTTTGTCAAGTCAAGTGGGACTTTGCTTTTAGGCCCCAATCTGTTTAGTAGTCCCAATTTTTAAAAAGTAACCACTTAGTTAATAGCTTCAATCAATTTAGTGGTCTTGGAATTTATCCCAGATGCAATACGTGAATAGGAGATGGATGTAGAGATGAGAGAATATACCCGACTCCAAAAATCTTCATGCAAGTAATGTATGCAATGCAGGTAAAGTAGATCTAACATCTTGCTCAATCACCTTTAAAATGCACGCACATAAGGGCATGTAACTTCTAAGTAGGTAGCTTGAATTTTTTTTTTTTATAGCAAGCAAGCAAACAACTATACTAGATAATCCCAAGTCTACCATAGAATAATCCACACCATAGAGGGATAATCCCAATATCTAAAGAAAGTGGGGACAAACCCCTGAAAACCAGCCCCAATTCTATAAGGGCAAGAAAACTGAAATGTAAAGCTAGTAGACTCAGATCTCAGATCTCCTAATTTGATCAGTGCTGAAGGAGAATCCCTTTGCTGCAGAATCTAGGTCTCCTTCCATCTTCTTATGTCTTCTCGTGGATGTAGCTCAAGGTCCACATTGGGGCTCTAATGCACCTATCATCTCAACCCATCAATTCCTTGCACAAAAAAAATAGAGATGAGTCAAGACAAACTGTACCTTAGAATAGATCAAAAATATAATCAAGCGAACCTATTGTATCTATTGCCTCCCCGACAATGGCACCATTTGATGTGGCAATTTTTGCTTTTTCTATAACTAAGAATAATGATAATAATGATGTCACTACAAAAAAAAGCTCTATACCAATGGTGTACATACACTAACATAAAATATATGTTGCTATAGGTTTAATTATACATCACTAATATTACACGCTGCACCTACGAATGGATGCCCCTCCTCCAACATCAGACACCTCTCACACTTCCAGCACATCCACTTGGGGCTAACACTCGACGCCCCTCACCCTAAGCCCCTCCAGATCCACCTCCACCTCCACCTCCACCACCTCCACACTCCCCTCTCCCCTTCCCCTTCCCCTCACAGATCGCCTTCCAGACTCCATTCCCACAAGCCTCTCCTCCGACCAAACCCTAACAACCTCTCACTCCGATCGACCTCCTCCATCTCCACTTCCCCTTCTCCCTCTCCTTCCTCGTCGGAGAGTGATGAGTCCTGATGGCTCCGCGACGAGCAGCAGCTGCTGCGTAAGGAGAAGCGGTGGCTCTGAGAGGAGTCCCGGTGGAACGTCAAGTGCGAGTCACTCCTCCGCGAGATCACCGCCCTCCGTGAGAGGCTTGAGGCAATCAAGCGAGGGGGAAGGGATCCGATGAGCGTGGAGGTACTCCTGAAGGCCCTCAAGGAGCAGGGGACGCCACCACTGGTGCTGGTGCAGGAGGCGGAGGTGAAGGAGAACAACTAGTCTACGATAGTGCAATGGAGAAGAGGAGTGCGTCGGCGGAGGCGGAAGGCGAGATGGGTAGTGGCAGATTGGTGAGGAGGAGGAGGGTGTGGGTGGGGAATGAGGAGGAAGAGGTGGGGGTGGAGAAGAAGCTGGAGAGGCTGAGGTGGGTGGTGCCCGGGGGTGAGGTCATGGAGGTGGAGAGGCTTCTGGAGGAGACCTCGGGGTACATAAGGGGTCTGCAGGTGCAGGTGGAGGCCATGAGGGCTCTCCTTTGCTTGTTGGATACATCAGAGGAGGAGGAGTGTGTGTTGTTATTTGAGAGGTAATGGAGGAAAAAAATGGCTAATGGCTCTTCTGTGTATTGTTTCCATGCCTTATTTCCATTAATACGATGTAGGAGAAGAAAATGATAATATTTTGTTTAAAATGATTCTCCTTTGGATTGACAGAGAGACGTTGATTTTTCCCTCTATTTTTCTTTCCTGAAAGGAAAGTGGGAACTGTTTCTTGTGGGAAGCTAATATACCCTTGGAGGTTAAGGTTCATCATATTGTTGGATTACGTAGATACTAGATTTGGCTAAGTCCCTAATCCAATTTGATCTCCATGTATTAGGATACTTTGAATCCAACTTAATCGATCTTAAGTACTAAGAAAAACAGCTAATACAATTTGTAGAAGCTTTGATGAGATTAGACTTTTATTGTTAATACCAATAGAAAGCTTGGTTCCACTATTTTCCTCAAGTACATCCCAAAGCTTGGAAGAATAGGTTACCAAAAAGTTTGAATCTGAAGCAAGTTTTTGGTGGATCTGCAGGACATTGGCGGGTATGTGATAATATGGTATTTGCCTTGCTGCTATCTGATAATATGTTTAATTATGTTGTTGCTAATTGCTTTTTGCTATGTGATAATAACATAGATTTATGGATTCTATGATGGATGCTTGCGGAAGTAAGTTTTTTTTCTTTAATCTTTGTTGAATTCTTTGTCTCAAACATTACCAAGCCTTGTAATTTTTGATCCATCAATTTTTCTTTATCCACATGACTACATTCAAGGAATCTACATAGATAGAGGCTGTAGCTTTCATTTTTCTTTTAGATTTTCAATCTATCTAGCTTGTGAGCTGACTGAACTAAAGATCTACTCACCTTCACAAGAGATAATTCAGGATTACTTTCCAGTAATAAAGAAGACTGTTGAATGACCAACCTCATTCTCCATGGTGGCTGCTGTAGTCTAAGGATTTGCTTAACAGGATTACTAGCATCAGAAATTATAACAGCTTCCAAAAAACCCCCTTGAATTGCTAATTGAAGCCCTTGGTGAATAGCCCAAAGTCCTACCTCATCACTTGTGGAGACCACATGCCTTCAGGCGTTGGCTTGGAGTATCTTCCCATCAACATCCACTACTACCGCAGCAGCAATAGAAGTATTGGAAACTGTTGCATCTACCACTATATGTACACAGTTGCTAAAATCCACAGGGAGGTCTGACTGATCATTTCTCAGCTGCAGTTCCGATCCAATAGGAGCTACCGAAATATTTGCTACTTCAGCATTAGCATCAGAGTTATAGAAATGTGCCATCCTCAAAGTGTCATTAATAAGCACAAAAGGATCAAGAATTACCCTTTCAAAAACAACTTTACATCTGTAAAGCCAGAGTGAATGCAATAGATAGAAAACCACAAACTTTGGAAGCTGTTTTTCATCAAAATATTTATCAATCTTTGTAGCTAAGTTCCACCAGCCATCAAAACTACCATCTATCCTTACTCCCCAGAAAAACCAAATCGCACACGTAAATGCACAACCCACTAATAAGTGATCCCACACTTCTTTCTCCTCATGGCAAATGGGGCATTTTGAATCAGGCAATTGTAATCTTTCAGCTAAGATTCCTTTCAGTGGTAGAGCCCTTACTCAAACCTTCCATAGGAAGACCTTAGTTCTAGGCACCAAGCCTTGTAAAGACCAAATTTTCTTGCATATCTTTTGATATAGGAATCTCTTTCCCAGGTTGGTAGCCCTTTCCAATCTTGGTATGATATTTTAAGGATTTCTAAAGATTTGTTTCCTTTGTTTTCTTATCAATATGGTTGCTCTTTTTAATTTTTTATGGAGTCCAACCATATAGGTTTAGTTTGTAACTTTGTTCTTGGAATTGCTCCCATGTTTACATTGATTTCTTTTAATTTTTCATGGCATTTTCCCTTTGTTTTGGTGGGGATTGTAGACGGAATGGGAATTCTGAATGTGGCTTTTGGTATGTTGTGTTTCAGTGGCATTCATGGAGGTGAGGAGAAGATGGTGCCTTTCCCTGTGAAGAAGCAGAGTATTTTTGTGTTGTGTAATGAAGTTATTTTATATTTTTCATATCATTACGATGAGCTGTGGAAAAAAAAGGAAAAAGAAAACAGGTTGAATTGAATGAGAAAACCGAACTGTTAAAATTATTTTTTTTCAATAAATACCCTCTAAGTTTCGCGACCAAGAAAATAAATCTCTTTAAGATCACCTCTTTCATTAAAGATTCCTCTCTGGTCCACATAACTGAGTCTTTTGATTTAGCTGCCAATAGAACATTCCATAAAGATGAGAATACTCTCTCATTTTTCTTGGTTAAAGCTTTATTTTGTAGTCTGCATCTGGCTATAAAATGGTAAAACTTAGAATTAAGTACTTTTTATGGCCATCAAATCTGAAAATTTCCACAAATTCCATACCATCAGAAGAAAAATTTAAACTCCCGATTTAGCATCTAATACTAAATTGGAAGTACGTTGAAGAGTGACAATGGGGATATTTCTCTCGATATAAACTAAATATGTTGCAATGTCCTTGACAAATGCTTAATTAAGATTTGGACTAGCTTGACCCGAACTAACTTAGCTCTGAGCTGGCAAATCAGCCAGTTTTGATCACCGCAAGATTAGTCCAATCGTGCTTTCATTATAACTATGTAAATCTAGTTAATTACCAATGTGGGTGGCAGCTATTGGGCATGTTGGATGGCATGCGAGCTGTGACATCAGAGGCAATGGCATCCAAGTGTGCACTCAAATCCCTGGCAAGTGGCAGCACCATTTTGGTGAATAGCACAAATATGAAGCAGCTTCAGCAATTCCAAGCACATCTTGTCGGCAGGGCACAGAGAGCGCAGCAGCACAGTTGCAAATTGGGTCTAAGCACCCAATTTGCCATCAAATGATCTTGTCCAACAGTGTTTAGCTGACACATCTTTATCGGGACCAAACTTAAGAGAGAAGGAAACAAGGAGGCAATTGATCCAATAAAAGACCAATGCCCTTTCAAAAGGTAAAAAAATCCTACCAACCAAAAACCAGTACAAAAAGGGCACAATGTTAAAAATGCATACGAATTTTTTCCACCGATCATTTGCTGAATAAATCCAAGCTAAAAATGCATCTGAAGAAAATATTAGATTTTCCTACGTGCAACTTTCCATATAAAGATGAGATTGTTATAATGCAATGGTGAAAGGTGAGTTACTCTTATCTTTTATGGTCTTCTGTCTCTTACTTTGGTTTTTTTTTGTCTTGCAATTGACTTGGTTAAATCAAGGGTTGAGAGAGATATGGCCTTTTGTGAATGAAGTGAGTGAGGCCATTTGAATTTCATAAATTGTCATTGTTTTATTAACTAACAAAATTGCATGACATTTATTACAAAGATTAAGCTGATTTCTTATATAGTTTTTTTGTTCATTTTTGTTTATTGATGTGTAGGTAGCATCATAGCCTATAAGGTCTTCTATCTACCAATTCTTGAATAGTATAAATTAGTTCTTTTTGTTTCATTGAAGTTTTCAAAGTTGACACATAGCACAGTCACCTTCAGTTTACAAGTTTGGTTCTCACCAAGGCCATTTTACTTGATCATATGAGATGTTGCATACACCCGCAGCGAATACATATGAAAGTTATTTACTTACATATGTAGGTAACATATGTTTCCCCGTTGGCATATGTAACTTATTTTGTAGGTCACCTGTCGACATAGGTAACTAATATGTTTACACTGGTTATGAATACATATGATCTATGAAACTTGCATACTAGGGGGCTAGAAGTCAAACATATTAGTTGTTCATGAATATATGGATCTGTTGCCTGAAATGTTCAATTAGTTACTTTGATTTTTGCTGCTCAAATGAATATGAATCATATACTTTGTTTACATAATTCGTAGTTCCGATTCTAATTTTAGTTGCCGGCCCTTGTTTTAAAATATTTTAGCTACTAGTGTAATCTTAATTTAGGAGTACTTGGGAGTAGCCATATACCTGCCCTGTTGCTTGGGAACAATAATCCTGCTGCTGCTTGGGCGAAAACATTAATATTATTCCTTAGGAGTATTACTTTTTGTTACGATTCGATTCCTAGATCCCTACAGAACTCGAGAATGGTTCACATCGCTTAATCTCAAGACCTAGTCGTTCAACAAGAAATAACCAAAAGTAGAAAAATAAACGACATTCACACATGCAATATAACTAAGTAGAAAAAAAGTACAAGCAGTACAGAAAGTAGAACAATTGTCTCAGTACATGCCACCACAATAATAACAGAAGGCAGAAAGGAAATAGAAGTAGCAGAAATAGTAAACTAAGTGTCCATTACTTACTACAACAGTAGAGAAAAAGAAAGTGCTGAAGAACGACTGCGACTGGGTTCGGCTAGATCCAGCATCCTCTGCAGCCGGAAACTTGGACTGCTCAACTTCTAGTCCTGAATAGTGTTATAAGAAGATAGAGTCAACGAACGCTGAGTACAGTGGTATTTGTATTATTTAAGTACAAGTATAGTAAAAGTAACAACAAATTTATTTCTCATTTCTATTTATCTCATTTAAGTATTTTTGTTTCATCTATTTCTCAAAGTATTCATGTTTTTCTTGATCTTGTATGTTCCTTGTAGGAACGATCTTGATTGTAGTATTTTCCGTAGAGTAGAAGGTACATGTGGTGTTTTTCTGGTCGAGAGAGTCCCCTGTGGTAGTCTTACACCCAATCAACCACTGCGAGTTCACTGTCAAGATGTAGCAGTGACTACGGCATACGTGATAAGTGCATGGGTAGCTACATCGCACTGACACGCGGTCAGTCGTTTCCATTAGCGGGTACACCCAAAGTATAGCACCGAAAAGTATAGGGCCTTGCCCTCTCAGAACAAGGGTCTTGCCCTCTCAGAACAAGGGTCTTGCCCTCTCAGAACAAGGGTCTCGCCTCTCAGAACCAAATAGGGGTGTTGCCTCTCCACAATCCGTGCATCATTGTCTAACTGCCCTGGTTTGCCTAAAGGACCTAATAATGTCGGTATAGGGTGGCTAATTGAACCCTGAGCCCCATAGGGTGGTTAGCTCCTTCCCTACACTAGTAGCACGCTGCGGTACCACGTACACGAGGGCCAACAGGAATCGGTGTAGAGTGACCAATTTTAACTCTGAGTCTGAGTCTCAACCCAAGGGAGGCTAACTCAGCTCTACATTAAAAAGGAACAGTTGCTCTCCTTGGCACCGCGTACGCAAGGGTTAGCACTTCCCATCTACATTCTAGATTCTGTTTATCCATAGGAGTTCTACTCTTAATTTTCCATAGGGTTCATGCTTATGTTCACCTCATTTATCCAGATCCAGATCTCATATTTTATAATTCGTTCTTTATCCATATACAGGCAACTCGTGTTTCCATAATTCAATCATCAAAAACATGCAACTGGTGTATTCACATACAATTTCTCAATTATATACAGGCAACTCGTATTTTATATGCATCTCGTAATTATATTAATGGCATTTGCTAGCAATTTATTCTTAACCATGCATTTAAGTAAACAGTACAGCTCAAATAGGCTCATTCATTTTCTACCCTAGGGTTCATTGTAGATCCTAGAGTTCAATCCAACTATTCCAACCAAGTACATTCTTATTTAATCATTAGCAACTGAGTTAAACTACTCTACCAGGTATCACGGGAGGAATAGGGGCCTATGCTGTAGATCTCGTCATCTCCGCAAGCTCCGAATACGCTACTGGCTGATAACCTGTACAAGCGACTAATGTACATTAGAGAAGCTAAAAATAGTAAGTACTCAACAATAATATGTAAAGGAACTAGAGTAGAAAACAACGGTACTTCGTTTGCAGAAATTCGATTCCGTTTGGGTCCTAAACAGGTCAAAAATGTGGTTTTTAATCCCAGACGTCTTAAAAGACGTCAAAACTCACCTTGTGTTTCCTGTCGCTGATCAAACGTCTAGACCTTATCTGCGACCGTCTGATAACAGTTCCAGACATTGAACAAGGTCTCCGATCGTCTAGAAGCACCTCTGGACGTCTGGTGATGCGATCAGACGTCCAAAAGCACGTGGGAAAGCGTACCACGCACCTTCCCAATGCTGCATCTGCGTACAAAAACACGGGCACGGTCAGCCGACATCTCCTGCGCTATGATTTGCATGGCACAGGAAGATACGTACCTCGTGATATCCCGCTTTCAGACATCCGGTCTCAGCTCCTGACATCTAAGTCCCTCGCTAATCGTCTGGACGTTACGCCAGACGTCTGATATTGGAAAACTTCTAGTATCAGAACCTCTTTACGTTGCTCGCCGCGCTCATCCTCCACCGCAACAACAGCTCCAGCAGCTGCAGGAGCTTGAGTAGCTCCCCACCAGCATCCTCTATGCGCGCATGCACCCACCACCCTCCATGCGAGCTCCGCCAAGCTCCTGAAGGTCCTCCGACCTTCCACACTCCTTCCTCTCTCGCGCTCCCTCGCTCTCCCCCCTTTCGCCTCTCTCATCTACCCTCGCTACTGCTGCACAGAAGGTGGTGGTGATTGTGGTGTGAGGAGAGGAGAGGGGAAGGGAGGCGTATAAATAGGAGGGGAAGTAGGGTTTAGGGTTCGGGGGGTGAGGGAGAGAGAGGGGGAACGACCTCTGCACGTCACCTATGTGTAGAGCGTAAAGCGCAGTACAAAAAATTCACTTTTAGACATCCAGGAACGTGCCCAGACGTCTGACTGGAACTCCAGACATCTTAAATGGCTAAAAAGGTACGGGTCATTACATCATAACTTAAAGGAAGTTTCATCTCCGAAACTTGAACTAGCTAGGGTGCGGAAAAAGAAAGGAATGTGAAAACGCGTAATAAACTTAAAGAGGATTGAAGTAGGTCCGAAAGGACGTATCCTCAAAAAACTCTGGGTACCGCTCATGCATCGTTGCCTCAGGCTCCCAAGTTGCCTCCTCGTACCGCTGGCTTCTCCATAGAACTTTCATCAGTGGTACATGTTTCCGTTTCAGACTCCGGACGGCTCTGTCAAGTATTTGTACTGGTCTCTTAGGGTAGGTCAGGTCGTCACCCACCTTGATGCTCTCTTGGCTCAGAACGTAACTGGGATCGGTGACGTACTTCCTGAGGTTGGACATGTGGAACACATTGTGTACTCCAGAAAGCTGGGGAGGAAGGGCAAGTTGGTAAGCAACGGGTCCTACCCGCTCTAGGACCTCAAAGGGTCCCATAAACCTCTGCGCAAGTTTCCCTTTCACCTTAAAATGCTGCAGGCCCTTCATGGGTGAAACACGGAGAAAGATGTGATCCCCAACCTCGAACTGCACCTTTCTGTGTTTCCGGTCAGCGTAACTCTTTTGCCTGCTCCTGACAGTGTGGAGTCGTCTGTGAATCTACTTTATCACCTCTTGATTCTACCGGATCAGCCTGAGACCAATCTCCCACTTGGTCTCCACCTCGACCCAACTCAAGGGTGCAGTACACCTCCATCTGTACAGTCGAAAGGTGTCATGCCGATGTTCGAGTGGTAACTGTTATTGTATGCAAACTCTACTAGGGGCAAATACTCCTCCCAGAAGCCTTTCCAGTCTAGCACACAGGTGCGCAAGAGGTCCTCAAGTGTCTATATGGTGCGCTCTGACTGTTCGTCCGTCTGGGGGTGTTTATCGGTATTGAACTTCAAACGTGTTCCCAAAGCCTGATGAAACCCAACCTAGAACTGGAAAGTAAAACGAGTATCCCTGTAGGATACGATCTCACGTGGAACTCCATGCAGACGCATCACACCTCGGATGTCTCTGCAACTATGCTGGTTCAGAGGTGACCCGGATCGATAGGAAACACGTCTTCGTCAACTTGTCTACTATCACCCAGACTACGTTGTCTCCCCACTGAGTAATTGGTAGACCCACCACGAAGTCTATGGTGATGCTCTTCCACTTTCACTCTGGCATAGGAAGTGGCTGCAATGGCCCAACATGTTTCTAATGCTTGGCCTTCACCTGCTGATATATCAAATAATGCTGCATAAACTCACCAACATCCCGCTTCATCTCTCTCCACCAAAAGTTACGTCGTAAGTCATGGTACATCTTTATGTTCCCAGGATGTATGGTGAACCAGGACCCGTGTGCCTCAGTCAGGAGCTCTCTCAACAACTCCTCATCCTTAGGAATGCATAAGCATCCCCTTATGCGCAGTATCTTGTCTGAAAAGGAAGTCTCCTGGGTCCCCTGTCAATACCCTGTCTCGCAGCATTTGTAAGTACGGATCGACCATCTGCCTCGCAATGATGCAGTCTATCAGCTCTGGCCATGTCTGCCGGGTTACTGTCACTGTTCTACAATACCCTTATAACTTCCGGGGTCGCCAACTGCCCAACTCCATAAGTTTCCAACTCTGTGCCTGTAAACTGGTCAAGTGGGTGGGTGCTTTTCGGTTCAAGACATCAGCCACCACATTGGCCTTCCTTAGGTGGTAGGAGATGCTACAGTCGTAGTCCTTCAGGAGCTCTAACCGTTTTTGTCTCATGTTAAGCTCTTTCTGGTCAAACAAGTATCTAAGGCTCTTATGATCCATGAAGATATCGAATGTCTCACCGTAAAGGTAGTACCTTCATGTCATCAGTGCGAAGACAACAGCTGTTAGCTCTAAGTCATGGGTATGGTAGCTATGCTCATGGGGCTTCAGTTGCCGCGAAGCATAAGCAGCAATGTGACCTGCTGCATGATCACACCCCCTAACCTCTGCAACGAAGCGTCGATGTAAACCACAAAACTGCCGCTACTGTCTGGAATGGTAAGCACAAGAGTTGAAGTCAATCTTTCCTTCAACTCTTGAAAACATGCCTCACACTCATCTTTCCAGGCAAAGGGCTCGTCCTTCCGAGTCAGATGGGTCATAGGACATACAATCTGAGAGAATCTTCTGATAAATCGCTGATAATAACCTGTCAGTCCTAAAAAGTTGCGTATCTCTGTTACTGTGCGTGGCCTCTCCAACTTGAGTACGGCCTCAACCTTGGCTGGATCCATAGCCAAACCATCCTCTGAAATTACGTGGCCCAAGAAAGTCACCTATCTCAACCAAAACTCGCACTTATTGTACTTGGCATACAGCCTACGTCGCCTCAAGGTATCCAGGATTATACGTAAATGCTGTCCATGCTGCGCTTGATCCCTCGAGTAAACGAGCATGTCGTCGATGAACACCACCACAAATTGGTTTAAGTACGGCCTGAAAACACGGTTCATCAAATCCATGAAGGTAGCGGGGGCATTGGTCAGCCCAAACGGCATGACCAGGAACTCGTAGTGCCCGTACTGGGTACGGAAAGCTGTCTTGGAGATATCAGTCTCCTTAATCCTCAACTGGTGGTAACCCAACCTCAGATCTATCTTGGAGAACACTGTGGTGTCTTGTAGCAGGGTGCAGAGGTCGTCAATCCTCGACAGCGGATACTTGTTTTTGATGGTGACCCTATTTAGCTGTTGGTAATCAACACAGAGTCGCAAGGTACCGTCCTTCACAAACAGTATAGGGGCTTCCCATGGTGATGCATTGGACCTCATAAAGTCCTTCTCCAACAGGTCCTGTAGCTGTGACCTGAGCTCTCGCAGCTCAAGCGGTGCCATCCAGTACGGTGTAGTAGAAATGGGGCTGGTCCTCGGTACCAGTGAGATCTCAAACTTGATCTCACGCTCAGGAGGTAATCCTGGAAGCTTCTCTGGAAAGACGTCGGGGTACTCGCAAACCATTGGGATACTCTGAAAGTCTACTACGAGGTTAGACTCTGCCATTACACAGGTCAAGAAGCCCTCACATCCCTGACTCAAAAGCCCTGCTGCCCGAAGTGCGGAGATGCATCTGAAACCTTCGTTCACTGGCTGTCCGTGAAACTCAAAGGGAGGCAACTCCGGTATGGAGAAGACGATCTTCCTCTTAAAATAGTCCACCTGGGCGTGATAGGTGGACAGCTAGTTCATCCCTAGGATCACGCCAAAATTCTCCATCTGTATCACAATCAGGTCAGTGGAGAGGCTGTGTCCCCCTATACTGACCTCGAATCCGTGTAGACCTCCTTAGCTACAAACAACTGGCCACCTAGGCCTCTGATCACAAACGGATCCTCTAACAGTACACTGCCCTGCTTCAAACTAACGACAAAACTTGTAGCGATGGAGTGTGTGGCGCTGGAATAAAAAAGTACGTATACTAATATGCCAAAAATAGTAACCATACCTGCCACCACTGAACTTGAAGCCTTGGCATCTCTGTGTGTCAGGGCGTTGATACACCCCTTAGCCCTCGGTGCAGACGAAGCAGCTACACTTTGGGTCGGGTGGGCAGCCGCTGGCCAGTACCCTCGTGACTGCTACCCTCCCCTACGTGCCTGGTGACCATGACCATCAGCTCGGCCTCCAGTGCTCGGTGTAGGGAGCATCTGCTGTGCTCCGACCCTAGATGGGCAGTACCTGCTAATGTGGCTCGGCTGGCTATACTGATAGCAGAGGGGTACACGACCACCTCCCTCCGTAGGTTCCTGCTGGCAGTTGG
The DNA here is from genome assembly GCA_037157565.1 of Thalassia testudinum. NCBI lineage: Eukaryota > Viridiplantae > Streptophyta > Magnoliopsida > Alismatales > Hydrocharitaceae > Thalassia > Thalassia testudinum. The sequence continues at coordinate 30,283,973 of JAZHRO010000047.1, read as the reverse complement.
ATAGGGGTCTGGTGATGGTAACTGGCCCCTGTCTGGGGCTTCCAAAGGCTACTGATGGCCCTGCAAAATGAGACGGCTTTCCTACAGGTGCCGTGTCCTCTCTCGATAGCCCTGAGAGTATTCTGGCTGGTAGGGTCTCTTCCGTCCGCTGCTAGTGTCTCGTGCAGCCGGGTTGGTCTCCTCATAAATCATTGCTGCCTCAACCACACGAGAGAAAGTGGGCAGCTTCAGGGGTTTGACATACCCCCGAATAGCAGATCGGAGCCCCTCAGTAAACCTCCACAGGCGCTCTTCTGTAAACACAGCTGTTGAGGAAAAACGTGACAACTCTAGAAAATGCGTAAGGTACGCGCTAATCGTCATCGTCCCCTTGCGGAGAGTATGGAACTCCCATACGTGGCAAAGGCCACGTGACACTCCGTTGGAGGGCGAAGGGTGTCAAACACCTTCTCTATCTGCTCCAACCAGTCCTCTACTTCAGACGGTTCCTCATCCCCCTTGAAGGAGGGGGGCTTCAGCTTCTGGAACTATCCAAAAAACTCGTGGTGTAGCTGCAGTGGGAGAACGGGCACGCCTCCAGGCAAGGAGGGCTCATGCTCGAAAGTGTTACAGTATGGCGGGGGCGGTGGGGACCACCCCCTCCCCTTCCTGTTCGTCCGTTGCTGTGACGGTCTCTCTATCCCACCGAGGACTCCCCCTCCACGTCCTTAGGGAGAGGTGCCTGTGGAGGCTAGTGGGGCTCCTCTCACACAATGTCTATGATTAGTTGGGCGAGATCCTGGGCCTGAATGCCTGGGAGAAGAGGTGGGTCAACTGGTACCTCAGGTCCGGTACGTCTGCCTCTCCGATCTCGTCCACGGCCGCGACCACGTCCTGCCTCGAGAACTCCCTGATGAGGCATCTCCTGTAAGGAGACGCGAAAGATAGAATAGGAGTGTCAAAGATACCGAATTACATCGAGAAAAGACTCAGAAACGAGAGTCAAAGCGATACGTTGTGGTTGTTATCCTAGTTATATACACGTGAGTGGTTATTCTCAAGTCTCATTTCTCGAGACGATCTTGCTCTGATACCATCTTGTTACGATCCGATTCCCAGATTCCTACAGAACTTGAGAATGGCTCACCTCGACTAATTTCAAGACCTAGTCGTCCAACAAGAAATAACCAAAAGTAAAAATAAATCACATTCACACATGCAATATAACTAAGTAGAAGAAAAGTACAAGCAATACAAAAAGGAGAATAACTGTTTCATTACATGCCACCATAACAGCAACAACAGAAGGTGGAAAGGAAACAGAAATAGCAGAAACAGTAAACTAAGTGTCCATTATTTACAATGGTAGAGAAAGAAAGTGCTGAAGAACGACTACGGCTGGGTTCAGTTGGGCCTAGCACCCTCTGCAGCCGGAAACTCGGACTGCTCAACTCCTGGTCCTGAACAGTGTTATGAAAAGATAGAGTCAACGAACGCTGAGTACAGTGGTATTTGTATTATTTAAGTACAAATACAGTAAAAGCAACAACACATTTATTTCTCATTTTTATTTATTTTATTTAAGTGTTTCTATTTCATCTATTTCTCAAAGTGTTTATGTTTTTCTTGATCTTCCATGTTCCTCGTGGGAACGATCTTGATTGCAGTCTTTTCCATAGAATAGAAGGTACACGTGATGCTCTCCTGATCAGGAGAGTCTCCCGTGGTAGTCCTACACCTAGTCAACCACCCCGAGGTCAGTGTTAAGATGTAGTGGTGACTACGACATGCATGATAAGCGCACAGGTAGCTACCCCGCACTGACACGCGGTCAGTCGTTTCCACTAGCGGGTATGTCCAAAGTATAACACGGAACAGTATAGGACTTAAGGTCCTCTCAGAACAGGGGTCTCGCCCCTCCACAGTCCGTGCACCATCGTCTGACTACCCCGGTTTGCTCAAAGGGCCTGACAAAGTCGATGTAGGGTGGCTAGCTGAATCTTGGACCTCGTAGGGTGGCTAGCTCCCTCCCTACACTAGTAGCATGCCTCGGTACCACGTACGCGAAGGCCAACGGGAGTTAGTGTAGAGTGGCCAATCCTAACCTTGGGCCTCAACCTAAGGGAGGCTAGCTCCACTCTACACTAAAAAGGGACAGTTGCTCTCCTTGGTAAAGCGTACGTAAGGGCCAGCACACTTCCCGTCTACATTTCAGATTTCGTTTATCCACAGGAGTTCTACTCTTAATTCCCTGTAGGATTCATGATCATGTTCATCTTATTTATCCAGATCTCATGTTTCATAATCTGTTTCTTATCCATATACAGGCAGCTCGTGTTTTCATAATTCAATTATTAAAAACATTCAACTGATGTGTTCATAGACAATTTCTCAATTATATACAGACAGCTCGTATTTTACATGCATCTTGTAATTATATTAAAGGCATTCGCTAGCAATTTATTCTTAACCATGCATTCAAGTAAACAGTACAGCTCAAACAAGCTCATTCATTTTCTACCCTAGGGTTCATTCCAGATCCTAGAGTTTAATCCAATTATTCCAACTAAGTACATTCTTATTTAATCATTAGCAACTGAGTTAAACCACTCTCTGGGTATCACAGGAGGAATGGGGGCCTGTGCTGCAGATCTTGTCGTCTCCGTGGGTCTCGAACATGCCACTGGCTGGTAACCTGTACCAGCGACTAATGTGCATTAGACAAGCTCGGAATAGTAGATACGCAACACAAATCTGTGAAGGAACTTGAGTAGAAAACAACGTTACTTCGTTTGCGGAAATCCGATTCTGTTTAAGCCTTAAACAGGTCAAAAATACGGTTTCTGATCAAAATCAGATGTTTGAGACTAATCCCAGACGTCTTAAAAGACGTCAAAACTCACCTTGTGTTTCTTGTGGCTGATCAGACGTCCAGACATTCTTTGCGACCGTCTGAGGATAGTTCCAAACGTCGGACAAGGTCTCCGGTCGTCTAGAAGCACCTCTGGATGTCTGGTGGTGTGATCAAACGTCCAAAAGCGCGTGGGAAAGTCTACCGCGCGCCTTCCCAAAGCTGCATCTGTGTACGAAAATGCAGGTACAGTCAGCCGACATCTCCTGCACTATGATTTGCATGGCGTAGGAAGATACGTACCTCGCGATATCCCGCTTTCAAACGTTCGGCTTCAGCTTCGGACGTCCGAGTCCCTCGCCAGTCGTCTGGACGTCACACCAGACGTCTGATACTGGAAAACTTTCAGTATCAGAACCTTTTCACGCCGCTCGCCGCGCTCATCCTCAGCAGCAGCGGCAGCTCCAACAGTTGCAGGAGCTTGGGCAGCTCTCCACCAGCGTCCTCCACGCACGCACGCACGCACCTGCCGCCGGCCGTGAGAGCTCCGTCGAGCTCCCGAAGGTCCTCCGACCTTCCACGCTCTCCTTCCTCTCCCTTGCTCGTCCCCCCTCTCGCCTCTCTCATCCACCCTCGCCACTACCGCACAAAAGGTGCTGGAGGTGGTGGTGACTGTGGTGTGAGGAGAGAAGGGAGGGGCATAAATTGGAGGGGAAGTAGGGTTTAGGGTTCAAGAGGTGAGGGAGAGAGAGGGGGAACGGCCTCTGCGTGCCACCCGCATGTAGAAAGTAAAGTGCAGTACAAAAAATTCACTTTCAGAGGTCAGAGAATGTATCCAGACGTTTGACTGGAACTCCAGATGTCTTAAATAGCTAAAAAGGTATGGGTCATTACACCTTTTTATTAATATTGTATCCAAGCCATGTACCCTCTATAAAAAAGCATTCATGCCCTGTTAAGCATTGATCATTCAAGGTCTTGCTTGGGCTTGAACATCGTGTTGGTATAGCCATGAAATGGATTTTTGGATATTGTTTGTTGGAACTTGTAATCCATAGTCTCTGAGGAAAAATGTTGACATTTGAGTTTTTTTTATTTAACTTTTGGGGATTGCAGCTCCCTATTTAAGATCGATCTGGGGAAATGGAGAAATGGTATGGATGCATTTGTTTTTTACTGTACTCATTGTTTTAGAGTTTAATTAATTACGTGGAAATCCGTTTCTTTTAAGATGAGAAGTATGAGCAAGATGTTTTGTTAACGAAGATCAAATGTGAGTGATTATGTCACGATGTCGATTCTCTCATGAAAATGATTTATATTCATCTATACAATGATATTGTTGGTCATAGACTCGAGAAGTTCAAGGAGTTATGTACTTGTCAAATCTCTGAAGTTAATATATTCCTATACTTCTTATTGTAGTGTAAACATTTAGAAAATCCTCCGATATGCATAAACCATCATGGTGACTTCTTACCAAGTTAAATAAGATAATGGTGCAGTGGTACATATTTTTATCAAAAATTGTATTACCTCTCTAAGATAAAGTAAAAGCGTGTGCTCTTTCCATAGCACATGCTCATCAAATTGGGTGATAGCACCTGCCAAAGTCCCCATTTTTTGTTCAAAAGTGGACAATAGTCAAGAGAAGCTAGGAGACTTCTTAGGCATAATACTCTTGGTGATTATTTTTGCTTGCATGCAATATCTACATGAATAACATTGGACCAAGATAAGCAATTATGAGATTGAAGAATGGCTCCTAATTTAGAGCTACTAATTGTTACAACTTGATCTCATTTCTTATCAAGGGTTAGATGATTCAGGAGAAGCTTGTTGGATTCCCAGCCTTCCAATGAAGGGTGGAATGATGAGAAGCTTTATGCTGAAAGGAATGACTGGCTCATGGTATTTACTTCTAAGCATTGGCTAACATTAACAATTATATCCTTATTTTGTTTCCATCTTTTTAATTGGGCATATCTACTTCACCTTGCTTGCTCCACAAAGGCATCCCTATCATCCTCTTTATTAGAAATAGCAGTAGAGTTATACAATATAGGGTATGGTATCTGTTTTGTCTTTGTAAATATCTATTCTTTAGATCTTCTATACTTAGTGTTGAAGTTTTATTTTTCTATTTCTGATTTCTGGAAGGATAGCAGATCTGGTTGCAGAATTGCCCTTATACTCCAACAAGCTGTTCAATCAATCTTTCCATAAACATATGGTTTGTGCAACTCTTTGTTTTTTTTTTTTTTGAAAGGATGAGGAATGCTATTGAGGATGATAGCAGACCGGAAATCTTTTATTCAAAAGTAAAGGGAGCCATTACATACATTCATCCCACTCTTTCACATGTACCCAACACTCCCTCACAATAGCTCCCACATTGCAAGAACCCCCTCTAAAGAGACACTTGTTACGAGCACGTCAAACACACCACATGACAACCACTATCTTCGTCTGCAGATTCCCTAACACCAACATTTTTCTCCAAAGATCGTCCCATGTAGGTAAAGGCTTCCCACATACTTCCCTCCATATCTGATTTGTCACCAGGCATGAGGTGAAAAGATGTATCCTATTGTCAGTATCGAACCCGCAACATGGACAATTCTGCAGTGGAGTGCCCAACCTCCTACTTCTTAAATCTCTTGTTACAAGTCCATCTTGCTTGCACAACCAAAGAAAGATTTTGAGCTTGAGCGGAGTCCTCAGTTTCCAGATCTTGATGCAATCAGAATCTGCAGATGTGGGAGCACCACCCGTGCCAACCATCAGCCTCTTGTACGCCTTGGAAGATGTGAACTGACCATGTATCCACCGGTAGCCATCCTCACCTTCTGCCGGTTGGAATGCAGCCAGATCAGCAAGCAGCCGCTCCTACTTTGTTTGAGTCCTTCCCCCCTCGCGCCCAGCAGCTGCATTCAGTGCCCAACTGCCAGCCTCCTCGTCCCAGCACTCCCTAACCGACATCCTGCTATCTGTTGCAGCAACAAAACTCCTTGGATATTTCTCACTTATCTTTCCCAGGTCAGACCAAACATCTTCCCAGAAAGTAAAATTTCTGCCATCCCCTAGTGCAGGTACAAACTCTGACCAGTGAACGTGGACCACCCTCCTCACTGATTGCTAGAAAGACGAAGGTCTACAGGGGGTTTTGTTCCACAACTGCACTTGTGTAGGACCGTATGACTCTTTAATTAATCGGGACCACAGCTTGCCATCCTTCATAGATAGTTTGATTGCCCACTTGAGAAGCAAAGCGTCATTGAATTCTTTCAATGATCTAATGCCCAATCCTCCCTTTGACCGAGGCCTACACAGGTGCTGCCATTTCACCGGATATAGGAATCTGCCTTCCATCTTCACACCCTTCTAGAAGAAGCATTTTCGCATCGCATCCAACCTCTTCCAAACAGACTTCGGAGACCTGAAAATCGAGAAGAACACTGGAATCGTAGTGATAACTGAATTCATCAAAATCAGTCGTCCACCCTTCGACAAGAACCTACTGCTCCACAACTCCAGTCTTGCATTTGCCTTCTCAAAGAGAGATGCCCAGTCACTCTTCTTCAGCTTCTTATCTGACAAAGGTAAGCTCAGGTACCTCACCGGCAAAGTGAATGAGGGAGTATGCAAAGTGGTTGAGATCTCTTCAATCTCCCTAGCAGTCATACTGAAAGAGATCAAAATAGATTTTGCCCCGTTCAAACGCAAACCCGAAATCTCACCAAAAATATTGATCATAGTAAAGAGAGACTCCGCCTCACTAAGCCCACCCCCTACGAAAAACACGGTGTCATCCACGTATTGCAAAACATGTGCCAGAGCTCGAGAATTCGTTAATGAGTATCCCCTGACTGCACCCACATCTGCCAACCTGAAATTGAATTGTGCAATTGTGTCCACTGCCAAGTTGAAAATAAGTGAGGCTAGCAGGCATCCCTGCCGCACCCCACATTGTGGCTGAATCCATACTCCACAGGGCTTCCCATTCACAAGAGGAGAGAAGGAAGACGTGACAATACACCTTTTCATCCACTGGATCCACAAGGTGGGGAAGCCTCTCTTAAAAATCTCCCACAGATAGTGCCATTCTATTGAATTGTAGGCTCTGCTAAAGTCAACCTTCCACATGAAAGCTCTGGTCTTTCTCCTCTTCCATCTCGAGATCACCTCTTGTGCCACTATGAAGGATTCTTGTAGGGATCTATTTGGGAGAAAAGCCGCTTGCACCGGACTGATTAAGTCAGACAGCACACCTTTCAGTTGGTTTGCCAACACCTTGCTAATGATCAGGTAGATTGAGTTCGACAATGCAATGGGTCGAAACTTAGACGTCTCTGCACCACTGCATTTGGGTAGAAAAAATAGGTAAGACTTGTTGAGTCTCTCCATACCTGAATTTCCCCTCTGAAATTCTCTAATAACCTCCATCACATCCCCTTTGACCACAGGACAGAGTTCCCCATAGAATAGGACCTGAAATCCATCTGGGCCCGGAGAGCCTTCTGCGTTCAATCCAACCATTGCCTCCACCACCTCCTAATCTAAAATGCTGTCAGTCAGCTTAGTAGCAGTTGGGCTTCCCAGTTGGGGAAAGTCAGATGCTGTCAATTTCCAGCCTCCTCTCCCTTTCGTCGTTGAAGCTTCCTTGAAGTACCTAGCTGTCTCTCTTCTAATTTCGTCTGAGGAAGTAAGCACCGAGTCCCCACTCTTCAAAGAAGAAATAAAGTTTACTCTCCTTCTAGCACTCGCTGCCATATGAAAGAACTTCGTGTTTGCATCGCCCTCTTTCAACCAAAGCTGCCTAGACTTTTCGTGCTAATCCATTTCCCCTGATTTGTCCTCATCTTGAATCACTCCCTGCCAGTGCTTCCTCTGTACCTCCTCATCCACTGTCAACCATTCCCTGTTCTCCTTCTCATCCAGCAACCACACCATACACAGCTTCAGATCTCCTCTGATTTCTCATGACCTCTACTGTTTACCTATACTCCCTCAACATCACTTTCAGGCCCTTCAATTTCATAGCCAGATGATATGTGGCTAATCCTTTGACCCTCTTCTGCGCCCACTAGCAGCCAACCATCTCCCTAAAACCTTCCTCCCTCAACCAAGATTTCCTGAATTTAAAGTAAGTGCCCACAGGGGAATCCTCCCCACTCTCCCACAGTAAAGGGGTGTGGTAAGAGAAAGGGCGAACCAGCCCCATGACTAATGAAAGTTGATATCGCTCTAACAACTCCACATTCTCGAAGAACCTGTCCAACTTAGAGACCAGTCCATTACCCCCTCGCCACGTAAATTCAGCCCCCGTCGAAGGATATTCATTCAAACCCACCTCTAACACCACTAACTGAAACCTGAGTGAGGTTCTGTCCACTCTTCCATTTCTACGATCATTCACAGATAAAACACTGTTGAAATCCCCACCTACTACCCACGGCAGCCCATTTGTATTGCTCGCCATCACACGCAGCTCCTGCCAGAGCATGTTCCTCATACTATCCGCACAGGGACCATACACGCATGAAAGAACCAACTTCTGCGCATCCCCAATAGCCTGAAATCTGCACGAGAGCACATAGTTACCCCTCCACACTTCTTTCAGATTCAGACTGGATTTCTTCCACCATACGGCCAGCCCTCTAGCCCTTCCAACTGCATTCACAGCTCTAAAATCAGCCTGCCCTCCCTGCAACAACGATTGCCAAAGAGAACCCCCTCCTTCTATGTGTGTCGCCTATACCAAAGCACAGTACACCTCCCATTCACAAAGATATCGGGCCAATGATGCCCTTCGCACATGATTGCGCAACCCACACACATTCCAACTGAGCACCTTCATCCCCAAAACTTCGAGGCCCCTTGTTGCCCCCCGACTATCTTCTCAACCTTCAAAATGTCTGCTATCTGCCCTTCATGGTAAGACTGACTTCCACTAGAACTCCTTCCGCTCAACTTATATGGTGATCTCACAGATTTCCTCCATGAGGAAGAACCCACCCCATAGCACACCTCCCCTGGTTCCTTAAGGGACAGGCTATCTATCTGCTGTGGAGTAGCCTCACGGGTCTCTTGCTGCCTCTGATTATCCTGATGTATAAGTACTAGCTCTCTTCCCCCACCTTCCTCCTGCTCCAACACAGTCATCGACAGTGGCTGGTCCAGCTCCTTCAACTCCTTCATTTCAGCAATCGGTTTCTCTGACCATTGAAGTTCTTCCTTCTCTTTTGCCTCTTGCCTGCCAGCACTTACGGCTCCTTCCTCCTGTGCACAAGTTTGAGCTTCCAACTCAACCTGCACAGTTGGAGCCCCCTCTTGCACATTAACCGCGCAGCACAGGGCCACTTTTAGCCAGAGAAACCCTGAACTGCCCCTGCATCTCAGGATGACTTTGTCTGGTATTGGGCCCCCCTTGTCACCTTCATCTCAACCTTAACCAACCTCCCGTATCCCTCACACAGACCAACCATGACACCCTCTGCCATAGTTACAAAGTTTGCAATTACTCCTACCACCACCCCTCTTGTTCTTAGATGTAATGGCAAGCCCTAAATCTCCAGGATCCCCCTTCTACTCTCAACCCTCTGCAGTGGATGATCGCGAAGAGCACCATCAAAAGGAGATACCAATCTCCATATCACCGTTAGCCCATCAAAGCTAGTTGTGCGAAAGCATAACCCTTCCACTTCCATCATGCCTAAATCAAAAAGTACAAACCTCATCCCCCACGAATGAGCCAACTTACACTCCTGAGAGGAGAGCGAGAGAGACCTTACTAGGCTTTGGATCTTCTCAAAAGCATAAGCGCCAATTGTAACCTCACCGATGAGCACCCCCTTAGTCACCAGCTCTGTAGCCTTGGTCTCCTCAGATAGAGGCACCTCCACATCATACACCAGTCCCAAGCCCTCCAGCAGAGGTGATGGGTGCGGTAGCGACGACTCTGTTACTCCATGAGCCCTATCCTGCCCACCATCAGGCTAGCCCATCTTCCCCTTCTCTCGACAATCAATCTTCTTGTGTCCCCACCCCCCATAGGCCAAGCATAAGGTTAGCGATCTACATACAGTTGCCATATGCTCTCTCCATCTACATCAATAACACACCACCTCTGCATTCCCTCCTCTCCTTCGCCTCCACATCTCACCGACCCTTTGGGCCACCCGTGGAGCTGCCCACGCCTCTTCTATCCTCTCCCTCTGCTGCTCCCTCCTAGACCTCCACATCCTCCAGCCATCGTCAACCTCCCAAGCCCTAGCTTCACTCCTCTCCATCGATATCCAGAATCTTGTGCAACTCTTTTTTGATTCACTAGATTGATTTATAGTTCCTTAGGTTTCTAGTAGATATCAATCTTTAAGTAGGTAGACTTATATCATGGTTGCATTTGATTAATGAGTGTAAGTTTCTTCTCCTGTTTGTCAATTTCTATATTTACTTTCAAGGAAAATTGACTCATGTGGCTACTATATAAATAAGTTTTAAGCTTAACCTATTTCTATATTTTCTTTCAAGGACATGGCAGATCTATAATGATAGATCTACTTGCTTTGCCTACATATAATGTACTCTCTTTCACTTTCCCTGGAATAGATTCTCGTTGATTCAAAAGGGTACTAGAGCTTCCACAAGTTCAAGAGCACGTAGGAGAGTTAATGGAAGGATTTGCCAGATCAAAGGTAAACTTTTTCGCATATATATATATATATATATATATATATATGTTGTGTATTTGGAATTACGGTGCACTAGATCAGAAGGTCTTTCGACGGTTTAATATTCAACAGCGAATAACTTGTCTACGAAATTCCATTCTCCTTTGCATGCAGGTTTTCATTTCTTTTCCCATCTTGATTTTTCCATTCTTTGCTTTAGAGCAACTTTGTTGGGTGTATCAGAATAACTTTTGATGGACAGACATCTAGTTTTCATTGGTGAACAAATTCAAGTCCTCCCACTTGGATTCAATTCTAACACTAATAGCCACATAAGTATTGTGTGCATATATATTTGAGGAGATGGTAGATCTTATCATATATACTCTCTAAGACCACCTGGATGTCATGAGAGTGCTAAAGCACATAAGTGTTGTGTGCATATATATTTGCATACCCAATACATATGCATTGGACACTATTTGATCAAGAAGTCATTAGGAGGATGGAGAACCCTAATCTCTTTAGGTTGCTGAAAAGGACATTATTAGAAAAAATAATCATTCAATTAGTGGAGAGAAAGAAGCTAGTTGGTAGCTTTTAATACACATTTGTTGGTGGGTAAACCCTCACAAGTGCCTCTTTTCAAATTTATTGCATGGATATGAGGGTGTTGAAATGAGAAATCTATCTATTTCATCATCTTGACAGTGATGGATATGTGGTGGATTATTGTGCTTCAAATGCATCAGCAACATCACTATAGTCTATACTATATAGTTTCTTAATGCAAGTGCTTTAGAGAATTTGCATGCCAACAGCACTGACTAACATGATTTAAATAGAATAATGTTATATATAGTCTATACTATGTATTTAAGCATATGATCTGATGATAAACTTGCTTCTCTATTGGTATTATTGATCTATATACTCTTCAGATTTTGCACTTGTGAATTTAAAGAGTACTGCTCCTTTGTACTTAAAGCTGAGAACTGCAAATCAAATTTGACATGAAGGGTCTTGGGGTTAGGTGGTATGGTCAGGTACTAACCGAGGTGGGAGGAATGGGGATTGTCCGCCTTCAACAGAGGTTACCACCACTTTCCCTTCTCCATGAAATGCAAAATGCAACCAGAATAGTTTACAATTTAAACCCCTGCATACCCAATAGAGCAGTAGTAGAGCAGTAACAGTTGCTGCTGAACCTGCCGCAGCTACTGCTACTGCTTAAGAATATGCTCAAGCTACTAATGAAGAATTTACTATTGCTGCTTTACCTTTTCAAACAAAAAAGATGATCCCATAATGGGATTCATATGGCATTACCACCACCAATATTAAGATATTGGGAGTATGCTTGCCAATATCTTGCTCTACATGCAATAATGGATGAATTCTTCTAGTATTAAGCTATTGAGAGTACTCTTGCCATTATCTTGCTCTTTAGACTACAATAGGTGAATTATTTGAAATGAAATATATGATGAACAACATTTTCTTCCTTTATATGGAATGCAATGCACACATCAATCTGCTCCCTTTTATCATCATATTTCTATGGGAGTCCAATATAGCATAATACAAAAGTCTGACCTTGGAGCTAGTTGAAAGCAGCAAACATGAAATTCAGGTTGTGAGAATGAGATTTTTAGGAAATAACTAAAAGGATAAGCAATTGGTTCTGCAATAAAATAAAATAAAATAAAGAAAATAGATGGCAGAAGTGGCTGGATGATGGGCCGCAATGAGGGAGTAAAACAACTATATGTAGTTTTTTAGGGGAGCATGTTATAGTATTAAAGAAAGGATGGAGGACTTGGAAGAATTGACAGATGAGTGACGACTGTACATCAAGATGGCAGTGTATGGATTAGTAAGTAATCCATGTTCTTTACCCAATAATTCTCAATTATCTGAAGGATATTCAGCTTGTGCACTCTTCTTAAGCACATAATTCATAAAATGAAATCCCACTATTTCAACCAAACTCAAGTATTGTCAAAATAATGGCTGGGCAGGTGACTTCAACCAAATTCAATAAAATGAGCTATCACATGTAAAATATGCATATAATACTTATCAATAATATTGAATGCCACACATTTCTAGTCATTTGGAGAGAAGGCCTCTTGATGCACTACTTCGAAGGGTGTGAGAAGTTGGATGTTAGAGCTTGATAAGAGTGGTTGGGAAACATTGAAGAAGTGTTCAAGGAAAAAAAAGGCATATATGGTGATTGATCTTATTATTTGGATTTAAGATAGAGAATATAGATCAGGAGTTTGTGGTGTATGTTTAGGGGGGGTGTGACCCCACTTAATTAGATAAAAGGCAGCTTTGTTGTGTCTCCCATTCTTGTCTTGACAAATTAGTGGCTATCCAATCACTACTGCACATATGCTGCTGCAGAAATTGGGTTGACTGGCGATGAGCATCGCAAAATAGTGCCCTTAATCATAGATTGATATTGTATTGATGGATGATGACCAATATGAACACTTGCCTAGGAAACATCGAAACTGGTTCAGACTCTTTCAACATTTTACATTTATTAGTAAATGTCTATTCAATGTTTCCCAACATTTAGTCAAATGTCAAGATTTCCTACTTTATATCAATGTTTGCAATTCTGCAAATGTTGAAAGTGGTGGGTTTTCTTTAATTAATTCTAGATCAAATATCCTAGATGACTGACAATCCAAGCAATAAATCGCCACTTAGCCATATTTATTTAGGCTAAACTATGAAAATGACCATGCAGACGTAAACTACAATTCCTCAGAGGAAAAGTTCCCAATAAAGGTCTATGTGGAGCCAATTGGGAGACTTGCATGGACAACAAGCTCACAGCTGTTGTTGCTGGAGGAAGAGTCCACAACTACAATGCATTCATCTGTAGCACCAACGAATCTTTACAACCATGGGACTACTTATGTTGGACTGCCTTACATAAGAGAATGCCATTTGGTCCTTTCCCACGGGATTCTCTACGTGCAGTGGCACTGCATTACAGCAAAGGGCATGAAAAGCCTCAGGTGCTCTTCATTGTGGTCAAACTTGTAATCGTGAGCACTTGAGAGGTAAATGCTGCAGGTAAGATGTTCGTAACTGTCCACATGGGATTGCACAGGACCTTGATCAATTAGAAAAAATAGTGGTACACCTTGTGTAACAACATAGTCACCACCCATTATCCAAGGCGCTCCACTTGCTATGATTAAACGTATTCATTCGAGACTAGTGTTCGGGGCATGGCTTTTGCTTCTACAGTCCGGTTGAGTTAAAAGAGAAGTGCAAGTTGGTGGTAATTGGGCCATTGGTGGTGGCCAATACGGTGAGACAGAAGATGCAGTTATCAAGCCCCTTATGAATCTACTATCGCTTCATTGATGCTTTCCCGTCCCCTTCTCTCTCTCAGAATGTATATATGTTGGTTTTCCATAATGGGATTCATATTTCCCAAAATGCAACTAGCAATGTCCGGTAGAAAGTCGTTTGACTCACACCTGAACATCTACTATAACTGAATACTACCATGCCTATTCTTTTAAGGTGATCTTGCTGCAAAGAAGGTGACTGTAGCTCTAGGTCTAGAATGTGCCTACTTAAGTAAATTTCTTTATGCAAGCATCCTAATAGTTGGGATAACTGTCTGCTTCATTTTCCAATCATACCTTCTTATAAGTTTAGGACACTAAATCAGAAACTGCAACCATTTAAATTTAGCTAAAATGTCATAATTCCAACCTTTATTTTCTCTTTTTCTAGAGGAACCAGTCTTGTCTCCTTGAGCTATAGTAAAATTGTCAGAATCAATTTGGAAGGCATCAATCTACTTCACTCTTAACATGGAAATATTGGTTTCTTTATGTGATACATACTTTATAGTTAGTGGTCATGTTTTCTATGTTTCTTTGATTTTCATTGATGCTTTGAGTATATGAATAGTTAAGGTAAGCTTTAGGTAATTGATTGATGTTTCATATATGTCAAGTTTGTATATAATGATCTTGTTTGTTGTGTACAGGATCAAACTCCAGATTGTACATGCTTCTTCAAAAGTTAAACAGGAGGATGCCTTCTAGAAGGCATGTGACATCTAATTAGCAACCAAACTGCAGTGCTTGTGATGGTAGTGACGATGCAGGTGCCAGTGTCACTCGATTGCCACTTCTACTTAAATGGTAGTTAGTTCAGATTTGTAATTGTCACTAGATAAATATTTCACTTAACCGATATTGTGTCTTGTTCAGGCTTCTATAATCTTTATGTAACACAAAGGTGATGCAAGTATGATTCATCTCATTCTTTCTTAATGTATATTGATTACCCATAAGAATGAAACATAACCTCCCATCTTTTTTTTCTGACAATCATGCATGAATAGAAACTCATAGTTTGTATTAAAATAGTGAAGCTTTAAATCATTATTATTTTTAAAATTATTAGGAAGGACTTCAAGATTATTCATTTTCTGACTACACCTAGTTTGTATTAATTCAGGTTCATGAAACATGAATAGCACCAATGGTTTAGTGGTAGAATAGTAACCTTCTACAGTATAGACCTAGGTTCGATTTCCAGTAGGTGCATCTTTTCTTTAGTTCAAAGTTAAAGCATCCATTTTCTTGATCTTTCTGTTTCATGATTTTTTTATTGTAAACACAAAAGTGGAAGTGCAATAGAATTATAAATAATTGTATGATGCTAATTTCATGCATGTTTTATAATAGCCATGCAACTTGTATTTATGTAGGCAAATTGTAACTTTATCTTTTTTTCAAGGGTTATAATATCATGTTTAATGCTTTGCAGTTGTGCATCACCTTAAGTTGATCGAGAACCTTTGTAAGTTACTCAAGATCTCATAGTTGAGGTACCTAGAAACCAATGAACTGTTGGAACAATTGGAGGAAGATCCAAGGAGGGTTTACATTTTGATGAACAACTTCTATGATTGGAGCTATTTGTACTTTCTAACCTTAGGTTAGAATGTTGTCTACCAATTTAAGAGTGTATAGAGTGAGATCGATGGATACTTGTAGCTCATGTCACTTATAATGCTTGTAGATTGATACACAATTTCCTTTTAGAATTATATGAAAAAATTATTCTATTGGATGCGAATTTATGATTTATAAATAATTCAATTTGTTATTTAAATAGAGTTATATATTGTATATTTTTCTTTAATCTTACTTGAATAAAGGTAAACATTGTTGTTGATGATGATGTAAGATATTGGATCTTCATATCTACATTGACGGATCTAATGACAAATAGTCATATTATTATGTTCTAAATAAAATTGGAGTTACTGTGATCTATTGACATTTTTCATCCTATATCGATGGATAGAACTGTCGCTGTTGCTACTATCATAAAAACGGATAGCTTTTAAAATGTGACTGTTGCTGTAGTTGTACGTGCAACATCGACGGTTTTTACTGTCAGTATAGGCTATAGCGACGTCTCTTAAGAGAATATCCCATTTGATTGTCAGAATAGCTTTTTATATTTACAGTGACGGTCATTTCGACCTATACCGACGGTTATTGACCGTCGGTGTAGGTGTAGCTGCTATTGTGTGTGTCATCGTAATATCAATCGTAGTGGAAAAATCCCACATCAACAAATAATCAAATATGCACGAATCTAAGATGTAATCAATTTAAACATGCATCCGTCAAAATTAATCACGAAAAATAATGTATCCCCGAAAGGAGGCAAATATGAGCAAATAGGTTGAATAGTCAAATATAAATCCACTAATCATTGTTTCAAGTAAAACTATAGAAATATAGTGATCAAGAAAAGTAAATGAAACCGAAGCATAGTCGTGATGTCAGATCGTGGAGGTTGATGATGTGGTACAGAGTGTGTATGCTGTCACCATGCACACTAATGGAGGTGACGGTGGTGGGCTTACAGTGATGACACTACGAAATAAGGCATGAACGTTGTTGGCACGGTGATGGCTTGTTGTGATCAACGTGAAGGAGAGTGGTCGGTGTCATGTTGGCAAGCGTAGTTGGCAATGCGTGGTGTTGACATCGAGGAGGAAGGTCACAATGATGGATGTGGAGAGCATGATGATGGTTGTCGGGTGGAGAAATGTAGTGTGGAGTCACGTGTTGTCACCACATGGCTAAAGGAGGCAGAAGTACACTGTTGCAATCGAAGTCGAAATCGTGGCGCGGTGGTGAACATAGTTGGGAGTGGCATAGTGATGATGTCACGGTTTGGTTGTCATGGACGTCGTGGAGGTGAAGACGATTGTGGTCGGTGATGGTGTATAGGCACGATGAAGGTTGGAGGGGAGCCATTGAGACACGGTGAGGCTAAGCAGAGGGAGGTCATGGTGGGTTCACGGTGGTGGCTACAGTGGCGGTGGCTGTCGCAGTCGCTGGAGAGAGTGTTGAGGACGGAGGTGGCTGCAGTCGCGGTGGCTGCTGCTATGCATGGGCATCAGAGAGAGATCGAGCGGCCTTCACGTGATCGTAGGGAGAAGGGAGTTGAGAATGATGGTGTGTGCGCAAGCAGAAAGACTACGTGGAGGGGGGGTGGTGGCCTTCAGTGCATGCAAGGAAACGTGTACGTGGGGGTTTGTCATCTCTGCGCAGGACGGTAATCGTCAGAGAGGGGGGTCGGGTGGAGTTGGCGCATGCACGTGGAAAAAGAGAGCCGAAAATGAGAGGTACGGGTTGTTATTTTTTTATCCAGAGAGAGGAAAGAAATTGAAAGAGGGGGAGAGAATACTGGGCAGCATAGGGGTCTTCGGTGCGTGGGTGGTTCGTCCAGAAAAAGAGAGCGTGTTAAAAAAAAGGAAATAAGGGAGTGTACATGATTGGAAAGAAAGAGGAATTTAGAAAGAGAGAGATCGGTAGGCCTGTTATGACCGAAGGGGAAGGCTCATGCATGCAAGGACCGTAATGGCGTTGAGAACGTGGTGGCAGTGGAATTTGGTGATTGAGGAAATCATCCAAATTGAGAAAGAGAGTGGCACCATTCTCTTTAAAGTGAGCTTACCAAATGAATAAGAACTAAAATAAGGAAGTAAGCTCCAAAGGAAATCAATGTTGATTCCCTTGCCATTTTTATTGAAGAAAACTCTTGAAGCCAAGATGACATTTCAATTTTTATCCTCAAATATTCTTATAAGGAAAACATACATGCGTAAATAATAATTAGTATGAAAATATACGTTAAGTAAAGAACATATGAAAATGAAGTACATCAATTAAATAAAAATGAAAGACCAACAAATTACGAGCTTAATTAATTTCTTAATGTAATCCATGCTCGAAATCCACTTAAATCTGTATATTGAAAGTTCTTAGGTATAATTATAGTTCAGTAAAATAAACTTATCATAGCCAGATAACCAGGATTAGAAGAAGGATCCTGCTCAACCACCTGAGCATGTGCATGTAGGTCCCTTTGATTCCCATACCCTTGGCCTCTATTGCCCTGATTTTGGACATTTCTTGGATTGGGTATGGGTTGAGATGGTAGAGATCCAGGCTGTCGATTGTTAGCAATAAGCATGATTTGCAAGTTGTCCAGTGAGGTTTTCATCTGCTACATGAGCTAGAACATAGATCCTTGCATTTCTACCATCTTGCAGTCCAAATCAGCTTGCCCCATGGGTTGTTGGGCATTCCAAGAAGGCTGAATGACCTGATTCGGGGGCAGCTAAGTATATACATAACCATGACCTTGACCTATAGGTCTCTATGGTGCATAATTGCTGGGTCGAGCTTGGGTCTGCTGCCCCTGATTTTTCTAGGAGAAGTTAGGGTGGTTCCTCCAACCCGGGTTAAAAGTGTTGGAATACTGGTTGGGCCTAGCATTCTCCTATATAGCTTGCACATCCTCATAAGGTGAGGATGGAGAGAAAGAAGGATAAAAAAAACTGGGATCAGAGCCCCCATTTGGAGACCATAGGATTCTGAGAAGTGCTAGGTTACAGGTTGGTCCGACTCGAGTTGGTTCACAAACTCCCATCCTGTGGGAGCTTGTAAAGAAGTGTTTCTAGAGTTTCCGGCCATTGACTCTTCCATTCGCTTGGCAACCAAATCCATCTTGTGCAAGTTTGTTACATATCAATTCCATATCAAATGTATGAGAATCTTGAACCTTATTGGCATTTGATATGGGTTGCTGGGATCGGTTGAAGGTGTCTCATGGTTTATCGAGTTCTCGCTTATTTCCTCAAACAAATCATACGCACTATCTGCACCTTTGTTAAGGAAATTGCCTCCACAAGAAACATCCACGTGATTGCGGAGTTGATCCATCAACCCGTGATAGAATATCTGCACGAGTTACCATTTAGGCATCTCATGGTGTGGGCACTTCCGTAGTAGATCCTAGAATCGGTCACAAGCACCATAAAGCGGTTCCCTTTGCTGCTGTGCAAAAGTGGTAATCGCCTGTCGTAGAGCATTAGTCCAACTGATTGGAAAGAATTTCTTTAGGATGGTCGATTTCAAATCTATCCATGTAGCTATCGATCTTTCAATAGTGTGGTACCAATGTGCAACCTTATCCCTGAGTGATTGGGAGAAAAGCCTCATGATCATTTGCTCCTCGTTCACATTCCTGGCTTTGGTAGTCTGAACCAAAGTAGTCAAATCATCCAAGTACTGGAATGGGTCCTCAGAGCCAAGCCCATGAAAATGTTTGATCAGCCTTAAAACTTAGGGCTTGATCTCTGCATCACCAGTAGGGATAATAACACTAGGATGGTCCCCATAATTTGAAGGATCATAGAAATCCCTCAAGGGCCAAGCACCCTAACCATTCATGCACTGGAATCACTCTTGCACTATGATAAACGTCAGTTTATCATCATTCTTATGCCCTAAAACAGATCTAACTCTTAAGGTTTTAACTCCACAAATGGGTTTTTAGGCTGCATTTAGGCATTCACTTAGGATAGGCATGCGTTGCATTTTATTATATTTTTGATGCATTTACTTGAGTATCAGGGATAGGTAGATAGTCAGATCCCACAAACATTGGCACTCTGGAAGTCAAAAGATGAAGGAGAAGCCCATATCAGCTGGATCTCAACTAGATCCAGCTCATCCCAGCTGGATCCCAACCCTTTCTAGCTGGATCAATTCATCCTTAGCTCCATTCAACTCATCTCAGTTGAATGGTAGCTCTCTAGCTAGTTCACCTCAACTCTATTCAGCTCACCTTAGCTGAATGGCAGCTTAAACTAGTTCAGGGTAGTTGATCCTAACTCCATTCCAGCTCCTCCAGCTCAAAACAGTTCACTGAAAGCTCTACCTAACTAGGACTAGCTATTTCCATCAACTGGCTAAGCCTAGTTAGCTGAAGAAGACCTAACCAGCTCAGGCCAGCTCAAGTCCAGCTCTCGGAGACTCAACTCAGCTCAACTTGGTTGAGCTAAGCTACTTGACCTAAGCTAGCTACTCCAACTAGCTAAGTAATCTCCGGGAAGACCATACCCAGCTCATCTCAACTCACATTAGTAGAAGCTAGCTCATCTCAGCTTGGCTTAGCAGTTAGCTAAGCCAGCTAAGGTAGCTCCATGTAACTATCAGCTCCAGTGTAGCTCAGATGCAACTCCTCCTCAGCTCTTCCTCTCAAACCCTAGCTCTACCTCCTCTCTCCACTACTCATCTACTACCTTAGCTAGTCTAGCTCCTTGGCTCTCAACCCTAACCCTAAAACTCCACCAAACTAGCTCCACCAAGTAACCCAACTTAGCTCCACCTAAGCTACCCCTACTCCCATTCCATGCTGTCGCCACCACCACACATCTCTTCACCCCTCAACCACTACCAAAAGCCACCACCAAAAGTGGCACCAACCCACCATAACTACCCCTTGTTTTGGCACCAAAACAAGGGGGCAATCCTAGCCCTACACATTACCACACATGCCACATGCATCTACCCTCCATTTTCCCTCCATTTTTTCCACCTTCTAGAATACCCCCTTATTGGTGCCAAAATGGAGGCATCCCTCCACCATGGACATCCACCATGGGGTGCGTCCATGGCCATAACCACCACCACCCACATCCCTTAGGTGGCGCCACTTAATCCCCATCCATCCTACAACTACCCATCCTAGCCATCCATTAAAACCATGCCAATCACCACACCCCTAGCCTATATCTACTCCATCTAACCACCACCATATCCATATCTTCCCTTAGTTTAAATTCCACCTTAACCACTTATAACCTACGACCAAGGAGAAGAAGATCAAGGGGGCAACCTACCCACCCCCTTGGTGCCTTCTTGCTCTCTCTTCCTCTCCCCTATGCCACCAAGGAGGAGAAGTTCTTCATCCAAGAAGGATAGCTAGGCATTGAGGAGGAATCTAGAGTGGATGTCCACCCTTGGAGGAGCATTTTGGAGGAGATCTAATTGAAGGAAGAAGCAAGGAGACTTCTTCTTTAAGCCCAGGAGCTACTGAGTTTGGAGAGAAGATTATTCCACATTTCAACCGGAAGATTCTCTTCTCTTCTTTATCTTTACTTCATCCCTTGTATTAGCTAGTATTTTAGCATTTTTTGTAGTAACAAGCATTCAGCTACTTGTCTTTTATTTTTTTAGTAATACAAGAGTTTCATTGCCTTCAAGTTCATGTCTTAATCTTAATGTGTTTTTCATGTGCTTAGTAGCTTAGTGCACCACACCTTCTTCTAATTACCCTAGGCGCACTTGCCTAGGGTGAGCTTAGAATAAAATGTTTTCTTCTTGTCACTTAAGTTTAGTGACAGGCATAGTCTTTAGTGTAATTATCATCTTCGCAATCATGCCTGATATTTTTAAAACCCTAAAAAAGAACAAAAACTAAAATCACAAAAATACAAGTGTTGATTTGAGAGGCGAGAGAGAGAATCATCGTGTTGACTAACAATTTGGCCTCCTTGGACGACCCTAGATATTCACTCTATCTAAGTATTACAAATTTTAAGAATTTGGTCAACTTTACACATTTCAATGAAAAAAACCCACATTTATAAAATAGCATAAAATTCGCATCAATCTACTACAACTAGTCTAGCTGCCTCTGAAGCAGTTCCTACTGGTTTGGAGGTGGAGGAGGTGGTGGTGGGTTGTCATCCATTGGATCTACTTGGCTGTAAGTCAAAATATGCCTCTGAGAATGGTTTAAAGGTCCTTTGAAGAGAGGATTCAATGACCTCCTTCCAAGCATGCACTGGAAGGAAGTCAAAAGGACGGAAAACTAAAGCCCTGTAGCATAAGAAATGCAAGCTTGTTCTTAAGCTGGGTAGCCTAAGGACCTATGGTTCAAGAATATAATCCTAAGTATAGATCAAATTTTGTGTTGTCCTTAATCCAAAAGCTATTTAAGTTGGGTCGACGTAGCAAGGGGAGTGTGTCCTGAAGGCCTCTAATTATGCTAAACCCTTGCTCGCTTAGGTCGTTTGATAATCAGGCCCCTCAACTTAGTGCCTTACAAAAAAAACAGACGTCACTAATTTGAGATGCAGTATGGATAATACCCTCAAAGGAACTAAGTGAATTCTAGGGCCAATGTCTACTGAATTTTAATTTAGGCTTGGGATAGCAGTGCTTTAGAATGTGATGGACCCTTAAAAATGAGTTGTGCCCTTAATGATCAGTTAAAAATGTGTGTATGTGCACAACAAGGGATTTTCAAGCAAGATTATTAAGGATGAGGTGTATTTTATGGTTCCAATATTGTTTATTAGCTTTTAGGATTCATGTTTTAGGTTTATTCAATCAAGTTTAGTAAAGCACACCAAGTTTTGAAAGCACAGGTGTAAGTATATTCCTTTAGAATTCACAAAGAAATATGGAGTGCCTGGTTCAGTCCCTAAAAATTGAATCCTATGAAGCAAGCTAGTAGATGAATTAGTTTTAAATTTTTGTGGTGCGGCCCAAACAATTCAATCAATTATCCTACTTGCACTACCAATTAAGGCACACAAAATGATTAGCCTATTCAAATTTCTACTCACTTATTTGTGTATTGAGTTAAGGTGTACTGGGTCCATAGGTCAGATTTCGATTAAGTGGTAGAATCAAAGTGATAGTGTGCTTAGGTTAGAAATGTGGGTGTTTAAGGTGCGTAGATTTCAATTAAATCCCACAGTCAGAGAAGAATTTTTTTTTTAGTTTTTTTTGTATATGCAGGTGGGTGAGGGTAAGTAGAGGTGACAAACAAACAACCAAATCTAACCCAGGGTTTATGCAAGCTCCTAGGTTGGCTTGGGTTTAAGTTATTGGATGGGGAAATGAATCTAATGGGTGGGCAAAGGATAGACTTACAGAACCTCTACTAGCACTTTACTCGGATCTTACTTCTTTAGCCTATCTCAAAGGAGTACATGCAATCACAATAAGAATAGAGGGAAGTGAAATAAAAGCTAAGTGTGGGCAAACGTGGAAAAATCAAAGTTCGTTACCTCCCCAGCAACTATGGCAAAATGATAGGAGAGAATTCGTGCAAGGAAAATAATTAGGGTTTTGAGAAAGAGAAACTTGTCATCATATTCACAGAATTTCACTATCAAATAAAATTTATAACTAAGAGTTGATGAGTCCTAGGTTGAACATGGGGAGGCAAACATTTGATTAGGAAAACCGCACTTGCTTTCATTTATTTTTGGTATTTTAGTTCTTTTTCTATTTTTTGGTATTTTTTTCTAGCAAGAGATCAGATCAGAATAATTTCTATGCTACTCTACTCTATTTGCATAAAATTAAAAGATATAGAGAGATAGAGAGAGAACAATTATTTCAAAAAAATAGAGCAATGCCTATTACAACTAATTTCATAATACAAAACTACTCTAGAAAGCGAATAAAAGAGAAAAGAGAAGAATCCTCCTCGTAGGTTGCTTGAGGGATGAGCCATGTTGATGAAGTGCCTGGAAGAAGGTGGTGACGAGATGAAGGAGGAAAGATGAAATCGAAGGAAGGACGAAGTCTGAGGAAGGAGGACAAAGCAGGGCGACGTCGTAGTGAGATCCACTTCCCGAATGGAGGTGAGAGGATGACTGATGAGAGCTCCATGAATGAGGGTGAGAAGTGGGAATAATTATTTTGATTTTCTTTAGTGGAGCATCCTGGGGCTTGGGACATGATGAGTGTGTATTTCGCAAGAGAAAAATCATTTGGAGAACTCATCATCATAATCGCAAAAAAATTACCAGATAAAATTTATACCGAAACTCGAAGTGAGTCCTGAGTTGAACATAAGGAGAAGAACATTTGGTTTTGAAATCCACATTTCGAATTTATTTGTTTTTGTGTTTTTATCTTTTGCAAATTTTTTTGGTATTTTAATAGGCAAGAGATCAGGTCGACAGAATATTTATCTAACTAATCTACTTGCAGAGAGAGAGAAATAATCATATATATGTATAAACAAGTGTTTGCTACACTGGAGAAAAGAAAACTACACTAGAAAACAAATAAAAGATAGAATGGGTTGAGAAGAATCCCCCTTGATGGTCGCTTAGAGGACGACTTGCTTTGAAGACACTTGGACAAAGGTGGTGGGAAGTTGGAGGAAGGAGAACAGCGTCGGAGGGAGGAGGATGGGGCAAGATGGCATCACGGCAAGGATCTACTTCCCAAAGGTGGTGAGAGGATAGTCATGGGATGCTCCATGAAGGGGGGTGAGAAGTAGGAAAAATATTTGATTTCTACTCTAGAGGAGCATTCTGAGCTTGGGACAAGCTCTCTTTAGAGCCTTGGAGGTGGTAAGGGAGAGAAAGGAAGAGATGAAGATAAATGGAAGGGGTAGGGGTCCTTTTATAGTGGAGGAGAAGAGGTTAAATCAGGCATGGGTCGACAATGATAGTAAAGACGTCGTTAAAGCTCCAGCTCAAGCATCGCTGTAGGTCTAGCTCATGAGCCCACGCTAGCATCCGTATGCATCCGCTGGCGTTGAGGTAGAGTCACGGTAGTTGGATCGAAAGTGAATGACCACGATCGCACACTGATCGTGCCCTTTAGATCGGGTCAGATGGCACGTCGATTCAAGCATTGCTTCGTGCATTATTATCGCGTTCAAATTGCGTAGTGCTAATCGTGCCACATCGCCGCCCTCTTCGTCGTCGGATCTCCATCGCATGGTCCAATTTCAATCGCATGCCACCGGTGGTCAATTCCTCCCCTCACTGCTGCTCGAACTCGCACTTGCAGGTTGAGAGCGCCATTTGCAACCACTGTGCCAAGACTGCGGATTGTCATGCAGTCAGATTTGTGCGTACACGCTCTAGACCGTTGGATCCCGATCCAACGGTCGAGATCTCATCTCCATCTTCTCCTTTGAAGCTAAATGCCGGGTGCACGTGGATCTCAGCCGTTGGATTGAGATCCAACAGCTGGGATTGCTTGATGAGGTTGAGCGGAGGGACTTGAGTGGATTTGGGCGGCTATGATGGCACCACATACACTATCATGGTTGTCCATCTTCTTTGCTTTGTAGGTGGCACCACGAATGTTGGATTGGGTCAATTTCCACGCTGTTGGACTATGATCGTCGATCTGAATCCATCCGTGTGGTTAGATTTGGCATATGAGGTTTGGATTGGCACCACCTTTCCCCTTGTCCTTTAATCTTTTTCGGATTGCATAATGTGCTACAAGACTCTGATCAAGACGATTTCAGAGGCATTGGACTCTGATCGTCATCCTGATCAGATCCGTACAGTTGGATCATCAATCCAAGGTCCTAAAATAAATCTTCTTCTCTCCTGGCCATAAAAGGATGTAAATTAACCTAAAATTTATACAAACTATTATAAATGCAGAATGATGCATGCTATGTAATATTTATAACATGGAATGCATCTATAAGCTTTGAAATATGCATAAATAGGCATTTTAACCTAAATAAATGTGTCTACATCATACCCCCATGCCTATCTTTTGCTAGTCCCTAGTAAAATTAACCTATATGCTATGTATAACGTGCCCTATATGCTAGTCCCATGCTATGTATGCTAGCAAAATAGAATTAGGACTCGATTGCTTATGGCATTAGTTGTTTATTAACGAAAGAAAATTTCAACTAAGATCCTAAACTACGAAGACTCAACAGTGCCCAGGTTCCTGCTAACATGAAGACAGCCTAAGTCCTCGCCTTATTTTGAAAAGGGAAGATACATTTTTTTTCTATTTTTTTCTTCTTTTCTAATTTTTTTGGATTTTTGAGTTTAGAGTTTCAGGGAAGCTTTCTAGAGCTACCCAACCTACCCAAGACTCGAAAAGAACTTGAAGTTCTAAGCATCTTAGTATGAAAAGTGGTAGACTCACTAGGCAGCCGTAACAGATTTCAGGTTTCTATAACTCTAGGTGACCTTAAGAGTTTCTACCTAAAGGTGTATATGTTCAATTAGTAACTTTCTCCCTACTTGTTTTATTTTTTTATGGGGTCGACATAAGGGCAAACCCAGTGTATATCTCCCCGATTTATTTTACTTCTCCGCTTTTCCCTAAGTATTTTGAGAATTATTTGTGAATTTTTCTGAGCTAGGCTCTGGATAACCGGCCAATGGGTTGTTACCCACGGTAACTTACCAGCCATACTCATGCGGTGAAGTGTGGTTTATTTACTTTTTTCTCCTTTTTCTATTTTTTATTTTTTTATTTTTTCTTTTTGAGTATATGTTTTTTTCTTTTTCTAAGTAGGTGGCTTCCCTGATCTAAGATTTACCTAAAGGCAGTAGAATGAGTATAGTCATGTAACTGGGCTCTGGACAACTAGCCAATGGACTGTTACCCACGACAACTTGCCAGCCATACTACCTTAGAAAGTTCATTAGCTACCTAATTTTCAAAAAAACCATCGAAAAGTGAGTCAGTGCACATAATGGGTAGATGCTTTAAACTCAAAATCCCCTTAAATCAGAGGGTAGGTTGATAAGTCGTGTGCTTATCACCCCAATTTATTAACCAAATTAAAGTAAAATTAACATGGTAAGGACTCGAGAACAAGTCCACATTTTAGTGGACACCTGAACTAATTAAGTCCGAAGACCTGAAGAGTCTAAGTGTTCAAGTCCTAAAGTATCACTTCCTAAAGTTAACAATGCCTAATGCCTAAGTTCTCTTTTCTTAATTCTTTTTTTTTTTTTTTTGTCTTCTTGATTTTTTTTTTGAAGTTTTTTTTGGTAAAGAAAATAAAAGAAATTCCATGGAGCTAACAAAATAATTTCATATTTAAGTATCCACCCCCCATGCCTAAATGATGCAATGTCCTCATTGTAAAAATAAAGACATGAAAAGGGTAGAATAAATAGAATATCACCTGAATTTTGTGATAGATCCGGTCAGCTTCGCAGAGAGAAAGAAGTATACACAAGTGCTAAGTTAAATGCCTTCAGCTGGGCATATTATACAAATAAAGAAGAGGATAAGAATTCACAGGTGTAGGTCAAAATCAAAATCAAAATATTTATCTCAGGACCCACCAGTAGGTGTCCACAGATGTGGACTAGATTATGGTGCAGACTCATTCCCTGGGATCAAGTGGTTTTAAGGTTCTGGAAGAAAATCACCCAGAACTGGAGATTGTTGTGTTTGCAGGACCAGGCCTGCGGTTTTGTGGTATGCAACCTAAGTCTAAAATGTCGGACAATGCATAGGTCTAAATCACTGGGTCTGTTTGTCCATGTGGAATTTGGCTTTGAAAGATAGTCAACTATTCTGTACTTGGGTTGCACATCTTCAGAATCAAAAATGTCATAAGCATCCTGGTAAAAAGTTGGTGGCTTTAGATACAAAGGAACCCTTAAAACAAGAACACTATTTCCCCCAGAATTCACTTTCCATAATTTAACTTCCAAACTCCTCTCCTCTAAAATCAATGTTTCCGGGACCTCCAGATCATTGTACACCCCATCAAAGATATCCAAGTCAAACAATTGTGGCTAAATTAGATTTGACTTGGATTCAATGATTTCCAAATCAAAATCATTCATCTCTTTGGGGTGTGTTTGAAGATTAGGGCTACCAATCGGATCATCTATTATAATAGGATTGGAATTCTCCATGTCAGCCCCAATCGGATCATAATCCTTAATTATCAGGCTATCAAATGGTTCATCATTCTCCTTGAGCCCGTTTATCTCTCTAAAATCATTTTCCTTAACTTCAAGTGAGACTTCACTAAGAGATTCCTCACCCTTAGAATTAAAGAATTCTTGATCCTCATTTATATGTCTCAAAATCATATGTTGTTCCTTGGTCTATAGAGACATATTTTTCCTCGCTCCCTGGCTCAACGATCTCGGGTGAGAAAATCACATCATCCTTGATTGGTTGCTCTAACCCAACATGGTCATCCCCAATCTCAGAAAATGTGTCCCCCCCGACAGGCGCATGAACGGGTTCAGACATTGGCTCTCCTAAAGGGGGTTCGTCCTGGGAATCATCCTAAGATTGAACAAAGGCAACCACGAATTTCATCCTCAATGTTGATAATTTTCCAAGTAAAAACTCACCCGGGCCCTTACCCTTAATATCCTGGAGCCAATCCAATAAAGATCTATTAAGCTCATCAATCATTTTGATCATAGGCTCTAATGCTTCAGTGCATGGTGTTGGCTGAGCTTCTAAAGATTGTATAGTGTTTCTTAAGTTAGCCAACACCCTATCTTGGATCTAGTTCACCTGAACTGAATGGTTTGGTTCAGGGTTGGGTGGGTTTGGGTTAAATCTAGGGGAGTTAAGGAATTGAGGTTCTTGGGTCCCTCCCTAATAGTAGGTCATTTTGGGTTGTTCAAAGAAGGTGATGACCTATATTCAGTATAATCCCAGGTAGGGTAGGTGTTATAATCATCATATCCTTGCTGATTGTAGATCGGGTTGGTTTATTCATAAGAAGGCGGTGATCTATAATCAGTGTAGCACTAGGAAGGATAATAATCATGATCATGATATCCAGGGTTAGGTACTGGACATTGAGGTCTGGAATCATATCCTCAATCAAAGTTATCTCAGTTAGTGGATGGGTAATCATAAGTCGAGTCGGGATAGTAATCATCTTGAGTATAAGTAGTGGTAGGAGGGTAGGATTGGAAATGTGTGTAGGATGTGGAAGCATACATGGTGAAGAAGGAAGGAAAATAAAGGAAAAAAAGTTGCCCTGTAGTATAATCAATCAAACCTGTCCTTAGGTGGGTTAGCCTAAAGACCTACAGACTCCTAGGACCCGTCTTGAGATGAAATAAATGATTTGGTCTACTTCTATCTGGTCAATCTAACCAGTTAGAGGGAGGGGTTGAGGAGAAGGTTCTTCCCTTAGCTTTCACCTTAGGTTCCTTTGATACCCCCCAAACTATGGTCATTTGACGCTACTCCCCTAGTTAGACATCAGATGGACTGGTAGAAGTAGATTAATCGAAAGAAATCTCAGTTGAAGTCCCAAAGAGCGAGTTAATCCTTAAGGCCAACATCTACTCAGTTTTAATTAGGCTTGGGATGATTGTGCTCTTGGAATGTGATGGGCCCTTTAGATGGGTTGTGCCCTTAATGATCAGTTTAAAAATGTGTGTGTGTGCACAACCAAGGTTTTCAAACAAGGTTATTATGATGTGTCTTTTAGGGTTTAATCTTATTTAGTAGCTTTTAGGGTTTAATCTTTAGGTGTATTCAATCAAGTTTAGTAGAACACTCCAAGGTTTTGCAAGCACCGGTGATGATATATTCCATTGAAACTCAAAAAGAATGTGGAGTTCCTAAAAATTGAACCCTAAGTGGCAAGCTACTTGATGAATCAATTTTAAATTGAGTGGTGTGGCCCAAATTGTTCAAGCAATTGGCCTATTGCACCACTTGATTAAGGCACACAAAATATCTTAACCTAATCAGATTTCTACTTATGTGTATTGAGTTGAAGTGTACCAGGTCCACAGGTCAGTTCCCGATTAAGTGGTAGAGTCAAAGTGATTATGCACCTTGGGATGAGAATTTGTAGGTATTACGTGTGTCTCTTTTAATTAAATCTCACAAGAGAAGAGTATTTTTTTATTTTTTTGAATTTATGCAAGTGGGTGAGGTGAGGTGAAGTGACAATCAAACAACCAGGACTAACCTAGGGTTTATGCAAGCACCTAGGTTAATTAGGGTTTGAGTTATTAGTGTAACGAAGTGAAACCTAATGGATGGGGGTAGGGGTAAACTTACAGAACCTTCTAACCACACTTTACTTCGATCTATTCCGCTTTGGCTTGCCTTGGTAGGGTACCTGTAATCACAAAAAGAAAGGAGCAAAGTGAGCTAAAAACTTAAGTAAGGCGAAAAACGTGGAAAAACTAAAGAGCGTTGCCTTCCTGGTAATGGCACCAAAATGTTGAGCGTGTATTTCACGAGGGAAAAATCAGGGTTTTGGAGAACCCGTCATCGTAGTTGCAAAAATTGCTACTAAATAAAATTTATACCAAAACTCGAAGTGAGTCTCGGGTCAAACATAGGGAGGCGAACATTTGGTTTTGAAATCCACACTTCGATTTTATTTTTGTTGTTTTATCTTTTGCAATTTTTTTGGTATTTTACTAGGCAAGAGATCAGGTCGACAAAATATTTATCTAACTAATCTACTTTCAAAAGAGAGAGAGAGAGAAACAATCATATATATGTCTAAACAAGTGTTTGCTACAATGGAGAAAAGAAAACTATACTAGAAATTGAATAAAAGATAGAATGGCTTGAGAAGAATCCCTCTCAACGGTCGCTTGGAGGACAACTCACTTTGACGATGCCTGGACGAAGGTGGTGGGAAGCTGGAGGATGGAGAACGACGTCAGAGGGAGGAGGACGGGGCAGGATGGCGTTGCGGTGAGGATCTACTTCTCGAAGGTGGTGAGAGGACGGCCACGGGATGCTTCATGAAGGGGGTAAGAAGTGGGAAAAATATTTAATTTTCTACTCTAGAGGAGCATCCTGGGTTAGGACAAGCTCTCTCTAAAGCCTTGGAGGTGGTGAGGGAGAGAAAGGAAGAGATGAAGTGAAATGGAAGGGGTAGGGGTCCTTTTATAGTGGAGGAGAAGAGGTAAAATCTGTCATGGGTCGACAGCAACAGTAAAGACGTTGCTAAAGCTCTATCTCAAGCGTCGTTGTAGGTCTAATTCACGCGCCCATGCTAGCGTCTGCATGCATCAGCTGGCGCTGAGGTTGAGTCACGGCCGTTGAAATAGCCACGATCGTACGTTGGTCGTGCCCTTCAAATCGCGTCAGATGGCGCGTCGATTCAAGCATTGCTTCGTGTGTTATCACCATGTTCAGATCACGCTACGTCGCCGCCCTCTTCACCGCCAGATCTCCATCGCATGATCCAATTTCAATCGCGTGCTACCAGTGGTCAATTCCTCCCCTCACCACTGCTCGAACTTGTGCTCGCAGGGTGAGAGCACCTCTCGCAACCACTGCACCAAGACTGTTGATTGTCGCACGGTCAGATTTGTGCACACACGCTCTTGACTGTTGGATCTCAATCCAACGGTCGAGATCTCATCTCCATCTTCTCCTTTGAAGCTGAACGTCGGGTGCACATGGATCTCAACCATTGGATTGAGATCTAATGGCTGGGATTGCTTAATGAGGTTGAGTGGAGGGACTTGAGTGGATTTAGGTGGCTATGATGGCGCCACGTGGCGCCATCATGGTCGTCCATCTTCTCAGCTTTGTAGGTGGCACCACGAATGCCGGATTGGGTCGATTTCCACACTGTTGAGCTACGATCATTGATTCGGATCCATCCATGCGATCACATTTGGCATCTAAGGTTTGGATTGGCGCCACCTTGCCCTTTGGCCTTTAATCTCCCTCGGACTGCATAATGTGCTATGGGACTTCGATCAAGACAATTTCGGAGGCGTTGGATTCTGATCGTCGTCTTGATCAAATCTGTATGGTTGGATTGTCAATCTGAGGTCCTGAAATAAATCACCTTCTCTCCTGGCCATAAAAGGATGCAGATTAACCTAAAATTTATACAAACTATTCTAAATGCAGAATGATGCATGCTATGCAATATTTATAATATAAAATTCATCTTTAAGGTTAGGAGCATGCATAAATAGATATTTTAACCTAAATAAATGTGTCTACATCGGGACACAAGCTCAAGAGGGATCTTGAAATCTAAAGAGGAGGTGAGAAGACTAGGAAGGGACGAAGAGGAAGAGAGGAGGGTAGGGGGTTTATATAGGTGTGGAAGAGGGCAAAATTCAGCCAAAAATGCACATAGGGCCTTCAATGTGCATAGGACATGGCCACCGTGCACGCCACACCCGCTCCTAGCTGCACACCGCCCGTTACTCGTGCGCGCCGAGTGAGCTACCCCACTGGCCTCGTGAAGGAGGCACCACGACCGTCAGATCATGGATGGACAACCCTAATCGAGTGAGAGTGCGCCCCATGGATCGAGCTCCCTATGCATGCGATCGTGAGTTTTGCGCACCTTATATCCGCGTTGCCATGTGGCTTTTCATGCACTGTGAGATCGAGATCTGACAGTCTTGGATTCGCGTCCCACTCACATAAAGACTGGGCAGGCCACTAAGGAGCAATGTGGCTTCATC
This sequence comes from Thalassia testudinum, assembly GCA_037157565.1. NCBI lineage: Eukaryota > Viridiplantae > Streptophyta > Magnoliopsida > Alismatales > Hydrocharitaceae > Thalassia > Thalassia testudinum. The sequence continues at coordinate 30,251,890 of JAZHRO010000047.1, read as the reverse complement.
TGTACCTTCCATCGCCAACCAAATGGCTTGATTGCAATTGCACGTGCTGCGAGGCACTCGCTCTAGAAGATTTGAACACTCGTCTGATGCTGGTGATGCATGCGTACAACCACTGCATTACAAGCACCTTTGAGTCCCAAAGACCACCCATTAGCCAGCGATGGCTTTTCGATCGTAGTTGTTGGTGTGAAATCTAATGGCTAAGATTTCACTCGTCTTTGCCCTTTTGGAAATGTTAAGAGCTTCTGCTAGAGTTCATCTTAGCCGTTGGATCTAAATCAAACAGTTGAGAATCATTGCTCAGATGAAGAGGAAGGGGGCTGCAGGGGATTTAGATGGCTACATGGGGCCACATGGTGCCATCACGGTCGTCCATCTTCAATTACTCATAAATGATGCTACGAATGTCAAATTGGGTTGACTTTCATGTCATTGAGCTGCAATCATCAACCTGATCCATCTGTAAAGTTGGACTCTTTGTTGAGGTCTGAGTTTGCATCATCCTGCCCCATGGCCATTGGTCTTCTACTAATTGCATATGATGCTACGGAGATCCGATTAGGGAGGTATCGAAGGCATTGTACTTCGATCGTCGCTCTGATTATATTTGTATGGTTGGATCTTCAATCCCAGGACCCAAAATGTGTCGCCTTCTCCTCTATCCACGAAAAGAGGCTAATTAACATAAAATTTACAAAATCTAGTCTAAATGAGATATAATGCATGTTATGCAATATTTATAATCCTAAATGCTTCTACAAGCCTCGGAACATACAAATGTGTCTACATTAGAAAGGGTACCATGATTTGGCGTTGAAAGGAGGGGATGTGAGTGGAGGTTATGTTCGTGCCAAGGAGAGTAGAAGGTGGTGATTAGCTAGGGTTTTGGGTGGTTAAGTGGGCATGGTGGACGACCATGAAGTGGAGAGAGGTAGGAGCTTAGCATAGCTAGTAGAGGAGTAGTGGAAGGAGCTAGGGTTCTACTACAAGGAGGAAGACTTGAGCTACATGGTCTTTCTGGAGTTGGTAGTAGCTGAAGTAGACATGTCAATGAACTCAGTAGCTAGCTAAGCTAGCTAGCTTAGGTCTGGTAACTAAGCTCAACTGACTTGAGTTTGGTTGAGTCTTTGGGAGCTGGAATTGAGTTGACCTGAGCTGGTTGAGGACTCTTCAGCAGACCAAGCTTAGCTAGTTGATGAGTACTAGCTAAGCTTGGTCAAGTAGAGTTGCCATGAGCTATGTGGAGCTGGAAAGAGCTAGATCTAGCTAAATTCAGCTAGGTTGAGCTGAGATCCAGCTGGAATGAGCTTTGTCTTCATCTTTTGCCTCTCACATTACTAGGGTTGAAAGGGTATTCAATGTTTAATCATCCCTGACAATGAAAAGAAGCTGTAAAATTACAAAAATAATGCAATGCATGCCTATTCTACAAAATGCCTAAATGCAGTCCGAAACCATATTGCAATGTGAAAAACCTAAGAGCTATTTGTGTTTTTAAGCATATGAGTGATGATAAATTAGTGTTCGTCACACCCCCATGCTTACCTTTTTGCTAGTCCCTTAGCAAAATTATATTTCACAAAATAGTTTTAAGGCAAACTAATTTTTTGGCTTTTGAGGAAAATACTTTCGCAAGACTTAAGTTGATTTTACAATTAATGAAGGTACGAGATTTGTTTAAGATATACATTAGGATTTATCCTTGGATCCAAAGGTTAGCATGAAATAGGATCTATGTATCTTCCTAAGAGTTCGACAAATATACCCTGTCAACTGTTTTCGCAGTAAAAATCTCCTTAACCTAAGAAATCGATCCAGAATTTGTGTGACGATGAAAATTCAACTGTAGGTACTTTGTGAATGGCCAACTTATTATATATATTATATTTTGATGTTTTTGTTATTGTCTTCCCCATGCTTATCCTCATATTAACTTTAACAAGATTATGTCGGAATCCTTGTCCTCGTTACCAATCCGTGAGGAGACTCTTGCTTCAATGCTATAAAAGCACTGTCTAAGACACCTCCAGGAACCCTACAACCCGACACCTTGTGGCACCTGTAAGTACCTCTGTTTTGATGCAACAAAATTATGCTATCTGTAAAACTAATCTTTCAGGACTCTCTTATGGATTAAAGCCAGAAGTTTGCTGACTTCGTCTCAGTGTCTTTTTATCTTTATTGAGTCTAGATTATTTTGTATGGAACCTTAAAATAAGTTTCAAACAGATTTTCGCACTTCACGTAAAATAAGTTTTTAGGGTTATCGATCGACCAAATAATAAAATTGATCAACCAAATGTATTAATCAACCAATCAACTTAATTAATCGATCAAATTAGCCCATTTTAGAAAGTTGATTAATACACTTTTGATCGACCACTTGGGTTAATTAATCTACCAATCATTGATCGATAAATAACTAGTTTGACCAACCAAAACCCATTTTGATCAACCAAACTACTTTAATTGATCAACCAATTTGATTTCCTTTCCTGGTCGATTTGTTAAGATAAATAGAGGTTGTACGTAGCCTTTTTCAAACACACTCTCAAGAAGAAATCCATCTAGAAAAAAGAGCTTTCATGCTTTCCCTCTAAGTGCTTCTGCACTTCTCTTTCAGGCCTTCCAAAGCACATCGATTCAAACCCCTACTAAAATCTAGCTTGACTTTCCTTGAGATTATGTAGGATTATACTATTCTTATGTTACTTGTTGCTTTTGATTACAGATTCCAAGCTATTGGGAGAAATTTGTTGTTGTTGTTGTGCTTCTCTTCAGGTTCTAAAGAGAAGGGACCATTGTAAGAGGTTGTGTCACCCTTGTTTCAAGTGGTGCGTTAGTGGATTGATTAGCTTTGACTAGTTGGGAAAATCCTTAGCTGAGAGGCTTAGGTAGTGGTTTTCACCCCAAAAGGGTTTCCACTATAAATCCAGGTGTCTTCTGTGCTTGAATTTTTGTGGTTTGTTTTTCCTTAGAAACTACTATATTTAAGTTTATAAAAGGTGATACTATTTCCCCCTCCCCTCTAGTATCCATTTAGATCCACAAGAACCCTCAGCACCGTGAGAGGAACCCCCAGCAAATCCAGGCTCTCGCACTTCAAGATAGTACCATTCGAGACACCTGAATCGCAAGATGTGCTTATGTGCTCCATATATATATATGGATTAAGCACCAAGGGGTTAACATGCTGGCATCACTTCCTCAAAGGAGAGTTTTCTCCTTCTCCATGGTAGGGACTCATCGAATCAAAACTGCTTAAAGTTTCACCTAAAGTTAAACACAGGGAATTATTTATTTATGTATTTTTTTAGGCTTTTTGTTTTTGTTGGCTTGTGTGTGTGGAATTTTTGACACTTTAGTTTCAAAAGAAATTCAAATTTCTAGATCGAAGACTATGTCAAGTGCTATTTAAACTTCTAGCAGAATCAAGGCTAATTGGTTTCTTCAAGGGCCAAGGAGGAATTCTTTAGGGGATACACTAATCAAATCTTAGATTTTTTAGACTTGAAAGGTCTAACCATAAGATCCTTGGATTTACCCTTAAGTTTTGTTAAAAATTAAATCCCATGCATACGTTTATTGAAATAAAGTCACAACCTTAGTCCTATGTTTTCAAAAATTCCTCAAAAAGTGTGAATTTTTTTTTATTTTTATGAAAAATGCATGCAAAAGAATTTTCTTTTTTGTATTTCTGGGTTTTGAAAATCCTCAAAGGATCATTAAAATTTCAAACATCCCCCCATGCTAAAAGATATCACCTGAGTAAAGAGAGGTTGAAATTAGGATAGTCAAAATCTAAGAAAAGAAAGGAAAAAGGAAAGAAGAAAAATAGTTGGTTACCTCCCACCCAAAGTTGTCTTTTATGCCTTTTCAGCTGAGTGAAATGCGCATCAAGGAGTATCGGGAATGTCATATAAATCCTGGGAATTAGAATGCAGATTTAGAGAATTATTGAGGTAGGGCTTCAATCGCTAGCCATTGACTATTAATGATATATTCATTTTAGGATAAAAAATATCAATAGCACTATCTGGTGAGTTTTGAGTACGATGTATGGGCCAATCCATTTAGATTTTAACTTCCTCGGAAAAATTCGTAATCAAGCATTGAAAAGCCAAACACGATGATTTGGTTCAAAAGTTTTCCAAATGATATATTTGTCATGAAAAAATTTTGTTCGATCTTTGTAGATTCACTCATTTTCATAAGCAAATTGTTGAATTTCTTTTAGTTCTATTAATTGCAATTTACGATGTGTTCTGACTTCGGACAAGTCAGAATTAAATTGTTTGATCACCTAAAAAGCCCTATGTTTTAGTTCTACTAGGAGATGACATGATTTGCTGTAAATGAGGTGAAAAGGTGACATGCCAATTGGAGTTTGGAAAGTGGTTCGATAAGCCCATAAAGCATTGTCTAGCTTGCTGGACCAGTCTTTGCGATCAAGATGAACCATTTTTTGAAGAATGTTTTTAATTTCTCAGTTTAGAACTTCTTTCTGGCCATTAGTTAGGAGTGGAGATTTTATGGTTAACTCCATATTTAGAGAGAAGTTGATAAAAGTGAGAGTGAGTAAAGTGAGATCCTCTATCCCTAATGATGGCCTTTGGAACTCCAAATCTTGAAAAGATATGCTTTTTGATGAAATCTATAAGAACCTGATGATCGTTGGTGCGGGTGAGTACTACTTCAATCCATTTAGAAATAAAGTCGACAACGACTAAAATGTATAAGTACCCACAAGAGTTGATGAATGATCCCACGAAGTTCATGCCCCAAACATCAAAAACTTCGACTTCTAAAATCAGGTTAAGGGGCATCATATCTTTACAAGTTGTGTTGCCGATGCTCTGGCAATTAGCACAGGACTAAATGAAATTTTGAGCATCTTTGTGTATGCTTGGCCAAAAGAATCCAGAATTTAAAATTTTGGCTGCAGTTTTCTTACCCAAAAAGTGTTCGCCACTGATAACAATCTAATCCATTACCCTAATTGGCTTAATCTTGGGCTAATTACTTAGTAGAATTATGCATTAGGTTTATAAATATTGCATTTAGAGCATACATGCGTATTAAAGCTTTGCATTTATCTTATAAATATTTATCTCCTAATTTTAGTCTTTTGTGAATAATATAGGTGATAGGTCTCAAAGTGATTTGAAGAACTGAGAGATAAAGCTGGATAGGAGTAGAAGCTATAGCTGAGTTATGAGCTGATTGAGGAATAAAGATGAAATAAACAAAGATAGAAGATACAAGAACAAAGGAGGAAAGAGAGTAACTAAGATAACCCTATCCTATCTAAGAAACCTTAGGATAACCCTATCCCAGTACCTATCCCTAAACCAGCTAAACTTTAGATATTTGAGCTCAAAAGCCAAAAACATGGATAGCATTATCCATGAACCTATCCACCCTATCCATAGTCCTAGAGCAGAAGATCCATTGAATTAGGTGAGGTTTCACGTCTTTCTTGTTTAGCAAGTATTTTAATGCTGAGTAGTCCATATAAACAATGGCATACAACCCCAACAGATATAAACGAAATTCTTCTTGGGCAAACACAATGGCAAGAAGTTCTTTCTGTTAGTTCAACCACTCATATATAATATTTTGATGATTTTGCAAAATGAAATAATAAATAAAGCGTAGCATATTGTTTTCTCTCTATAATGACATATTTGCAGGATTTCAAAAAGCTTTCCAAGACGGGAGATTAAAAGCGTGAAGACGAGTAGCATAAGTATTAGGTCTTAGGCTTTTTTCATGTAAACTTTCAAAGGTTGTAATTTTCATCTTATTTGAGTCTAGAAATATTGTAAAGAGCCCCCAAACATAACCTATAAATAGCTAACTTAGGCTCTCTACACTTAGGATAAATTAGAAACAAAAACCCAACACTTATACTTTTATCAGACGTCTGATTTTCCATCATAAGACGTCTGACATGTGTATCAGACGTCTAATTTCAAATATTTCTGCCTTTGTTCATCTCCTCATAAACATCAGTCGAAGGACTTCACCTTCAGACGTCGATAACCGTTCACAGACGTCTGATTCTTTACCCAGACGTCCTCATAGTAACCGTTAGACTTTTTGTAGGCAAAAACAATTTCAAGACGTCTTGACACACTTACAGACGTCTGCCTTTGAACCGTTGGCCATGATTTTCTGTGCGTATCTGTCTACGGCCACATAATCTTTTGGCAGAAGCAGCAAGGAAGAGTATTTAGGTTTCCAGACGTCTGTTAATGTCCTCAGACGTCCGTAACGACGTCTGATCCTCTAAACCTAGAACCCTATTTGGATCCGATGATAACAGGAACGAATGCACCATTCATTAGATGTCCAGTAAAATAATCAGACGTCTTATGACATAATATCAGACGTCCTTCTTTTGATCCAATAGAGTCCGTTAAGGATGTCCTGCAATATTAGACGACCAGAGTAAAAATCAGACGTCCTGTAAGACGTCTGATCATATAATTAGACGTCTGTTGTTGCTGTCAGAATCATCATTGCCCTGATTTTGTGTGGATTTCGTCCTAAACTCTTGGGATTTGTCTCCAACGGCTAGAAGAGCTCTCCCAAGTGTTCTTGAAGGTTCCAAACTTGCCTATAAATAGACTACAACTCTTCTTTGGCAATACACACCTCTTGAGATACAATTCCATTAGAAAAATCTCTTGCTCACTACTCTAAGCTCCATCTTGCCCTTGTGCTGTGCTAATACTCTGATCAAAGGGCAAATCCATACTCCCGGCTCGCTCCGTTCTGCAAATCATCAGGGAGTTCTTTTCATGCTTAGTAGATAAGAAAGCAACTAAATTATTGGGGTGCTCTATAGGTGTTATTTTTACTTGTTAATTTCTGTATTTTGGGTATCCGGCCTGTCGGGTCCCCGTCTCTTCATCTTGAAGAGAGAAACCTCCGTTTAGGGATCGGAGGTGGGAATTGTAATTGAGGTACACTACCCTCGTTTAAGTAGTGTGGTTAGTGGATTGATCACCTTGTGATCGAAAATCCTAAGTCAAGAGATTGGCTTAGGTGGTGGTTTTCACCCATCTTGGGTTTCCACCTAAAAATAATTGAGTATATTGTGTGATTGAATTTGTTGTATTACAATACTATATAATTTCACTATTCACCCCCCCTCTAGTGCAATTTCATTTGGTATCAGAGCAGGTTTTCCGCCTACAGGAGTAACATCCGCGGAAAGATCACATGGAGGGGAAGGCCATTTCCACAAGCAGATTGGAGGGGCAATCCACCACTTGACCACCACTCTTCGAAGGAACCAACTACACTTACTGGAAGCTGAGAATGAAGATGTGGCTTCAAGCCAACGATTTCTCCATTTGGGAGAAATGCGAATCCGCATACGTCATTCCCGAGAAACCAGAAACTGGTTACACAGTGGAGCAAATCCATCACCTTGGACTGAATGCCAAGGCAATGAACTCACTCTACTGCGCTCTCAGCTCGGAGGAATTCAACCGCATCAGCCAATGCGAAACCGCCCACGAGATCTGGAGAACCTTGGAGGTTACTCACGAAGGTACATCTAAAGTTAAATCCTCAAAGATAAACTTGTTATCGCAGGAATTCGAAGCTTTCTCTATGAAGGAGAATGAAAGACTTGGGGACATGTACACCCGATTCACGTTAATCGTGAATAACCTCAAGTCTTTAGGAAAGACATTTATAAAGGGGGAGCTTCACTTCGCTCCCTTGGACCTGAGTGGGAGCAAAAGGTAACGGCAATAGAAGAAGCCAACCAAGTAGAGGATCTAGACATGGAAAATCTACTTGGGAATCTCATGGCTTACGAATCAAAAATGGAGCAAAAGAAGAAATCAATCTCATCGGAGCCAAAGAAGAAGACCTTAGCCTTCAAAGCGACTTCGGATGATGAGGTAAGTACCGATGACGAAGAATTTGTTTTATTAGCTAAAAAGTTTAAAAAGTTTCTCAGAAATAGAAGAGAGATCAAGGGAAGGAAAAGAGAAGAAGATCCTCTAATTTGCTATAATTGCAAAAAGAGAGGTCACATAAGGAAAGATTGTCCCTTACTCAAAAGGGATGATGAGAAGAAACCCAAGAAGCCTTCTGACTACAAGAAGATCTCCAAACCGAAAGGATTCAAGAAGAAGGCGTTTCAAGCAACGTGGGATGACTCCACCTCCGAAGAAGAAGAGGAGGAGGAAACAAATGAAGAAACGGCATGCTTGGGACTAATGGCAACAAATGATGGTTCCGAGTCTGAATCTGAGGAACCTGAGGTAAACCCCTACTCTTTGGATGAATTACAAGATGCCTTTGATTCATTATATATAGATCTTAAGAAAACTAACACCCAAAGCAAGGCTTTAAAAGAAGAAAAGTTAGAAAATAAGAGATTAATCAATGATCTTGAAGAAAAGAATCTAATTCTTACAAAAGAAACCACTGCTTTAAATATGCAAATAAGAAATCTAATGATTGAGAAAGAGTCATTAACAAATGATTTGTATACAGCAATGAGTGAACAAAAATTTTTAGATAGAGAAGAATTACTCGACAAAATCCATGTGCTTGAAAAATCAAACTCTTTTAAAAAGGATGAAAATGGCTTACTTAGAGTAGAGATTAGGGCATTAGAAGATAAACTAGATATAATGAAAATAGAGATAAATCATCTCAAAGAAAAGTCAAACCAACTTCTTGAGGACCTAGCCAAATTTACAAAGGGGAAAGATAACTTGGACAAACTCATTGCCCATCAAAAACCTTCCTCAAGTAAATTTGGATTAGGCTTTTATGAGCCTAGTCAAAGTGAGCCGAAAAAGGACCCTCCTCTAAAGGAGAACACTAACAAATACGGATCCACTTTACAATGGATACCGAAAAGACAACTCTCACTTTGTTTTGTAGGGATGAAAGGACATCATAATGTCAAAAATTGGATATACAAAATGAAGGATGGACGACTCAAATTAGAAAGACCTATAGAAACACCAAGTCACCATCGAAGATCTTTTGTAGGAGGAAGAAGGTCTACAAGGAGGAAGACAAGGAGACCACCACCACCAAGGAGGCCGATGGGTGATGGACTCCGGATGCTCCAAACATATGACAGGAGACAAGCGCCTATTTTTGGACCTCCAACCTACGGATGGAGGAACAGTTACATTTGGCAACAACCACAAGGGCCATATTATTGGCCTTGGTAAAATAGGTAACCCTCTCTCTCCCATCTCAAATGTTTCTCTAGTTAAAGGACTAAAACATAATCTTTTAAGTGTAAGTCAAATATGTGATAAGGGTTTTAAAGTAGTGTTTACTTCTAAAATGTTTGAAATTATGCATGCATTAACCAATGAAACCCTTCTTAAGGGAACTAGATTTAAAGACATTTATGTCGTAGAATTTGATAAAAATGGCACTTATGAATGTCATAGCAAATGATGAGTTAAGTATATGGCATAAAAGACTAGGACATGTTCATATGAAGCTGGTTCAAAAATTAGCTAAACATGAACTAGTCCGAGGTCTTCCTAAAAGAAAATTTTTAAATGAGCTTATTTGTGATTCATGTAAATTAGGTAAGATTATAAAATCTAGTTTTAAAAGCAAAGAAGTTATATCCACATCAAGACCTTTAGAACTACTTCACCTAGATCTGTTTGGACCAACAAAATATGAGAGCCTCAGTGGATGCAAATATTGCCTTGTAATTGTAGATGATTTTTCGAGGTTTTCATGGGTCTCCTTCTTGAGATCTAAAGAAGGAGTGTTTTCCGTCTTTTCTATTTTTTGTAGGAAAATTCAAACTGAAAAAGGCTACCAAATCACTCGTATCCGTAGTGATCATGGGGGCGAGTTTGAAAATTCCTTGTTTGATGATTTTTGTCAAGAGCATGGTATTGCTCATGAGTTCTCTTTTCCTCGAACACCTCAACAAAATGGGGTGGTTGAGAGAAAGAACCGTACTCTTCAAGAGTGTGCTCGAACATTGCTCATAGACTCGGGGTTACCGAAGTACTTTTGGGCTGAGGCGGTTAACACGGCTTGTTACGTGTTAAATCGCACCTTAATTCGATCCGGATTGCGAAAAACTTGTTTTGAACTATACTATGGGAAAATACCCAAAATTAGTTATTTTAAAGTTTTTGGATGTCGATGTTTTGTCTTGAATACCCGCTCTAATTTAGATAAATTTGATGCCAAAGGTGAAGAAGCCATCTTTATTGGTTACTCCTCACGTAGTAAGGCATATCGGGTTTTTAACAAGACCACATTAATAGTGGAGGAAACCCTTCATGTCTCCTTCGATGAATCTCCTCATTCCTCCATTGACCGAGTCAATATGGATGATGAAGATGATTCTACTATTGATGTGTCTAACATTCCAAACTCCAATATCCATAATCTTCCAAAAGATTGGATATATCAAAGGGATCATCCCGAAAGTCAAGTCATTGGAAGTGTTTCTGATGGCGTTAAAACCCGATCTCGTTTTAGTTGCACCTTTGGTCTCTCCGCCTTTGTATCTCAAGTTGAACCGAAGAGTGTCGAGGAAGCATGCTCTGAAGAAACTTGGATGATGGCCATGCAGGAGGAACTCAACCAATTCCAAAGGAATGAAGTTTGGGATCTAGTACCTAAGCCTGAAGGGCAAACGGTAATAGGTACCAAATGGGTATTCCGGAACAAGTTGAATGAATCCGGTATAGTTATTCGAAATAAGGCTCGGTTGGTAGCACAAGGGTACAACCAAGAAGAAGGAATTGATTTTGATGAGACCTACGCTCCCGTAGCTCGACTCGAATCAATTCGCATGCTTCTTGCTTATGCCGCCTTTCTTGGCTTTAAACTCTTTCAAATGGACGTTAAGAGCGCATTTCTTAACGGATTCATTAAGGAGGAAGTTTTTGTAAAACAACCTCCTGGTTTTGAGTCTCATGATAAGCCTCATTTTGTCTACAAATTAAACAAGGCACTATATGGTCTAAAGCAAGCTCCTAGAGCTTGGTATGAAAGGCTCAAAGACTACTTGTTAAATGCAAAATTCTCTATAGGGGAAGCTGATTCCACATTATTCATTAAAAGAAAAGGAAAAGACATTTTATTAGTTCAAATATATGTAGATGATATTATATTTGGTGCTACTAATGAATCTATGTGTAGAAAGTTTTCAGAAATTATGCAGGAAGAATTCGAAATGAGTTTGATGGGTGAACTCAAGTTTTTCTTGGGCTTGCAAATCACTCAGCTCGAAATTGGAACCTTTGTGTGTCAATCTAAATACACAAAGGAGATGTTGAAGAGATTTGATATGAACAAAAGTAAAGGCAAGAACACTCCTATGAGTGTCACAACTTCCTTAGACTTGGACGAATCAGGTACGCCCATAGATCAAAAGCTCTATCGTAGCATGATTGGATCTTTACTGTATTTAACTTCCAGTAGACCTGATATTTTGTTTAGTACCTGCTTATGCGCTAGGTTTCAATCAAATCCTAAACAATCACACCTAAATGCTGTAAAACGAATATTTAGATATTTAGTTGACACATCTGATTATGGCTTATTCTACCCTAGGAGTCCACAATTCAACTTAGTTACATATAGCGATGCGGACTACGCAGGTAGCCGCACTGATAGGAAGAGTACTAGTGGGACGTGCCAATTCTTAGGCGAATCACTAGTCTCTTGGTTCTCAAAGAAACAATCTAGTGTAGCTTTATCAACTACAGAAGCTGAATACATAGCCGCTGCACTAGCATGTTCCCAAGTGCTTTGGATGAAAAATACTTTGAAGGATTTTAACTTGATATTTAATAACATAAAAATATTATGTGACAATACTAGTGCTATCAACCTCTCGAAAAATCCCGTACATCACTCTCGCACAAAACATATTGATGTTCGACATTACTTCCTAAGAGACAATGTACTTAAGGGAGAAATCGAAGTTGAATTTATTTGTACTGAACTGCAATTAGCTGATATTTTCACTAAACCTTTGAATTATGATCGCTTTAATTATATACGTAGGAAACTAGGCATATGTAAGCTAAGTGATATTTGAAGAATTTAGTGATTTAATGGAACCTCTTTTGTCATGAGCATAGATTGAACCTTGATTTCACTAAGCCTTCATTCAAACATCCAAATGCACACTCTGTCCAATCTCAGACGTCTGATTAAATAATCAGACGTCTTATACATTAAAATTCGTCGTCTAAACATCTGGGACAGACGACGATTTTATATAACAAAACAGTCATATCAGACGTCTGGTACACCACACAGACGTCTGAAATGTCGTCCAAACGTGTTGACAGACGTCTATCTCAGAGACAGTACATGTACTGCCTGTCGGACGTCTGAATATGTGGTTAGACGTCGTAGGGATCGTCTGACAGGAAAAGCGGACGACCCTGTAACTTTAAACGAAAATCCTGGAAGGTCTGTCTGCAGAAATCGGACCTCTAATATTAAATTTAGACGTCTTCATTGTCGTCTGAGTAAGAAATCAGACGACAACCTGGAGAATAAATCTTTTTGCTGGGGAGGATTCCTGCAGAAATCAGACGTCTATATTAGAATTAGTCGTCTGATTATTCGTCTGATGAATAAAACATACGTCGCCCTGAAATTGGCTAAAATCCCTCTGGCAAATCCCGACGTCTGACATCGTTGACAGATGTCTAATCGGGGAAAAATCTGCGCGTCGCGGCTTTTCTCTGGAAGGTTTGAAATGCAAATCTCCCCAACTTCAGGGGGAGACTTGCTCCGTGACCTTGGGATATAAGATCCCCTTCGCAAAGGTCCCACTCTCCCGTCCAAAATCCCTACCCCACACAAGATCTCCCACAGCAGCAGTTGGCGAAGTTCTGCTCGCAGCCAGACGACCGTTGCGCCTCTTCGACGACTGACGGAACTGCTGCTCCTCTGCGCGCGTCCTCCCTGCCTCTCGACCGCGCATTTGGAGGCTTCCCTCCTCCCGTGGGTATATCCTCTCCACTCCTAGGGCGCCTCCATGATCTTTTACCCACGACCTTGCAGCATCCTGTAGCATCTAGTTCTCCTTCTTGATTCACTTGACCTACATGTGCATTTCATATAATTATCAGCCTTAGAACCCTAACCCTCGGTCAAGAAAACCCTGTTAGCCCTAGCTGCATCTTCCATGGCAAGGGTATTACCTCATGAGGATCAAGCCTACATTTTAGTGGCTTGCATCCAAAGGTATATTGCCACAACTACATGGCAGGTTGTATTGCCTCAAGGCATACTGCCACATATTTTTTCATGATGATTGCAGTGTTTGAAACTATGTTTTGGGTGAATGTTGTTTGGTTGAATGGTTGTTTCTTTTTTGCAGGTATTCTATCCTCAACGCACCACTCATTTTTTTTCCTAAACCTAACCACCCATTCCACCAAATATGCCTCCCCGTAGGAAGCAAGTTGAGGGATCTTCCAGTTCCTCTTCCACTTATTTGGCAGATCAATTGCGGGGTGACATCGCTAGGCAGCGATTTCGTCGTTTCGCGAATGCCAAAGTTAAATGCCCTCGTTTTATTGTTTGGAATGATTTTGCCCATTTGAACCTTCGGGAACACTTCCAAACTCTCCATCTTTTCCAATATTTTGACCGTCAATTCCACTCCGGCATTGGAACTCTTGGTGTGTTCCCTGATCTTTGCCGTCTCTTTTATGCCAACATCGTTGAGGACTACAGCAACGATGAACTTGAACTCCATACCCGCCTATTTGGTCGTGAAATACACATCACATCCGAAACTATCTCTGACCTTCTAGCCATCCCCAATGAGGGAAATGATTTCAATGACATTCTGAGGCAATACGACCCAGAAATCATCAATCAAGAGTTAGTTCTCCCGGAAAAATATGTTGAAAACCTTGGCACTCTACCGTGCAAAAATCTCAAACCCCTTCCACGTCTACTCTCTCGCATTTTTGGGTGGGACCTCCTAAACAAATCAGGAGGTTTTGATTACATCTCACGCCAACACAAGGCTCTCCTTTTTACGGCCGTTCGTCATATTCCTTTCAATTATTGCCGCCTCATTGTTCGCGTCATGAATGAGGACCATGGGGCATCACTTCCGTTTGGGTCTATTCTATCCAAAATCTTTTCATCCCATCGGATTTCCATAACTGACCAAGCAGTTGACAAGAAAATTGAGCCTTACAACGGGCCACAGCCGCCAAGATGCATATACTTAGAGAACATCTTGAGCCCGCCGACGAACCCATGGAAGAAGAGCCCCTTCCACCCTTTCCAGACTTCCATGAACCACGGCCCCTTCAAATAGAAGCTCCCCGCTCGAGCTTTGATGAAGCATGGGATCCAGCCACAGATTCCCTCTCCTCCGGCATCTCCCTCCTGCTGCGTCGAACCGGCGAGATGTACACCTACATGGGAAGCATGCGCCGCGACATCGACGAACTTAGATCAGATGTTCAAAATTTGCAGATAGGACAAGGACCCACTCGTCGCCGCCGCCGCCAAGATCAAGAAGAATAGTTTTAGTGCTTCTATTTTTCTGTCCTTTATTCTAAGTTTGTATTAAGAGGCCTTGACCCTGTACTTAATATTTTTGGGAACAAATAGCTAGTCCATGCTTAAATATTTCTATTCCTAATCAATTTTCCTTAATGCCTTGTCATCTTTTAAACATGCAATTTTATTCACGCACTCTACTTTGTAGATATCACTCTTGTAGTTTGGATTTTGACTCCCTTTAAACAACCCTTCATGATGATATTCAAAAAGGGGGAGAAGAATGTAGGTAAGAAATTAAGGAATAATATAAAAACAACCTTCTTAAATAGATAAAGGCTATCAAGTACAACCTTTAGGGGGAGGAAAGAGGAACCTACAGCTATATTTTGAAAATCATCAAAAAGGGGGAGATTGTTAGTTCAACTACTCATATATAATATTTTGATGATTTTACAAAATGAAATAATAAATAAAGCGTAGCATATTATTTTCTCTCTATAATGACATATTTGCAGGATTTCAAAAAGCTTTCCAAGATGGGAGATTAAAAGCGTGAAGACGAGTAGCATAAGTATTAGGTCTTAGGCTTTTTTCATGTAAACTTTCAAAGGTTGTAATTTTCATCTTATTTGAGTCTAGAAATATTGTAAAGAGCCCCCAAACATAACCTATAAATAGCTAACTTAGGCTCTCTACACTTAGGATAAATTAGAAACAAAAACCCAACACTTATACTTTTATCAGACGTCCATTAAAAGGTCCAGACGTCTGATTTTCCATCATAAGACGTCTGACATGTGTATCAGACGTCTAATTTCAAATATTTCTGCCTTTGTTCATCTCCTCATAAACATCAGTCGAAGGACTTCACCTTCAGACGTCGATAACCGTTCACAGACGTCTGATTCTTTACCCAGACGTCCTCATACTAACCGTTAGACTTTTTGTAGGCAAAAACAATTTCAAGACGTCTTGACACACTTACAGACGTCTGCCTTTGAACCGTTGGCCATGATTTTCTGTGCGTATCTGTCTACGGCCACATAATCTTTTGGCAGAAGCAGCAAGGAAGAGTATTTAGGTTTCCAGACGTCTGTTAATGTCCTCAGACGTCCGTAACGACGTCTGATCCTCTAAACCTAGAACCCTGTTTGGATCCGATGATAACAGGAACGAATGCACCATTCATTAGACGTCCAGTAAAATAATCAGACGTCTTATGACATAATATCAGACGTCCTTCTTTTGATCCAATAGAGTCCGTTAAGGATGTCCTGCAATATTAGACGACCAGAGTAAAAATCAGACGTCCTGTAAGACGTCTGATCATATAATTAGACGTCTGATGTTGCTGTCAGAATCATCATTGCCCTGATTTTGTGTGGATTTCGTCCTAAACTCTTGGGATTTGTCTCCAACGGCTAGAAGAGCTCTCCCAAGTGTTCTTGAAGGTTCCAAACTTGCCTATAAATAGACTACAACTCTTCTTTGGCAATACACACCTCTTGAGATACAATTCCATTAGAAAAATCTCTTGCTCACTACTCTAAGCTCCATCTTGCCCTTGTGCTGTGCTAATACTCTGATCAAAGGGCAAATCCATACTCCCGGCTCGCTCCGTTCTGCAAATCATCAGGGAGTTCTTTTCATGCTTAGTAGATAAGAAAGCAACTAAATTATTGGGGTGCTCTATAGGTGTTATTTTTACTTGTTAATTTCTATATTTTGGGTATCCGGCCTGTCGGGTCCCCGTCTCTTCATCTTGAAGAGAGAAACCTCCGTTTAGGGATCGGAGGTGGGAATTGTAATTGAGGTACACTACCCTCGTTTAAGTAGTGTGGTTAGTGGATTGATCACCTTGTGATCGAAAATCCTAAGTCAAGAGATTGGCTTAGGTGGTGGTTTTCACCCATCTTGGGTTTCCACCTAAAAATAATTGAGTATATTGTGTGATTGAATTTGTTGTATTACAATACTATATAATTTCACTATTCACCCCCCCTCTAGTGCAATTTCACTTTCTTAGTGACAGTGTAATTCCGTTGTGTATATCTAAGGTTTTGCTGGAATAATAGGTCACAACAGGCTTCTTTCTCTCGAGGTGAATGGTTGGGTGTGGTCACCATATTTGAAGGTTATGTGATTTGGGCAAGAACGATGGAGATGAGAGCGAAAGCGAGCATGGGAAGAGCCACACCAAAATTCGACTGTAGGATGTGATCTAAATTAAGGTGCAGTGCTTCACGCACCAGCGTTGGGCCTATGGTCAAGGATCGACCGGTGATCTCATGGATCAATGAACGGATGGCTGGTGATCCTTGAGTTCTATGGTGATGAATAGTGTAGAGAGTTGAGCATTAGGTCTATTGGGTATTTACATAATGAGCCCTCACCTGAATTGGTAGACAATTTGCAGAAGAAGCCCATTAGTGGAAGGTTTGACTGTAGAGTAGTCCCTCTAAAGACATGCAATTAAGCCCTTGCGGCTTTGTTTGTGAATAAAATGTCATGATATAAGGACCTAAGTGTTAAACTCTAAATTCAAGGTCCTATTGGTGTCCAAATGCAATGAGATTTTGAATGGAATGCTAATTGAACATGTTGGAGCATAATTCAACCCTTAATTTGTACTTTGAAGCTCAAATAGGTGTTCAATTGTATTTGGATTATCAAATTGTATTTTATGAATATAATAGCTCAACTGTGACCTAGTTATGCATTTTTAACACAAATTGAGTATTTTAGGTCATTTCTTTTAATTTTCACACTTAACCCATTTATTATGTTAATATGATAGTGTTTAACCTAGTTTCTAGCTTAACTTGGGCATTTTAGCTATGATAAGCCATACCTCATCACCAGCCAAGTAATTCAAGGGTCTGGTCATTTAGCTAGGGTTAGCGAAATTTAGACTAGGTCCAATAGGTGCAACCCTTTAGGGTTAGAATTCGATTGTTTGAATTGTGTACGCACTTCTCTCGCATTTGTCTATGCTCTCTCATCTATTAACTTTCTTCTGGTACATGGACACTAGAGGTCTCTAAACCTTGATTTCGTACCACCTTTAGAGAGCAATCTGAGGAGAAGATCTGATTTTTCTATTTTTGAACCTCCTCCCATGGCTAATCACCATGAGGAATAATTGATTGAAGAGGATAACCTGGACCCATACCCTTTTTCATCCCGCTCCATCCATTACTCCAACTTCTTCAAGGTGGGAGAACCCTCCTCCACACTCGGGGCTTGATTCCCTAGCCTACACCTCATATTCCCTGGGCCTAGCCAGGCCTACATCATCCTTATGGAATTACATACAAATCTCTTGACACCAAGGATCTATGCAATCTCAAGAGACACTCTCCCTACAGGTCCAAGACATGATCGGCATGAACATCTATCTTGACTAGTTCAAATAGACTCACCTCTCTCTTGGTCGTGGATATGCCTCCAAAATCACCTCGCAAATTATAACAATTTCACCCAACACACTCCACTCTCTTATTGGGATAATACCATGGCACCCTCTCAGGGACAAGATCCTTACCCTAAGATTCAAAATTTTCTTTTGAACAAAAAGTATTCAAATTTTGATGATGATGGATATTCTGATTTGAGTGACATTAAAAACTCTAGAAATTATTATCCTCACTCAAACCCCTGACCATTGCGATGATCTCCAAATTACCCAATTGCTCCAAGTGCTCCAGGAGATGATAGAATCTAATAAAAGAAATACTAATAACATGATGAAGGAGCTTCATATAATCCGAGAGGAGCAACATAAATCCTAAGGTAGGACCTTAAAGACCCCTGAATCTGGTCTGAGTGTGCCACAAGTTGTTGGTGAGCCACTCAGGTTGAGGCTTTGACCCCAAGTATTACATCTTGCCCAATCTCGACCCTTGATTACATCAAGCCCAACCACCAGCCAATTGATTATCCAGAGTAGATCTTACCAAGAACTACATTTGAATTGATAGATAATTTTGATGTCCCAATGACTGACTCTGAAATGAACAACAAACCTATGGAAGGGACATATGAAGGGGTCTTTGAAATTGATTGTGAGACATCTGGAATTGAATCATTTGGAAAACCCATTGTGGAAAATGATGAGGAAAGTGTTGGTATCCCCAAGATTGGTTCTCAATCTAAAGATCTTGAATCTTGGGAGATATCGTATGATCATGGATCCAATTTAGATTATCTGATAACCCTATTGAGATTAAGGAGGAACACTTACTCAAGGATCTAGATCTTGATTTTGACCCTGAATTACAATCATTCTATTTTAATGAACAAATCTCTGGTGGGCCTGAGTACGAGTCCTTCATGTTCAAGGATGCACAATTGGACTTTGAGGATGATTTGGAGTTAGATATCTCAAGAAATTTGGGGGAATCTGAACAAGATGAAGATTGTAAACAAGCAAGAGAGACCCCTCAAGAGGATAGAGGGATTGAGGATAGTGACACTCCCAGCCAGGCACATTTACATGGTTCTGATAAGATTTTGACTGAGGAATCTGATGATCAAATGTGCCTGGATGATTCGATTATGATATTTGGAGTTTACAGTACTAATCATTATGAGATATCACAGATAGAAGCTGAATCTGTTTTCACTTCTGTATCACCTGATTCTCACTCCTCTCTTTCCATCCATCAGGGTCCTAAGGAAAAACCTAATTCTACACTCCCTACTCCTGACTCTGATCCCCAACATCTTGAGATTGAACAAGACAGGCAATCCCCCTATGAAAAAGATGTTCAAGAGATTGCAGAACTATTGGGGATGACTTATGATGATTTACCTAAGGAAGGGATCAACTCATCTGAATCATAGAATTTTGAGGAATTTAATTTGATTGATAAGGAAAAGGAAGACATTACCTCACAAGATGTAGTTCCAAATAGAGTCAATTGGGGTCAAACTTATGAGCCTAGTAATTCTAATGGATGGCCTGATTCTGAGAGTGAGATAAATTCTGATGACCATGAAATTATTTCTGGTGAGGAAGAGATCATCTCTGACAAGGATTTTGAGGAATTCTACATGGAATTTCCAACCTCACAAGCTCTACCTTTATCCTCGTATGACCCGAAGAATGGAGAAATCATGATTTTTGATATCAATCACCATTATGAGGATCCTTATGATTCAAACTCTAAATTGGACTTCAATTTCAATCCACCTCCTCTACAACCTCCCCTTGAACTATGAAATTGGATTAATGAGCAGGCTCTACGTCATGAACCTCATTTCTGTTATCCTCATCTATCTATTCCTATTCTACACTTAAGACTAGAAAAACTCTTTAGAATGAAGTTACACCATCAATTGGTCCGCATTTATGGATCATTGATTCTTGGGCCAAATGACCATATTTTCATATTAATCCTAATTCAACCCATTAATTTGATCATTCAATTATTTTTGGCGTTTTGGTCCGGCTAATGATGTAAAACTTAGCGCTAGCTGGGAGGCAACCCAGTATTCTATACAGGTATTGAGATCTTTATTTTTCTAAGATAACCTGAAAGAATAAGCTCAGTCAAGTGATATTCCCTCTTCTTGCTTATTACATTTTGATTATTCTACATACATTCCAATGAGAACATTGTAATAAATAAGCATAGTGGGGGTGGACATTGCATGTTTTATTTTATATGTCGGCTAATCTTGTCAGTATTCCTATATATAGTATTGATTAAAAAAAAGGGGTGTTTTTGTGTAATTCTTAAGATTCAAGCTAGGAAATGTGAAGAATTCTTGATTTTGAGAATTTACTAACTTTAGGAAATGCGAAACAAAGTCTTTCCTCCTAGACTCCTCAGGTCTTTTTAGACTTAATTTTCTCAAGTATTTACCTAAATCTGGATTGATTTTCCTGAGACTTTGAAAGGAGTCTAAAAAAGCTAGAAGTATTAAGTCAAAGGGGTGATGAGGGAATGACTTATCATTTCACCCTTTGGTTTGGATTAGTCTGAGTTCTAAGCATCTTCACTTACACTATGCACTGACTCTCATCTTATGGATGATTTTATTGAGTCCTTAGTGGTCAATAAGATTTAGTCTTAGGGCTTGCAAATCCGAAGGACTTTGCTATATTTTTAGCTATTAAGACTATTCCTGTCTGTAGGGGAATGCATTTAGAATGGATGGAGAGCTGCTCACCTAGAAAAATGATTTGGAGAAAAAAAATATATAAATACTCTGCCTTGAGAAAAATGAGGAGAGAAAAAAAATTTATGAAAAAAATATATATCCCACCAAATAAAAGGATCTCATTACATATGGATGATACCTTCACATTTCCACCAAATAAAAACACCTCGCTACATATGGGTATTTATCCTATAGAAAAAAGAAAAAAAAAATAGAGAAAAAAATTAGGAATAAGAGACCTAGAGGTCCAGCCAGGGAGATATATACCTAGTGTGTTGATCTTGTGGTAGAAAAGTCGTGAAGAGAAAGCTGCCAAGTCCTAGTATGGCCTAACCAAAGACAGGTTGTCTCAAAAATAACATAGAAACATTCTAAGTCTTATTAAATGCTAGGAATCAACTTGGTTGTCCGTCTGACGAGTCACATAAAAATCACACACAAGATGCTTGTTTCTCATATTCGACTCAAATCTTGGGAGGGTTGACTTAGTCAGAGAAAGTCACCTTGCCGACCCAAGTCTAATGGCTAATAAGATTTTTGATTTGATTTAGGAGGTTCGAATTTGAGTCGATACTTTAGAACTGTTGAGTCTTCGCTATTGAGGATTTGTTCACAATTCCCTTTCGTTAGTGAAAAATCTTATTGGGATTTTTTATTTAAACTAGCTCGATTCCTTAACAACACCTTTATAAAAAAAAATCATGTTTTACTTTTGAAAATCAAGAAAACCCATGTATTGTGATTCTTGCATGATTTACGCAGGTTTTTTGCATGTTGATTTTGCTAGGGATTAGTAAAAGATAGGCATGGGGTGTGATAACAGTCTAATCTATTCCTCTAATTGGCATAATCTAGGGCTAATTCCTTAGTAGAATCATGCATTAAGTTTATAGATACTGCATGTAGAGCATACATGCATATTTGAGATTTGCATTTATCTTAGAAATGATTATCTCCTAATTTTAGTCTCTTGTGAATACTTTAGGTGATAGGTCTCCAAGTGATTTGAAGAATTGAGAGATAAAGCTAGATAGGAGCAGAAGCTATAATTGAGCTAGGAGCTGATTGAGGAATAAACATGAAATAAAGAAAGATTGAAGATACAAGAATAAGAACAAAGGAGGAAAGAGATGAATTAGGATAACCCTACCCTATCCTAGAAACCTTAGGATAACCATATCCCAATACCAATCCTTTAACCAGCTCAACCTTAGATATTTGAGCTCAAAAGTCAAAAATATGGATATCATTATCAATGAACCTATCCACCCTATCCATAGTCCTATCCTACTATCCCTAACACTAATCCACATATCCAATACCATATCCCTAGCCTAGAAACTTATTTAGGTTCATACCACACTTAATTGACTCAGTCTGAGTCAATTGGGTTAGCCACTACTCAATTAGGTCCATGGGACCTGATTGAACTAACCCTCAGTTGATTAGACTCATTTGAGTCTAATCAAACCTAACCTAAACCTATTAGACCAAGCCCTTACCCAATTGGGTGCACCTAAATTCAATTAGGTTCACCTAGAACCCAATTGAGCAAATACCAACCTACATAAGTTTAATTAGGTTCATTATTACCTAATTAGAGTCACCTATTTCCTAATCAAACTAAGCCTTAACCTATTTAGATTTTGCTTAACCCAATTACACATTTACACACACAATTAGACTAGGACCTACCTATTTGGACCCAACCCACTAGATTTAAGGTCAACCTAGCCTAATTAGGAACTTATTCTCACAACCTATGTCTACAAAACCTAGCCCTAACCCTACCCACATAAAACCCATGAAAATCCTAGCCTAATCCTCTTAAGTTGGTGCCAACTTAAGAAGATTTTATCCCTTAGTGGCCAGGTAAGAGATAAGATATTATCTCTTGGCAAAATTTTATCCCTTGTAGCCACCCGCCTAGGTTGCCTTTTTTTTAGAAAACCCTCATCCTATCCTAGCCCTACAACTTAGATCTTAAGGTCCCTATTCAACCAATCCTAGGCATCACCTTTGATTAAATCTAAACCATCCAAATTAGTGATCCTAGGCACTCTAAATCAACCAATAGAAAGCCACCTAGATTCCTATAAAAAGACCTAGCCTCCAACCCTTAGAAGGCACCTAGTCTCTTAGATAATTAGCCTACCTAGCCCTCCTCTACCTTAGTGCACATCCACTAATAGTATTCCTCTCTGGACTTCATCTTCTTCGTCCTAGTGCCCTAGATCTGAAGCTCTGTCAGAAGCTTCGTCAAGCATCCCTCAAGCGACTCTGATCTTCTCTCTCTCCCTCTATTCTTTTATAGTTCTATTCTGATTGTAATCATTGATTAGAATTATATTTGTGAGACATTTTGGATAGTATAAATAAATTGCAGTATACATTTGATATTTGTATCTCTAGTACTACTATTATCTATGCGTCTATTTGATATCTGTATATTATTTATTACATTCTACTATATAATAAGTGCGAATGGTTTTAAGTAGCGAGTGCCTCCCTGTGTTCGACCCAGACTCCTTGTAGTTCGATATTATAAATATTAATTGATCGCTTTATTTACACATTACAACAATTCGATATTTTTAATCGCGTAGATTTAGCGGGCATCAACCACAAGCCATCACATGACAATGTGTCAGAATATTATGGAATTCTAAGTGAGGAACACACTGCTTGATGACCTCATCAGCGTAGATGCGGAATAGATCAAGCTGCTTCAAAAAATAATATTTAATGTTGACGCAGAACTTATCATTTTTGGATTTGCACCAATCTGAAGGGTTTCGTCCAGTTGCCAAGTAGTTTTCTATAGCAGCAAACTAGGGGAGGGTAGTGGCATCCAAGATGGTCACATGTAGAAAAATATATGGTGGAGTAAGCATGTCATACGTCGTGAGATGGGAAAGGTGATCGACCACTACATTTTGCGAACCTTCCTTATCCTTAATTTCCAAGTCAAATTTCTAGAGCAGAAGGAACCATCGAATAAGGTGAGGTTTTGTGTCTTTCTTGTTTAGCAAGTAGTTTAATTCTGAGTGATCCGTATAAACAATGACATGCGACCCCAACAGATATGAGCGAAATTTTTCTTGGGCAAACACAATGACAAGAAGTTCTTTCTTAGTGACAATGTCGTTCCGTTGTGTATATCTAAGGTTTTGCTGGCATAATAGATCACAATGGGCTTCTTGTCAATGCACTGCCCTAGTGCCACCCCAACAACAAAATTTGAGGCATTCGTCATTAATTCGAAGGGACGATTCCAGTTAGCTCCTTGTAAACTTAGTGCCTCAGTGACTTCATTTTTTAATTTGTTGAAACTCTCCAAGCATTGATCAGAAAAATTGAAAGGTTGGTCTTGATAGAACTTGGGTCTAATATAGACTATGAGATGATTTGATGGCTACGCGCACAAACAAACTCAAGGCGGATATTAGTAATAACAAAAGGATTTGCACAAATAATACAAACCACAAAGGACACAAAATGTATAGTGGCTCCCCACTCACTTGGGTACTCAACTAATTAAGCCTCCCAGCTTAGGATTTTTAACCCTATTCCCTCAGCCTCGAGGGAATCACTTTACTAACTGAGATAATTAGCGGGTTACCTAAACCCAAGTGCAACAATGGGTTATCACAACCTAACGAACAACAAGCTCAATTACAAAGATAGCACTAGTGTAAGACAAAAGAAATCTTACAACAAAATACCTAAGCCTCTCAACAATAATATAAAAAACAATACCAGTTGGAGAACCTAGGAAGGAAGTGAATGCTTTGTAATTGGCATAAAAAAACCACGTCGATGTGTTTGCAAATAGTAGAGAAATTGAGAGCAACAAACAAATTTCTTCTCTTCAAAATATGGTGGAAATATGAAATATAGCTCATATATTTTTCCTTGTATTTCTTGTATCCAAACTAAGACTCCAAAAGTCTTTTTTTAGAGTTAGGACATTAGTTACTTGCCTACTAGACGTTGGGGTTTAATTCCCAACATTCAAGTCAACAAAATCAATTTTATAGCTGTTCAGCTTTGAACTAATGGCTAACTAGTGCCGGTACTAAAGTATGGGTACCGGTACTAGCTACTCACAGTTTTTCTGTAGCTAGTACGCAAGAGTCCTGGTATCGGTACTTAGCATGGGTACCGGTACTTGTGACTCCCAGGTTTGAGACTCACTAGGAACTATGACTTACCTGTACCGATACTCATCATGGGTACCGGTACTCGTAAGGTCCAGGCCCAAACTAAGTCTTCAAACTTTGACCAACAGATACCGGTACTCTTGATTAGTACCGGTACTTGTTGTTCACAGTTTGAGACAAAGGCTCGAACTTGTGCCTTGCATGTATCGATACTTATGAATAATATCGGTACTTGCTTTCAAGTACCTTTATTTAAGTGTATTACTAATTAGTTCATTAGTTTACTTTAAACACTAAAATAATATCTTTTAAATAATACATATTTTGAATGATCGTAATGTTAATCATAATTTATCTCTAATTAATTTTACGATTTAATACTTGATTCTTTTTTAAGAGGCATTCATAAATGCCAGTTTATCATCGTTCTTATGCCCTAGAGCAGATCTAGCTCTTAGGTTTTTAACTCTGCAAATGAATTTTCGGGCTACATTTAGGCATTTACCTAGGTTAGGCATGCATGGCATTTTAGTTGTATTTTTGATGTTTTTACTTGAGTGTCAGGGATAGATAGAAAGTCAGATCCCGCATGCCTTGGCACTTAGGAAGGCAGAAGATGAAGAACAAGCATCTATCAGTTGGATCTCAGCCAAATCCAGCTCATCCCAGTTGGATCCCAGCTCCTTCTAGCTGGATCAACTTATTCCTAGCTCCATTCAACTCATCTTGGCTGAATGGTAGCTGATGAGCATATTTTCGTGAAGAAAAGTTAGGGTTTTGGAAAACCCATCGTCGTAGTTGCAAAAATTACTACCAAATAAAATTTATACCAAAACTCCAAGAGAGTCCCGGGTCAAACACAGGGAGGAGACGTTTGTTTCTTTGAAATTCATGTTTCGCTTTATTTCTTTTTGGTATTTTTAGGGTTTTGTGATTTTTTTTGTATTTTTATAATGAAGAACTAGTCAAGATAATCTATTAGCAAAAATAAATAAAGAGTGAGAGAGTAGAGAAATGAAGGAAATTTGATATATCCGAAAAAATGTTTATTACACTAAATAGAGATATGATAAGAAAAATAACAACAGAATGAAGATGAGAAGAAATCTCCCAAAGCGAATGTTTGGCGAGACGACAACGCTTGGTGGCGACTTGGATGAAGGAGATGAGGTACTAGACGTCAAGGATGAGGTGCAGGGGGAATCTGAGTAGAGGGTCGCTTGATCGAGCTGTAGGAATGGTGATGAGGAGGTAGAGGTGATCGTCTACTTGAATGGAGGTGAGGGGATGGCACTATGGTCTCCTATGAAGCGGGTGAGGGTAAGGTTGAATATTTGGTGGAGGAGGGGAGTATTACACTAATAGGAGGCCGTGGAGCTTGGGATGAGCTCTTGGGAGCTTAGGAGGCTTCTTGGAGCTCTTGAGTGGTGAGGAATAGCTAGGTAGAGATGGATTGGAAGGGAAAGGTTTATAGGGTTTATATAGTGGTGGGAGGGGGTGTATTGCATTCATGGGTTTAATGGGGGCACATGGAACATGCATGCATATCCTACACACCCGCTAGCCAAGCACTGAAGTTTGCAGCTGGCGAGGAATGAAGACAGTAGTTGGATGGTGACAAAAAGCCACTTTCGCGCATTTGAAAGTCGTCGGAAATCGTAGTATAGTTGCGCAAGAACGTTCGTCAAAAATTGATTTCTAAAGATAATGAGACTTGAGTCCCGGTCGTTCGTCTCTGGGAGGCGTTGCTTTTACTTTTGAAATCGATCTTTTTGCCGCTCTACTTTGTTTAGAATCGCATGCCGGTTCGTGATTATTATGTATTTACGTACGACATGCTTAGTTGCAAAAATATTAAGAGTTAGAAACAGGAAACATTAATCACGCAAAAGATAATAACAATCATTAAGCTCATGGTGATTTCAAACAGATATATATATATATATATAAATGTGTTTTCATTCATTCATTTGGGAGTTGTTGCATAAGGAATCTAGAGGAAAGCTTGTACATAAATGCTTGAAAATTAAATCTAGCTACTCGAAAATGATCGCATACAAGAATCGATGGGGGGATTTTGCATGCATCATTGAGGGAGAAGTAAGACTACACTACTAAGCAGTAAATAAACGTAGTAAATATACGAAGAGCATAATCTAAATCTAGCAGAATGGAAGGGCATTCATGGGTGGTCCCCGATGGCCTTTGAGTGGTTGAGAGAAGGAGGGGCAGCCAATGGAGCTTAGGCCGGCCCTTGGAGAGAGGTTGGGGAGCTGATCCAGCTTCCTGGCGTGGAGATGGTGGCCTCCATGGTGGTGCTCAACTCGTGAAGGTGGAGTGGAGATGGAAGTGGCTAGCCTAAGTGGAATGAATGCCAAGGAAGTGAATGGGTGCAAATGGCCACCCAAGGGATCTTTTTATAGACCTAAGGGAAGCTCTCTAGAGAATTATGGAATTCTCTGGAGAGGCCTATGGTGGGAGCTCGTGGGAGAGTGAGAGAGAGAGGGTGGATGGTGGTTTTTAGATCCACCAAATGTGGATCTAAAAATTGAATGGCTCTTGGTTGCAATTTTTGGCAACCAAGACAACCACACATGGTAGAGAGTTCTAGAGAACTCTAGGCTAGATATTTTCGTGTGGATGGTGTGTGTGGGTGTGTGTGGGTCGAAACTTAGGTGGCTAGGTTAATTAGGTTAGGTTCTAGTGGGTATAGGTCAAGGTATGTCTCAAATTAGGGTTACAAACACTAATTCACTAAGGTAAAGTGCAATTAAACTTAATACAAGTTTAATTGGGTGTGTGGAAACTTAATTAAGAGTAAAATAACTCAATTAAGTCAGGTCTAGGTCAATTGGACTCTCACTGAGCCTAATCTCAGCACACACTGTCCAATTGGACAGTGTGTGCTGAGATTAGGGCTTAATTGGACTCAATGAGTATAATTAAATAGGCTGATGGAATTGACTAAGATCCAAGTCAATTAGGTTTACTGAGGACCTAATTAGGTCCTTAGGGAGGTCTAGAGGTGGTGTACTAGGGTTAGGGCACCTTAATTTAGGTTTCTATGGGGTTGGAATTGGGTTTAGGGACCTAGAGATCCAAGATCAAGGCTTAAATCTCAAAACAGGAATTGGAGAGCATTATCAGACGTCTAATAATAGAATCAGACGTCTTATACTCAAAAATCAGAAGTCCAGACTTATTGTCTGGACGTCTAATCAGAGTCAGGAAGGATTTCGGGTTCTGTTTTGGGTATTTTGCAGAAATTAGACGTCTGACAAAGTGTCTGGACGTCCAATAACACTGCAGAAGTGGGTTTGAAGTGTGCGGGAGTTGGCTAAGGGTCCTGGACGTCCTATAACTTATCTGGACATCCAGATAAGGGTTGGAACTAGGGTTTTAGGGCTTCCTAGGGTGTTGTGACCTAATCTAACGGTGGCTAAGGCTTGGGGAAGTCTCTAGGCTATCCTAGGGCTAGGATGGACCTAAGCTCTTCACATTTTACTGCTTTATTTCTACTTAATAGAATAGAAAACCTTTAACTCCCTTACATCATTATTCCTACATCTAATCTAAGCCTTCTGCTCCAGCTCTGCTGCAACTCCTGTTATTCCTGATCCAGCTTCAGATCCAGCTCCTGATCAGCTTATTCCCTGCAATCGACATAATGCACTTAATCAGCACATTATAACACTATTTCATGCATAGCTAAAGGAAAGCAGTAAAGATACAGACAATGCATATGTATGTGTGAATAACCCTAACTTATGCTAAGTTCTAGCTTAATCTAGGTCAATTAAGACCTATGATTGCTGCGCAATCAGATGGCAAGGGAAGCATTTGTAGCTGCTAGATCCTCATCAATGGGTGGAGAGAGAGAGCAGATCCCACATTCCCAAATCGTGATCAGCGCACCTTCACTGGCGAGGGCAAATGCCAGCTATATGATTTGCATCCTCTAGCTGAGGAGAGCGCGTGGATCGCACTTTCAAATTATTTTGAACACGCACGTATCGTGCCTCTCCAAGATCAAACAGTGGAGAGCACTTGCAACTATGTTAAGTAAGCGCGCTAGATCGCGCAATGGGCGCACGTGTGATTCGGTTTGCATCCGTGCGTTATTGCAGGCGTGTAGATCGCACGACAGTCAGAGAGCCATGTAGCCATCTTTGCTGTTGCTCATCTTCAATCAGGAGGTATGATTTCACCGTGCTCGCCTCAACGTAGATTCAATCCATGGGGCGCGAATCGATCATGCGTCCCATGGATGCAAGTTCCTCGTTGGACTGTTGTGCTAAGTGGTGGGGTGTATCGCGTTTATGCATTTCCCTCAGCCGCTGGTCGTGTTGTCTTGGTCGTTGGATTAGGCATCTTTGGAGAAGAAGGGCAGCTACATTGGGCAATCTGGATGGTGCCATGTGGCACCATCTAGACTGTCTACCTTTCTTTTCTTGCAAAGGATGCCATGGTGCTCAGATTGAGATGATTTTCGCATTACTGAACTACGATCGTTGCTCTGAATTCATACGTACAGTCAGACTTTTCATTTGAAGCTTTGAAATGTAACACCCTGTTTCCTGGAAACAATAATGCATGAATTACTATACAATTTATACAAATCATCCTAAATGCAATATGATGAATGTTATGTAGTATTTATACTGTGGAATGTAATGCTAAGCTTAGGAACTAACATAAGTAGGCATTTTATCATAAATAAATGTGTATTTATCAATAGCTCTAGCTAGTTCACCTCAACTCCATTTAGTTCACCTTAGCTAGATGGCAGGTCAAACTAACTCAAGATAGCTGATCCCAACTCCATTTCAACTCCTCCAACTCAAAATAGTTCACTAGAAGTCAACCTGACTAGGTCTAGCTACCAGCTATACCTGGTTAGTTAAAGATGACCTCAACTAGCTCAGGCCAGCTCAAGTTCAGCTGTCTAAGGCTCAACTCAGCTCAACTTGGTTGAGCTGAGTTACTTAACCTAAGCTAGCTACTCCAGCTAGCTAAGTAATCTTTGGGAAGACCAGACCTAGCTCACCTCAGCTCACGTCAGCAGAAGCCAGCTCATCTTAGCTTGGCTTAGCAACCATCAAAGAACTAGCAAGCTAAGCCATCTAAGGTAGCTCCTTGCAATTCTCTTCAATAGCCACCAACTCTAGTGCAGCTCAAGACAGCTTCCTCCAGCTCCTCTCCCTCAAAACCCTAGATCCCTCAGCCTCCAATCCTACTCCCTGCTAGATAAGATAGCTTAGCTTAGCTAAGTCCACCTCCATGGCACCAAAAAACCTAACCCAAACCCACCTACCTTAGCTCCACCAACTAGCTCTAAACCTAGTCCACCTAAGCTCCCCTATTCCCAACCTTTTTGGCACCAAAACTAGGCACCCTTTGGCCACTCAACCACTACCAAGAGACACCTATTTTTAGTGCCAAAATAGCTATAACCACCTCCCCCTTTTTGGTGAAAAAATACCCCACATCACCACCCTACACATCATCAACCAATCCATCTCAACCCTTGATTTTTGGCCCCAAGAACACTTCCTTCTAGAAGCCAAAAATGATGCCAAAAATAGGAGTCCTTCCACCCCATATTCAACCACCAAAAGCTACCTTCAAACCCCCTTCACATCCCCTTAGTTGGCAACATTAAACCCTCTCCATTGGATCCTTAACCACCTCCCATCAAGCCATCCTAACCCTCCACCTAAGGCCATGCCAACAACCACCTTCCTACCCTATATTTACCCCATCTAACCACCACCATATGATGATCTTCTCCCTTAGTTTCATTCCACCATAGCCACCTAGAACCTACGGCCAAGGAGAAGAGAAGAATATTCAGGGGGCAACCACCAACCCTCTTAGTGTCTTCTTTCTCTATCTTTCTCTCTCTTGTGCCACGCCAAGGAGGAGGTCTTCACACTAGAGGGGACGGCTAGGCAAGAGGAGGAACAAGGTGGTTGACACCCACCTTGAGGAGACCGCTTGGAGGAGGAAGAAGCTAAGGAGAACTCTTTTCAAGTGTGGGGCAACCACACTTAGAGCAAGAGCCATCCAGAACTTCTGCCAGAGGATCCTTCTCTTCTTTATCTTTTACTTTATATTTTGTATTAGCTAGTATTTTATTATTATTGCAAGAAGCATTCCTCTACATGTAATCCAAATTCTAGCACTACAAGATTTCAATTTGCCTTCCAATTTCTATTTTTATGTTAATGTGTTTTTCATGCTTCTAGTAGCTTAGTGCACCACACCTTCTTCTTCTAATTACCCTAGGTGCACTTGCCTAGGGTGAGCTTAGAAAAAGAGGATTTCTTCTTGTCACTTAGGCTTAGTGATAGGCGTTGTCTTTAGCATAATTTTCATATTCGCATTCCATTGCCCGATTGTTTTGAAAACCCTAAAAGAAACAACAAAACGAAAATCACAAAAATACATGTGTTGATTTGAGAGGTGAGAGAGAATCATTTCATGTGATCAACAAATTAGTCTCCTTGGATGATCCTAGATATTCACCCTATCTTGGAATATAAATTTTAAAAGTTGATTGCGGATTTACGCATACAATGACACTATTTCGCATAATTAGCAAACCACGTATTTCCCATATCACTTTTTGGCACCGTTGCTAGGGAGGCATGGCTTAATCACATCATTTTTTTCTCTCTTGCTTGCTTGGTCATCACGAAATTTTGTTTGTGATTTAGGGTGCAAATAAGGAACAAGAAAGGGATTTAGATTCGCTTGGAGCGAGAAACTTCAAGTAAACTTGTCTTCCCACGTATTTCAAGTTAGTACCCTTGACCATCTCTTGTATCATCATTAAAATCTCTTAAAAAAAGCTTTTAAATTTTCAAAAAAATCATAAACAAGAAAATTAAGGGTGGTGGAACCCTAAAACTCATTGTGTTGCTTGTTTACTTAACTTTTCCACCATCTTTACCTTATTGGTATATAATTTTTGAAAATCTAAACTTCTATCTTGACTTTCAAAAATTAGGTTAGGTCACTTAGGAGCTTCCTAAAACCACCAAATTTCACCTAGGGAAGCCCTTTAAGATAGGAACTTTGAGACCAATTTTCACGTAATTTTTCTAAACAAAAAAAATTAAAAAATTCACGGATGGAACAGGGGTCAGACCTTATTTCCTTACTATTTTCTTACTATCCGTGAATTTTATAAATTTTTCTACTCATCAGATTTAGACAACCTTTATATTTCTGAAAACGTTGAGAAGTTATCTACAACATATAAAATTCTCAAAAAATTTTGAGGCTGTTTGAGTTTTCTGCAAAATCAATTCAACGAATCTATCAATTCTGACTCTTGACTCCAGTAGGAAGAAAATTTTCAAAAAAAGATCAAATAATTTCATAAAATCACTTTTGGAATCCTTGTTTGATTTTACATCAGTTGGGGGTGTTGTTTTCTTGGTTAGATCACCACTTTTAAAGATTTTCAAAAAAGAGATTCATTTAGGAGCTGCATACATAGGATATTCCAACTTTAGGGTTTTTGATTTTTTCTTAGTTACATCAATTTTAAAGGAATTGACTTCCACCAACAACTTGTTTGTTATTATTTTGTGGAACATCAAAACCTTGTTTGAATCATTAATAAGAGAGAATCTTAAAAGACATTAAATCTTAATCAAAACCCTAAAACACTTCAACCAAAAAAATTCCTTGTTTGCAAACCCTATTGATTTGGCTTGGGCACCACTTCCTAATCAATTCGCACACACATACAAAAAAAACAAATAATCGGGCATTGCCCCAATTAATGCCCATCACATTCCTTATGTACTTTAGCCTCCTAGACCAAATTAAAATCAGTAGCAATTTGACCCCTGAGGTTTCATCAATAGGCTTGCTATCTAGGTTTTAAGAATTCTTTAGTTAATATCAATTCCTTCATCTATATCTGGTGCCAGGCTGAGGGGCAGTGTCAAACGACCAGGTGTGGGTTTTCTACAAGGCCCTAGTGATTTTCCTGGGACATGCTTGGGCCCAACCCTCCTCTTATTCAGCCTAGCCAAATTTGTTGAAGGAACAAGTATTCACTATTGATTTCTTATTTCCTAGGTAGAACAAGTCTTAGGTTAATTTTTAGAGACTCACATTTAAGTTAGGTCTAGAATTTCATTGCTTGATTGCACCCTTCTCTCATCTCTCCCTCCTCTCCTCCTCGTTTCTTACACAACTACACGGGTAGCAGTCCCAAACTCCGCACTTGGAGGGACCACTTGATTTTCCCCTTGCACAAAAAGACCTCTTTTTCCTGCATTCTTCCTCTTCTTTGCATTTTAAAAAATGGAAAAACAAAATAGGTCCCTTAACCCACAACCTTACCCACATGCTGATTTTTCCATCACCCATCTACCCACCCTGGAGCTACCCAATCAAGCCCCCTCGCCTAATCTCTACTCCATGATAGCTGAGCAGATTGCTTAGCTACATGCTAATCAACAATAGTTGACTAGGGCTATAAAAAACCTAGGCAACCAAGGGAGACTTGCTACACCTACCCAAGCTCCATAGGCTTTGCATCTAACTCCACCTAACATTCTCAAGAGAGAAAATCTGCATAAATTAAATATTGCCCCTATTGAGTATAATCAATATTCTGAGGCTTTTCATGGTTCAGCAGGGAATTGCACATACCCAAATCATAGCCCCACTAAAAATATCTCCACCATCCAGGAACAATTTAAAAGTTCTTCTAATTGGAGGAATTACCCGACTAATTCCTAGACCAATTCGGTCCTTCACCAACAATAGAACCCATTTGGAGGGTATGGTTCAAATCAGACTTTCTATCAACCTAGGCCATCCCAAGAAGACACTATTGCCCACATGATGAAAATCCTGTAGGGAATGCAAAGCAAGATGACAGAAGTAACCAGTGTTATTAACAATCTCCATAATCAAGTTGTGGTTACTTCGACCCAGAGACCTACAAGACATTTACCATCTCAACCCATACCCAACCTTGTCAATCAAAGAAACCAATATCCAGGTGGAAATCAAAATTAGAACCACACTAATCACCCTCCTATTAACCTGATACCTCAGCACCAACCTAGTTTCTATCAACAACAAGCCCCCCACCTCCTCCCAATGATAACCAAACTGCACATGCAGTTACATTGCAGAGTGGAAAAACCACCACTGATTCAGGGCCTTCACATCAAACTGATGAATCCCACTCTCAACCTATGCAAATTGACTCTCCTAATGTAATGACCTGTACCTTTTTAGCCATTTAAGACATCTGGAGTTCCAGTCAGACGTCTGTCCAGACATCTGGACACGTTCCTAGACATCTGAAAGTGAATTTTTCGTAGTGTGCTTTGTGCTCTGCGCGCGAGTAGCGCGCAGAGGCTGTTTCCCTCTCCCTCCCTCACCCCCTGAACCCTAAACCCTACTTCCCCTCCTATTTATACCCCTCCCTTCTCCTCTCCTCTCCTCCTCACACCACAGTCACCACTACCTCCAGCACCTTCTGTGCAGCCGTGGCGAGGGTGGACGAGAGAGGCGAGAGGGGGTGAGCGAGAAAGAGCAAGAAAGAGGAAGGAGGGGAGTGTGGAAGGTCGGAGGACCTTCAGGAGCCGCTGTGGCGGAGGACGAGTGTGGCGAGTGGCGTGAAGAGGTTCTGGTACTAGAA
Organism: Thalassia testudinum; assembly: GCA_037157565.1. Classification (NCBI taxonomy): domain Eukaryota; kingdom Viridiplantae; phylum Streptophyta; class Magnoliopsida; order Alismatales; family Hydrocharitaceae; genus Thalassia; species Thalassia testudinum. The sequence goes on along the minus strand of JAZHRO010000047.1, from coordinate 30,217,354 downwards.
GTTTTCCAGTATTAGATGTCTGGCGTGACGTTTAGATGACTGGCGAGGGACTCGGACGTCCGAAGCTGAGGCTAGACGTCTAAAAGTGAGATATCGCGAGGTACATATCTTTTGCGCCATGCAAATCATAATGCAGGAGATGTTGGCTACCCGTGCATGCATTTTCGTATGCAGGTGCAGCTTTGGGAAGGTGCATGGTACACTTCCCCACATGCTTTTGGACGTCTGATCACATCACCAGATGTCCAGAGGTGCTTCCAGACGACCGGAGACCTTGTCCGATGTCTGGAACTATCTTTAGACGATTGTAGAGGAGGTCTAGACGTCTGATCAGCCACAAGAAACACAAGGTGAGTTTTGATGTCTTTTAAGATGTCTGGGATTAGTCCCAGATGTCTAATTTTGATCAGAAACTACATTTTTGGCCTGTTTAAGGCCCAAATGGAATCAGATTTCCGCAAACAAAATACCATTATTTTCTACTCGAGTTCCTCTACATATTCATGTCGAGCACCTATTGTTTTGAGCTTGTCTAATGACATTAGTCACTGGTGCAGGTTACCAGCCAGTGGTGTGTTCGGGACCCACGGAGATGACGAGATCTATGGCACAGGCTCCCATTCCTCTCGTAATACCCAGTAGAGTGGTTTAACTCAGTTATTAATATTTAATAAGAATGTGCTTGGTTGAAATAGCTGGATTGAACTCTAGGACATGGAATGAACCCTAGGGTAGAAATGAATGAACTTGTTTGAGCTGTACTGTTTACTTGCATGCATGGTTAAGATAAATTGCTAGCAAATGCCTTTGATATAATTATGAGATGCATGTTAAAATACGAGCTGCCTGTATATAATTGAGGAATTGCCTGTGAAACCACTAGTTGCATGTTTTTGAGAATGGAATTATGGAAACACAAGCTGCATGTCTATGGATAAGGAATGAATTATAAAACATGAGATCTCGATCTGGATAAATGAGGTAAACATGAGCATGAACCCTACAGGGAATTAGGAGTAGAACTCCTGTGGATAAACGGAATCTGGAATGCAGGCGGGAAGTGTGCTAGCCTTTGTGTACGTGGTACCAAGGAGAGCAACTATCCCCTTTTAGTGTAGAGCGGAGCTAGCCTCCCTTGGGTTGAGACCCAGGGTTAGGATTGACCACTCTACACCGACTCCTGTTGGCCCTCATGTATGTGGTATCGAGGCGTGCTACTAGTGTAGGGAGGGAGCTAGCCACCCCATGGGGCCCGGGGTTCAGCTAGCCACCCTACACCGACTTTGTTAGGCCCTTTGGGCAAACCAAGGTAGTCAGACGAGGGTGCGCGGACTGTGGAGGGGTGAGACCCTTGTTTGGTTTTGAGGGGTTAGACCCCTGTTCTGAGAGGGCAAGGCCCTATACTATCCCGTGCTGTACTTTGGGCGTACCCGCTATCGGAAATGAATGACCACTTGTCAATACGAGGTAGCTACCCGTGCGTTCATCACATGTGCTGTAGTCACCGCTATGTCTTGACAGTGACCTTAGAGTGGTTGACTAGGTGTAGGACTACCACGGGGGACTCTCCCAGCCAGGAGAGCACCACGTGTACCTTCTACTCTATGAAAAAGACTGCGATCAAGATCGTTCACACGAGGAACATGCAAGATCAAGAAATACCTGGATACTTTGAGAAATAGATGAAATACAAAAACATAAATGAGATCAATAGAAATGAGAAATAAATCTGTTGTTGCTTTTAATGTACTTTTACTTAAGTAATGTAAACACCACTCTACTTAGCATTTGCTGACTCTATCTTTTCGTAACCCTGTTTAGGACCAGGAGTTGAGCAGCCCGAGTTTCCAGTTACAGAGGGTGCTGGGCCCAGCCGAGCTCAGTCGTAGTCGTTCTTCAGCACTTTCCTTTTCTCTACTATTGTAGTAAGTAATGGACACTTAGTTTACTATTTCTGCTACTTCTGTTTCCTTTCCACCTTCTGTTGTTATTGTTGTGGTGGCATGTGCTGAAACAGTTGTTCAACTTTCTGTACTATTTGTACTTTTCTTCTACTTAGTTATATTGCATGTGTGAATGTGGTTTATTTTCCTGCTTATGGTTATTTCTTGTTGGACGACTAGGTCTTGGGATTAGTCGAGGTGAGCCGTTCTCGGGTCCTGTAGTGATCCGGGAATCGGGTCGTAACACCTAACCCCAAGTAAGAAGAAGAAAAAGACACACCAAAAACACAAGATTCAAATCCTATTCTTTACCCTCAAGCACTGCAATCCAATCCTTTTAAGAAAAAGAAATTAGAGCTCTCTCACCAAGATCTTGTGGACTTATTTAGGTAAGTCGAGACTAACATCTCCATCCTAGATGCCATCCTTGCCTATGCTCAATTTTTGAAGGAAATGTATACTCTAAAGTAGCAGGCCCAGAATTTAGGAAGGGTGGTCCTTTCTGAGACAGAGAGCTCAGTTGTATAGAGCAAGTTTCCTTTTATGAAAAAGGACCTGGGCACACCACTCATTTCGGTTGTCATAAATGACACTACCTTTTATCGCACCCCTCTCAACTTAGGTGCCTCTATTAATGTCATACCCCCGATCTTATTCGAGGAATTTCGATTCGGTGAATTAAAACCTATTAAGGATCAATTTCAACTGGTAGACCGTTCTACCATTTAACCATGGGGAGTTGTCAAGGATATTATTGTCACGGTTCGGAATTGTCTATTTCCAGTTGGCTTTCTAGTCCTTGACAAAGAGGTACCTGAGGCTCTCAAAAATGCCCCTGTCATCCTTGAAAGACCTTTTCTGGTTATCGCAAAAGCTAATATCATTTGTCATTCTGGGAAAATAAATATAAGTTGCGATAACCAGACTATCTCATTAGATATTTTCAAAGCTTCCAGGAGGTCCATTGATCATGATTTTTTTTGGGACGCTAATAATAAAAGGGAAGCAGTAATTGAGAAATCTATGTTGACCACCATTGATTTAGATTTTGATTATGATAACGGGGTCCAAGACATTTCAGATCAACTAGGGTTTGACTTTTCCTCTTCTAATATTCCTGATTTATCACCAAAAACATCTACACTAACTTCACCCACCCTTCATCACACTAACTTCTGTCCTACTCCCTTTCCATTAGACCTACCACCCGACCCACCCGAGTTTGACTTTCATCTTGAACTCAAACTGTGGCCAGACTCGGGTCATTCTTCCATTTTTTCATTTCATTTTAATCCCTATATTTTTACCAATCATCTTTTAGGGGATTCTAAGGAAGACATATTTCTTGAGGACATTCAAGTGTCCAATTATTTACATGACTGTCCGTCTTCCATGCATCACTTCACGCCTGACTGAATAGGCATAAAAGATAGCATTGGATGGGAGGTAACCCATCATTTTTCCTGCTTTCCTTTTCTGTTTCTTTTTCCAAGTTTTGACCATCCTAAACCCGACCTCTTTTCACTAAGGTGATCTCTTTTCCCTAATAATGCTTGAGGACATTGCATATCATAAGTATGGGGGGGTGTTTTTAAATATTGACGATCGATTCAGGATTTTCAAAACCTAAAAATATGCAATTTTTCTTTCACATGCATCTCATTATAGAAAGATCATAAAACTCTTTGAGGAAAATTTTGAAAATCGGGACTAAGGTTGAAAGAATCGTTTCAAGGTACAATGGGATTTAATGTTTAACAATCTAGGGACTAGAATGCTGATCCAATTTTTAGAACTTCTAAGTCTATTCTTAGACTAGATCAAGGATCTTTCTCTAAATTCCACCTAAACTCCTAATGATTTAGGTGACTTGATCTCTTTTTGTGACCTGGAAATTACTTGGTTTAGTCTCTGATTGAAAAACTTGCATCTATTGCAAAATTCTTATGTCAAATTTCACACACAAGCCAACAACTAAAAAATAATTAGAAAAATTAGAAAAACCCCTTTAGTCTTAGTGAAATCCAAAGGAGGAAAATGCCTCCTTTAAGGATGCGATGTCAACACGTTACTGCCTCAATGCTACTCTATATCTATATTTCATATCTTTAGATGGAGCATTAAGGTGCATTTTACAGCTCAAGTGTCTTAGACGATGCTCTACCCATAGATCGGAGTAAGAGCTCTTAAGCATGGAGGTGTGACAAGCAAAAGATTGTCTTAGACGATGCTCCCTCTGCCTCCAACCCTACTCCCTGCAATCTAAGCTAGCTTAGCTTGGCTAAGTCCAGCTCCATGGCACCAAAAAACCTAACCTAAACGCACCTTCCTTAGCTCTACCAACGAGCCCTAAACCTAGTCCACTTAAGCTCCCCTATTCCCAATCCTTTTTGGTGCCAAAACTAGGCACCCTTTGGCCCCTCAACCACCACCAAGAGGCAGCTATTTTTGACGCCAAAATAGCCACAACCACCTCCCCCTTTTTGGCACCAAAAGGACCCCACATCACCACCCAACTCATCATCAACCAATCCATCTCAACCCTTGATTTTTGGCCCCAAGAACACCCCCTGCTAGAAGCCAAAAATGATGCCAAAAATAGGAGTCCTTCCACCCCATATTCAACCACCAAAAGCTACCTTCAAACCCCCTTCACATCCCCTTAGTTGGCACCATTAAACCCTCTCCATTGGATCCTTAACCAGCTCCCATCAAACCATCCTAACCCTCCACCTAAGGCCACGCCAACCACCACCTTCCTACCCTATATTTACCCCATCTAACCACCACCATGTGATCATCTTCTCCCTTAGTTTCATTCCACCATAGCCACCTAGAACCTACGGCCAAGGAGAAGAAGAAGAGAAGAATATTCATGGGGCAACCACCTGCCCCCTTGGTGCCTTCTTTCTCTGTCCTCCTCTCTCTTGTGCCACGCCAAGGAGGAGGTCTTCACACTAGAGGGGATGGCCAGGCAAGAGGAGGAACAAGGTGGTTGACACCCACCTTGAGGAGATAGCTTGGAGGAGGAAGAAGAATCTAAGGAGAACTCTTTTCAAGTGTGGGGCAACCATACTTAAAGCAAGAGCCATCCAAAACTTCTGCCAGAGGATCCTTCTCTTCTTTATCTTTTACTTTATATTTTGTATTGGCTAGTATTTTATTATTATTGCAAGAAGCATTCCTCTACATGTACTCCAAATTCTAGCACTACAAGATTTCAATTTGCCTTCCAATTTCTGTTTTTATGTTAATGTGTTTTTCATGCTTCTAGTAGCTTAGTGCACCACACCTTCTTCTAATTACCCTAGGTGCACTTGCCTAGGGTGAGCATAGAAGAAGAGGATTCCTTCTTGTCACTTAGGTTTAGTGATAGGCGTAGTCTTTAGTGTAATTATCATATTCGCATTCCATTGCCCGATTGTTTTGAAAACCCTAAAAGAAACAACAAAACCAAAATCACAAAAATACATGTGTTGATTTGAGAGGTGAGAGAGAATCATTTCATGTGATTAACAAATTAGCCTCCTTGGATGATCCTACATATTCACCCTATCTAGGAATATAAATTTTAAAAGTTGGAAAATTACCAGTAGAATTTTTTTGTTTGCAATTTCTTTTTAAGAACTATCTTATTGATCCATTAGCCATGTCTATATATTTTTTTATCAACGCCTCTATTGTGAGGCATTCAATTAACTGCATCAAAATTGTCCCTTAATTCCATGGGTTGTTAAAGCTCATGTTATTAATTTCGATGTCAAGTAGTTCTCCCTCTTTAAAAGTCCTTTTCTTCTCACATGTTATGGACCACTTTTTTGAGAAAATCCATGTCATCTTCATACAAAGCTAACTCTGAGATCATCTAAATTAAGTCATGTACTTTAGTTGTTTAAAAATGTGATAGGTCAATCATAGCTTTAGTTGTCTATGTTATCTATACCATAGGATTTGTTCATCCTCCTTTGCCCTTTTACCACCATAATCCTTGGTGAAAGATCTAATAGAGTTTTTCCACTAGATATTTGTTACAACCCTCTTTCTATGTTTTGGTTTGGAGGTAGCTATGCAGAGCAAAGGACCCCTCAACAATCCCCAACAACACACCTACAACAGCAACTACTGTAGATAGGTTCCATGTAGCAATTGAAGGTGGTGTACTTCATGATTCAGGCCTGAGATTGAAGTCCACCACACCCTATTTTCCTTAAAAGAAAGCCCTTGCTACAGGCTATCTGCTATATCCTTTGTTTTTGCATAGATTAGAAGCAACTTAAACCCCTTTCATTGATAAAAAAAAGAAGCAACCCAAACCCACTCAAGTTGTTTATTGGTACCATTTCTTCTCTTTTTGGTGGGACTTTTGCCTCAAAGGTCCAGTATAGGTCATGGTTGTGCATGAGCATGTGCATTCCTTTCTTTTAAGCAGATTGATCAAGTGAATTCTTCCACCATTTATGATTCCATGCTCGATTAGTAGTGAACCAGATAGTCTTTTGCTTATCTCCTTCCAGAGTAAAGATATGTTCGAAAAGTAGCCACATAAGATAAGAAGGGACTTCTATTGAAGTGATTTACTATAACCTATAGGAGCACCTACTATAACATCTTTAGTTATTCAAGTACTTAAAACTTTATTACGAGAGTGAAAATGAAGGTTGAAGTGACACATACAAAATTTACCACTTCAGGTGAAAAAAAATCAATTTACCATCTAGAGTGATGGGGTTTAGTTGTTTTGATTGATTTCGATTGGATCCTCTTGGCTTCAGTTCATTTCCCTGATCCAATCACTAACTGAGATTCCTTACCACCACCAATATAGAATCACTTTTGTTTTGCAGACCCGTTAAGTGCACTATGGTTGTTAAACTGAAAGTGGTCTGCTCGCTTCACTCTACTTTCTTTCTCTCAACATTGGTTTATTACCACATTTCATCTAATTATTTAAAGACCAGACTGAAGGATCTATTGGCAACCTATCAGTTTATAGGAAAAGCAACCATGACAAGAGTATAAAATCAAAACTGTATTGTTACTAATAATGGATATAATTGGGAATAGTTGTTATTCAAGTCAATATTGAAAAACTGGATTTAAGTGTAGGGAATCAAGATTTTTATCTCATTATAAGATTAGATTTAGGCATTTGAATGTGCATGCAATGCTAATAAATAATTAAGCAAAGGACCTTTTCTTGGCCTTAGACATCCATTAATTTTTTTACTTTTGAGAGTACTTGTTTTACATATTGATAGTCCATTTTAGATTTCCAATATACCTAATTACTTATTCCCTTATCTAATTTTTAGCCTTTAATTTTTCAAAATAGAGAACATTTCATGATCTTCTTAGGAAGCAGCAAGGTAATCAGGCATTCTTGGAATACCCATTTGCCATAGCTAGTGTAAACATCACATTTATGCTCATCCAGATGCTTAGCATCTTATTAGGTATATTTTGTAGGAGTTCTTTGGTGTAGATAGAAGTTAGAAATGCATCAGTATGCCTATGAACTGGAAAATTGATGACATGCATTATTATCTTAATGCTGAAAGAAGTGTATATTTGCAGTTATAAGTGCCGTTGTAAGTGGAAATTTTGTAAGTTTGTTTCTTAGGTATGAAATTGCTAGCCTTGAAGCCTTTTATTATTAACTATTTTTTTATGTAGTTAAACCACGGACATTGGTTGGGGCTATATTCCTGAGGCTTCTTTTAGGTACAAATAATAAATAGCATGTGAGTGTTGTGTTGCTTTAGGCTATTGTGTGTCAAGTCCACTGTTCCTGTAGCTTTAGTCATCATTATTATGACCCCGGCATCAAATATCGTTTAAGACGTCTGGGAATTGATTTAGATGTTTGGTTAGACGTCTGGAAGCCTTCCCAGACGTCTAGAAATTAATTTTTTCCGCATATGATTTCACGTCTGCACGCATGCACGCGTAGACTGAACCGTCGCCCTCCTTTCTTCTCTTTCTTTCCTCCCTGCAGGCATAGCCTTCTTCTCTCTCTCTCCCCACGGCGCCTTCAAATACTCTGCCCTCAGCTCTCCCTCACCTTCACTTCACCGTCTTCTCCTTCTTCCTGTTAGCGTGAGAGTGAGAGGGCGAGGGTAGCAGCTGCTGCCGTGGGTGGGCGGGGAGGAGGAGTTGAAGCGAGAGGGAGAAGGGTTAGAGCGCGAGGGTGTGAGCTCGCCGGAGCAGCCAAGGCCGGCCGGTGGCATGCAGCAGGAGCGTGGTGCTAGGGAGGTGCTACTGAAGCTCAGGCAGCAGGCGAGCGCGGCGCGGCACGGCCGAGCGTAGCAGCTGGAGGGCGAGGAGGTCCTGATTCTGGGAAAATTTCACAGAATCAGACGTCTGGACCTACGTCTGAAAGGTACGATATTTTCCTTCCCTTCTTTCGCGTGTACGGCCATGCAGACGTTCCGCCGAAGGGTTCTGCCTCGTCTTCGTGTTGAAGGACGGTTGCGTATGCATGCAGGTCTCGTTTGGGAAGGTGCAAAAGCATGCCCTCCCACACAGATTGGACGTCTGGGCACAGCACCAGATGACGGAGAGGTTCTCCAGACGTCCGGAGTGACAGTCGGACGTCTGGAAACTAAGTCCAGGTGGTTCAACGGGATTTTGGATGTCTGAAGGACCGCGCAGGACCAAGGTATGACCTGAGCCATCGTTTAAGACGTCTGGAAGATGTTCCAGACGTCTGATTTTGGGTAGACTTGTCGTTTTTGACCCGTTTAGGGTCCGTTCGAAGTCCATTTTCCACATTTCAAGTTTCGTTCTTCTCAGATTTAGTTCCTCTACCTGTTTGCAGTATTTGCATCACATTTTGAGTAGTTCCTTGTGTTTGATCCTTATGTTAGGACCCCATTCCGTTGTGGCTCTGGGGGTTATGGAGGTGCGCGGGCTTACCGATCACGCCCCCAGTACTCCCGATTTTGCAGGTAGAGTGGCTCCCTTTAATTATTTACCAACATTTATGCACTTGTGAGATAATTAAAAGATTCTAAGGTGTGGCATGAACCCTAGGATTAGACAACTAGATTGAATGATAGATCCTAGGGTATGGCATGAATCCTAGGATTGGAAAACTAGATTGAATGATAGATCCTAGGGTACGGCATGAATCTTAGGACTGGAAAACTAGATTGAATGATAGATCCTAGGGTGTGGAATGAATCCTAGGAACAGAAACACCAAAACGAATGTCGTGAATATATAAATTGCAGTCTTGGAAAAGTAGAAAGAAAAATGATAATTGCCTATAATTGGATAACAATTGCTTGTTATGAATGGCTATTAACTGTTGAGAACATGGGCTATATAAATATAAAGCGGAAATGATGAAACCTAAATTGGCTTAGTGAAAGAAATATGAGCATGAACCCTACGGGGAATTAGGAGTAGAGCTCCTGAGAGGTGAATGGAATAGAATTGGGGAAGTGAGATGGCCCTTGAGTATGGAGTACCAAGGTGAGCGACTGTCCTCCTGTTTAGTGCAGAGCGGAGCTAGCCGCCCCAGGGACCCGAGGTTAGGTTTGGCCACTTTGTACCGACTTTTGGCCCTCGCGTACACAGTACTGGGGAGAGCTACTAGTGTAGGGAGAGCACTAGCGACCCCACGGGCCCCAGGGTTCTGCTAGCCCTCCTACACCGACTTGTTAGGCCCACTGGGCAAACCAGGGTAGTCAGGCGAGGGTGCGCGAACTGTGAAGGGGCAAGACCCCTGTTTGGTTACTGTGGAGGGGCTGGACCCCTTTTACTTAGAGGGCTCTGCCCTATACTGGTTTCGTGTTGTGCTTTGGGGCGTACCCGTTAACGGAAATGACTGATCGTGTGCCAGTGGGGGTAGCTACCCGTGCATTTATCGCAAGTGCCGTAGTCACCGTTACGTCTGTTAGTGACCTTGGGGTGGTTGACTGAGGGTAGGACCACCACGGGGGACTCGCTCGGCCAAGAGAGCACCACGTGTTACTTCTAATTTTCGGAAAAGATTGCAATCAAGATATTTCCCATGAGGAACATTCGAGATCAAGAGAAAGATCTGAGGAATAATTCAAGAATGAGTAAATGGAAAAATAAAGAAAGAGATTAAAAATAACAGCTACTGTCCACCTTACTATTTTTCTTAGCTTTTGGTTGCCACTCTACTCAGCGTTTCGCTGACATGTCACCTTTGTCACCTTTTCAGGACCTGGTGTTGAGCAGCCAGAGCTGGCGGCTGCAGAGGGAGCTGGGCCTAGTAGAGCCCAGTAGTCTTACTTGTGTAGTACCTACTGTACCGTTTCTTTTGTGTAGTGAGTATTTTTCTGTTACCACTGTGCTCTTTTATTGTAAGCATCATGTTTATATACCTGTTTATTTCTCTGCTGTTGTGGTGGTGTGTACAGTAGTAGTTCTTTTCTTTACTACAGTATTTTGTTACTACTAATTATATACATGGTGAATGTGGTTTATTTTACTACCCTTTTGGTTACTTTCTTGTTGGGCGACTGGGTCTTTGGATCAGTCGAGTCAGTCCGATTCTCATGTCTCGTAGGGATTCGGGAATCAGGTCGTAACAAGAGGTATCAGAGCAAGGTCGTCCCGAGAAGTGAACCAACTAGCTGGAAAATAACCAATTCACGAGCATGTAACTAGAGTTGCCACCACAGTGTATCCTTTGATATCTTTTCTTAGACTTCTCTGCTTGATACCGATTCGTATTGACGTCTTTTCCTATTCTGTGTTCGCATCTCCTTGCAGGAGATGCCTCGACGAGGAGGTTGCGAGGCAGGCCGCGGGCGCGGCCGAGGATGAGGTTGGAGGGGTGGGCGCGTTGAGGTCGATGCCTTAGTAGACCAGCCACTGCTCCCGGGCATTTAGGCCCAGGACCTCGTCCAGCTGATACGGGACATCGTGCGAGAGGAGCTCCACCCGCCGCCACGAGCGCCTCTCCCTGGGGCTGCGGAGGGGGAGTCCTCTGTGGGACCACGTGATGGACATGGCACTGGACGCGAGGGAGGGGATGGGCCGCCACCGCCCCCACCTTCCTCCAGCACTTCCGAGCACGAGGCTTCTTTACCGGGAGGTGCACCAGCGTCTCCACTTCAGCGCAACTCTGAGCTTTTCGGACAGTTCCGGAAGCTGAAGCCCCCCTCCTTCAAGGGGAATGAGGACCCGACCGAGGCGGAGGACTGGCTCGAGCAGATCGAGAAGGTTTTTGGCACCCTTCGCACCCCGGTGGAGTGCCGCATGGCCTTTGCCACGTACCAGCTGGAGAGCGCGGCACACAGGTGGTGGAGGGCGGTCAGGGGACAGGAGAGGGACGAGCCGACTTGGGACCAGTTCATCACCCTCTTCTGCGAGCAGTACTTTCCCCAGACATGGCAGGACCAGAGGAGGCGGGAGTTCCACACTCTCCGCCAGGGGACAATGACCGTGAGCGTGTACCACACACGTTTTCTGGAGCTGCCTCGCTTCGCAGCGACAGCAGTAGCCACTGAGGAGCGCCTTTGGAGGTTCACCGAGGGGCTCTAACCTACGATTCGGGGGTATGTCAAACCCCTGAAGCTGCCTACGTTCTTGAGGGTGGTGGAGGCAGCTATGACATACGAAGAGACCAACCCGTCCACACAAGATACTGACAGCGGGCGGAAGAGGCCCTATCAACTAGACTTCTCACAGGGCCGACGAGAGAGGAGGCACGTGGCGCCTGCAGGAGAGCCGTCACATTTTGCAGGGCCATTAGTGGCCTTTGGGGGCCCTCAACAGGGGCCAGCTGCTAGCGCCGGACCCCCGCCTAGCCGACAGTAGGGACCCACTGAGGGCGGGAGTCAAGTTCCCCTTTGCTACTAGTGTGGCCAGCTGGGCCACATCAGGAGGGACTGCCCGTCTAGGGCAGGAGGTCAGCAGATGCTTCCCGCGCCGAACATTGGAGGGCTAGCAGGAGGTTGCGGTTTCCAGGCGCGAGGAGGAGGACAGCAGTCACTGGGAGGGTACCGGCCAGCAGCTACCCGTCCGACGCAGAGTGTGGCTGCTTCATCCACACCTAGGGCTGAGGGGCGATGCCAGAGCTTCGGGATCAGTGGTGGCAGGTATGGTTTCAGTTTCCGGCAGACTTGTTTACACGCTTTTCGATTCCGACGCTATGCACTTGTCTGTCGCTACCAGTTTCGCGGTTAGTTTGGGGCAGGACTATATGCTGTTAGAGGATCCGTTCGTGATCAGAGGTCCGAGTGGTCACCTGTTTGTAGCTGAGGAGGTATACACAGGTTGTGAGGTCAGTGTTGGGGGACACAACCTTTCCGCTGACTTGATTATGATACAGACGGAGGACTTTGGCGTAATTCTGGGGATGGACTGGCTGTCCGCTTACCACGCCTTGGTGGACTGCTTTGAGAGAAAGATCATCTTCTCCATACCGGAGTTGCCTTCTTTTGAGTTCCACGGGCAGCTAGTGGATGGAGGCTTCAGGTGCATTTCTGCACGTCGGGCGGCGAGACTTTTGAGCCAGGGGTGTGAGGGCTTCCTAGCTTGTGTGGTGGCAGAGCCCAGCCCTGTGGCAGACTTCCAGAGTATCCCGGTGGTCAGAGGGTACCTCGACGTGTTCCCAGACGAGTTGCCAGGACTACCGCCCGAGCATGAGATCGAGTTTGAGATCTCACTGGTACCGGGGACTAGCCCCATCTCCACAGCACTGTACAGAATGGCACCACTTGAGCTGCGAGAGCTCAAGTCTCAGTTGCAGGATCTTTTGGAGAAGGGCTTTGTGAGGCCCAGCGCATCTCCCTGGGGAGCCCCGGTACTGTTTGTAAAGAAGAAAGATGGTACCCTACACCTTTGTGTGGACTACCGACAGCTGAATAGGGTCACCATCAAGAACAGGTATCCGCTGCCAAGGATTGATAACTTGTTTGACCAGCTGCGAGGTGCCACGGTATTCTCCAAGATCAACTTGAGATCGGGATACCACCAGTTGAGGATCAAGGAGGCAGACGTCTCCAAGACAGCTTTTTGCACTCGGTACAGACACTACAAGTTTCTGGTCATGCCGTTTGGGTTGACCAATGCCCCTCCTGCCTTCATGGATTTGATGAACCAGGTGTTTAGACCGTACTTGGACCAGTTCGTGGTGGTATTCATTGATGATGTGCTCATCTATTCTCGAGATCGGACACAGCACGAACAGCACTTGCGGATGATTTTGGACACACTGAGATGACGTAGGCTGTACGCCAAATACAGCAAGTGCGAGTTCTGGTTGAGGGAGGTGACCTTCTTAAGTCATGTGATCTCTGGGGATGGCTTGGCTGTGGACCCAGCCAAGGTCGAGGTAGTGCTCAGATGGGAGAGACCACGTATGGTCACTGAGATTTGCAGTTTCTTGGGACTGGTAGGCTATTACAAGTGGTTTATCAGGGGCTTTTCACAGATTGCACGTCCTATGACACAGCTGACCCAGAAGGACGTGCCCTTTACTTGGACAGAAGCCTGTGAGGCATGTTTTCAGGAGCTGAGGGAGAGGCTGACTTCGGCTCCCGTGCTCACCATCCTAGATAGTAGTGGCGGGTTCGTTGTGTACACGGACGCCTCTTTGCAGGGGTTAGGGGGTGTGCTCATGCAGAAGAGTCACATTGTCGCTTACACTTCACGGCAACTGAAGCCCCATGAGAATAACTACCCTACCCACGATCTAGAGCTGGCAGCTGTCGTCTTCGCGTTGAAGACCTGGAGGCACTACTTGTACGGTGAGACCTCTAAGATTTTCACAGATCACAAGAGCCTCAGATACCTGTTTGATCAGAAGGAGCTCAACATGAGATAGAGATGTTGGTTTGAGCTCCTAAAGGACTATGACTGCAGCATTTCCTACCACCCGGGAAAGGCCAACGTGGTGGTTGACGCCTTGAGCCGGAAGGCGCCCGCACACTTGGCCAGTTTACAGGTGCAGAGTTGGAGCCTCTTGGAGGAGATGGGCAGTTGGCGACCCCTAAAGTTACGGGGGCACTGTGGGCCAGTGACTGTGGCGTGACAGACGAGGCTGGAGCTGATAGATCGCATCATCACAGGGCAGATGGCTGGCCCGTACTTGCAGTCCTTGCGTGACAGAGTACTGTTAGGAGACCCTAGGGACTTCTCTTTACAGACCAGGTGCTGCTCATGAGGGGACGGTTGTGCGTTCCTAGAGACGAGGAGCTGTTGAGAGAGCTCCTGACTAAGGCACACAGTTCCAAATTCACCATGCATCCCGGAAACACAAAGATGTACCATGATTTGAGACGTGACTTTTGGTGGAGGGGAATGAAGCGGGATGTGGGTGAATTCGTACAGCGGTGTTTAGTGTGCCAGCAGGTGAAGGCCGAGCATCAGAGGCCTGCAGGGCCGTTATAGCCACTTCCAATGCCAGAGTGGAAGTGGGAGAGCATCACCATGGACTTGGTGGTGGGCTTATCGGTTACCCAGCAAGGACACGACGCAATCTAGGTAATCGTTGACAGATTGACGAAGACGGTGCATTTCTTGCCGATCCGAGTCACCTTGGGACCAGCATAGTTGGCAGAGAGGTATATCCGCGACGTGGTACATCTACACGGAGTTCCACGGGAGATCGTATCTGACTGGGATACCCGCTTTACGTCCCAGTTTTGGGCTGAGTTTCAGCAGGCCCTGGGGATGCGGTTGAGGTTCAGTACAGCATACCACCCCCAGACGGACGGACAGTTTGAGCGCATGATACAGACACTTGAGGACCTTTTGCGTGCTTGTGTACTGGACTGGAGGGGATCTTGGGAGGAGCACTTGCCCCTGGCGGAGTTTGCATATGATAACAGTTATCACTCGAGCATCGGCATGGCACCTTATGAGGTGGCAAACGGTGGCGACAACGAGCTTTTGTTAAGTCGTTGTAGTACAGATAGTTATTGCCATCATTTACTAATATTTGTTACTCGGAAAATCAAGTTCTCCCGAGGTCGAACTCAGGGAGCAAGTCGTATTCTAGGGGTACAAATTCTTATTACAAAAATAAAGAGAGAGAGAGAGAGAGATGAAAGTTTGGCTTCTTCTTCTTCTCTTCTTTCTTCCTCTTTGTCTTCTCTCCTCTTTGGCTTTTGTTCTTCCTGTTCTTCCTCTATTTCTTGGTTGGACGATCCTGTCTTTTTCTTCCTTTTATTTTCTTTGTTTCTTCTTTTCTTGCTTCAGATCTTCCTCCAGTGCTCTTCTTCTTCTTTTCTTCTTGCTTCTTGCTTCTCTTCTTCTTCTGCTTTCTGTTTCTTCACTTGGCTGCTCCTTCTCTCTTCTTTTCTTCTTCTTCTTTGTCTTCTGATCTCTGCAGAGTCTTCACTTGGCCTCTCTGTGTTCCTCTCTTTCCTCTGCCTCGCCTTCCTTCTTCTTCTTTGCCTTCAGGACGTCATCTGATTGGAAAATCAGACGACTTAAACCGCTTGTTGCTACAGTGTCTCCCTTAGCTTCCTTCTTCTTCACCTGTGCCTGCACGCTCAAGACTTCAGAGTCAGAGGGCAAAACCTACTCTACCCCCCCCCCCGCGCCTCTTTCTCTCTCAGAATTCGCTCTTAGGACAGCTCTCCCAGAGCAACCGGGTAATCGGGTACGCGAGTGCGCCCAGGTCCAGGCCCATCGGCGTGCGTGGTGGGCGAGGAGTGCCGGTCAAGTCGGGTCGGGGCGACCGGATCCGTGTGATGAGCTCGCGGACCGGCCGGGTGAAGCGGTGTGAGAGGGACCTCACCCCGTGTGCTGAGGCGATAAGCCTACAGCACGTTTTCAATTTATATCGGCGCGCCGCTTCAGAGCCTTCCGAGGTGGGACTAAATGTCCCACCCCAATTTGGCTGCCTGCGCGGAGGAAGCAGCGAGCAGTCGAGGGCCAGTGCGAGGGCTTCACGCGAGGACTTCGCCTCAGCTGCAACCTGGCACTCCGCGAAGACACCCCACGTAGCCTGGGAGTCGGACCTGGGCGAAGCGCACCTGGAGCTGCAGGCTGAAGGTGCTTCTTCAGTGCAGCAATGGCAACGGCGGTCGAGATACCTGTCCACAGAGGAATGGCCTCTCGGCCTAATCAGATACGCGGAGAACCTTCGCCGTGGCACGACGAAGGTGGTGGGGGGTCTAGCAGGCGGCGGGGCGGAGCATGAGGGTCGCCCTAGGTCAAACTGCGGGCAGAGAAGTGGGTGTGTTCGGTGGATCTGCAGAGGTCGGGTGGCGGGAATTGGAAGGGCAGAAATGGATCAGGGTGAGGAGGCGGAGGTTATATGCAGGTCGGCGAGCCGTGTGGGGTGCTGGAGTGATGGGAGTGGTTCGCCGGAGTTTGGCCGGAGGTGGAGAAGGTGAGGGTGATTGGTGGGAAATCGAGGCCGACAGTAAGGGTTTTCAGTATGGAAAAGAAAGAGGGGAGGAAGAGGAGAAGTTTTACCTACTAAGCTGGACGAAGAGGGGTTGGCGCAGTCGTATCGACTGTCGCCGGAGAAGAAATTGCCCAGAGGAAGGGGCAGCGGCGAGGAGAGGGTCGGAGAGGCGCCCGCTGGGTGCGGCGCGGTGCGGGAAGATCGAGGGAAGGTAACCCTACTGCTGGTAGTGCGACAGGGCGACGAGGAGGAGGAGGAGAGGCCGCCGGAGCAAGGGGACGTCTGTCGGAGTGGGAAGGGAGGAATTGAGGGGGTGTCTCCGTCAAATCCGAGCTGGGAAGAACGGCGGAGCGACGGGGGTATTTATAGGGGCAAAACCAGAGAGGAGGGCGGAGGGAGACGACGTGTCTCCCTCGCCAGAGCACGCCGGAGGAAGGATACCCGTACCGTCCGTGCGTTCGCATGGCCGGTATGGGTGGGTGCAGCGCTCAGGGGGGTGTCCCTGCGGTGGCTGACGACGCAGGGTACCCCCCATTGACTTGCCAGGGCCCCTCCCTCACCCTGCGCGGCGCCATGCTCCGCGCACGGTCGCCGGAGCATGGCGCTGCTCAGGTTTTGCAGGAGGGACCTAAACGCAAAGAACGAAGGAGAGTTAGGGGCCAAAATGTGAGGGTTCAAAAGTTGAGGGCCAAAAAGTAAATATATGAGGACCAAAGTGTAAAGTTGGTCAAGAAGGTTTCTTCTTAGGCCCAAGTTTTTATACATGACTAATTAGGACCTAAGAATTCTGATGGTGAATTTTATTTCTATATTAAACCTTGTTTGACCGGTCAATTTACGTAAAAATTCAAATTAAGTTGTTAATTGGGCATGGTTCTCAATGTAGGTCAAAATGGGTTCCTAAGGCCAAATTGAAAGTCCTAAACCCTAGAGATTATTTTTCTATGAATTTTAGAGGGTTTAGTTGATTTTTACCTTGCCTCGAACCACGTGAATTGAAGTGGGTTTGTTTTTAGGGTTACAGGCTGTCATTGAATATCTTGGAGTTGCTGTAGCCCTTATTGAGTCATCTCATCCCACTTTTCTTCTTATTAGGTTGTTTTGACCTATGTTTGGACCCTGAGTTACCCTATTTTCAGATCGGATTGGTGAAATTGTATTTTTACCCCTCAGTTTATGTTTTCTTTGCAAACTCAGAGTCTCTCTGAGCCAAGCCTTTCTAAGGTTATGTAGGAGCTTTTATTCTCTGTATTAGGTCAAAATGAGCTAGTTATGGCTCATGATGAGGTTCTCATCATGAGGCTCTGTACAGACGGAGGTGTACGGCACACTTGAGTTGGGTTGAGGTGGGGACCAAGTGGGAGGTTGGCCCCAAGATGATCCGACAGAGTCAGGAGGTAGTCGAGCAGATTCACAGGTGACTCCGCACTGTCAGGAGCAGACAGAAGAGCTATGCAGATCGAAAACGCAGAGAGGTGCAATTTGAGGTTGGGTACCACGTCTTCCTTCGTGTTTCGCCCATGAAGGGCCTGCAGCGGTTTGGGGTGAGAGGGAAGCTCACGCCAAGGTTCATGGGACCCTTTGAGGTCCTGGAGCGGGTTGGACCCGTTGCTTACAGGCTTGCCCTTCCTCCCCAACTTTTTGGTGTGCACGATGTGTTCCACGTGTCCAACCTCAGGAAGTACGTCGTCGATCCCAGTCACGTCCTGAGTCACGAGAGCGTCGAGGTGGGTGACAACCTAACCTACCCCGAGCGACTAGTGCAGATTCTCGACAGAGGCATCCGCAGTCTGAGACGGAAGCAAGTACCCCTGGTGAAGGTTTTGTGGAGGAGCCAACGGTATGAGGAGGCTACTTGGGAGCCTGAGGTGGTATGCGGGAGCGGTACCCGGAGCTTTTTGAGGGTACGTCTCTTTGAACCGGCTTTGGTCCTCTTTGAGTTTGTTATGCATATATCGTTTCTTCCGCACCCTAGTTAGCACAAGTTTTGGGGACGAAACTTCCTTTGAGTTTGTTATGTTATTATGACCCTGGCATCAAACGTCGTTTAAGACGTCTAGGAATTGATCCAGACGTCTGGTTAGACATCTGGAAGCCTTCCTAGACATCTAAAAATTAATTTTTTCGGCGTACGGTTTCACGTCTGCGCGCATGCATGCGCAGACTGAACCGTCGCCCTCCTTTCTTCTCTTTCTTTCCTCCCTGCAGGCGCAGCCTTCTTCTCTCTCTCTCCCCACGGCGCCTTCAAATACTCCCCCTCTCCTCTCCCTCACCCTCACTTCACCGTCTTCTCCTTCTTTCTGTTAGCATGAGAGCTAGAGGGCGAGGGCAGCAGCTACTGCCGTGGGTGCGCAGGGAGGAGGAGTTGAAGCGAGAGGGAGAAGGGTTAGAGCACGAGGGTGTGAGCTCGCCGAAGCAGCCAGGGCTGGCCGGCGGGCGTGCAGCAGGAGCGTGGCGCTGGGGAGGTGCTGCTGCCGCTCAGGCAGTAGGCGAGCTCGGCGCGGCACGGCCGTGCATAGCAGGCGAAGGGCGAGGAGGTCCTGATTCTGGGAAAATTTTCCAGAATCAGACGTCTGGACCTACGTCCAGACGACGCGGGAGACGTCTGGAGGAAGGTCCAAACGTCTGAAAGGTACGATATTTTCTTCCCTTCTTTCGTGTGTACGGCCATCCAGCCGTTCCGCCAAAGGGTTCTGCCTCATCTTCGTGTTGAAGGACGGTTGCGTATGTGTGCAGGTCTCATTCGAGAAGGCGCAAGGGCATGCCCTCCCACACAGATCGGATGTCTGGGCACAGCACCAGACGACGGAGAGGGTCTCCAGATGTCTGGGCACAGCACCAGACGACGGAGAGGGTCTCCAGACGTCCGGAGTGATAGTTAGATGTCTGGAAATTAAGTCCAGGCGGTTCAGCAGGATTTTGGAAGTCTGAAGGACCGTGCAGGATCAAGGTATGACCTGAGCCATCATTTAAGACGTCTGCAAGATGTTCCAGACGTCAGATTTTGGGCAGACTTGTTGTTTTTGACCCGTTTAGGGTCCGTTCGAAGTCCATTTTCCACGTTTCAAGTTTCGTTCTTCTCAGATTTAGTTCCTCTACCTATTTACAGTATTTGCATCACATTCTGAGTAGTTCCTTGTTTTTGATCCTTATGTTAGGATCCCATTCCGTTGCGGCTCTGGGGGTTACGGAGGCACGCGGGCTTGCCGATCATGCCCCCAGTACTCCCGATTTTGCAGGTAGAGTGGCTCCGTTTAATTATTTACCAACATTTATGTACTTGTGAGATAATTAATAGATTCTAAGGTGTGGCATGAACCCTAGGATTGGAAAACTAGGTTGAACGATAGATCCTAGGGTATGGCATGAATCCTAGGATTGGAAAACTAGATTGAACGATAGATCCTAGGGTATGGCATGAATCCTAGGACTGGAAAAATAGATTGAATGATAGATCCTAGGGTGTGGCATGAATCCTAGGAATAGAAACACCAAAATGAATGTTGTGAATATATAAATTGCGGTCTTGGAAAAGTAGAAAGAAAAATGATAATTGCCTGTAATTGGATAACAGGTGCTTGTTATGAATGGCTATTAACTATTGAGAACATGGGCTATATGAATATAAAGCTGAAATGATGAAACCTAAATTGGCTTAGTGAAAGAAATATGAGCATGAACCCTATAGGGAATTAGGAGTAGAGCTCCTGAGAGGTGAATGGAATAGAATTGGGGAAGTGAGATGACCCTTGAGTACGGAGTACCAAGGAGAGCGACTGTCCCCCTATTTAGTGCAGAGCAGAGCTAGCTGTCCTAGGGACCCGGGGTTAGGTCTGGCCACTTTGTACTGACTTTTGGCCCTCGCGTACACAGTACCGAGGAGAGCTACTAGTGTAGGGAAAGCACTAGCCACCCCACGGGCCCTGGGGTTCTGCTAGCCCTCCTACACCAACTTGTTAGGCCCACTAGGCAAACCAAGGTAGTCAAGCGAGGGTGTGCAGACTGTGAAGGGGCAAGACCCCTGTTTGGTTACTGTGGAGGGGCTGGACCCCTGTTACTGAGAGGGCTCTGCCCTATACTGGTTCCGTGCTGTGTTTTGGGGTGCACCCGTTAACGGAAACGACTGATCGCGTGCCAGTGCGGGGTAGCTACCCGTGCGTTTATCGCGCGTGCCGTAGTCACCGTTACGTCTGTCAGTGACCTTGGGGTGTTTGACTGAGGGTAGGACCACCACGGGGGACTCTCCCGACCAGGAAAGTACCACGTGCTACTTCTACTTTTCGGAAAAGACTGCAATCAAGATCGTTCCCATGAGGAACATTCGAGATCAAGAGAAAGATCTGAGGAATAATTCAAGAATGAGTAAATGGAAAAATAAAGAAAGAGATTAAAATAACAGCTACTGTCCACCTTACTATTTTTCTTGGCTTTTGGTTGCCACTCTACTCAGCGTTTCGCTGACGTGTCACCTTTGTCACCTTTTCAGGACCAGGTGTTGAGCAGCTAGAGCTGGCAGCTGCAGAGGGAGCTGGGCCTAGTAGAGCCCAGTAGTCTTACTTGTGTAGTACCTACTGTATCGTTTCTTTTGTGTAGTGAGTATTTTTATGTTACCACTGTACTCTTTTATTGTAAGCATCATGTTTATGTACCTGTTTATTTCTCTACTGTTGTGGTGGTGTGTACTGTAGTAGTTCTTTTCTTTACTGCTAGTTATATACATGGTGAATGTGGTTTATTTTACTGCCCTTTTGGTTACTTTCTCGTTGGACGACTGGGCCTTGGGATCAGTCGAGTCGGTTCGATTCTCATGTCTCGTAGGGATTCGGGAATCGGGTCGTAACAATCATCTAGATTATTACAACAATTAGTCGACTTTTTAGTTGCATGATTGACTTCTAGACATGTTTATGATTAAAAGGCATTGCATAGAGTGGAACTTGTTTGTCAAACATGTTTTTGATTAAAAGATAATATTAGTGGATAACGCAAAGTGATTCTCAATTAAGTTGTATTTCAAATGCAGACAGCTCTTTTGTTTGAAATACAATTGCTTAAGTGCTAAGATCTAGTAACATAGATGCTGAAATGGATATGAGTTGGTGATTATTTATGTCGCTTTTACTTTCTTTGAGATGCCAATATGATTTTCCATCATTTATGTTTTTTTTTATTAATTTTCTTTCTGCAAAGAATGAATCAGCCTTTGACATTCTGTATTGCATATCCTTCAAACAATATCCATTAAATGACATGATTATAAAAAAGATTTCTTTTAATCTGCTTGATGCATACAATAGAGATATCAAAGGATACGATAATAGTGGTTGTATCTTAGATTTATATATCCAACAAAAGTGGATATAAACTTTAGATACCAATCTTGATTAATTTAATTTATCTATGGAGCTGTTTGGCATTTTTATATTCTTCAAATAATATCCATTAAATGACATGATTATAAAAAATATTTTTTTTAATTTGCTTGGTGCACACAATAGAGATATCAAAGAATACGATAATAGTAGTTGTATCTCAGATTTATATATCCAACAAAAGTGGATATAAACTTTAGGTACCAAGGTTGATTAATTTAATTTATCTTTGGAGCTGTTTGGCATTTTTTTGTTATATTAGAGAAAGAGCTTGAACTTTATTCAATACACACCGCCCTTTATGAAAAATAGTTAGATACTTGGAATTGATTTTCCTAAGTATTTAATTTTTATTTTTGTTATACAAGTGATATGAAGAATAATCGGACGTTGAAATTGATCTTCCTAAGTATTTAATTCCTATTTTTGTTTTGTTTGCTAAACAAAGGACTATTATCCTAGTGGATGCACTTGCTCGTTTGGCTTTTGTGGTGATGATCATCATTGTGAAGGTAAAATGCAATATCCATTGTCACTTTATATATCTAATCATTTTATCTTTTGTTCATGGTTGTATCCTGTTTAAAGATTATGGTGTTTTTTAGTACATTACCTACTTTCATGCTGATGTCTACAAAAAATGGCTAATAAGCATCTGATCCTACCTATATTTATTCATGTGGGACTTCATATTGATGGAGGTTTTGCTGGGGATTCAGTTAATCATGGTGCTGCTTTTTTGCTTTTAGTTGAAGTTTGGAAGGTTGAAGTTGCTTAGAATAACTACAATTTTAAGAGGTGCTTTTGGTGGTCAACTGTTCATGATTTGTTGTATTTTTAATTTTTTCGATATTTTTTATTTGTTTCGTTGTATTATCCTTGAGAGGGGATATTTTGGTGTTGAGACTGTTGCTACTTTTTTATATTTTTGTTATTTTCTATTGTATTCGTTTAAAGGGCCCTTATTGTACTTTATTATTGGGAGATAAATAAAATTGAGGTTGCCTTTATGTTTCGTTCTTGTTCAAATAAAAATATTTCTTACTAAAGAATATCAATAATGTAAATTAAGTGGTATAACAAGGTATCATTAAAATGAATCAACAATGGAAATTAAATGACAAAAGAAAGCATCATTAAAGTAAATCAATAGTGGTGATTTAGAGACAAATAATCATTGCTAAATAATATCAATAGTGACAACTAAATGACAAAACAATACGACATTAAAGCAAATCAATAATGGCGATTAAGTGGCATAAACAAAAGTTGTTAAATAAAGTATATAGCAATATTAATAGCATCAGTTAAATTATTACTAATATAATTCAATAGTGTCAAATAAATTACTGTTAAAGAAGATCATTAGTGACGTTAATTATGACAATTTAAATGACTCTAAATAAAGTATATAGTGATATTAATAATGTCAATTAAATTTCCATTAATATAATTCAATAGTGACGAAATAATGGCAAATCAATTGCTACTAAAGAAAATCATTAGCGATAGTAATTGCGGCAATTAAAGTGCCTCTAATATCGATGATTTAGCGGTGATTATACAATTGCCGCTAACCTTTTAGTGACACCAATGAAGGCGGCAATTGAGCAGTAATTATTTTAAGTGTCGCTAATTACATATAGTGACAAATAAACAGCCTATAGTGGCAAATATTAAATGTCGCCAAAGACTATCTTTTTTGTAGTACAAGTCCTTAATTGCTCTAAAGGCAATATTCTTTTTCTTGTTCAATATCTTCTCCTCGTTCTTCTTCATATTTTCTAGTTGGACTTCGTAAGCCATAAGGCTACCAACTAGATCATCCAAAGGGAGAGTTGAGAGGTCCTTCACCTCTTGGATGACTGTGGTCTTTAGAGCACAATCACTTGTAATAGATCTTAGGATCTTCCTTACAAGCTGCTCTTTCGTGAACTTAACTCCAAGGTTCTTCATGGGGTTGACGATTTCCCCAAACCTGTGTACATGTCTTTAATTGTTTCCCCCTTTGTCATCTTGAAACACTCATAATTTTTAGTTAGAATTGAAATATGAATTTCTTTTACCTTGTCCCTTCGTAAGTGACTTGAAGCATATTCCATATCTCGTACATAGACTTGCAAGCTGAGATACGATTGAATTCTTCCTTTGATAATGCACAATAAAGTGCGTTCATCGCCTTTGCGTTGCTAACTATCTTCTTTTTCTGATCCATCGTCAATGCTACTCCTTGTGGCTCTGGATCAGAGTATCTTTCTTGAATGAGCATCCATGACTCCTCATCCATTGCCTTGAGGAAGACTTGCATCCTTCTCTTCCAATACCCGTAGTCCGCCCCATCGAAATAGGGAGGACGGGTTGATGATTGTCCGGTGTGCTTTGTTGAAGATGATGCCATTGCGAAAAAGATTTGTTACATCTTCTTCACAGCCCGCTCTGATACCACTTGATAGAACTTGGGTCAATATACACTATGCAATGATCTGATGGCTACGTGCACAAACAAACTCAAGGCGGATATTAGTAATAACAAAAAGATTTGCACAAATAATGCAAACCACAAAAGACACAAAATGTATAGTGGTTCCACACTCACTTGGGTACTCCACTACCTAAGCTTCCCAGCTTAGGATTTTTAACTTGATTCCCTCAACCCCAAGAGAATCACTTCACTAACCGAGGTAATTAACTGGTTACCTCAACCCAAGTACAACAACGGGTTATCACAATCGAATGAGCAACAAGCTCAATTACAAAGATAGCACTTGTGTAAGACAAAAGAAATCTTACAACAAAATACCTAGGCCTCTCAATACGTGAATGCTTTGTAATTGTGTAAGAAAAGCACATCAATGTGTTTGCAAATCATAGAGAGATTAAGAGCAGCAAACAAATTTCTTCTCTTCAAAATATGATGGAAATATGAAATATAGCTCTTGTATTTTTCCTTGTATTTCTTGTATTTAAACCAAGAGTCCAAAAGTCTTTTTATAGAGTTAGGACCTTAGTTACTTGCCTACTAGACATTGGGGTTTAATTCCTAATGTTCAAGTCAACAAAATCAATTTTATAGTCGTTTAGATTTGAAGCAATGACTAACTGATATCGATACTAAAGTATGGCTACCAGTACTAGCTGCTCACAGTTTTTCTGCAGCCAATTCACAAGAGTCCTAGTACCAATACTCATCATGGGTACCAATACTTGTGACTCCCAAGTTTGAGACTCACTAGGAACTGTGACTTACCTATACCGATACTCATTATGGGTACCGGTACTCATAAGGTCCAGGCCCAAACTGAGTCTGCAAACTATAACGATCAGATGCTGGTACTCTTGATTAGTACCAATACTTGTTATTCATAGTTTAAGATAAAGGCTCAAACCTGTACCTTACATGTACCGGTACTTATGAACAGTACTGGTACTTGCTTTTAAGTACCTTTATTTAAGCATATTACTAATTAGTTCATTAGTCTACTTTAACTACTAAATTAATATCTTTTAAACAATACGTATTTTGAATGATCGTAATGTTAATCATAATTTATCTCTAATTAATGTTACGATCTAATACTTAATTCTTTGTTAAGAGGCATACATTCTAATAAAGTAAAAAATCTAATCTAAAAGGCAACAAAAACTCCAGATCGAAGATGATCTTCTTTCAACATCTCCTCCTTGTCATTTCACCTCCTTATCATTGTGCCTCTTTGACATAATTCAATGTTTGCCTTGATCGTCACTTAAATATGAAAAACACTCAATTGCAAACATTAATACATAATAATTTTGTTAACACCAAAACATGATGTGGAACAAGGTTCAATAGGTCTTTGGTGAGAAGTTGACTTAAGGGTTTAGAAATTTGAAGAAATCTTTGATGAGTTGATAGTAGAATCCCATGTACCCCAAAGATGATCTTATTTGTTTAATAGAGTTGGGTGAGGGAAGTTTGGAAATTGCATCGATTTTAGCTTTGTCTACCATGATTCCATCTTTAGAAATAACATGGCCTAGGATGATGCCTTCTTGGACCATGAAGTGACTTTTCTCCGCACTGAGAAGTTGACTTCTATGCAATTTTGGAGAATCTTATCAGGATTTTTAAGACACATGTTAAAAGAATCCCTAAAAATTGAGAAGTCGTCCATAAAAGCTTCCAAGCATTCACTTACCAGGTCAGAAAAACTTACAAGCATATACCTTTGAAAAGTCACATGTGAGTTGCAAAGACCAAAGGGCATCCTCCAGAAAGCAAAGGTTCCAAAGGTGCAAGTGAATGTGGTTTTTTCTTGGGCCTTAAGGTGGATTGCTACTTGATTGTAGCTAGAATATCCATCAAGAAAATAGTAATAGTCATGTCCGGCTAAACACTCCAAGATTTGATCAATAAATGAGAGCAGAAAATGATCAGTCTTGGTGGCGGTGTAATCAGTGCACACTCGCCAAGAAGAAGCAATCCTAACGGCATTATTTTCCCCTTTCTCATTGGTGATTTGTTGTTAATGCCATCATTTTTCATAACTAACTTAATTTAGTTGGAATCAAGTGATAAATACTCCTAAATGATCGTCTAAGGACCGTAATTCCATCTGAAATAAATATGAGAAGAAGACAAGAAAATAGGGTTAATTCTGTCATTTTATCATCCAACCATAAATGCAAATTGACCAAGGGGTTGATCAAGATTTAATTAAAGGTCAAATGAACTTAAAAGACCAAGAAATGAGCTCACACTGACTGAATCAAGGTTTCACGCATTTCGATGATTAAAATACCATTGAAAATCCTAGTTATCAGTTGCACTTAAATTGAAAGGGTTTTAGTCAAGATAAATTCAATCCAAACCTCCCAAATATCATTAAAAAATATTCTAAGGGGTTTGGTACCTTTACTTTGACCATCTAAACCCATTTTGACCAAGAACAAAGATTTAGATGAGAATTTATCCTAATTTGGGCTCCTATGTAATTTACCCAATCAAATGTGGTTAAAACTCAAATCTAAGTTCACCATTAGATTTCTTAGGTCTAAATTAGGTTAACATCAAAATTCGGATCCAATCAAAGTCCATTTTGACTTAGTTTACATTTTGGCCTCGAAAAACACTATTTCTTGCATCTAGACACCTTGATTTCAAGTTTATTACCAAAAGACCCTTAACTTTGTCGGCCTCTTTGCAAATAGGTTCCCTCTACCTGCAACTCCTAAACAAAAGGTCAACCCGAATGACATCGCCTTTGACCATGGATTTCTCCTCCCAGTCAAGACCAAATCCCTCCAAATTTGGAGCGGTTGATTGGGAAGAAATCCTCTTCCATCTTAAATGAATTCCAAGTCCTAACTCGAAGGGTAATTCTCAAGCGAACTCGAGATTTGTGGGATTTTTAAGTTGCCAAATCTAAGAGGAATCTCGCGAAATTTGATAAATTTAAGGCCTCAAGCACCTCTATTTAAGCTCTGCATCATTTCCCTGACTTCCTCAGCCAAGAATAGGTCAAGAATCACCTTCCTCCTCCTCCTTTGGCCACTCTCCAGCTTGACTCTGGCGACCCCACTCTACCAGAAACATGTGGTGAACCAAATCCAAGGCCAAGCTTGCTACACCCAGCCTGGTCCATTGACTCATACCTGTGGGTTTGGACCTTCCACCTCCTCAGCTGATCTAAATTTAGCCTTAATGATTAACCCTGCTATTCCACAATAGGGTCCAATCCTCTCTCCTCCACCTCCACATTATGACTGTGCTATGATCAACGTTGTGCACATGAGAAAAGATCACAAGACCAGGCCCCAGACCCTTCTCCCAAATCCCACCCAACCCATGATCAACCCAACAAGGTTGAGGACAAAACCAAGAGGTGGAAGTAGAAACCTGTCTCTCAGAGTAGTCAATCCATTCCCCTATCCCAAATCTTACCCTACCTCCACACTAAAGGACTATCCGAATCTGACATGATGGGATTGTTGAGAAATGCACAAGTCATTATCTCGTTACTTGATATCCTCACTTTCAACTTCACCTTTCCTGACTTATCCAAAAAAGAGGTGGATGAATCCTCGCAAATGAAGGTAGCACTATCTGAAAATGTGAGTGCTATAATCCAAAATAGTCTACCTTCTAAGATATTCGATCCAGGAACCCTGCTGATCCCTTGCAAGATCGGTGGTACAAATTTTATGCAGGTTGTACTGGATTTCAACACTTCGGTCAACCTAATCTCAACTACCCTATTTGATAAACTACGGATAGGACAGCTAAAGCCCACTGATGTTACTCCGCAATTAGCTGACCGAATCGTAATCACCTTGATTGGGCTGGTAGAGGATTTGGTAATTAGAGTCAAAGATTTCAGCTACTTAGCTGATTTTCTAGTTCTTGACATGGATGCACCACAACAAATGCAAGATATACCTTTGATTTTGGGGAGACCTTTCTTGGCTACTACAAGAGTCATAATCAATTATGAATCAGAGCACATGACAATCGCCTTTGGAGATAAGAGAACTGAGATCAATATTTTCAAGGCAACATCTAAAGGAAAGGAAAAATGTTCGGTAGAATAGCTAGGTTTGATTCAGGAAGTCATGACCATCTCATAGTAGAAAACCTAGAACCAGAACTTGAAGTTTTCCTCATTACAGAGGATCTCGATTCAGTTGAGCATGATTTCAGAAGATTGAGAGTATTGGAGGCTTTCACCTTTGCTCACGAGGATGTACACATGGATTTCGGGAACAAGTCGACGACATTCGATGGGGTTTGGATTTGTATTCCATAGATCTAGAGACATTCTATGATGTTTATTTTGAGGATCTACAGGAACATGGCACAGTAGATACTGAGAGTGACCACAATCCAGAGTTTGAATCATTTACAGAATCGGATTTTTATGATTCAATAGTCATTCTCAAGACATTTACCATTGATTGGGAGGAAAATTATAGAGGAGATCCATTGGATGAACCAATCTTCGAGTCATTTCTTGAGGAGTTGATATTGCACACAATGGAAAAAGATCAAGATGACTCATTGGATAATGATCTATTAGGCCACATTGCACGAGAGGAACCAAACATTTAGGCTACGTTGACTAGGTTCACCTCTGTAGGGTCTTGGACTCACCATAATCTAACTTCAACATCCTTGGACTATTTCATCCTATCTATGATTCCTCTAGAAAAACTCAATAAGAGACACCCAGAAATGAATCTACTTGATCCATATCATAGACCTTTTGGATTGACTCTTCATCATGATTTGGTGCTCATTTGTGGCCATCCAATCCTCTTTCACCATGATCACATTTTCTCCTACCACTCATCACAATGTGCCAGATGACATATCCTTTTGAGTTGTATTATGCCCAACCAATGGCAATAAAATTAGCGCTTAACGAGAGGCAAGCCATCATTTTGAAAAAACCCGAGACCATTCTAACCTATCTCTGAGTTTTAGTCAAATTGCACTTTAGGGTTCGTCCGGTAGAATAGCCAACTCTACCTCTGATATTCATATCAAAGCTTGAAATCATTTGCAACAGTCATCTCGACCCATTCACCACCCACCCGAACTTGTTCTACTATACAATCTAAGCTGAACTTGAACCCACCTAATTTATAATGACGACATTGTAAATCTTAGGCATGGGGGGTATTAACGTGCAAAACACTATGAAATTCAATTCATGGAGGGGTTTTATAAAAAAAATGGAGAAAAAGGGAGGAAAATTTTGTGATTGAATAAAAAATTGTTCTTTAGGAGAAAAAGAGGAGGAAATACAAAAAAATGACAAAAGAGCAAAATCAAAGAAAAATTGACAGTCCCTGTAATTGAGTACGAAACTTACCTATGCTCTAGGCTGGATCGAATGATGAATTAAGACCTAAAGGGCTACATCTTAGGAGATAAGTGACGGATACTGACCTTAGGCCTCTTGGGCTTATTTTAGGGCATAAACACTCATGTATTTGTTAAGATCTAGATTATTCCTCAAGAGGTTGAGGAAAGTGCGAGGCTAATGTATTAAGTCTAAGGCTTAGGGATTATTTGACCCCGTTGCCTGCCCTTTGGTTTGTGGAATGTGGTAACTTAAGCACCTAAAAATCACACACCAGTTTGGTTCAATGTGCTTAATGAAGTATAATGCCAAAAATGCTCTGTTATGAAAAATGTTTTCCCGAAGATCTGGCTTAGGAATGGCTTGCAGACATAAGTTGATTGGACGAGATCCCAGTGCAGAGAGGAGGAATGAAAAATACTCCCCTCGAAGATGCATTATAACATATCGTCTCCTTGGTGCTTGTCTCCTAGGATATCTAAATATCCTACCAGGGGCACGTAAGCACCTTGTGCTGGTTCAGGTGCCATGGGTGGGATTATCCTGAAATGTCAATTGCTAAGGCCTGAATTTAGCTACAGAACACCATGGGCGGCATTATCCCAAAGTGTCAAAAGCCAAGGTTCTGAGGGTTGCCATGGACAGTGCTATCCTGAAGCATCAAAAGTCAGTGACCCTTCAAGGATTGATGGTGGGGACAATGAATTTGATATAGACCGTGTTTAGAGCCAATTTGATGTTGAATTTAGCGGAGTATAAAAAAAAAAGAGAGAAAACTCTCAAAATAAATATTCCTCTCTATCTCTCTTATCAAAACAATGTACTAGCAAATTGAACCTGAACTTGCTATGTATACGCACGGGTGCTTTAACCGCTAGGGTTAATGAACCTCTAGGTAGTTTTTAAAGGCCTCAGAAACCTTTGCGGTGGACCCCAGGCTGAGGTTGGTCAAGTCTGGATCTTGGTTGGTCCTTGAGCATCTCTAGTCCTTTTGTTGATATTTTGATCTAATTTCTAGAGATGTGACTTAGTAAGGCATCCTGACGGTTAAAATCTAGCTTAAAGATTTCGTTTGGTCCATAGGATTTTGCTAAACATTAGCAAAAGTTAGGCATGAAGGTATGATGGTAACACCATCATTCATCATAACTAACTTAATTTAGTCAAAATCAAGTGATAAATGCTCTTAAATGATCATCTGAGGACCGTAATTCTATCTAAATTGAATATGAGAAGAAGAGAAGAAAACAAGATTAATTATACCATTTTAACATCCAACCATAAATGCAAATTGACTAAGGGGTTGATTAGGGGTTAATTAAATGTTAAATGAACTTGAAAGACCAATAAGCGGGCTTACATTGACTAAATCAGCGTTTCATGCAATTCGAGGATTAAAATATCATTGAAAACCCTAGTTATCAGTCGCACTTAAATTGAATGGATTCTGTTGAGGTAAATTCAATCTAAAACTCTTAAAAATCATTGAAAAATATTTTAAGAGGTTTGGTACCTTTACTTTGACCATCTGAACCCATTTTGACCAAGAATATAGATTCGGATGGGAATTTATCCTAATTTGAGCTCATGTGAAATTGACCCAGTCAAATAGGGTCAAAACTTAAATCTAAGTTCACCATTAGATTCTTTGGGTCCAAATCAGGTTAACAACAAAATTTGGACCCAACCAAAGTTTATTTTGACCTAGTTTGCATTTTGGCCCCTAAAAAATCTTACATTCGACCCCTAGGTTTCAAGTTTATTACCAAAAGGCCCTTAACTTTTCATATTCTTTGCAAAAAAGTCCTCACCGCCTACAACTCCAAAATAGAAGGTCAACCAGAACAACACCACCTTTGACCAAGGATTTCTCCTCCTAATCAAGACCAAATCCCTTCAAATTTGGAGGGATTGATCGGGAAGAGATCCTCTTCCATCTGAAATGAATCCCAAGTCCTAACTCGAATGGGAATGCTCAAGTCAACTCAAGATTTATGGTATTTTCAAGTTTCCAAATCCGTGAGGAATCTCGTAAACTTTGAGCAATTGAAGTCCTCAAGCACCTCTATTTAAGCTCTACATCAATTCCCCGACTTCCTCAGCCAAGAATAGGCTGAGAATCACCTTCCTCCTCCTCCTTCGGCCACTCTCTGACTTGGTTCCAACGACCTCACTCCACGTCCTTCCTCCGGCCATCTAACTGCCAACTTGGACGGTCCTCTTTCCTCTCTCTCTTCCGCTCCTCGCTGGCCACAGCAGGAGCTCCCTTCACCCTTATTGTCGCCGCTCTCCCTCACTGGAGTTCACCATCTTCTTCACGTCTGACTGGCCAACGTCGGACGCATCTCACCTCCTTTTGCCTCGATAAGACTCCTCACCTCTTCCTCTCCCTCTCTAGTATAATTCTACGCACTTAGTTTCTAGGTTCACTCATCACACTCGCCTACCCCACTCCGTTTTCTCCACCTCTGGCAAGAGCTCCGGCGAGCTCATGTCGATGCTACATGCACCCACACCGCACATTACTGCCACCACTACTTTCCTCTCACTTCATAGACCAAAATCCCTCAACAAATTGAGGGCTTTCATTCTCCTGTAACCTAGTGGAACAAACCCATCAACCACGCCTCTCTCCAACACCGTTCAACCTCCACAACTCACGAAACACCTTGACACCACCTCGTCATCTTCCTTGCCTCAAGGCGAAGTTTAGGAGCTTTTTAATTGGGGCAATTAGCCCATATTCTTCTCCACAAGTATTCACCAGACCTCCGCTACTCGCCGCCATTAACTGTCGCGTCAGCCCATCTCCAACCTCAACTCAACCTCCAACAGCCGTGGGTTGATACTAGGAAGCTACCTACAACTTCAATTGAAGAAACAACACCTCCACCAATAGCAATTGAAGAGAGATCTTTTGTTGCGCACACGAAGGAGACTTGAGCTACAATAGTCCAACATCATGGGATTATAATTTATATTTTCGTTAATAACGTTTCTCATGTGTAGCCTTACTACCTCAAAACACGGGGCGAGGTCCCTCTCACCTACCCACGCACACCTTGCCTGGAGCCCACACCCAGACAGGCCTGGTCCACGGATCTAATTACTCATTTACTCGAATACCTAGTTCTAAAGAGAGAGAGAGGGGGGATTTTCTGAGGGAAGGAGGGGGGTTTTGCATTGTGATGCCTCAGGATTTGTGCCTACACTTAGAGAAATTTCATAGGCTTGGGGCTTGACCCTTAAGGCATCCAAGGCTTGTTGGGGACATCTGATCTGTGAAGAGAATTGACTCTGATTTGGCTTGAGACTACTATTGAACTTGAGATCTGATTGAGAATTGTGCCAACTATTGAGAGTAATTGGTGGTTCCAACCATCATTTTTATTCCCTTTATTATATTTTTTGGTTCTAAGATATAATTTGAGCATTAATTGATTATTCTTATATTTGTGATTGAATATTATTTCCATACATCATTATTTGTGATTGCTTTGATTGGTGGACTAAATTGCAATATTTGCTCCTTGAGAACGACCTCGGAACTCACGATTTTTCAAGAAATTATAAATTTAAATGTCGATTCGATTTTCGTCACTATACTATGATGCATTTTCTAAACTACGACGATTTCGAACTAACATGATTACGGTTAGTCTTGCTTTTTTAGGAACTTGTGTAGGACTAACCTAGTTGCCAACGTCAAGTCGCTTGATGATCTCCTTTTTAAAACCTCCTGTGTATTAGGATTCAATCTCCTTTGTGGCTAGCAAGCCGAGCGAGAGTCATTCTCCAGATTGATACGACGAGTACAATAGGACGAATTGATACCCTTAAGGTCATTTGAAGTCCAACCAATAGCTTTACGATTTTTGCTCAACACTTGGAGAAGTTCTTCCTCTTGAGCCCCAGTGAGATTGGCATTAATAATCAGGGGCATAGTTTGGTTGGGTCCTAAGAAAACATATTTTAGAGAGTCGGGAAATGGTTTTAACTCTAATTGTGGTTCCAACTCAAAGAGAGGTTCAGAAATGTGGTCCAACGGGGAGTAGAGAAAAGAAGAGTTAGATGTGTGATGTGAAGTTAGGGTGGGCAGATGTGGCGATTCAGAAACAGCTTCAATATCAAAGCAAGAGCCCATGTGTGAGATTTGCATAGTTTCCTCTACCGATGTTTCTATCTCTAAATCCGAATCATCAAAAAAATCATTTTCTGGGAATCTCCTGGAGGCTTGGACAATATCTAATATAATTGATTCACCACCACAAGTGATCTGCATTTTTCCAAAATCACAACCAATATTTGCCTTTGTGGTGGCAAGAAAAGGTCTTCCAAGAATAATTAGGGCATTTTTCAAAGCTTCAGGTACCTCGATATCTAAGATCAGAATATCTACAATAGATAGATAGTTCTGGACCTAGATAATAACATCCTCGACAATTCCCTTTGGTTTAATGGTAGATCGTTCAGCTAATTGTAATGTAACTTTGACAGGTTTTAGCTCACCAAATCTAAATTTCTCGAAAATAATAGCGGGGATAAGATTTATTGAGGCACCGAGATCAAGAAGGGCACGATAGAAACTGATGTCATTAATGACAACTGAGATTAGGGGAGCACCAGGATCTTTCTTTTTCAAAGGCATTTTGCTCTACACAACCAAGTTAACTATCTTTGATAGGATCACCTTTCCTAGGTTTTTGGATTTCCTTTTTAGAGTGCATAAATCTTTTAGGAATTTGGCATAGGAAGGTATGTATTTAATGGCATCAAGGAGAGGGATATTTATTTCTACTTGCCCAAAAAGTTCCATTAGTTCTCAATTAGAAGGCTTGGATTTCTTTTTCTTCTTATTGGTAAGGTGAAGTGCCTGTGGAAAAGGAATAGGGCTTTGCTCTATTGTGATTGAAGGTTCTTGAGTCGGGGTTGGTGATGGTAACACCATCATTTGCCATGACTAGCCTAATTTAGCCAAATTTCATAGATAAATGCTCCTTAATAATCATAAAAAGAGCTTATTTCAGTTCTATGTTGAATTTAAGAAGAGAAATTGAGTTAATTTTGTTGTTTTAACGTACAATCACAAATGCAAATTAACTAAGGTGTTAATCAGTGCTTAATCTAACGTTAAATGAACTTAAATTCCCAAGAAGTGGGCTTGAAATGAATGAATTAGGATTTTCTAAGAATTGAGGATTAATATAATAAAAACCCTAATTACAGCCTTAGTTCAATTGAAAAAGTTTTGGTGGAAATAAATGTAATCTAAACCTCCTAAAAATCATTGAAAAATATTCTATGAGGTTCGGAGCATTCACTTTGACTAAAGGAACCCAATTTGACAAAAAATAGAGACCATGGTAGGAAATTACTTCAATTTTGGTTAAAGTGTAAATTACCCAGCTAAACTTTGTCAAAACCTAAATTGAGATCACCATTAGATTCCTTGGGTCTAAATTAGGTTACCCCTAAATTTTGAGCCCAATCAGAGCTCATCTTAACTTAGTTTGCATTTTTGCCCATTTGTCTCTATTTATTGCATAAACAGCCCTACATTTCAAATTTTCCTACATTTAAGCCCTTGGCTAACGTCAGCCTTCTACTTCCCTTCCAAACGTAGCAGCAACATCAAACCCATCCACGTTGAAATTCAATCAAAGATTTGATTGAGAAAATCTCAACCAAATCTCGCTAAACTTAGTGAGATTGCTCTTCATGTCATGCCCGATCGATTGAGCCCCCTCTTGAGATCTAATTTGGATGAAATCGTCACCGGCGAGATCAAGATTTGCAAGATAAAAATAGGCCAAACTTGTGATTCTTGGCTCAAATGTGTTTGCAATCTCTTCTATATATAGACCTCAACATCTACAAGCCAAAGTGTGTCGAATTGAGCCGACAAGCCCCCCTCTCCTTCTTCATCGCCAACGAAAAGAACCCACCATCGGAGCTCTTTATCCACCTTCTTCACCCTCTGCCACATACAATAGGCAGAAGGCTTTGCTTCCTCTTCTTCATTCAGAACTTCCCACAAAGCTTCAAGCTCTAATTCCCCTTCGTCAGCTCCGACGACCCCCACCTTCTTGCTCCTCATTGGCGTACCACTGGAGATGCTCTCCCCCCTTCCTCTCTCAAAATTAGGTTAAGGCTTTTCTTCATCTATCCCCCAATTAGCTTTCGGGGGCTCTAGAGCTCCATCCATCTAGTGTATCTTCTTCCCCAATGTTCGATGCGTAAATCGTATTTTAAAAGCTTATTTAGTTGTAGTATAGAGCGAAATGCGTCGACAAATAAATTTATAAACTTCGATGAGTACCGGGTCGTTCGTAGAGAGACAATATCGATTTTTGCAGAAGCTTTTCAATAAACTTGCTCTAAACAAATATTTATATATGTATATATGTATATGAATCAGATATCATGCATTCCGAAGATCAGAATTTTATTGCAATTAAATAGAGTTTTCATAATAGAGAATGCTACTATAAATAAATAGATAGAGAGAGAGAGATAAAAAGTGGTAGAGAGACGACGCTGCTTGTAGGATGCTTGTGCGAGGTGCAACAGCACCTCAGATCCAGAGCGTTGGGATGAAGGTCGAAGCAGAGTTGCAGAGGGAGAGCTTTGGTCTGGAGGAAGGTGGAAGAGTTGTATGAAGAGATACCTTCAACTGGGGGGCTCTAGGCCTCTTTTTATAGCTTTGATGAGGGGCAAAGAGAGCATTTTAAGCCTTTATCTCGTGTAACAACTCTTATTTGATCATATCCGTTGATCAGGAGATCAACAGATCAAATCTAGCATCAAAACAACCCCCAAATTACATTTTACGCGAGGAACGCACCTCTGATTGACACATGGCACCTCCAATGGCCCTTGATCTGTAATCGGATGGCCGCACTCGCTCCTCATGCCCGCTTCAACGGTTCTTTTCTCTCCGCACACGCGCCAACCTTCCACATTCGAGTGCCTTATCCTCGATCGTTTGATCTTACAATCAGATGACCCAGATTCGTGCCCACACCGTCTCTCTTTCCATGCACACTCAAATTCCATCGTGGGCAAGCGTTCCTCGGTCGTCCGATCTTTCGATCGGACAGCTTAAAATGAGCACCATGCTTCGTTGAAGAGCGTGTGAAATCACGCATGCTCTACGGAGTCGTCTGATCGTGCCACGCGGCTGTCTCCCAATGCTCCAATCAGCATCCAACAGGCAATAGCACCCGCACATGGCTGGCTTTCCCAATTTCTCGCGTAGCATCGCTCGAACACGTGTCTCGTACTTATGGTTGAGTGCACCCACCGTTACGGCACGCATCCAAATTGTTGTGTTTTTGTCTTAAGGAAACTTAGTCTCGGTCGTTGGATGAAGATCCAACGGTCAAGATCTATTCCTCTTTGATGAGGCACAGTGAGGCAGGTGACGTGGCACGCTCGTGGAGGGTAGCCTTTCTAGATGGGGTGGCAATGAGGGGGCGGCTGTGATGGCGCCATGTGGTACCATCATGGTCGTCCATCTTCTTTTCCTTGTATTTGGTGATGTAGATCTCTGATTGAGTTGATTTTTGCATCGTTGGACTACTATCGTTGATCCAGATCCATCCGTGTGGTTGGATTCTTCATCTAAGGCTTGGATCTTTGTCCTTTGGCTCCCTGATTTCCATTCTTTTATGGATTGCACATGATGATCTAGTTGTCTGATCGGGACGATTTCGAAAGTGTTGGACTCTCGTTGTCATTTTGATCAGATTTGTCCAGTCTGATCTGACATCCGCGGCTTCGAATCATCTGTGATTAAAATCATCTCTCATTAGTACATAAAATGACGATATTCTCTATATGACTAATAAACTAGCTATTGCGCAAATTACGATGCCTATGAATGCATTATTCCTAAGTTATGCTAGAATCTAGCTTAATTCAGGTGATTTAGGTTGCATGATTGCTGTGCAATCACCTAACCTCACTGACGACCACCATCGTCACCCTCATCGACCCACCTCCTCCGCCTTCCCCTCACCCAATTACATTGGGAAAAAGCTCCTCCACACCTCCATAAAGCTTTTGCCCAAGGTAATTTGACTTCACAACACCTCCTTCACCCTCCACCTTCAAAGCTCGACAACCACGCTAATTCACTCACCATCGCTCTCAATCACTTTAGGGCTTTTCTCCGGCGTAGCCGACCGGAGCTATTGGTGTATCTAATTTGGGCCAAGAGGTTGTGTTTCTATGTGTAGATGCCTCGCCGATTCTCTCATCTTCTTTGACGATGAAGAACCATCTCTAATGAGCCATTAATGAAGGCCTCATCCTCATCAAGCATGGATTCACCTAGGCAAGCATTCCTAGCCGTTGGATCCAAGATCCATGGCCAATTCATCTTCAATCAAGCAACACCTCCTCCACGCAGCAAGGCATGAAGAAGAAGGGGACTTATAGTCCCACATCGTTGGCAGCAATACCTCAAAGATAGGCATATAAGGAATTTGCATCATTACCATATTGCTCGGAATTCAGGGGGTCGGGTCCCCACTATACATGCGCACACATGCCCGCATACACGTGGACGTGAGCTAGATTTGGGCTGGTTTTGGACCGGCTTTGACGTTGTTCTGGACCAGATTTTGGGGCTAAAGGCTTCGGCTGTTGAGAGGCTCTTTGGTTGGAATTTTAGCTAAGTGATTGAGGCTAAAAGCTTGGTTTGAAAAATACATTGTTTTAGCTTTAGTTTCATATTTGATATTGAGTTTGATTGAGACAATATTTGAACAATCATTTTCTTTTTGCATCAAACTCTTGTGCCTCATTTCATATTTTCTAGATTAGTGGTTAATTGCGATTTTAATTGCTCTATGAGACGACCTCGGACTCACAATTCAAGATATAAATTTAAGTGTTGATTCGCTTTAATAGTTATACTACAACGCATATTTTAAACTCGACGAAAGCATGTTAGCAGTGGGTTGAGAGTTAACTTGCTGGTTTTTGGAGTGGGTTTCCTACGTAGAAATAGAAGGGCTAGGATCTTGAGTAGCCTTTCCATTCCTCAGAACAACTGCATTGGCAGTATGATTGTGTCTGGGAGGAGGTTGGGAGCCCTAATTTTGGTGGAAACCTGGGGGTGTTGAGGTGCAGGCTGGATAGGTTGATTGGGATTTGAACCTTGATATTGGTTCCTTTGGTTGTTTGGATTTGGTATGGATTGGAAAGGAAAGTTACCTGCAGGTCATTGGTCCAGAGTGACCCCAATTTGATTTTACAAAGTAGTCACAATGCGAGTCACTTTAGACATTTGACCTTGCATGCCTTGCAAGGTTACCATGACCTGGGCATTAATATCATCTTAAGAAGGCCCAGATGGATATTGATTTTTCCCATAAATCCCATGCTGATTTTGTTGAGGGAAAGGAACCTGATTAGGGGCTTTCTAGGAAAAATTGGGTTATTCCTCCAATTAGGATTGTAAGAATTGGAAGAATTTCTAAAATGTTCCTGGAGAGCAGAGATGTTTTCTGTAGCAGGGCTAAAAGAATTCTGATTAGAAAAATCATATGTCCCAGTCATAGCCAGTTTAATCTTAGAAAAATAATTATGCTCAGGTAGGGCAGCACCTATGTTGTGCAAATTCTTTCTTTTGATTATGTTAGGCAGATTCAGATGTGGATCTTGCTTTTAATTAAACTTTTCCTCTAATTTTTTCTGGTGAATTTGCATCTGATCCAATCTTTGTGCAATCATCTAGATATCGTCCTGAGTTACTAGAATAGATGCAGATTTGGAGTCAATTTCATTCAAACCGAGTCTTGGGTTGGAACTCCCACAAAAAGTATCAATTGAAGCATGATTGAATGGGTTTTCACTCATTTCCTTGAATAATTGGTAGGTACTCTCAGCATTCTTATTAAGGAAAATTTCCCAACATGTGGCATCCAAAAATTTTCGTAATTGATCTTCTAATCCATGATAGATAGAAGATCTACATTAACTGCCATGGTGGAATTTCATGATGTGGGCAACTCTGCAATAAATCTTGAAACTTTCCCAAGACTCATGTAGAGATTCACCATGTTTTTCTTGGAAGGTTGTAATTGATCTTCTCAAGGCATTTGTATGACTAATAGGGAAAATTTTCTTTGAGAAAGCACTTTTGTGTTGCAACCATGTTATTATAGGTCGACCGACAGTCCTGAACCAATAAGCGGCCTTATCCTTGAGACTAAGAGGAAAGAGTCTCATAAGCCATAAATCTTCTTGCACATTGCGGGAACGAGTGGTTTGAGCGAGGATGGTTAGTTCCTCCAGGTGGCTAAATGGGTCATCTCTAGGAAGGCCATGGACATGCTTAATAGGGTTCAGCATATTCGGCTTGATTGCAAAATCCCCCATGGGAATTACCATTCCCGATCTTTCTTCATAATTAGAAAGATCATAAAAATCCTTCAAAGGAATGACGAGTTCTTGGTGTGGTAAATTACCTCTTTGGTTGGCTAGGTTTGTCACAGTCTTAGCTAGTTGTTGATTGTTGTGTAGTTGAGATAGTTACTCAACCATCATCAACAAAGGATTAGGTAAGGGAGCTTGCTTTTGATTAGGCTATATCTCTCTATTTTCAGGTAGCTCCTAGTTTGGAAGGTCAGGGATGGGGAAATTAGCTTACACGTTAGAGGAGGGTTGAGAGGCAGATGCAAAAGTGGACCTGTTTTGCATGTTCTCCATGTTTTTAAAAATAGAAGAGGAAGAATGAGAATGAAAAGAAGTCAATCGTCTAGTGCAGGGGGCAGAATCAAGTGGTCCCTCCAAGTGTGGATTCTTAGGACCTTCACCCGTGCATACACTTTTATGAAGAACGGGAGAACAGAAGAGAAGAGAGAAAAAATGTGCAATTCAAGCAATCAAAAATTCTAAGACTAATTTAAGGTTGACTCCTTAGAAAAACCTAAGACTTGGGAACCCAAAAATCAAGAAATCAATAATTAATCCTATTTCCCAAAATTAACTTGGCTAGACTAGAAGAGGTGACTTGGACCCAAGCATGTCCCAAGAAAATCACCGGGGGCTTGTATAAACCCGTACCCATCGTTTGAATTCTCTCTTAATCTTAACCAAGTTTGATTAAGGGAATTAGGATCAATTAGATACATCTTAAAATCTGGATGTCAAGCCTAAATTGAATAAAGTCCTCAAGGGTCAAGTGATTACAAATTTTAGTTAGGCTTAGGAAACTTGGAAGTGCACAAAAAATGAAGGGCGTTGATTGGAGTAATGCCCAATTATTTCTTTTTTTTGTGTGCGAATTAGGTGGGAATGTGACTCCCAACCAAAAAAAGGGAGTTTACAAACATAGATTAAGGTGAAAGATTTTTAGGGATTGATATAGATGATGTAGATTTTAGGATTCTCTCTTTTTAATGTATCCAAACAAGTTTGAAAGTGTTTCACACAATAAGGAAATCAAGTTTGGAGTTGGTGGAGTCCAATTCCTTTAAATTGATTGTGTGATTAAGAGAGAAAATAAAAACCCTAAAGTAGAAATTCTATGTAGGCAACTCCTAAAATAAATCTCTTTTTAAAAGTATTTTTAGGTGGTGATCCAAATAAGATAAACACCACCACCACCTAATAGGAAATAAAACAAGGATTCCAAAAATAATTTTTTTTTTAATTTTTTAAATATTTTTGATATTTTTTTGGAACTTGTTTCTATAATAGTGTCGAAAATCAGAAAAGATAGATTCGAAAAATTGATTTTGCAGAAACCTCAAACAACGTCTGAAAGTTTTGAATATTTTATATGTTATAGAGATTTTTTCAAGGATTTCATAAATATAAATTTTGACAAAATCTCATAAGTAGAAAATTTAGAAAATTCATGGATAGTAAGAAAATAGTATTGGAATCAAGGTGTGGTTTTTGTTTGGTCCACGAATTTTTAAAATTTTCTATCTATTCAAATCTTTTGAAATTTGGAACATAAGTTCCTGACTCAAAGGGACTTCTTTAGGTAGAGTGTGAAGATTTTAGAAATCCTATTTGTGCCCAAACTTGATTTTTGGAAATAAAGACAGAAGTTTAGATTTTCAAAAATTCAACACCAATAAGGAAGTGGTGGAGAATTGAAGAAAACAAGCAAACAAGCCAATCTTAAAAGTCCACCAACCTTGATTTTTCTTGCTTTTATATGTTTTTATATTTTAAATATTTTTTTGGAGATTTTTATAGGATTTCAACGATTTTGGTTTGGGTACTTACCTAGAAACCCGTTGGGAAGAAAAGGCTACTTGAAGCTTTTGCTCCTAGTGACTCCAAATCCCGCTCTTGCTCCTAATTCACACCTGAATCAAAACTAAAACAAAGGTAGTGAAGACCTAATTAAGCAAGAGAGAGACAAATAAAAACTAAGCCGTGCCTCCCTAGCAACAACTCCAAAAAGTGATACAAAAAGTCGTGTGATTTGTTAAGGCGGATTTTTGGTCATTATAACATGCAATTTTGTGATCGCTTTTGAATTTGTAAACCTAAATATGGCAAGCATCTAGGGTTGTCCAAGGAGGAAACTTTAGTCAATAAATTGATTCTCTCCCTCGCCCTCTTAAATCTCCATTCTTTTTTTGTATTTTTGGCTTTGTATTTTTTAGGGTTTTCAACAATTGAGGTATAAGAAGTGAAATACGATATGAAAGAACTATGCCTAAGTGATAAGAAGTATCCTCCTTTCTAAACTTACCCTAGGCAAGTGTGCCTAAGGCAATTAGAAGGGAGGAGTGTATGCACTAAGATAAACAAAACAAAATAATTGTTTGAACTCAAAACATAAAAACACAAATAGGAAAGGAAATTGTATTATTGGGAAGAAAATTGTCTTACAAAACAATTGTAGGGGAATGCTTCTATAATAAAACTAATATAAAAGAAAAGCAAACACTAGAAGATTCTCTCACAAAATATGAAGATGAAGACTCCTTGCTCCAAGTCCAAAGGCTCCTGGACTTAAAAAGGGACTCCTTCTTAAGATGCTCCTCCTTGGAATGCACCTCCTCTTCTCCTTAAGGTGAACGTCCTCCACCCTAAGCTCTCCTCTGCCTGGTCATCCTACACTAAGGTAGATGCTCCTTGGCTTGGGCCAAGGAAGAAGGAAGAAGAAGTTACCAAGGAGGCAAGGGATCTTCCTTGATCTTCTCTTCTCCTCTCCTTCCTATGGCTTGCTATGTAGAATGTATAGGTAGATAATATGGTAGCCAAGGATGGTGAAATGGTGGTATATGGTAGTATATTTAGAGGATGCGGAGGGAGTAGGTGGCGTGAATGCATGGAGGGTTAGGATGGGTTCTAGGGGGGTAGTTAAGGGATCTAGGGTTAGGATGGGTTGGTGCCACTTTAAGGGTTGTGTAGGGTGATAGTTAAGGGTGGAAACCACCCTTGGTGGCTGGCCATGGGTGGAGAGGTGCCATGGTTTTGGCACCAAAGGGGGGTGTTTCTAGAAGGGTTTTTTGGAGGGAACATATGATGTGTAGATGGCTTTGGAGGGTAGATGTAGGGTGGTGATGGAGGGATATGCTGGCACCAAAACAGGGGTTTCTAGAAGGGTGAAATTGGCACCAACTATTAGTAGCTTGTGTTAGTACCTTTATTTTGATGCACCAAAATTATGCTATTTGTCAAGACTACTCTTTCATTGACTCTTGGAAAGAAGCAAGGTTCGCTGAAGTCTTCCATTGAGTCTTTTATATTTCTTTGAGTCTAGATTATTTGCACAGAACGTCAAATTATTTTTCATGACTAAACATATTTTCTAAAATAAAGTTTTTAGGTTGGTTGATCAACCATTTAGTAAAATGATCGACCAAATCACTTTCATCAACCAATCAACTTTGCTAATTGATCAAATATATTCAAATTAGGAAGTTCATTAAAATACCTTTAATCAATCAAACAGCTTAATTAATTGACCAATAGGTGATCGAACAAATAACTAGTTTGACCGATCAAAAGGCATTGTGATCAACAAATCTACCTTAATTGATTGACCAAATGGGTTTGAAAAACTTTCTTTCTAGGTTGATTTTCTAGGGTGAATTGCGGACCTTGGTAGCCTTTTTCAACACACAATCAAGAAAGAAAAATCACTAGAAAAAGAGCTATCATGCTTTCATCTCTGTAGTGCTTCTACGCTTCTACTTCTACACTTTCGAAAGCACTCCAATTGAAAGGTCTCTACCAATATATCGATTTTGTTTTCCATTGAGGTTCCATGGGATTTCATTATATTTACATTTATCTAGTGCTTTGATTCGGGTCCCAAGTTGTTTTGGGAAGACCCATTGTTGTTATTGTGCTTTTCTTCAGGTTGATAAGAGAAGGGAATTTGTAAGAGGTTGT
Organism: Thalassia testudinum; assembly: GCA_037157565.1. Taxonomy (NCBI): domain Eukaryota; kingdom Viridiplantae; phylum Streptophyta; class Magnoliopsida; order Alismatales; family Hydrocharitaceae; genus Thalassia; species Thalassia testudinum. Next base: position 30,173,472 of record JAZHRO010000047.1, on the reverse strand, counting down.
GCCACCCTCATTTTAATTGGTGCATTAGTGGATTGACTAGCTTGACTAGTCAGGAAAATCCTAATTTAGGAGGCTTAGGTAGTAGGTTTTATCCAAAGGGGTTTCCTCTATAAATTCAGGTGCAATCATGTATGAATTTCTGTGGCTTGAATTTATTTACTTCGCAGTTAAATTTTTAAATTATCAGTTATACTATTTACCCCTCCCCTCTAGTATACCGCTTTAGATCTGTAGGACCTTCATTTGGTATTAGAGCCATACCTGTCCAAAAGATGTCAAAGTCCTCTGCTGACATGTATGCTGAGGGATAATCCGCGGTTCGTCCTCCATTGTTCAACAGCACAAACTACGGATATTGGAAGACTAGGATACAAATCTTCCTGGAGTCCATGGATTTTGAGGTTTGGGATGTCATTGCTTCGAAGTACACATGCCCGAGATCAAGGAAGGAGTTGCAGTGACTCCAGACCAGAAGAAGTTGGCAACCCACAATGCCAAGGCAGTGAATGCCATCTTCTACAAACTCTCGAAGGAGTCATTCAGCCAAGTGTTGGCCTGCAAAACAACTCATGAGATCTAGACCATCTTGGAAGTCACCTATGAAGGTACCTCCAAGGTAAAAGAAACTCGAGTCAATTTATTAACCCAGAAATATGAGTTGTTCAGGATGAAGAAGAGGGAATCTATCAAAGAGATGTTTACAAGGTTTACCGACATTGTAAACTCTCTAAGAAATCTAGATTAAGAGATCAAGAATGAAGCCTTGGTGACGAAGATTCTTCAATCTCTTACCAGCGATTGGGAAACGAATACTACTACTATCCAGGAGTCAAAGGATCTAACAACCCTACGATTGGATGATCTAATTAGAAGCCTCATGGCGTATGAAGTACAACTTCAGCACATGGAGGAGAATGAGTGAAGGAACGAAGAAGAACATAGCACTGGAAGCTAACAATCACTCAGAAAAAATCTCCAGTGAAGAAGAAAATGACATTGTCGTTCTTTCACGGAAGTTTAGAAAATTCCTCAAGAACAAGGGGAACTGGAGAAAGAAGAAGGAAGACTCTAAGGAAGAAGCCATCATCTACTACAACTACAAAAGGAAGGGACACATTTGAAAGGGTTGTCCACTCCTTAATAAGGAGATAGAAAGAAAGAAGATAAGAAAATTCTCCAAGAAAGATGGCAAGAAGAAGGCTCTTCAAGTTGAGGGTTGCCTGTGGATCGTAAAGTATACTAGAGGGGAGGGGTGAATAGTATTGCTTTTAAAAATTTATGAATAAAAAATAAATCCACAATAAAATCAAGCACAGATTACACCTAGATTTATAGTGGAAACCCAAACCGGGTGAAAACATCTACCTAAGCCTCTCAGCTTAGGATTTTCCTAACTAGTCAAGGGTAGTCAATTTACTATCGTACCACTTTAATGAGGGTAGCACAACCTCTTTACAAACACTTCTCTTTATAACATGAAGAAAAGCACAACAACAACAATAACTACAATGGATCTTCTCCAACAACTTGGGATCCATTAATCAAAACAATAATGTAAAAGAATAATGTAGAGCTATGAAACCTCAATAAAAATCAAACCAGAATTTCAATGGAGGTTTGAAATGGTAGTCAATCTACTATCGTACCACTTTAACAAGGGTAGCACAACCTCTTTACAAACACTTCTCTTTATAACCTGAAGAAAAGAACAACAACAACAATAACTACAATGGATCTTCTCCAACAACTTGGGATCCATTAATCAAAACATTAATGTAAAAGAATAATGTAGAGCTATGAAACCTCAATAAAAATCAAACCAGAATTTCAATGGAGGTTTGAAATGACATTTTTTGAAAGGTGTGAGAAAGAAGCGTAGAAGCACTTGAAGAAACACGAGAAGCTCTATTCTTTTGGAGGTTTTTTCCTATTGAAAGTTATATGAAAAATGACTGTATATGACGTCTATTTATACAAAAAATTTGACCTGAAAAGGAAATGAAATTGGTCGATCAATTAAGGTAGATTGGATGAACAAAACGAGATTTGGTCGATCAATATAGTTATTTGATCGATCACTGATTGGTTGATTAATTAGCTTAATTGGTCGATCAAAATGGTATTAATCAACTTCCTAAAATGGGCTGGTTCGATGGATTAATTAAGTTGGTTGGTCGATCAATCAATTTGGTCGATCAATTAGTCTTATTAGTCGATCAATAACCCTAGAAATTGATTTTAGAGAAAAGTGCGAAATCCATTTGAGTTTTATTTTGAGGTTGCTTACAACAATATCCTAGACTTAATAAAAGTAAAAGACACAGATCAACATCCATCTGATCTTGATCCATGAGAGAAGCTCTGATCCATGATAATCCTAAAATATTACTCTTGCAATAAACATAATTTTTGTGCATCAAAACAGAGGTGCTTACATTCTCCCTCTTTTTGATGATAACAAAATTATAATTATGAATTGAAATATTATGCATAATATCTCCCCCTTTTTGTTTCAGCAAAAAGTAAAGATGCTACTATCAATTTCAATTAACTCCCCCTTAAGCATGTAAATGAAGCAACAATAATTTCAACATGCAATTTCAAGAGAGTAAAATATTTCTGAGAGAGATAAAATCCTTGCATATAACAACATAAAAGAGTCTAGATAAGCAAAGCATAAAATAAAAGAGTCTAAAGAATATTAGGTTTTGCAATCCAATGAAGACAAGCAAAGAGGAAAACTAATGCTAAAGCTAGTCATCTAATGATGCCATGAAGGTATCCATTGTGATCTGGAGGTCTGTGTCTAACTCGAGGTCCATCGAGTCAGATCTCTCTGAGGAGGCAGGCTAGCCAAGACATAGGCAGTGCTTCGTTGATGATCTCGGTGTAGGCTGCCTAGATGTCCTGCGAGGTGGTGCAACTTGCTGGTTTGCTGGTGCTGCTACAGTGGTAGGAGGAGAAAGAGGTGCTGTTGATGATGGAGGCATGGTAGTAGATTGGCGAGGCCGAGGAGGATGGTGAAGCTACTGCTGAATCCCATTAATAAACTCTCCAAGTCTATTAAAGAACTAACCTTAAGCATTTAGGTATTCTGATACCTAATGCCCATGTCTCATCAGCACCATGTCTGTCTCTCTCTGCTAATGCATCATCAGGGAAATATCATCTGTCACATCCTGTATACTGACAAAATCTCTGCCTGTAAGATGTTTGTCCAAAAGGCCCCACTCCTGCTTGTAGATGGATGGAGAGGGTCGCATTGGACGAGGATAGGTCATGGTAAAGTGCTTGTAAGGTAGGAAAGGAGGAGGGACTACTGATGGTTCCTACTGCTGCTGTTCCTGAGCTGCATCCTCACCACGAGCTCCCTGAGCTTGCTCCGTCTTTGCATAAGTGAGCTTATCAGATATGGAGACTATAATGATAAACTGTTTATGATTAATATCCATGGGAACACTGAAATGTAAGAATATGTGGGAATGAAGTGTCCCAAACTGGAAGGAGCTGGTGGGTTGCTTGCTCGTCAAATACAGAATCAAGTGGTTCAAGTTGAACTGCTTGTTCTTAAGAAAGGCATAAAGAGTAATGAGGATAATGCCAGGGTAGTTCTCAAATGAAGTGGACTTGGACATAAAATTCCATAAAAACACACGATTAAGAAATTGTGGAAGATGGCGAAAATAAGGGGACTTGGCTGGACGACCCAGGTCAAAATGGTAGGGAGTGAGCAAGGTCTCCTTAATGGTATCCGTCTGTGTCTTCTGGTGAAGCTCAAGAAAGGTAGGACCAACAGATGGACAACCAAGAATCTCTGAAATAACATCTGCATTGACCAGAACCTCTATGCCATAGACGTTAGAGGTCAACTCGATGTTGAAGCCCTCACCTATATTCTTCAAGTTGGCATAAAATAGGTGACAAGCCATAGGGTCAACACCAGGTATGCGGCTGTTTTTAGAACCTGCATAAAAGCACCGCTCAAAAAGACGTAAAATCTGGTGATATGCAAATTTTTCATGTATTCTAGGAAAAAACAGACTCGAAGTAGGCAAAATCAATCAGTCTACCAACATGTGGTGAAAGTTTGGCTAAGAGGGGAAAACGGTCGTGAGCGGCCTCAGTGATGAAAAATTGATCAAAGGTATCATCATGATGAGTAGAAGAGGAGGAACATGCATGTTTTGCAGCCATAATAGATCAGAAAAAAAATCACATTGATCGATCAAAAAGATAGACTGGTCAATCAAAAATGAACTAGATAAACTAGCAAAAAAACCAACTTTTGGTCGATCAACCAAGAATTTTGGTCGACCAAAAGTGTTCAAACGCGAAAAAAATGAGTGTGTTTTCGAGTGATAAGCTCACAAATACTACAAGATTTCACAAGTAACCGCAAGTTTAAACAACAAAATCATCAGATCTATTCATAACACATCTCATACTCAAAAAAAATCCTAAAGGAAACGGATTTAATCCAAGTTTAGAGTGTACCATGATCGATCAAGTAACAGTAGATCAAGGGAGGACGGCGAGGATGAAGATGGTGATGAGGACGGCCGGGGAGAGGCATGTAAAGCTGATGAGAGGCGTGCACCACTAGTTCGTGCAAGACTCTCGAGGTTGCACAGAGAGGTTGGCATGGAGGATGCAGGAAGGTGGTGTGGCTAGCTTGCGTCAAGAGCAGCGATGGTCGGAGGTGGCATGATGGTTGGTCGATCACCGTCGCCGAAGGAGGAGAGGTAGGGTCTGGTGGAGATATTTGTTCGGTGGTAAAAAAAAGTTTTGGGGACAAAAGGTGGGGTATAGGTAGTAAAAAAATAGGATTTGGTGGTAAAAACGGTTGTGTATTTTAGAAAAGTTGATTAACAAAATAGGTAAAAACATTTTAGGTAGCTAGTCAAAGAGATTAAGTTCAGTTAGGATGATTAGGGGTGAGATTCGAGGTAAAAAGCTCGCAATCTCGAAAAGTGAATCCGCCAAGTTTTGTTAGATCAAAACTATGTTTTGATCGATCAAAACAAGAAATGATCGATCAATTAAGTTAATTGGTTGATTAGAGTTCAAACGATTGGAGGGAAAATTCCTGCCTAGCCGGATTGGTCGATCAAACAACTAAGTTGATCGATCAAAACTCAAATTTTTGAAGGAAAATTTCCTGCCAAAGAATTTAGTCGATCAATTAAGGACTTTAATCGATTAAAGAATTTGGTTGATCAATTTCAAAAAATTGATTGATCAGCAGCTGAAAACATATCAATCAAACATATTAATTAAGCTCTTTTAACCTAGATAAACCTATGGAATGGCAGATTAGGTTAAATCTTTCCTTTGGCAAGGGTTTTGTGAAGATATCAGCTAATTGATTCTCTGTTTTAACAAATTCTAAGTTGATTTCTCCTTTTAAGACATAGTCTCTTAGAAAGTGGTATCTAACATCAATATGTTTAGTCCTAGAGTGTTGAACTGGATTCTTAGATAAGTTTATGGCACTAGTGTTGTCACAAAGTATTTTGTTATTCTTGTAGGATAGGCTAAAATCTTGTAAGGTTTGTTTCTTCCACAATAGTTGTGAACAAGCTAAAGATGTAGCTATATATTCTGCTTAGGTGGTTGAAAGTGAAATGTTGTGTTGCTTTTTAGAGAACCAAGAGACTAGGGAATTTCTGAGAAATTGACACATTCCACTAGTACTCTTTCTTCCTGTAAAGCTACCCACATAATCAACATCACAAAAGGAATAAAGTTCCAATGTGTCTGACTTCAGATAGAAAAATCCTAAGTCTTGTGTATTGTTTAAGCATCTAAGTATTCTTTTAACAACACTTAGATGTATTTCCTTAGGGTTTACTTGAAAGTGAGCACACAAACAAGTGCAAAAGAGAATATCAGGTCTACTAGCAGTCAAGTATAATAAAGATCCTATCATGCTTCTATACAATTTCTGATCTACAGACTTACCTGTGTCATTAGATTTTAGTCGTGTAAAAGCTACCATAGGTGTTTCTTTTCCCTTTACTTTGTCCATGGAGAATTTCTTCAAGATCTCCGTGGTGTATTTGGTTTGTGATATGAAGATTCCAGAGGATAGCTAGTCAATTTGAAGTCCGAGAAAGAACCGTAGTTCTCCCATCATGCTCATTTCAAATTGATCCTGCATTACCTTTGCAAATTCAATTTGGCCAATAACAACTATATGACCTTTGTGGTTGTTCCTAAGTGTGATCGTACCACCTTCCTGGTGGTGGAGTTGCAGGAAGAGGTCTTCCTCTCCAATCATGTGCTTGGAACATCCGTTGTCCATGATCCATCTTCTTTCTTCTTGATCCTATCATTGGTTTGCATTTGTAAGGTCTTGGTTTGGTTGATCTATAGAGAGGCTTCAGAGTTCCATTGGTTTCTTGATATGTCCACTTCTTATAGTCTACTTGACCTACAAAACAGGATTGCAAAAGTGCTTTTGGTACCAATTTTGGTTTGGGTCCACGGTGGTTAGCTTGTGCTGCCTGTTTAGGCAAGCTACTATTCTTCATGTTTGGACTAGAACAAGATGCTTCATGATTATTTTTAGGTATGTATCCTAACCCAAACTTTGTGGTGCTCTAGGTTTGTGTTCCTAATAGCTTATGCAAATTTTTACTACCTTTAGTGAATTTAGCCAAGTCATTCAAGAGAATAGCAGAATTTTCTTTTAGCTTATCTATATCTACTTTTAGATTGTCTATATGTAACTTTAGTGAAGTAATTTCAGCAGATAATTCTTTGTTTTGTAAGATAACCATATCTTTTGGTGCTCTTTCTTCCCCTAATGCTTTTGCTAAGTTTTTATTTTCTAATTTTAGTGACTTAGCTATGTCATGCATCTCAAAAAATGCTTCTAATAACTCATCTTGTGAGAAAGAGGTTACCTCATCTTCTAGAGCCATCAGTCCTAGAAGAGCTTCTTCCCCTGAGGTTTCTTCTTTTTCTAAACTCGAATCTGATTCATCCCATGTTGCTGTAAAAGCCTTTTTCTTCCCTTCCTTTTTGGGAAATTTCTTCTTCTTTTCTGACTCCTTGAGAATTGGATAATCCTTCTTGATATGTCCTTTTCTCTTGTAGTTGTAGCAGGTGATTGTGTTTGCTTTGGATTCTTCTTTCTTCTTCCTCCAGCTCCTCTTATTCTTGAGCAACTTTATGAACTTTCTAGAGAGAAGAGCTATGTCTTCCTCTTCTCTGCTTGACGAATCATTAGATTGTTAATTGGCTTCAAGGGCTACGATCTTCTTCTTGATTCCTTTATCTTCATGCTCCTTCATGTATTGGAGCTGGACTTCATAAGCCATTAGATTTCCAATAAGATCGTCGAGTTTTAGAGTGGACAGATCTTTTGATTCTTGTATGGCTATTATTTTTGTCTCCCAATCACTGGTAAGCAATCGAAGGATCTTCCTTGCCAGAGCTTCATTCTTTATATCCTGATCTAGATTTCATAGAGAGTTTATGATGTCCACGAATCGTGTGAACATCTCTTTGATTGACTCCCCCTTCTTCATTTTGAAAAGCTCATAATTTTGAGTTAGTAAGTTAATTTTGGTTTCTTTTACCTTCGATGTTTCCCTTGTGATTAACTTCAAGGATTCTCCAAATCTCATGGGTTGTCTTGCAGGTTGAAACTTAGTTGAATTTCTCTCTGGAAAGCCCGCAGAAGATTGCGTTCATAGCTTTCACATTATGCATTGCCATCTACTTCTGATTCGGAGTTGCTGCCACACCCTCGATCTCGGGGCCTGTGTACCTAGAAGCAATTACATCCCATACTTCGTAATCCATTGACTCCAAGAAGATTTGCATCTTGGTCTTCCAGTAGCCGTAGTTCGTTCCATTGTGTAATGGAGGTTGATCTGCCGACTGTTCCTCTACATATGTGTCAACAGTTGACTTGGACATCTTCCGGACAACCGAGCTCTGATACCATATGAGAGTTGCCTATGGATCGTAAAGTATACTAGAGGGGAGGGGTGAATAGTATCTCTTTTGAAAAATTATAAATCAAAAATAAATCCACAACTGAATCAAGCATAAATTACACCTGGATTTATAATGGAAATCCAAACTAGGTGAAAACCACTATCTAAGCCTCTCAGCTTAAGATTTTCCCGACTAGTCGAGGCTAATCAATTACTATTGTACTACTTTAACAAGGGTGGCACAACCTCTTTACAAACACTTCTCTTTATAGCCTAAAGAGAAGCACAACAACAACTACAGTGGATCTTCCCCAACAACTTGGGATCCGTTAATCAAAACAATAATGTAAAAGAATAATGTAGAGCTATGGAACTTCAATAAAAATCAAACCAAAATTTCAATGGAGGTTTGAAACGATGTGCTTTGAAAGGCGTGAGAAACTAAGCGCAGAAGCACTTGAAGAAGCACGAGAAGCTCTATTCTTTTGGAGGTTTTTTCTATTGAAAGTTATATGAAAAAGGGCTATATACGACCTCTATTTTTACTAAAAATTTGACCTGAAAAAGAAATGAAATTGGTCGATCAATCAAGGCAGATTTGTTGATCAAAATGAGATTTGGTCAATCAATCTAGTTATTTGATCGATCACTGATTGGTCGATTAATTAGCTTAATTGGTTGATCAAAATGGTATTAATCAACTTCATAAAATGAGCTAGTTTGATCAATTAACTAAGTTGGTTGATCAATTAGTCTTATTGGTCGATCAATAACCTTAGAAAGTGATTTTAGAGAGTGCAAAAGTTCGTTTGAGTTTTATTTTGAGGTTCCTTACAACAATATCCTAGACTCAATAAAAGTAAAAGACACAGATTAGCATCCATCTGATCTTGATCCATGAGAGAAGCTCTGTGATCCATGATAATCCTGAAATATTAATCTTGCAATAAACATAATTTTGGTGCATCAAAACAGTCGTGCTTACACAAGCAACCTGGGATGAGTCTGACTCAAGCTCAAAAGAAAAAGAGACCTCCGGTGAAGAAGCTCTTCTAGGACTCATGGCTTTGGAAGACGAGGTAATATCTTTTACTTCTGAAGAGTTATTAGAAGCATTTTATAAGATGCATAATCTAGCTAAGTCTCTTAGAGTAGAAAATAGAAAATTAGTAAAAGGTCTAGGTGAGGAAAATGCACTAAAAGAGAAACTTGCATCACAAAATCAGGAACTATCTCTTGAGATAAATTTGTTACTCTTATAATTGATCTACCAAAATTAACAAAAGGTAGTCATAATCTTCATAAATTACGAAGAACACAAACTCATAACACCACAAGATTTGGGTTACGGAATATATCCAAAAATGATCATGAAGCATCTAGCTCAAACCAAAAGATTGAGAAAGGTAGTTTGCCTAAACGAGCAACACCAACTAACAATCATGGAACCAAAACAAAATGGGTACCAAAAACACTTTTGGAATCCTGTTTTGTAGGAAACCTCTATGGGAACACCATCATAGGCCCTAACTGGCCACTTTTAGCCTGGAATAAAAGATAAAAGCTCCTACATATCCATCTTGGGGTCATAACACCACTTCAGGCTGTTTTGAGAAGAAAATAGAAAACTAGGGTTAATTATGTAATTTTAACAGCATATCATGAACATAGAATAACCAAGGGGTTGATTGGAGGAGAATTAAAGGTCAAAAGAGTAGTAAAGTCCAATAAGTGGGTTTATGCAGACAGAAATGTGTTTTTACGCATTTCAAA